>JAQPZY010001460.1:0-660000 GCA_029931535.1 Margaritifera margaritifera
GCATGTTAAACTAATCTAATGTGTTCTTTCTATATGTATGTGCATATTTTTGTTCAGATCGTTGTTCTTGTTATTCATATTTTTTATTCATGTAAAACTGTATCATAAGTATTTTTTGATAACCTTTTACACATGTATATTTTATCTATGCGTGTAATTTTGATTAGAATATAAATAGTGTAGATTGATTTCTCTGCATGGATATTTTAGATACAAATTTACCTTTTTATACCTATTTATTATGTGCATTGAAACAAGATTTTTATTAACATGATGCATAATTAAATATGTATGTATGTATGTATGTATGTATGTATGTATGTATGTATGTATGTATGTATGTATGTATGAATGTATGTATGTATGTATGTATGTATGTATATGTTAAAGTTAATTGTTTAAAGTCGGTAAAATAGCTCCAATGAGCTCATGTTTCTTATTATGTAAATGGAAACCAACTCTAAATAAAATATGTCTATGTCTATGTCTTCCTCTCCTTCTCTGCTTTACCAAATATATGTGTCTTGCTGACTTTTTTAAATATACCAGGATATACAGAACGGGTTTGAATTTCTATTAATGCAATTAAAAGTGACTTTTAAAACGTTATTATGGAGTAAGCACGAGAAATTTCCAAAATACCCCACCCCCAACCACCCATCTTAAACACATAACACAAAACACCACCATCCGATAACCTCTTCCATAGGTAATAAAGAGCCAGGCAAATACCGAGGGAATAAGGACCATGCTGTTTCTTTTCTTTTATGGTACTTTGATCTCAAGGGCTAAAAAAATGGCAGGAATCCCTTCGGGAAATATGCTTTTATCTATTTATGGGTACTTATTATTCTCAAGAGGCTAAAAAAATGGGTTCACTCTTATTTTGTAATATTCAATATGGAGTTCAGAAAGGACATATATACCAATCGTTGTGTAATTTTAGTCCCAATCTATAATAACAGTACTTCCGAAGAAGCACAAAGGGTAATTCAATGTGGGTTTTCGAAAAAGAAGAAGAGAGAGATAGAAAAAAAGATCATCCCCTTTTCATGTTGCGATCATTTATACATTCAACATTTCAATTGGATCAAACATGCATTACTATTACATTCGTCCAAACGAGTATATTAAAATGAAAAGTATTTTCATAAATTTCCACCATTTCTACTATGCAAGTCCACAAAGACATGGGGAAGAAAAACAGGTTGAGTAAAACGGCAAAATGGGGTAAAAGGCTGGTGTTGCGGGTTTTTTTTAACAACACAGAGAAGCTTTAAAATTCTTTAATGTGAATTCTGTGATTCTACAACCCAGAATGCCTGATGGAGCATAAGGCACTTGTTTTTTAATTGGGAATCAAATTAACAAGATATTTTTTCTACAGTATTAAATTTTGCTTATATCGACACAGAATCAGGATTTCACTGAACTCCACACTGAATTAGAATTTCTCTAAATTTACTCTGATCTTTTCACTGATACAAATTAAAACAATTATGTAATGAAATGATCTAAAACACGGGATACACGAGTATGCAAACTTTCACAAGTTCAGTACCAGTACCAAGCACCGGAGATCGTTCAATTATATATTCGTGAAAGTCCATCATCTGTTCTTTCCCCTTTCCCCTAATTAAATCATAAATTTGTATTGCTAGAGGGCAAGAGACCAGCGTAACAGCCTTTGGTTCTTGTTTTTTTTGATGAAGCTTGATGTTGTACGGTGAATTTCATTCTACTTTCACAGTAGGCCAAGGATTCGATAGCCAAACATAGGACAGGTTCGATATAATGATGCTCTCTTGGAATTAAAGACATTCCTTTTTCTACACCATCGCTGCATCTCAATTAGTTTCTGATTAAAAAAAAAGATCAAATTGCAAATGATCATGCGTATTCATCTGTCAAATTCCCTTTTCAAATTAAAGCGGTTCAGTATTTCTTGTCTTTCACATTAACGTGTTTGTTGACCCTCTTTGACTACCCTTATCCAAAGACGCTGCGATGTCTTGACCGATTTTCGTAGTTGTTTGTAAATGTCTTGCTCAAAAAATCTTTTGGAAAAACACTTTTTAGTTGTGGGTAATTTTTGCTCCAATGGTGTATACTAAACGACTTTTTCACTGTGTTGTTAAACTTGGTTTGGATTTTCGAAATCCCCTTGTTTTATTTACTACGAACAATCAATATGCCCAAATCAATGAGATCTATCGCATTCTCTACCCAGTCTCTTTTCCAGTCCAATCACAGAAAACGTGCAGCTTTCATATCAAATGGGGTATAAATCACAAGATGTACATAACCGACTATGGGAGTAGGAATGATCGTTTCTCTGATTAATTTGCTCAGTTGTATTTATCAGTATCTCTTGTGAGGATCTGTTTTTATCAAAATCTCGTTCATCCCAGTATTGTCATCTTTATCGGATAAAATGGGAGATGCATGTGCCATTCTCTAGCATCTCTGCAGCATTCATTCTTTTTTGTTATGGATATCTGTATTTTTTATTATCTTTGTCTTGTTGGTTCAATGTATCACATACGTTTTTGTGGCTTGTCAACCACAATGCTGAACTTCTTTGTCGCTCAATCTTTTGCTTTAGCTGGTGACGTGCTCTGAGTCGCATCCAAGTCATGTAAAACGATCATGTGTTGTTTTAAACATATATCTTCGCCGTTAAATGGATGTAAAACTGCATTATATCGCCGTAGATTGACGTGGTTCATTCTTATCCCAAAATATTGCGCTTTACAAGACATTTTTTTAAAACCTTTGATATACTCTTTATCGTTTGATTCTACAACCAGAATGTGTTTGTGGATTGTTGGATATTAGCAAATATTTATCATTCGACTCACGATTCCTTTGCATAGCTGATTGAACCTTCAACCCATGTTAGAAACAGGCCTGACGTCTATATCTTCTCATAACATGCTTCAACGGCTGGATGACAAAAAGTACAGGTTGTTTTACAAGAACACCTTTAGCTTCTTTCTAGATCTGCTTGTATTTTACAATGAATTTGGCTCTTTATATACATTTCAGAGCGTTTTCTCAAGGATAACAATGATTGATCTTTTCAGCGCCAAATACGAGGACATCTAGATCTGTGTAGCACGTGGATTGGTTCTTTTTCGGCGGTCTGTGGTTTCATCTCGGCGGTTTTGGTCAGATTGTTATGGGCTTCAGATTGTGGTGCGTTTGTCGGATATTCCTTCGGTTTTCGTCCTGTGTTTTTACCCTTCATACACGACCTGGGATTTTCTGTGGTTCGTTTCTTTGCAACAGGGATAGGCTTAACATAGGTAACATAGCTTTAACCTTCTTATCTCTCTCTCTCTCTCTCTCTCTCTCTCTCCTCAGTTGTTCGCCAAAGTACCTTTTCCTCGAGATCTGGCAGAGAACTACCAGACCTCTCTAAAATCTATAGCACTCTTTCGTATTTCTTAACTCTACGAAATTAGAGTAGCAACTTACCTTTTCTCAACGCACTGGGTCGGATAGACCCTTCTTAGAATTTATTAGTGTATTTGACCCCATCATTAGGTCGATAAACTTAGGTCGAATAACGAATTCGAACACTGGAGGTGTTTAACCTTTGTTATATCAACATGGTTGTGCTAGAATCCATTGTGCGTTTCCTAATATTTTCTATCTTTGAAGAAGACATAATTCTTGCTCTATGTCAAGATGAGGGACCGCTCATCAAAACATTTTTGTGTTGTGATTAATGCCATTCCATTTAAGAAACAATTCAATTCAAAACTTATTTGGGTTTTTTGTAAACGAACAACAGTCCATGAACATACCAATGTGTTGTTCATAATTCAATCATAATAGCATTCTTACATGGTTAATATATTAATTAATATAATAATAATAATAATAATAATTTAATAATGTCATTATAATGAAGGTAACATATTGAACATGTTGAATCAATGAAATTTTAAAAAATACAGTATTAACGGTTATATATACAACGGTTATAACAATACCAGTGTCATGGTCTGCATATACAGTACATTTCACAGATTATATATATTATTTGTGTAAGAGGACAAATACGCAAATAAATTAGGTGAATGAATATTTGGAGTTATAGCCCTTGCCGTTGCCGGAGCTATTCAGCATAAATTGTTTCCTTGTTCTTCTCTCTTTTTCATGTTGTGTGAGTGGTGGTGCGACATGATATCTTTGTATGTTTTTGTACTGTAGTTTTATTGTTTTACATGTTTGTATCACCCTAGGTACGTTTTTCGGCATGTTGTGAGACATCTGAACGGTCTTCGCCTAGTTGCTTTACTTACGCTTTTCTGAATTATTTATATTTTACGAAAATCGTCTTTGTGCGTGAATTCTTCCGAATCACATGGAAAGAACAATAATGCAGTCTCCCATATCTTCGCATCTATGATGTAAAAACATAACTGCACTGTTCCTGTAACAGACCCTAGTGAAAGATTAGACCTTGGAAGTAAATCATTTCTGCATCCCACCATCGACCTACCAAATATTGCGGGGTTCTTTTAAACCAACACAGAGATTACAGTAAATTATAAACCTTGATATACTTCTTTTGATTCTACAACCCAGAATGCCTCGATGGTGCATTAAGGAACTTGTTTTAACCGGGGGATCATATTTAGAAATATATTATCACTCGACTGACACGAACTCAAAAGTACCCAGAGTCAGTTTGGTTTTTAATGAGTAATAGCCTTGGACATTAAAATAAACCAATCTGCCCACACAGCCCTGGCCTTAGTTATGCAAATAAGCTGACAATGTGAAAACACATGTTCATCATCCATGTTAGAAAACATGTATCGTTTTTATTATCTTCTTTATAATAGCATCTTTAACGGCTGGATTGACAAAATGTACAGGGTGATTTATACTAGAACAACCTTTAGCTTCTTTCTACATCTTGCTTGTATTAAGATTGTCCGTTTTGTCGGAGATCTCGATTTTAATCAGATTGAGTTGTATTTATATAACATTTCAGGGCCTGTACAATGAGATTCCTGGTGCTACAAATGATCGATTTGAAGATACTTTTCAGCGCCAAATACGTGGGACATCTCCAGATCTGTGTCAGCAACGTGGGGATTGGTTCTATCATCGGCTGGTTTGGTTGGTGGATTCTTCATGGTACCGCTTCAGCGATTGGTTCAGATTTGGTGCTAGCGGTATTCCTGACCCTCGGTGGTTTCGTCCTTTTGGTTTTTACCCCTTAATACAACGGACCTGGGTATTTCTGTGGTTCGTTTTCTTTGCAACAGGTGATAACATCAGGCGTGGTCTAACATAGGTAAACATAGCTTTAAACATATGCTTCCCTCTCTATATCTCTCTCTCTCTCTTCTCATGTCGGGATATTGTTTGCCTTCGGCTCATGGTGTAGTATACCTTTTCTCGAGATTCTGGGCAGAGCACTACCAGAGAACCCTCTCTTTAAATGGATAGCACTCTTTAGTATTTCTTAAACTCTACGGCAAAGGCGGGTACTGGTAGGGGTTGAGTAGCAACTTGACCTTGGTCTCAACGCGTTCGTCGGATAGAACCTTCTTAGAATTTATTAGTGTTTTTATATGACCCCAGGTCATTAGGTCGATATCGAAGGCTAAGCTTAGGCACAATATACAAATTGAACAATCGGATGGTTACCGTTCGAAACACGTTCAGGAGCAAATAACTGTGACGTTATTGTTGTGTTCCGTTGTTATGTAATGGAAAATGCTAGAATCCATAGGGACATAAGTTTCCAATATATTCTATCTCTGAAGAAGAAGGAGCTACGAAATCAATGGAATTTCTTGCTCTATGTCAAGATGAGGGACCGCTAATCAAGAGAAGGAACAACATTTTTGTAGGTTGTATTAAGATGCCATTTCACTGTAAGAATTCAAACATCAAACTTTATTTGTGGCGGTTTTTTTCATGTAACCCAACGAACAATCAGTCCATGGAACAGCCAATGTGGTTTTCTTAATACTAACTCGTAACTTGTTTTATATTCTTATCTTGGTTTGAAGTTAATAATTCACTCACCCAACCACCTTGGAAAACAGCATCTCGATTACCCAGATTACGGTATATTATAATATGTAATAATAATTTAATAATATTAATATTAATAATCGTCATTGTCGTCATGTCACAGTTTCTGAAGGTAAAACATATTGAACACATTGTTGTATCTTGAACTCAAATGAAATTTTAAGAAACACGCAGTTAAAGATTAACGGGGATATATACAACGGAAGCTATAAACAATACCAGTGTCATGAACAGTTACTGCTTATACAGTACATTCCACAGAGAAGAAGCATATATTATATAGCATTTGTGTAAGACCCGTCAAATACGCAAATAAATTAGAATGAATTATATGCTGGAAAATCGGGTTTAGTAGCCGTTGCCGAAGCTACTTCAGCATTGTGTAAATTGTTTTCTTGTTCTTCTCTCTTTTTCCATGTTTGCTTTGGTTGTGAGTGGTGGTGCCTTGACAATCTGAATTTTAATAACCATTGTAGCGACTGATTATTGTGTATTGTTTTATGGTTTATTTTGACGAAACTGCCTAGCTTTGCCTCGTTTTCGTAAATGCATGAATATTAATGAGAATCTTATTAAGAACGGTCTATATGTCCGTTTACTAACTCCTTTTTCTTTTCAACTTTATATGATTTTTTATCTATGCTCTTGCTAATAGTAAGATAATTATTTCCATTAGTTTGTTCGTGGTGAAAGTATAATTCCATCAATTAAGAACATCCCTACCCACCTTGTTGTATTGTTTCATAACAAAGTAAACCCTCGGTTACGCTTGGTTAACGGAAAACAATAACGCCATTCGTGTGTATCCAACGTCAAGATCGATAAAATGTCAGAAATAACCAAATGTAATACCTGTTCCTGGTAACAGACCCTAGTGAAAGATTAGACCTTTGGAACGCTTAATCATCCCTTGAGACCATCGGGACGCTAAATCAGGACCCCTGAGGATCCCATAGGGGAAAATTGAACTCTTAGATTTGAGGAGAAGGGAACACCAACTAATTTTAAAATAGGCTAATTCTATAAACCGAGGGTTCTTTTTCCATTAAAAAAAATCATGGTGATTGACAGGAGGCTTGTGACGTTATGTGGTGAAAAAGTTCACGAAAATTAGACGAGAGATCTTGAAGGTATCAAGAATTTTAAATTCGTATATGCTTTATACTTTCACTTTTCTTAGTGTCGGGACTTCTGAACAGACCGGCTTGGCCGACCCACATGATGGACCTAAAGACCAAGTTCGGTTGATTAGACTGGGGCAGCGGCGCCATTTGGCGATTTCTGTAATGACGGTCGGTGCTGAGCTAGACAGTCGCCGTGCTAACGCTTTAAGGGGGTTAATAAGGTTTAACCCTTATAGCAAACAAGCACTCAGAATTAGCAATTATGTTTGAGGCTTTCAGATTATTCTTTTACAGACGTATACACCGTTTGGTCCATCAGCTATTCAGTTGTCGCCATATAAGATTAGATCCTGCAAAAAAGCTACACACCTACACATCCCAAGAACATTGAGTCACGCTTGGTGAAATCAGAATGCTGTACAATTTATTGATACTGCATCAATATTTTCCCCGTCAGAAGAAAACCATTAATATAAATATTATGAGAAAAAAATAATAGACCAGGGCCCCCAACCCCCCGCCCAACCCACCACCCACCCCCCCCCTCTCAACCACCCCCCACCACCCCCACACCCCCCCCAGCCCCCACAAAGATATTATTTCAGAAGTGATTTCAAAATGCCAAAAGAGACTTTAACAAAATGAAAACACTCAAAAGCAGTTTCTACAACTAGTCATATAGATTTCAGATAGAGAAATAAAATTAAATATTATTAAGCGAGGCTAATTACCAAGAATCTGATTCGGCAAAAATTAAATGTGCCCTTAATACTAGGCTACTGAAAATGCATCAATTCATTATGCCTCGGTTGTTTTTACTTTAATCAATCGTCAGGTGACTTTCGTTTCGATTCTTTGTGGATAGTAAGAATTGTTGGAAATAATACCCGATACGAGCAAATACATTTAAATACAGCTTTGTATCTTATTGTATAATACAAATGTTACAAACTTGGTTTTTATTTTCATATTTATTTTTTCAAAAAATGTTTTTGGGGTATCGCACACCTTCGCAAGCCAAAGGTCGGACGATCACGCTTCGTTCCAAACGTCAAAATGAGGGAACGTTGATGGGTCGACTACCCTTTGCCAGCGAAGAAGACAATTACACTGAATAACCCCATTTTGCTTTACGAGCACTCTATCAGTCCAATCTCATGATATGGACTGGTCCCATATCAGATATGCACTGGTCAGCAATCTTGAAATATTGCAAACTTGAAGATTTAGAATTTATGTTGTGTTGCGCAATTAATAACGCCTTATTGAACTACGTACGGCGAAAAGCCATAAATCTGGTTAATTTGGGGTAACTGCCCTCCGGCTCAGAAAGGATAACTTGAATGTCGGGTATAGGGTCTACATAAACTGATTTAATATTCCCCACGTCTACAAATCATGCTATTCGTGGGCTGTTGTAATCACAAGCTGTTTTTAGAGACTACTCTTTTGGATGAATTATATGGATATTCATATTTAGACTTGCTTTATGTACTAATGCCAACAGTCTATAAATGTATGGATGTGAGTCCATTAGCAGATGGATGGGGGGAAGAGGGAAGGCCGGCACTCACCTTCTTGTCATGCAGATCAATATGGGGTTCGGAGTGGGTGCTGTTTTGGGGGGGGGGCCCCGCTACTAGCTAAATCCTTTCCTTGCCGTTGCAGGAGACGATCAGAAGAATGGAACATAGTGCTGGGAAGCACGCAGCAATTTCTGGAATATGTCAATCGGACAATCCATTACTATAAAGAAACCCGCCGTGCAAAATATACCCCTTAATCGTTCGTTATAGCTCTCTTTCCTTATTCTAGGATCTGGTGTGTCGTTACACATTTTTCGCTGTTAGCAGTGCTTGCATAATAAAGGATGCTCGCAAAAAATAATTCCTCCCGATCCAACCCTGAGGAGAGAAGAAAAACCTATCCCTCCAAAGAAAATTGATTACAACCCAGCGACATATGACTGATGGGAATTCTTTGTTCTTATGGATGTGTCATATTGCTGTTTGTGCTATTCGTATATTATTTCATGAACGGTAGGTGGAGAACAAATGATTGGAAACTTCGTGCGTTCCTTTGCTGTTGGACAACCTCCATTTTTCCAGATAACCACGAAGTCTTAATCTGGACATAAAAAACGAACGCCTTCTGGGTATCAAGCACTTAGCGTTTCTACGGTAGGTAGACGTTTCAATTGGCATCGTTTTTTTCAAAGTTCTTGTCCTTAGACGTTTCTTACTGATAACGGAGGTCACACTGAACTTTCATTAGCGTCGACTGACAGCCATGTACATTTTTGCAAACAAGAGGGGGCTATCCTTACTTGTTGGGGGTTCCGACAAAGTAGCGCTCAATGTTTTGATCGAGCATAGCGCCAATAATACCCAAATTAGGAATGGTCCTTCGGGAATACCCTTGTGAAAAGTCTCGGGCAGTCTGCCTCGCACAAATCGACTTTGATAGAAGACGTTGCCGGACCCCACAACTACGCAACATTCTCTTGGACGGATTTTACATTCCTATTGGCTGGCTGGCAAATTTTCATACGATTCGTATGGTCCCAAACTCCGCAGTCAATCTTTATCTAAACGGCATATTCAGGCCTGCTAGCGTATTGGTACTTGAGTTGTTGGAATTTTATTTCTTATCGCTCAAGCTGTTTCAGATCCTCCAGATAGATTCTCCACCCAGAGCGAGTTCACCCCAGATGGGTGAGAACCATGTCTTCATCAGAGGTTCATGAAACTCCGAGATCTCTAGCTCTAACAACGGAAGATGATTACAGATGATGACATGTTCTGTTTGTCAGCTAGTACTGGAGTCAACCATCCATCCGTTGCCAGTACTACGGGCTTGGCTATTGAGAACTAAACTTTCGGTAATGGATACTTTCCGCGAAATTCTTTCATGATATTAAAATTATCCGAATCGATACATATTCATACACTCCATCGATATCCCAAAAACTTTGACAGTATGTAAGTTTGATTTTAAAAGAGTGGAATTTTATTAGCTTGAGTCCGTCTCTTAGACAGGTACCCTGTCAGTGAGAGTACGTGTACTCCAAGTATTATATTTGGAAGTTTTAACTTCAGTTTTGAGTTTCGTGCGCAAAAATCATGTCGAGAATAAGGGGCAAGAACTGCATTGTTTTTATTATGTTGTGTCTCTTATTGAATTACCTAGAGATTAAAGTGAAACTTGTCAGAATTTTTCTATATATTACATACTGCATAAAACAAAATTTGTATTCATTTCACGAATATGCATATAATTTGCTGCGGGTAAAAACGCATAATAAGTATGTTCATTGGGATCGCTTGTCCGCCTGGAATTGCAATCTATCGCAGAGTTCATTGCACTTCTTTGGTAAATGGGAGCAATGTGCATTGAAATCGGCGAGGGGGGGGGAGGGGGGGGAAGTGGAAGAGAGTTTGGGAATATGTGTTTTTCAAACACTTTAGTGTGGTTTAAATAAATAAATGTCAGACAATAAAGCTAGATAATTACACAAAACAACATCTTGTAACCATTGGCAAAGTATTACTACGACATTCTCTCACATGATTTTTTTAATATAAAAATGCATGTAGATGGAATGATGGGGCTGAATATCATTTTATGAATCAAGGATTCAAAGCATTCAATGCTGTAAGTACTCATTCACCCTCCCCCGCCTTTTTCTGTTCTAAATTATAAGAAAAGGTATATAGCCAGGTAAAAACATAAAACCGTACGGTGTATGTGTGCACTCTAAAGTTGCTGTGTATGTACGACAGGCTTGGTATAATTGGTCTAATCCAGCCAAGGACAGCACATTTTTGTTGTACTTGTATGTTATTTTTCATTATTGTACTATTACTTCATATTCCGTTGCGTGCATAGTCCAGTGCCGTACTTGTCTGTCTGATTCCATGGTGTGCATTTTCAGTGCTGTGCTTGTGTGTCATTTTCCCTGGCTTGCATTTTCCAACCTTGTACTTGTTGGTCTGTTTCTCTGGTGTGCATTTTCCAGTGTTCTACTTCTCTATTTCCAGCTGTGGCACTTTCCAGTGTTTATCTACATGGAGTTGTCCTCTCATTTTCATGGTAGTACTTTTCAAGGATCGTATAGTCTGTCATTTTCTATGTCAAGCATTTTCCATCCCGGAAATATATACATGTGTCTGACATTTACCAGTGCGTTCATTTTGCATATTTGTCATTTTCCATATGTCATTTTCCTATCATTCATTTTCCATGTCCGGAATTATCACTGTGTTGCAATTTCAGCGCCACCCTTCAAAAGCAATGAGAACGAGTAGCAAAATGGCTGCTTAATACGGTACGAACCTTTATTTGATTAAATTGATGCTGAAATACTGTAAAGCAAGCATCAGACACCAGATCGCAGGAGTCTGGCAACACTGTTGAAAAATGGACCTTGGCTCTAAAGTCCATACAGCAAGGGGCTTATCCAAAGGGTAGTTTTGGTCATAGATGTAAGATTCTGTAGTTTTGGTTATTGATGTAAGTTCTGTAGTTTTGGTTATAGATGTAAGTTCTGTAGTTTTGCTTATAGATGTTAGTTCTGTAGTTTTGCTTATATATGTCAGTTCTGCCTTGTAGCTTGCAGTTGCTTTTAATTCCTGTGTATTGCTCTTATATATATATATATATATATATATATATATATATATATATATATATATATATATATATATATATATATATATATATATTCTGTATATGATGTTAGTTGCTCGTTATTGCTGTCTTGTGATATGTTTGCTTGCAGTGCATGTTAAACTAATCTAATGTGTTCTTTCTATATGTATGTGCATATTTTTGTTCAGATCGTTGTTCTTGTTATTCATATTTTTATTCATGTAAAACTGTATCATAAGTATTTTTTGATAACCTTTACACATGTATATTTTATCTATGCGTGTAATTTTGATTAGAATATAATAGTGTAGATTGATTTCTCTGCATGGATATTTTAGATACAAATTTACCTTTTTTATACCTATTTATTATGTGCATTGAAACAAGATTTTTTATTAACATGATGCATAATTAAATATGTATGTATGTATGCATGTATGCATGTATGTATGAATGTATGTATGTATGTATGTATGTATGTCTGTATGTATGTATGTATGTATGTATTTTAAATTTAATTGTATAAAGTCGGTAAAAATAGCTCCAATGAGCTCATGTTTCTTATTATGTAAATGGAAACCAACTCTAAATAAAATATGTCGTATGTCTATGTCTTCCTCTCCTTCTCTGCTTTACCAAATATATGTGTCTTGCTGACTTTTTTAAATATACCAGGATATACAGAACGGGTTTGATTTTCTATTAATGCAATTAAAAGTGACTTTTTAAAACGTTATTATGGAGTAAGCACGAGAAATTTCCAAAATACCCCACCCCCAACCACCCATCTTAAACACATAACACAAAACACCACCATCCGATAACCTCTTCCATAGGTAATAAAGAGCCAGGCAAATACCGAGGGAATAAGGACCATGCTGTTTCTTTTCTTTTATGGTACTTTGATCTCAAGGGCTAAAAAAATGGGTGTCTCATTTGTATATCAATATGGAGTTCAGAAAGGACATATATACCAATCGTTGTGTAATTTTAGTCCCAATCTATAATAACAGTACTTCCGAAGAAGCACAAAGGGTAATTCAATGTGGGTTTTCGAAAAAGAAGAAGAGAGAGATAGAAAAAAGGATCATGCCCTTTTCATGTTGCGATCATTTATACATTCAACATTTCAATTGGATCAAACATGCATTACTATTACATTTCCGTCAAACGAGTATATTTTAAAATGAAAAGTATTTTCATAAATTTCCACCATTTCTACTATGCAAGTCCACAAAGACATGGGGAAGAAAAACAGGTTGAGTAAAACGGCAAAATGGGGTAAAAGGCTGGTGTTGCGGGTTTTTTTAACAACACAGAGAAGCTTTAAAATTCTTTAATGTGAATTCTGTGATTCTACAACCCAGAATGCCTGATGGAGCATAAGGCACTTGTTTTTTAATTGGGAATCAAATTAACAAGATATTTTTTCTACAGTATTAAATTTTGCTTATATCGACACAGAATCAGGATTTCACTGAACTCCACACTGAATTAGAATTTCTCTAAATTTACTCTGATCTTTCACTGATACAAATTAAAACAATTATATAATGAAATGATCTAACACGGGATACACGAGTATGCAAACTTTCACAAGTTCAGTACCAAGCACCGGAGACCAGATTGTATCGTTCCAAGTGAACCTGTAATCATATTCTTGAAAGTCCATCATCTGTTGTCTTTCCCCTTTCGGTAATAAATCATAAATTTGTATTGCTAGAGGGCAAGAGACCAGCGTAACAGCCTTTGGTTCTTGTTTTTGGTTTGATGAAGCCATGTGAGTGGGTTGTGGTATGTTTCTACGGTGAATTTCACTCCCTTCAGGTACAGTAGGCCAAGGATTCGATAGCCCAAACGATAGAAAGACATTCCTTTTCTACGATAGCATAATGATGCTCTCTTGGAATTAGTTTCCTGATTAAATATGCAACTGGATGTTCATCACCATTCTTGCGCTGACTAAGAATGACGCCAATAGAGCTGTCGCTGGCATCTGTCCTGTAAAACAAATTCCTTTTCAAAATTGGGAGTAACCAGCACAGATTCTGCTAAAGTCATTGCGTCTTTCAGTTTATTAAATGCGTTCACTGCCGCTTGATTCCATTACACACGTGTTTGTTGACCCTCCTTTGACTAGCTCAGTCAAAGACGCTGCGATGTCTGAAAACGTCTTGACCGATTTTCGGTAGTAGCCTGTCTTGCCCAAAAAGCTTTTCACACCTTTTTTAAATCGTTGGTTGTGGGAATTCTACCTTGCTCTCACTTTTCTAGGGTCGGGTTTGATGGTACCATTTCCAACTATATGACCCAGGCAGTATACGTCGTTGTTCCGAGTTCACACTTTTGGTTGGCGTCTCTTTTAGGTTCATCTGTTTTAGCTTCTCAGATAACGCCCTCAGTTGTGCCAAATCCTCCTCTCATGGCTTAATATACACAATCAATGAGATCATCCAAATATGACGCGACATTCTCTACCCAGTCCGTCACCTTGTCCATCAAACAGGAAAACGTACCAGGAGCTGTTTTCATATCAAATGGGGTAACTTTAAATGCAAACAAGCCAAATGGTGTAATAAATGCCGACTTTTCCTGACTGTCGTTACTTAGTGGAAGTTGAAAGTAACCTTTCGAACTATCCAATGTGCTCAAATATTTGGCATCTCCCAGTTTTTTGAAATATTTCATATATGCGCGGAGTTGGATATGTATCAAATACAGTAATCTCGTTGATTTTGCGGTAGTCCGCACGTATTGTCAGGGTTCCATCTTTCTTTTTCATCAGTAATATCGGAGATGCGTAAAGTGATGATGATGGAGTTATCAGCCCTTGCTGCAGCATTCATCTAAGGCACATTTTGCTTCTTGGTGTTAAGCGAATGATATCTTGTATGTTTTTGTCTGATGGGTTTCTAGCTTGTTGTGCATACATGATGTATCACCAGGTACGTTTTTGCTGGCTTGTTGTGAGCACAATGCTGAACTCTTCGCATAGTTGCTTTAGCTGGTGACGCTGCTCTGAAGTCAACTGTGGGCCAAGTTTTACGTCCTTGTGCGATTCTTCCGAATCACATGGAAAATCGATCATGCAGTCTCCCATATCTTCGCCATCTATGGATGTAAACATAACTGCACGGTTATATCGCCGTAGAAGGTTGACGTGGTAAGTAAAAACATTTCTGCATCCCACCGCTGCCACCAAATATTGCGGGGTTCTTTTAACAACACAGAGATAACTACAGTAGAACTTTAAAACCTTTGATATAACTTCTTTGATTCTACAACCCAGAATGCCTGATGGAGCATAAGGCACTTGTTTTAACCGGGGATCAAATTTAGCAATATATTATCACTCGACTGACACGAACTCAAAAGTCCCCAGAGTCAGTTTGGTGTTAATGAGAATAGCTTTGACATTAAAATAAACAATCAGCCCACACAGCCCTGGCCTAGTTGCAACTAAGCTGACACTGTGAAAAACATGTTCAACATCCATGTTAGAAACATGTATCGTTATAATCTTCTCATAATAGCATCTTAACGGCTGGATTGACAAAAAGTACAGGTGATTTATACAAGAACACCTTTAGCTTCTTTCTACATCTGCTTGTATTAAGAATGTCCGTTTTGTCGGAGATCTCGATTTTAATCAGATTGAGTTGTATTTATATAACATTTCAGGGCCTGT
This sequence comes from Margaritifera margaritifera, assembly GCA_029931535.1. NCBI lineage: Eukaryota > Metazoa > Mollusca > Bivalvia > Unionida > Margaritiferidae > Margaritifera > Margaritifera margaritifera. The sequence goes on from JAQPZY010001460.1 coordinate 15,529, forward strand.
ACAGTGAGATTCCTGGTGCTACAATGATCGATCTGAAGATACTTTTCAGCGCCAAATACGAGGACATCTCCAGATCTGTGTCAGCACGTGGGATTGGTTCTATCATCGGCGGTTTTGTTGGTGGATTCTTCATGGACCGCTTCAGCGATTGGTCAGATTTGTTGCTAGCGGTATTCCTGACCCTCGGTGGTTTCGTCCTTTTGTTTTTACCCTTCATACACGACCTGGGATTTCTGTGGTTCGTTTTCTTTGCAACAGGGATAACATCAGGCGTGGCTAACATAGGTAAACATAGCTTTAAACATATGCTTCTCTATCTCTCTCTCTCTCTCTCTCCTGTCGGGATATTGTTTGCCCTTCGCTCATGGTGTAGTACCTTTTCTCGAGATCTGGCAGAGAACTACCAGCGACCTCTCTTTAAATGGATAGCACTCTTTCGTATTTCTTAACTCTACGAAAGGCGACTGGTAGGGTTGAGTAGCAACTTGACCTTGGTCTCAACGCGTGGTCGGATAGACCCTTCTTAGAATTTATTAGTGTATTTATATGACCCCAGGTCATTAGGTCGATAACGAGGCTAAGATAGGCAATAACAATTGCACAATCGATGGTTACCGTCGAACACGTCCAGGAGCAAAACTGTGACCGATATTGTTGTGTTCCGTTGTGTAATGGAAATGCTAGAATCCATCAGGACATAAGTTTCCAATATATTCTATCTCTGAAGAAGAAGGAGCTACGAAATCAATGAATTCTTGCTCTATGTCAAGATGAGGGACCGCTCATCAAGATAAGGAACAACATTTTTGTTGGTTGATTAAGATGCCATTTCCTTTAAGAATTCAACATCAAACTTTATTTGTGGTTTTTTTCATGTAACAACGAACAATCAGTCCATGAACAGCCAATGTGGTTTTCTAATACTAACTCGTAACTTGTTTATATTCTTATCATGGTGAAGTTAATAATTCACTCACCCACCCACCTTGAAAACAGCATCTCGATTACCAAGATTACGGTAATAATAATAATAATAATAATAATAATAATAATAATAATAATCGTCATTGTCGTCATGTCACAGTTACTGAAGGTAACATATTGAACACATGTTGTATGAACTCAAATGAAATTTTAAGAAACACGCAGTTAAAGATTAACGGGATATATACAACGGAATATAAACAATACCAGTGTCATGAACAGTTACTGCATATACAGTACATTCACAGAGAAGAACATATATTATATATTATTTGTGTAAGAGGACAAATACGCAAATAAATTAGATGAATATATGCTGAAAATCGGGTTTAGTAGCCGTTGCCGAAGCTACTTCAGCATTGTGTAAATTGTTTCCTTGTTCTTCTCTCTTTTTCATGTTTGTGTGAGTGGTGGTGCCTTGACAATCTGATTTTAATTACATTGTAGAGACTGATATTGTGTATTGTTTTATGGTTTATTTGACGAACTGCCTAGCTTAGCCTCGTTTTCGTAATGCATGAATATTAATGAGAATCTTATTAAGAACGGTCTATATGTCAGTTTACTACTCCTTTTTCTTTTCAACATTATCTGATTTTTACATGCTTAATAGTAAGATAAATATTCCATTAGTTTGTTCGAGGTGAAGTATAATTCCAACAATTAAGAAATTACCCACCATGTTGTAATGTTTCATAACAAAGTAAACCCCGGTTACGCTGTAAACGGAACAATAACGCCATTCGTGTGTAACCAACGTCAAGATCGCTAAATGACAGAAATAACCAAATGTATACCTGTTCCTGGTAACAGACCCTAGTGAAAGATTAGACCTTTGGAACGCTAAATCATCCCCTGAGACCATCGGGACGCTAAATCAGACCCCTGAGACCATCGGGAAAATTGACCTCTGAGATTTGAGGAGAATGGAACACCAACTAATTAAAATAGCTAATTCTATAAAACCGAGGGTTCTTTTTCCATTAAAAAAAATCATGGTGATTGACAGGAGGCTTTTACGTATGTGGTGAAAAGTTCACGAAAATTAGACGAGAGATCTTGAAGTTATCAAGATTTTAAATTGTATATGCTATATACTTCAACCCGCATAGGTGACCCACCGGGCTTCTGACAGACCGGCTTGGCCGACCCACATGTGGACTAAAGACCAAGTTCGGTGATTAGACTGGGCAGCGGGCCATTGGGATTTCTGTAATGCGACGGTTGACTGACAGTCGCCGTGCTACGCTAAGGGGTTAATAAGGTTAACCTATAGCAACATGCAATCAGATAGCATTATGTGGAGCTTTCAGATCTTTTACAGACGTATGCCGTTTGGTCATCAGTATTCAGTTGTCGCCATATAGATTGATCCTGCAAAATATACAAAAAGAATTGATCCGCGTGAATCAGAATGCTGTACAATTTATTGATACTGCATCAATATTTTCCCGTCAGAGAAAATTAATATAAATATATGAGAAAAAAAGACAGGGCCACAAAGATATTTTTCAGAAGTGATTTCAAATGCAAAAGAACTTTAACAAAATGAAAACACTCAAAAGCAGTTCTACAACTAGTCATATAGATTTCAGATAGAAAATAAAATTAATATTTTAAGCGAGGCTAATTCCAAGATCTGATTCGGCAAAATTAAATGTGCCCTTAATACTAGGCTACTGAAAATGCATTCATATGCCTCGTTGTTTTTACTTAATCAATCGTCAGGTGATTTCGTTTCGATTCTTTGGGTAGTAAGAATGTTGGAAATAATACCGAACGAGCAAATACATTTAAATACAGCTTTGTATCTTATTGTATAATACAAATGTAAAACTTGGTTTTATTCATTAATTGGGTATCGCACACCTTCGCTAGCCAAAGGTCGACGATCCGCTTCGTTCCACGTCAAAATGAGACGTTGTGGGTCGACTACCCTTTGCCAGCGAAGATGACAATTACACTGAATAACCCATTTTGCTATACGTGCTCTATCAGTCCAATCTCATGATATGGACTGGTCCATATCAGATATGCACTGGTCAGCATCTTGAAATATTCAACTTGAAGATTTAAATTTGTTGTTGCGCAATAAAAGCATTATTGACTTACGCGAAAAGCCATATCTGTTAATTTGGACTGCCCTCCGGCAAAGAACTGGATGTCGGGTAGTCCATAACTGTTAATATTCCCCTCTACAAATCACTATTGCTGTTAATACAAGCTGTTTTTGATCTTTTGGTAATATGGACAATTCTTCTTATTTCATCCACAGTCATAAATGTTGGAGTCTTACAGATGTGGGAAGAGAAGGCGGCACCACCTCTTCATGCGATCAATATGGGGTTCGGAGTGGGTGCTGTTTTGGCCCCGCTACTAGCAAATCCTTTCCTTGCCGTTGCAGGAGACGATCAGAAGAATGGAACTAGTGCTGGAAGCACAGCAATTTCTGGAAATGCAACGGAACATTACTTTAAAGAAACCGCCGTGCAATATCCTTACGTCGTTATAGCTCTTCTTATTCTAGGATCTGGTGTTCCATTTTTCGTGTAGCAGTGCTTGCATAATAAGGAGCGCAAAAAATATTCTCCCATCAACCCTGAGGAGAGAAGAAAACCTTCCCTCAAAGAAATGATCAACCCAGCGACATATGCTGATGGATCTTTGTTTTATGGATGTGTCATATTCTGTTTGCTATTCGTATATTATTTCATGACGGTAGGTGGAGAACAAATGTTTGGAAACTTCGTGCGTTCCTTTGCTGTTGACAACCTCCATTTTTCCAGAAACCACGCGTCTTATCTGGACACGACGTTCTGGGCTTGTTTTACGGTAGGACGTTTCATTGGCATCGTTTTTTCAAAGTTCTTGTCCTTACGTTTCTTACTGATAACGGAGGTCACACTGAACTTCATTAGCGTCACTGCCATGAACATTTTTGCAACAAGAGGGGCATCTTACTTGTGGGGGTTCACAATAGCGCAAGGTTTGATCGCAGCGCCAATATACCCAATAGAAATGTCCTTCGGGAATACCCTTGTGAAAATCTCGGGAGTCTGCCTGACTTTGATAGAAGTTGCCGGATCTCTTGGAGATTTTACATTCCTATGGCTGGCTGGCAAATTCTACGATTCGTATGGTCCACAAGCAATTTTATACGGATATCAGGCTGCTAGCGTATTGGTACTAGTTGTTGGAATTTTATTTCTTATCGTCAGCTGTTTCAGAATAGATAGATTCTCACAGAGCGAGTTCACCCCAGTGGAGAACCATGTCTCATCAGAGGTTCATGAAACTCCGGTCTCTAGCTCTAACAACGAAGATGATTACAGATGATGACAGTTCTGTTTGTCAGCGTACTTGGAGTCAACCATCCTTCCGTGCCAGTACTGGCTTGGCTATTGAGAACTAACTTTCGTAATGGATATATCCGCGGAATTCTTTCATAATATCCGAATCGATACATATTCATACACTCCATCGATATCCCAAAACTTTGACAGTATGTAAGTTTGATTTTAAAAGAGTGGAATTTTATTAGCTTGAGTCCGTCTCTTAGACAGGTACCTGTCAGTGAAGTACGTGTACTCCAAGTATTATATTTGGAAGTTTTAACTTCAGTTTGAGTTTCGTGCGCAAAATCATGTCGAGAATAAGGGGCAAGAACTGCATTGTTTTTATTATGTTGTGTCTCTTATTGAATTACCTAGAGATTAAAGTGAAACTTGTCAGAATTTTTCTATATATTACATACTGCATAAAACAAAATTTGTATTCATTTCACGAATATGCATATAATTTGCTGCGGGTAAAAACGCATAATAAGTATGTTAATTGGGATCGCTTGTCGCCTGGAATTGCAATCTATCGCAGAGTTCATTGCACTTCTTTGGTAAATGGAGCAATGTGCATTGAAATCGGCGAGGTGGGGGGGGGGGGAGGGGGAAGTGGAAGAGAGTTTGGGAATATGTGTTTTTCAAACACTTTAGTGTGGTTTAAATAAATAAATGTCAGACAATAAAGCTAGATAAATTACACAAAACAACATCTTGTTACCATTGGCAAAGTAATTACTACGACATTTTCTCACATGATTTTTTTAATATAAAAATGCATGTAGATGGAATGATGGGGCTGAATATCATTTTATGAATCAAGGATTCAAAGCATTCAATGCTGTAAGTACTCATTCACCCTCCCCGCCTTTTTCTGTTCTAAATTATAAGAAAAGGTATATAGCCAGGTAAAAACATAAAACCGTACGGTGTATGTGTGCACTCTAAAGTTGCTGTGTATGTACGACAGGCTTGGTATAATTGGTCTAATCCAGCCAAGGACAGCACATTTTTGTTGTACTTGTATGTTATTTTTCATTATTGTACTATTACTTCATATTCCGTTGCGTGCATAGTCCAGTGCCGTACTTGTCTGTCTGATTCCATGGTGTGCATTTTTCAGTGCTGTGCTTGTGTGTCATTTTCCCTGGCTTGCATTTTCCAACCTTGTACTTGTTGGTCTGTTTCTCTGGTGTGCATTTTCCAGTGTTCTACTTCTCTATTTCCAGCTGTGGCACTTTCCAGTGTTTATCTACATGGAGTTGTCTCTCATTTTCCATGGTAGTACTTTTCAAGGATCGTATTAGTCTGTCATTTTCTATGTCAAGCATTTTCCATCCCGGAAATATATACATGTGTCTGACATTTACCAGTGCGTTCATTTTGCATATTTGTCATTTTCCATATGTCATTTTCCTATCATTCATTTTCCATGTCCGGAATTATCACTGTGTGCAATTTCAGCGCCACCCTTCAAAAGCAATGAGAACGAGTAGCAAAATGGCTGCTTAATACGGTACGAACCTTTATTTGATTAAATTGATGCTGAAATACTGTAAAGCAAGCATCAGACACCAGATCGCAGGAGTCTGGCAACACTGTTGAAAAATGGACCTTGGCTCTAAAGTCCATACAGCAAGGGGCTTATCCAAAGGGTAGTTTTGGTCATAGATGTAAGTTCTGTAGTTTTGGTTATTGATGTAAGTTCTGTAGTTTTGGTTATAGATGTAAGTTCTGTAGTTTTGCTTATAGATGTTAGTTCTGTAGTTTTGCTTATATATGTCAGTTCTGCCTTGTAGCTTGCAGTTGCTTTTAATTCCTGTGTATTGCTCTTATATATATATATATATATATATATATATATATATATATATATATATATATATATTCTGTATATGATGTTAGTTGCTCGTTATTGCTGTCTTGTGATATGTTTGCTTGCAGTGCATGTTAAACTAATCTAATGTGTTCTTTCTATATGTATGTGCATATTTTTGTTCAGATCGTTGTTCTTGTTATTCATATTTTTATTCATGTAAAACTGTATCATAAGTATTTTTTGATAACCTTTACACATGTATATTTTATCTATGCGTGTAATTTTGATTAGAATATAATAGTGTAGATTGATTTCTCTGCATGGATATTTTAGATACAAATTTACCTTTTTATACCTATTTATTATGTGCATTGAAACAAGATTTTTATTAACATGATGCATAATTAAATATGTATGTATGTATGTATGTATGTATGCATGTATGTATGTATGTATGTATGCATGTATGTATGTATGTATGTATGTATGTATGTATGTATGTATGTATGTATGTATGTATGTATGTATGTATGTATGTATGTATGTATGTTAAAGTTAATTGTTTAAAGTCGGTAAAATAGCTCCAATGAGCTCATGTTTCTTATTATGTAAATGGAAACCAACTCTAAATAAAATATGTCTATGTCTATGTCTTCCTCTCCTTCTCTGCTTTACCAAATATATGTGTCTTGCTGACTTTTTTAAATATACCAGGATATACAGAACGGGTTTGAATTTCTATTAATGCAATTAAAAGTGACTTTTAAAACGTTATTATGGAGTAAGCACGAGAAATTTCCAAAATACCCCACCCCCAACCACCCATCTTAAACACATAACACAAAACACCACCATCCGATAACCTCTTCCATAGGTAATAAAGAGCCAGGCAAATACCGAGGGAATAAGGACCATGCTGTTTCTTTTCTTTTATGGTACTTTGATCTCAAGGGCTAAAAAAATGGGTGTCTCATTTGTATATCAATATGGAGTTCAGAAAGGACATATATACCAATCGTTGTGTAATTTTAGTCCCAATCTATAATAACAGTACTTCCGAAGAAGCACAAAGGGTAATTCAATGTGGGTTTTCGAAAAAGAAGAAGAGAGAGATAGAAAAAAGGATCATGCCCTTTTCATGTTGCGATCATTTATACATTCAACATTTCAATTGGATCAAACATGCATTACTATTACATTCGTCAAACGAGTATTTTTTAAAATGAAAAGTATTTTCATAAATTTCCACCATTTCTACTATGCAAGTCCACAAAGACATGGGGAAGAAAAACAGGTTGAGTAAAACGGCAAAATGGGGTAAAAGGCTGGTGTTGCGGGTTTTTTTTAACAACACAGAGAAGCTTTAAAATTCTTTAATGTGAATTCTGTGATTCTACAACCCAGAATGCCTGATGGAGCATAAGGCACTTGTTTTTTAATTGGGAATCAAATTAACAAGATATTTTTTCTACAGTATTAAATTTTGCTTATATCGACACAGAATCAGGATTTCACTGAACTCCACACTGAATTAGAATTTCTCTAAATTTACTCTGATCTTTCACTGATACAAATTAAAACAATTATATAATGAAATGATCTAAACACGGGATACACGAGTATGCAAACTTTCACAAGTTCAGCACCAAGCACCGGAGACCAGATTGTATCGTTCCAAGTGAACCTGTAATCATATTCTTGAAAGTCCATCATCTGTTGTCTTTCCCCTTTCGGTAATAAATCATAAATTTGTATTGCTAGAGGGCAAGAGACCAGCGTAACAGCCTTTGGTTCTTGTTTTTGGTTTGATGAAGCCATGTGAGTGGGTTGTGGTATGTTTCTACGGTGAATTTCACTCCCTTCAGGTACAGTAGGCCAAGGATTCGATAGCCCAAACGATAGAAAGACATTCCTTTTCTACGATAGCATAATGATGCTCTCTTGGAATTAGTTTCCTGATTAAATATGCAACTGGATGTTCATCACCATTCTTGCGCTGACTAAGAATGACGCCAATAGAGCTGTCGCTGGCATCTGTCTGTAAAACAAATTCCTTTTCAAAATTGGGAGTAACCAGCACAGATTCTGCTAAAGTCATTGCGTCTTTCAGTTTATTAAATGCGTTCACTGCCGCTTGATTCCATTACACACGTGTTTGTTGACCCTCTTTGACTAGCTCAGTCAAAGACGCTGCGATGTCTGAAAACGTCTTGACCGATTTTCGGTAGTAGCCTGTCTTGCCCAAAAAGCTTTTCACACCTTTTTTAAATCGTTGGTTGTGGGAATTCTACCTTGCTCTCACTTTTCTAGGGTCGGGTTTGATGGTACCATTTCCAACTATATGACCCAGGCAGTATACGTCGTTGTTCCGAGTTCACACTTTTGGTTGGCGTCTCTTTTAGGTTCATCTGTTTTAGCTTCTCAGATAACGCCCTCAGTTGTGCCAAATCCTCCTCTCATGGCTTAATATACACAATCAATGAGATCATCCAAATATGACGCGACATTCTCTACCCAGTCCGTCACCTTGTCCATCAAACAGGAAAACGTACCAGGAGCTGTTTTCATATCAAATGGGGTAACTTTAAATGCAAACAAGCCAAATGGTGTAATAAATGCCGACTTTTCCTGACTGTCGTTACTTAGTGGAAGTTGAAAGTAACCTTTCGAACTATCCAATGTGCTCAAATATTTGGCATCTCCCAGTTTTTTGAAATATTTCATATATGCGCGGAGTTGGATATGTATCAAATACAGTAATCTCGTTGATTTTGCGGTAGTCCGCACGTATTGTCAGGGTTCCATCTTTCTTTTTTCATCAGTAATATCGGAGATGCGTAAAGTGATGATGATGGAGTTATCAGCCCTTGCTGCAGCATTCATCTAAGGCACATTTTGCCTCTTGGTGTTAAGCGAATGATATCTTGTATGTTTTTGTCTGATGGGTTTCTAGCTTGTTGTGCATACATGATGTATCACCAGGTACGTTTTTGCTGGCTTGTTGTGAGCACAATGCTGAACTCTTCGCATAGTTGCTTTAGCTGGTGACGCTGCTCTGAAGTCAACTGTGGGCCAAGTTTTACGTCCTTGTGCGATTCTTCCGAATCACATGGAAAATCGATCATGCAGTCTCCCATATCTTCGCCATCTATGGATGTAAACATAACTGCACGGTTATATCGCCGTAGAAGGTTGACGTGGTAAGTAAAAACATTTCTGCATCCCACCGCTGCCACCAAATATTGCGGGGTTCTTTTAACAACACAGAGATAACTACAGTAAAGCTTTAAAACCTTTGATATAACTTCTTTGATTCTACAACCCAGAATGCCTGATGGAGCATAAGGCACTTGTTTTAACCGGGGATCAAATTTAGCAATATATTATCACTCGACTGACACGAACTCAAAAGTCCCCAGAGTCAGTTTGGTGTTAATGAGAATAGCTTTGACATTAAAATAAACAATCAGCCCACACAGCCCTGACCTAGTTGCAACTAAGCTGACACTGTGAAAAACATGTTCAACATCCATGTTAGAAACATGTAACGTTATAATCTTCTCATAATAGCATCTTAACGGCTGGATTGACAAAAAGTACAGGTGATTTATACAAGAACACCTTTAGCTGTTTTCAATCTGATTAAAATCTTGATCTGCTTGTTTTAAGCATATCCGTTTTGTCGGAGATCTCGATTTTAACCAGACTGAGTTGTGTTTATATAACGTTTTAGGGCCTGTACAGTGGGATTCCTGGTGCTACAATGATCGATCTGAAGATACTTTTCAGCGCCAAATACGAGGACATCTCCAGATCTGTATTAGCACGTGGGATTAGTTCTATAGTCGGCATTGGTGAATTCTTCATGGACCGCTTCAGCGATTGGTCAGATTTGTTGCTAGCGGTGTTCCTGACCCTCGGTGGTTTCGTCCTTTTGTTTTTACCCTTAAAACACGACCTTGGATTTCTGTTGTTCGTTTTCTTTGCAACAGGAATAACATCAGGCGTGGCTAAACATATGCTTCTCTCTCTCTCTCTCTCTCTCTCTCTCTCTCTCTCTCTCTCTCTCTCTCTCTCTCTCTCTCCTGTCGGGATATTGTTTGCCCTTCGCTCATGGTGTAGTACCTTTTCTCGAGATCTGGCGGAGAACTACCAGCGACCTCTCTTTAAATGGATAGCACTCTTTCGTATTTCTTAACTCTACGAAAGGCGACCGGTAGGGTTGAGTAGCAACTTGACCTTGGTCTCAACGCGTGGTCTGAGGTGTAAAAGATTCTGCCATAGGTTAACATAGCTTTAAACATATGCCTCTCTCTCTCTCTCTCTCTCTCTCTCTCTCTCTCTCTCTCTCTCTCTCTCTCTCTCAATCTCCATCTCCCTCTCTCTCTCTCTCTCTCTCTCTCTCTCTCTCTCTCTCTCTCTCTCTCCTGACGAGATATTGTGTGCCCTTCACTCATGGTGTAGTACTTTTTCTCGAGATCTGGTGGAGAAATATCAGCGACCTCTCTTTAAATGAATAGAACCCTTTCGTATTTCTTAACTCTACAAAAGGCGACTGATACGGTTTAGTAGCATCTTGACCTTGGTCTCAGCGCGTGGTCGGATGTGTAAAAGACCCTTCTTGGAATTTATTCATGTATTTATATGACCCCAGGTCATTAGGTCGACAACGAGGCTACGACAGGCAATTGCATTATTGATGGTTACCGTCGAACACGTCCAGGAGCAAAACTGTGACGGATATTGTTGTGTTCCGTTGTGTAATGGAAATGCTAGAATCCATCAAGACTTAAGCTTCCAATATATTCCACCTTTGAAGAAGAAGGAGCAACGAAATCAATGGATTCTTGCTATATGTCATGATGAGGGACCGCTCATCAAGAAAAGGAACAACATTTTTTTTTGGTTGATTAGGATGCCATTTCCTTTAAGAATTCAGCATCAAACTTTATTTGTGGTATTTTTCATGTAACAACGAACAGTCAATCCATGAACAGACAATCTGGTTTACTAATACTAACTCGTAACTTATTTATATTCTTATCAATGTGAAGTTAATAATTCACTCACCCACCCACCTTGAAAACAGCATTACGGTGAGAAGTGAAATATTAAAATAATGTCAATGAATTTATATTGATCAGCGTGTACCTTTTCGTAATTGGTGTTTATTGAAGTTGGTGTTAATGCCTTACAAGATTACCTGATAATAAAAATAATAATATTAATAATAATAATAATAATATTCACCATCATCGTCTTTGTCGTCACAGTTACTGAAGGTAACATATTTAACACATGTTGTATGAACTCACGTGAAAATTTAAGAAACACGCAGTTAAAGATTAACGGGATATATACAACGGAATATAAACAATACCAGTGTCATGAACAGTTACTGCATATACAGTACATTCACAGAGAAGAACATATATTATATATTATTTGTGTAAGAGGACAAATACGCAAATAAATTAGATGAATATATGCTGAAATTCGGGTTTAGTAGTCGTTGCCGAAGCTACTTCAGCATTGTGTAAATTGTTTCCTTGTTCTTCTCTCTTTTTCATGTTTGTGTGAGTGGTGGTGCCTTGACAATCTGATTTTAATTACATTGTAGAGACTGATATTGTGTATTGTTTTATGGTTTATTTGACGAACTGCCTAGCTTAGCCTCGTTTTCGTAATGCATGAATATTAATGAGAATCTTATTAAGAACGGTCTATATGTCAGTTTACTACTCCTTTTTCTTTTCAACATTATCTGATTTTTACATGCTTAATAGTAAGATAAATATTCCAACAATTAAAACATTTGAAAAATCCGAAAGCAAGCAGTTTTGTTTAATATCCCCTACCCCGTCAGTCCCCGTCCTCCAATGCGGTGACCATAGGATGACACGACTTTTCAGTGTTGGTGATTTCTATAATTTAACAGAACTGAACTGATATTTTGAAATTTTATCAGCAAATTCATTTGGACCCCAATTTTCAATTAATGAACTCAGAAGCGTGTCAATGGTTCGCGTTTCTAATTGGAGAAAGGACATCTGTACACCACGTGTCTGCTTGAGAAGTACACTAAAACCAAACGACTATTCTGGGTTGTATTTTGCAGTCTGATCAAACGCCTCTCTTCTGAGCGAGATTTTTGGAGCACGCAACTCGAGCTCAAGTTCAAAACACCAAAATCCGATTTGATATTTGGAGTACATATAGGTCATTAAAATTTGGCGGGGGACATGAGTGAAGAAGATCCTTCAAAGTTTCATGATTCTGATTCAAGTCCAGTCATATTTACAGACTGTCAAAATTTTGGTACTTTGAGTTTCGATTTTAAAAAGTTGTGAGATTACGCGGCCCGTTCGAATGAGACAGGAAATTCGTGGTCATGAATTTCACTTCTATGTTTTACTGCTAACATACAATGTTTTATATACTCTATTCGTTTATTTAATGGTTAAAGGTACTTTTTGTGACATGCTGTGTTCTTTTGCATAGGAACGCTCGCCTACCCACCATGTTGTAATGTTTCGTAACAAAGTAAGCCCCGGTTACACTGTAAACGGAACAATAACGCCATTCGTGTGTAACCAACGTCAAGATCGCTAAATGACAGAAATAACCAAATGTACACCTGTTCCTGGTAACAGGTCCGTAGTCAAAGATTAGACCTTCGGGACGCTAAATCATCCCCTGAGACCATCGGGACGCTGAATCAGGCCCCTGAGACCATCGGGACGCTGAATCAGGCCCCTGGGACCATCGGGACGCTAAATCATCCCCTGAGACCATCGGGACGCTGAATCAGGCCCCTGGGACCTTTGGGACGCTGAATCAGGCCCCTGGGACCATCGGGAGAATTGGCATCTCATATTTGGAGAGAATGACTTACCTACTAATTAAAATAGCTAATTCTATAAAACCGAGGGTTCTTTTTCCATTAAAAAAAATCATGGCGATTGACTGGAGGCTTTTACGTATGTGGTGAAAAGTTCATGAAAATTGGACGAGAGATCTTGAAGTTAGCAAGATTTTAAATTGTCTATGCTATATACTTCAACCCGCATATGTGACCCACCGGGCTTCTGACAGACCGGCTTGGCCGACCCACATGTGGACTAAAGACCAAGTTCGGTGATTAGACTGGGCAGCGGGCCATTGGGATTTCTGTAATGCGACGGTTGACTGACAGTCGCCGTGCTACGCTAAGGGGTTAATTAGGTTAACCTATAGTAACATGCGATCAGATAGCATTATGTGGAGCTTTCAGATCTTTCACAGACGTATGCCGTTTGGTCATCAGTATTCAGTTGTCGCCATCTAGATTGATTCTGGAAAATATACAAGAGGAATCGATCTGCGTGAATCAGAATGCAGCACAATTTATTGATACCGCCTCAATATTTTCCCGTCAGAGAAAATTAATATAAATATATGAGGAAAAAAGACATGGACACAAAGACATTTTTCAAAGTGATTTCAAATGCAAAAGAACTTTAACAAAATGAAAACACTCAAAAGCAGTTCTACAACTAGTCATATAGATTTCAGATAGAAAATAAAATTAACATTTTAAGCGAGGCTAATTTCAAGATCTGATTCGGCAAAATTAAATATGCTCTTAATACTAGGCTACTGAAAATGCATTAACATGCCTCGTTGTTTTTACTTAATCAATTGGCAGGTGATTTTGTTTCGATCCTATGGGTTGTAAGAATGTTGGAAATAATACAGAACGAGCAAATACATTTAAATACAGCTTTGTATCTTATTGTATAATACAAATGTAAAACTTGGTTTTATTCATTAATTTGGAATTGCACACCTTCGTTGGCAAAAGGTTGTAGATCCAGTTCGTTCCACGTCGAAATGAGACGATGTGGATCGACTACCCTGGCCAGCGAAGATGACAATTACATTGAATAACCTATTTTGCCATCCGTGTTCTATCAGTCCAACCTCATGATATGGACTTATCCATATCAGATATGCACTGGTCAGTATCTTGAACTATTCAACTTGAAGATTTAAATTTGTTGTTGTGCTAAAGTAAAATCTTGTAATGCAATAAAAGCGTTATTGACTTACGTAAAAAGCTATATCCGTGAATTTGGACAGCCCTCCGGCAAAGGACTGGGCGTCGGGCAGTCCATAACCGTTAATATTCCCCTCTACTAATCACTATTGCTGTTTATACAAGCTGTGTTTGATCTTTTGGTAACATGGACAATTTCTCTTATTTCATCCACAGTCATAAATGTTGGAGTCTTACAGATGTGGGAAGAGAAGGCGGCACTACCTCTTCATGCAATCCATATGGGGTTCAGAGTAGGTGCTGTTTTGGCCCCTCTACTAGTAAATCCTTTCCTTGCCGTTGCTGCGGACGATCAGAAGAATGGAACAAGTGCTGGAAACACAGCAATTTCTGGAAATACAACGGATCATTACTTCAAAGAAACCACCGTGCAATATCCTTAAGTCGTCATAGCTCTACTTATTCTAGGATCTGGTGTTCCATTTTTCGTGTACCAGTGCTTGCATAAGAAGGAGCGCAAAAGATATTCTCCCATCAACCCTGAGGAGAGAAGAAAACCTTCCCTCAAAGAAATGATCAACCCAGCGACATATGCTGATGGATCTTTTTTTTATGGATGTGTGCAATATTCTGTTTGCTGTTTGTATATTATTTTATGACAGTAGGTGAAGAACAAATGTTTGGAAACTTCGTGCGTTCCTTTGCTGTTGACAACCTCCATTTTTCCAGAAACCACGCGTCTTATCTGGACACGACGTTCTGGGCTTGTTTTACGGTAGGACGTTTCATTGGCATCGTTTTTTCAAAGTTCTTGTCCTTACGTTTCTTACTGATAACGGAGGTCACACTGAACTTCATTAGCGTCACTGCCATGAACATTTTTGCAACAAGAGGGGCATCTTACTTGTGGGGGTTCACAATAGCGCAAGGTTTGATCGCAGCGCCAATATACCCAATAGGAATGTCTTTCGCCAATACACTTGTGAAAATCTCGGGAGTCTGCCTGACTTTGATAGAAGTTGCCGGATCTCTTGGAGATTTTACATTCCTATGGCTGGCTGGCAAATTCTACGATTCGTATGGTCCACAAGCAATTTTATACGGATATCAGGCTGCTAGCGTATTGGTACTAGTTGTTGGAATTTTATTTCTTATCGTCAGCTGTTTTAGAATAGATAGATTCTCACGGAGCGAGTTCACCCCAGTGGAGAACCATGTCTCATCAGAGGTTCATGAAACTGCGGTCTCTAGCTCTAACACTGAAGATGATGAAGAGATACATATTTGGTCAAAAAGTATAAAATTAGACTAACAGTGATCTCCCTTGGCAGTTTAGGCTAATGAGCTTAATATTTTATCACACATGATGACAGTTCTGTTTGTCAGCATACTTGGAGTCAACCATCCTTCCGTGCCACTACTGGCTTGGCAATTGAGAAGTAACTTTCGTAATGGATATATTCGCGGAATTCTTTCATAATGTCCGAATCGATACATATTCATGCACTCCATCGGAATATCCCAAAACTTTGACAGTATGTAAGTTTGATTTTAAAAAAGTGGAATTTTATTAGCTTGAGTCCGTCTCTTAGAAAGGTCCAATATAATTTGCTGCGGGTAAAAATGCATAATAAGTATGTTCATTGGGAACGCTTATCGCCTGGAATTGCAATCTATCGCCGTGTTCATTGCACTTCTTTGGTTAATGGAGCAATGTGCATTTAATACGGCTGGGGGGGGGGGGGAGAGTTGGGGAATATGTTTATTTCAAACACTTTAGTGTGGTTTAAATTAATAAACGTCAGACAATAACGCTGGATAAATTACACAAAACGATAGATTGTATCCATTGGCGAAGTAATTACTACGACATATAAAAATGCATGTACATGGAATGACGGGGCTGAATATCATTTTATGAATCAAAGATTAAAAGCATTCAATTCTGTAAATGTTCATTCACCCTCCCCACCTTTTTTCTGAATTATAGAAGGTTTTACATGGATTCTATCAAAGGTATTGAAATATATTATCCAATTTTCTACAGGTTAGCATAAACAATGTTTAGTTCTTGGCAACTTGGAACCTTTAGAAAGGGCCTTTACAAGAAATATAAAAATATATATTATAATGAAAATCTGATGGTTTTGTTCTTGTTGTTATTGTTGTTGTTGTTGTTAATTATTGTTGTTGTTAATAAAATTCGTATCTTTATGACTTGAAGCATTTTAAGTTTTGATACAAGTCTGTACAAAAAATGCGCATTCGCACATAGTATCTCCTGATCAACCTCACCTAGTATCGGCATTATTAGCTGAACCCCTCATACAGCAATTCAAAGCTTATATGTACCTTCCAAGAAAAGGTTTTGCAGATAATTATTGAAAAAGAAGTTTTATAGTTTTGGGGGAATTAATGAAAATGTAATGACAAAATAATGCTAGGTATAAATAATTTCACAAAAATCACATTCTTTATTTTAGAGAGCTGCCTTTAAAACAGCAATGGAGCTACATTGGTTTGCAAATACCAACAGATTCAACAGATGCATTTGAACAAATAGCATGGGAATGACTACAGAACATGGAAAACTGGGAACCAGTCTAGAAATGGTTGAACGTAAAATAAAGTATATACGGGTTTTGAGGTCCATGATTTGTTGATAATGAAAAGTACAAAGTAAAATTTTAGTAAACAAAATCTTTTCAAAGCTTATCCTATTTGTAAATAAAAAAATTTTTTTAAAAAAAACAACAAAAAATAGCATTCAATTGATGCAATTTCAGTCTTTTTTTACAGACTTGACTTAGGACCACCCAATATTCAGAGGCACTACTGATTCTTTAGGCGCAGAATTGGGAACACATGTTTTTTAAACGCGTGTAGATCAAAACATTTCCATGGCTCATATGGTTTTCTCCACACAGTAGCTTGCATCAAGGACGAGTCTATGCTGGGAGATAAAGGTTTGATCATGAGTGTTTAGGAATATAAAATTTTTGAATTTTTAATAGGATGGTGTTTCCATATGTTTACTTTGGGAGTTGAATTAGTACTGTGAGTCCTGTAGAGAACAAAAAGCCTTACAGTTGTTTCACATGTGCATTTACAATTAAGTTACTATATATACAAAATTATGGTTCTGTTTATGGATAACAAGCAAAATAAATACCGTTTGTCTACCTCAGTAAGAGTTTCAGTGGGAAATTAAACAAACTTTCAGGTATGATAACCGTTGCCATGAAGGTGGTGGTAGGGGGGGGGGGGGGTAAAGGGCCAGGATTCGACTGTGTTGGGTGGGCTGTTTTGCACATTGGTTAATATCTATGCAACCAAATATATACATTTTACACAGTTTACCATTTATAGAGTACTTATGGTCACCAATTTGATATTTCCTAGCTATCTTTGAAACATTATGCTTCAGATTTGATCACTTAATTCTGTACCACCATGTTTAATACTCATGACCATTCATAATTTTGTGCTGCACCAGTTTCATTCCTACCTTGATTTAGTTTTAAAGTATGTGTTCTGGAGGAATTTTAAGTAATTTCTGTCATTTAAATCTTCCTTTTGAAGTAATGCATACACATATAGATGGTGATATTTACCTTTGAATGCATAATATGACAAGGCTGA
Source organism: Margaritifera margaritifera (assembly GCA_029931535.1). Lineage (NCBI taxonomy): Eukaryota > Metazoa > Mollusca > Bivalvia > Unionida > Margaritiferidae > Margaritifera > Margaritifera margaritifera. The sequence goes on from JAQPZY010001460.1 coordinate 33,347, forward strand.
TAATATATTTTAGTCTTAAATTGAAGAGAGATCAATGGTGATAGCAAACAAAGTAACACATGATTAGACAGATTTATTTTAATATTTATTCAATACTTAAATATTGCCTGAAACATCCCATTGCTGATGTTGGTATACACAGACTTCAAATACAATTTAATATTCACATTATGTAATCTTTGACAAGCAAAACTATGCGCACTGTTTACTTATGCACTCTACTACTATACAAAGGTCTGTCAAGTAAATCAAGGGTGGATATAGGACTCGTGCTACCAATTATATGAGGAAATGGGGACCAATCTAGAAATGGGTTAACATAAAAAGAGTATATGGATTTGGAGGTCCATCATTGGTTGATAATCAAAAAAAGTAAAATTTAGTAAAAAAAGACTTTATTTTGAGAACTTATCCTACTTGTAACTGAACAAAATAGAGACAGTGTCCAATTTATGCATTTTCAGTCTTTTTACAGATTTAACTCAGGAATACACAGTACTGAAAGTAGCACTGCGGAATTTGAAACACATGTTTCAAACACATTTAGATTTTTAAAAATGGCTTCAGCTCATATGGATTTCTTTACACAGTAACTTGCATCAAGGATGGGTCTATATTGGAAGATATAGGTTTGATCATGAGTATTTTGCAATTTAAAGTTATTGAATTTTTAATAGGATGGTGTTTCCATAGGTTTACTATGGGAATTGAATTAGTACTGTGAGTTCTACAACAACCATCTTATATGTCACAGCATGAGTAGGCTATTTTTACTTCATGCCTGTCTTGAAGGAGATGTTTCTCAAATTACTGAAACTATGTACAGTATACAGTAAAGGAAGCTTTCAAGCTCAAATGATCAGTGAGCTTGAAGCAGCAGCAGCTGCAAAAAGCATTATGGAGTGAAGAATCTGTTCCTTTTACAACAACAAAAAAAAACTATGAACATTTGATTTCAATAAATTTTCGGGAGGGGCCTGAGATTATTTTGTTTTTTTTTAAATATATTTGCTCTCAAATAGTTATTTTGAAAAATATTCTTGATCTGATTTATAGCAAAGAAAAATATATTATATACATTATATTAGTTATAACAAAATAATCACATCAACAGAAAAGGTTATGGCTTACATTCATAAGTTTCTGTATGGTCATAAGAACAAAACCTTTGAAGGATAGTCATTACATTTGGCTAACAACATCAATAAGTAAGGTCATTTCAAATGTATTCCACCCCGCTCACATACCAATCCTGTGTCAAGATCCATGATATTTGAGAAGAAAAAAAACCAAGCAAAAACAAATGTTATTTGTGACATGCTTTCGCCACTGGGGCATCGGGGCAAGTTCCTTTTCTGAAGATTGCGATCTTTTAGTCCTATGCGTATTATCAAGTTCAACTGAAAGCTCGTGAGCACAATCAGATAAACCACCTTAAGGTAGACAGTTAAAATGAGGAAGCCATGTATGTATGCATAGGAAGAGGACCTGATAGTTGCGAGTCATTCTAACAATTTAAGTCTTTTTGAAAGTTTGGATTTGGTTCTGATATACATTGACAGCGAGTGGCAATTTTGCAAATAAAAATGCCATTAACAGTTTTCCCACTCAGAGTTCTGTAAAATCTCTATTTCTTTTCAGTTTGATATTAAGTGTGGAATTAAACTACAAAATGCAGACCTGTATATATGTGCTTGGCAATTACACTGTATGTATCACATCATATTTTATAAATATTTGATAGACATTTAAGCACTTAGGAATTTACTGCAGTTATGAAACAACACAGAATAATAGATGAAATGGGAGACAGCTGTCACAAACAGTTGTTTGATGCTGTTGCCATGGAGAAGTCCTTTCACACAGTAGGAGGCTATGTCAACTTCAAGTTAGGGGTAAAACATGAGAGAAGTGACCATATTTGAATTAGAAAACACTGGTTTGCATCAGCAGCTATTGTAAGCAGTCTTTGTCTGGATACATATTCATCCAACCCACAACAACCATTGAAAGATCTACCTCAAGATTTACTGATTCCAAGTGCACAAGATGAAAAAACAATCAAATTCAACTTTAAGAATCATTTGATAAATATTGGATTAAAGTATACAGAATTTTTGAAACCATACCAAAAGGCACTACCAAAACTCTTGACAGGACCATTACTGGAGCAACTGAAACAACAACTCTAATTATCCAATTGCAAGTGTTACCATATAATGAGCAGTATTATGCTGATGTAGTTAAGATTCTTGAACATTATGAAAACATTGCTGGTGTATCTGTAAATCAAATTCAAATTGGTTTTGACCAGTCAACAAGGGAGCGCTTTTCATTTAAACTATTGACATTCTGCAGTATTGTATATCAAATGCCTGAAATAGTACAACACAGTGCAATATTGATGACTGTACATCTCTCTCTCTCTCTCTCTCTCTCTCTCTCTCTCTCTCTCTCTCTCTCTCTCTCTCTCTCTCTCTCTCTCTCATCAAATCCTTGGTGCTGTTACGACTCTAGGGGTAATGTAACAAGATAAAACACACAAACAAGCTTTCAAGATTAAAATGCAAATCTTTAATTTTCTAAAGTATTAAAAAAACTAAAATAGTTCAACAATCAAAGTGAAAGAATTAAAAATAACTTACAGTATAGAATATCCTAAAAAGTCTTAAATTGTTTTAAAGTTCACTTCCTGAAGTTAATCCAAATAATCCGGAAGTAGTATTCCGAATGAAATAGCCTTTGATGTGCTAATGTGTTGATAAATTTAAAGTAAATCCAAATAATCCTTGTAAGTCTGGAATCTCACAAGTATTAGAAATGTTCCCGATAATTCCACGGAAAAATGAGGTATGATTCCGTAACAGTGCAAAAACAACTGTGTCAAATATCAAGTCTGTGACATTTAAAACTACTTGAACATTTTTCTTGTTTATAAAGTTAAGCGAGAGAGAGAGATTATTTTCTGCATTAAAAATAGTAATGACATTAGAAAGCAATTTCTACTTATGTTGATAACAAGCAGTAATGCAAACAATAGTCATAATAGTAAGAATTAATGAAAAGAGATTATAGGACTCTTCTGGTACTCTCCACTTTTATATCCAGTAACAATAACTTTATCATATCCGTTCCTCCGTCTCTCATGCATGTGACAATGTTATAGTTTTTTAAAGTTGCTGCACACATCGATAGGAAATCATGTTAGGAACGCATCAAATTGATCATGAATAATCCAGCATTTATAGTTCACCGTTTTGAGATTTTCCCCCAGCCCCAACTGAGCAGTCGGTTTTTCCACATGACACATTTCCTCATCTTAGATGTAGGTCGGGGCCACACTCATATTTACATAGGGTCATCAGCTTCTACTGTAATAGCCGTAATTGTTCAAATATGTTTACAGATTCCCTTTGTGCTATTTATCGAACTCAGGAGTGATGTTGCCACTTTACCGAATCTGACATTTTGACTTCGATTATTTATGTAAGCCCAGATGTTTTACATGTACTTTCTTGATCAGAAAGTTGTGTTTTTTACAAGGACAACAATTTTCATGAGTTTTTTTTTTTCTTCATTATTTAGAGCAGTGCTTTCTTAAAGATCAATATTCAAACTGATGATGCAAATACATTATAGTATAAAAGAATCGCATACATATTATCTGGAATAAAGGTATATTTTGTTATTTAATATTAAATCGTTCATAATAAAATCCGGTGGTAGCATCAAAATCTGTTACCATTAAATAGAATAAACATGGGATGGCAACAGAAGCAGTAGTACCGTCATTGGAGAAGCAATAGCAAATGGCTTGGCATTCACAGGAAGTAATTATTTATTTAAATTGTTTGATCCAATTCTTGCAAATGATTAATAAATAAGTCACGATAAATCCATACATTAATTGCAGAAAAAAATGAATTCAGTGAGAGCAGAGAAAAACCACTTGATTAACTGAATGAAAGATTAACATAACAAGGTTTGGTTACTCAGATGTTGATAAATTTGGATGATGTTTTTGCTCTCTTTTCTTCTACTCATCATGATGCTGCTTTGGAGAAGCTTGGGCGACCTAAACCTAATGATTTTACCAACCTTCTGATAAGCAGATCACCAATGAATATTATTCATTTCCATTGTAATTGGTGCAAGTGTTTATGTTGGCTAGAAATATCTTCAAATTTGTGATAAATAAATAATGGCAACATACAGTAAATATATAATTCTTCACAAACAAACACAAAATACTAAAGGTTGTTAAAACATCTTAATCCAAGACATCAATGTATTACACACACTCCAAGTATTAAAATGTCTGAACAAACGCTTCAGGTGGTAATACCAAAGTTGGAACCTAATGTCACGATTGTACCTGATAGTATTTTCATATTGTTCAATGAAAAGGTTAAAGGAGATTCTAATAATACAGTTGTAAATAATTTGTGAAGAATGCTTCTTAGAGACATACACATTTATAACGGTAGTGATGACATTTTCAAGATGAATGATTGCACCATTTTCATGGCATTCAAAGATGTGTGGCTACCAGCGTCTGTGACAATAAACAAACTAGAATAAGGTATTTCTCATACAAAATTGAGAAAATTGAGATCAGGAACGGTTATTGCACAGAAAACCAGTACAAAAGCTGTGCAGTTTATTGTATACAGAAAGAAATTTTTAATACCATTTGATTTCCAGATACTGACAAAGCATTGTCCGTTGTATCATGTCGTTCTTCCTCAAGATTTGAGATTTACAATTACATTGGAGAAAGCATTTGAAGTGACAGAAGGTGCTAACCAGGATTATGAACTGGATAATATTTGTCTACAGTACGATACAATTACTTCTGATACAACGGATAATTCTTTTAAAGAAAACTACAGAAATGGAATTGCCTTCTTTTATGATTGCATCACAAGAGAGAGAATTATTGATGTAGCAACTAATACGACTCTGACAAACATCATACAAGATTCATCAAGAATGAATTTAAAAGGAGCCTTGATAATGTGCAAAAATGACAGACAAACTGATCCTGAAAAGTATTTTAATTCAGCAATAATAAAAGTATAATGATTACTGTGGAAGGATTACCCAACGTGTTTTATTTACAGAGGTGTAAAATGAAGCAACAGTTTATAGAAGCAACAAGATATTTCTTTAACGAGAAACAAAAACCCCTGGAACGTAGCCATGTTAGTATTAATAAGTTTTACACTGATCAACAATGTGTCTGGCTTGATTTGAGAATCATAACTAATTATAGATTGCATGGTACAGGTCATAAATTAGTTGATGTTCAACAAGGAATACACCTGCAGATAAACAGAAAAGAAAACATATGTACACTAAATGTATAGTGTATATTTATTTTGTGTCTGATGCTCAGGTAAATATTCAGAACAGCCAGATAAAACTACAATTTTAGAGTAATACATGTGCTTAAAAACCCCTCATAATATGATTATGTGCGGTGTTAAAAAGTGTGCACTAGATTTGATCGAAACTTTCTTTTCACCATCTCTCTAACCAGTATGTTTAACAAGATTTACAACAAAAATTGGCTTTATAGAGACGATAATATAATTGTAATAGATCCTCGTGATAATTTTCATTAATGGCTAGAATTACTCGTTAGTGTTTACCAGGGAGCCAATACTGTGCTAATCTTTGAAGGCAACTAACCTAACCAATTTAGCATTCAGTGGTAGACAATAAGAAATATATGTGTGGGTTATAGTGCACAAACACAATTTTGTTATAAAAAGGTCTTAGTGAAAATGTTAGATTTAATGAGGTCCTTTACTCAAAAGATATAAAGTCTATGGAAAACGCAATGGATGAAACTAATGTACTACCTGTGGTAATGAGGGATAAAATAGTTGAAAAATTAGAAGAAACAAAAATTAAATAAACTTTTAATGAGATTGTATTATTCGTTTGATTACAGTGTGGTAGAGTAAACATAGACTCCCTAAGGTCAAACAGAAAATTCCCAACGTCAAACATAACCATATGGAAGTGTGTTTATGTTGTCCACTAAATATCTCTTGTCATCATAACTTAATGCTATCTTTTTTGCGTAATATTATATAGCTCATGGTGGTAGGATCGGAGTACACCACATGTTGCGACAGAAAAGGCTGACCATGTTCCGATTGTGAATTTGTCTGCTTCCGCCAACATACTATGCCATGTGAACAAAAGTAGTTCCGAATATAGTTCTCAATGGCGGCTAATTACATCCGAGGTTTCTTTCTCGACTTGACGGAAAAGGCCGAGGATGTACTTATTGAGCTCATACTCTTTAAGAATATATCGCTGTCATAAGATGGTGTTGACCCCAAAGTGATCTAAACCTTATTCCATCATCTCCGCGCATTAGTAGCATACTGATTGGATCCTAACTTCAGTCTTTAATCAGAGATTGAAATCCAATCAAAAACGAGGTAGACACAGCCAGACTATGTAATGCGATTCAGATGCGCTTCATTGTGACGTTATCGGTATATTGTGACGTCTCCCACGTACTATCTTTTAACGTCATCAGCTGTGTCCCATCTCTGCAAGTAAAGAATTCTTTGCATTTTCCTCCTACGTATCAGGTAAAATGTTCACATTATGCACTAACACCATTGCAGAGAAAAGTTTGCAAAAAATATTAATTGAGTGTGATGCAGTTATCAAAGCGTACCGTTTTCTCAAGGTGGCATTTTACAACCAAAATGTACATCGTTGTGGCAGTGGTATTATCCTTCCAAAGGGAAGTAACCCACTTTGAGGAGTATGGTGTACTGGTTCCCTGTCCCAAGATAGCACGCGGCAGGGCGTCACAATATACCGATGATGTCACAATATTGAGCCTCTGAGTCTCCAAACAGAGTTTGGTTCTTTTGCCTTTTTTTTATTTGGATTTCAATCTGTGATAATAGATGTAAGGCATTCGGAACATCCTCGTCCCTTTCCAATGCGAGTTGAATAATTTAACTCTCTGAAAGAAACTCGGATGTACTCGTAGTGATACTTTCCAAATTGGTACGTTTTTGGCTAACGAAGAACAGAATCTTATCAAATGATAGGGGTTGAAAATAACACTTGACGGCATTACAACAATTATAAACACATGCATTTGTCATTTTTAATATTATTTCTGCAATTTTGAAATTTAAAAAAAAAAAAAAGAAGAAAAAAAAAAAAAAAGAAGAAATCGTTTCGTTTCAATTCCCTGAAACTATTGCTTACGTTGCTGTTAGTGATGATACGTCATCTAATCATTGTGACGTCATTGAAGTTATAATGACGTAATAACAACCACTGGTTTGAGAGCAGTTCCAAATGGCCATTGTTTACATGCGAGGTTTTTTGGGGTTGCTATGGAAAAGGCCAAGGTAGTTCCGATTGAGATGTAAGGTAGTATCCACTTAATGTGCTCGTGTATTAATGCGCAAAGTCGATATACTAAGATTTAAGATGACCCTGGGGTCAAGACAGCCTTCCGGCAGCGATATATTTTGAAAGAGCATGAGCTGTGAGGAGCGTGAAAATGAAGAATTAGAACGATCGTTAACACTCAGTTTTCCCCTAAAGTATCCTCGAACAGCCATATTTCGTGACCTTAATTTTAACGCGTTCGTTATAATATTGTGAGAATCTATTCAAATAACCATAGAAAGTCTTCAACTATATCTACTTCATTTAATCATCGTTAAAAAAAATGTTGACATTCATGTGCACTAGTTTAGAATTACCGTTTTTCCGAGCGTGTGTAAGTTTACTTATTTCCGGAAGGTTATCCATGGTTCGTGACACTGACTAAAGGTCACGTGGCATATGACCGGAATGTGACAGTTATGCCAAGGTATGGATATTATTAGTTTATAGCGTCTCCATGTTTTTGAAATAAAAAAAATAAAAAAAATTAAAATGAAATTTTTTTTCTTCGTAAATTCTATATGCAGTTTGTGCACTTACATAACTGCTTGCTTGTTCTATACCATATAAATACACGAATCAATAGACTGAGACAGACAGACAGAGGGAGAGAGAAATTTAAAAATAGACACTGGTGAATGGATACACATTTTATTATAATAGATTAAATGTCTTTTGATGTAGAATATATGTTAATTATGAAATAATACTGAAACGAAAGACATAGTGAATATACATTTCCCCCAGTGTAAATTTTTGTTGCCTTGTAAAAGAACCCCACATGATTAAAACCAAATATTTACATTGGCTATCCTGTTGTATAAATTCCCAAAGTGAGTTTCCCTGTTCAAAATATGTAAACAAAGCCATCGTGTGATCGGCGGACCTATCTTTAGCATATAATAGAAAAAGGCCAAAATGTCTGACACAAATAAGGCATTAGTGAAAATATAGATTTTCATTATGATTTTTTTAAATTACATGAAATTACCTGTTTGAATCTCATTGTATCTGATTTTACTTATAAAATAATTCCTGTCACTCTTGAAGAACGCTATAGACACAGTTGATGACGTCATTATCTCGAAACGAGCGCGTTTTCGCGAATTCAGGAGGTTGGACGCTAATTTAACAGGTAAAGATTAAACACTTCATAGTAATAAATCAAACATAGGCGAAACGCAAGGGCCTTTAAAGGGCTGTATATGCAAATTTCAGGACTTTTCCAGTGCTTTTTTTTCTCTTACTTTTTTCTAATTTTCGAGGGTTTCTCCACATCAGACATCACATTGAAGAGTTTGTCAAGACCTGTGCAAATCATGATTTTATATTCTTACCTCAGTTCCGTCTGATTGAACTCTTCTTGAAATAAATTCCTATTATGGGTAATAATATATGTAATCCGAATATGACATCACTTGGTTTAAATTTCGTTCGAGAGCTTAAGTATCGTAGAAAGTAGAAGATAAAAAGAATCATCAGGGTGTTTTGTTTTGTGTTGTCTTGTTTTATAAGACGACATCAGTGATCACGAATCTACGGCTAGATTGTATTTTGTTTATAATTACCGGAGTATGAAACAAATTTTAAAAAAACAACAAACAAAAAAAAAACGAGCTATTGATCAAACTGATCAAGGAGCCTGCGAATTACAGTAATAGACTGGGCCGCAAATTTCACCACACCACTGATTTTTGACCCGTTAGTTTTGCCCAAGAGTCATTAAAGGAGACATAGATTCCACACTAGTTATAGAAACCTTAGACTGTGGCCCATGTTAAAGCAGGGACAATTTGTAATCACCGTCGGGCACCTACGGTTTTCCATACAATCGATCAATCTATGTATCTCCCCCCCCCCCTCAACCTTTTCAAATATGACATATTTCTCGATTTATTTCTTTAATGCGATGCCGAAGTTAAAAAACTAACTCACGCAAAAATAAATTAAGTATAAATCGATTTTATTCCTTGCAATTTACAAATGCCTGTTTATTGATACACTACTGGATTTTAGCATAGTTAATTGTTACTGAACTTAAAAATACATAATTTTTTTCGGAAACAATATCTATTTTTCAAATTATTTAAAATGTGTTAGTGTTTTGTCTCTGTGACGTCATAATAATCAGGGAACGGTATAAGTTTGCAGTTAGTCACCACATGCTGGTAAGTCTTCAACGCTTCAGACGAAATAGACCAAATTTTATTTGATTTTCTTCTTGTATTGAATTTTGTCTGCTATCAGTCTTAACTTCAGGTAAAACTTTAACATCACTTTACATTTTACTCGAGTCTACACACGAGTATCTACCTATTTTCACAATATATTCTTCGATCTACTTCTTTAAAGCGACACCACGGTTAAAAAATAAATCACACTAAACATAAAGCTGTTGGTTTTAGCTACACCACACGTAAACATAAATAACAATGAAAACTTCATCAAAATCCGTCTAGAAGTCTTATAGTTAAGAAAATAAGGGGAGATAACTCATCCCAAGCTCATTAATATTGAAAAGTTCTGCTGATGTTGTAGATCTATTTCAAAATGTTCAAGACATTTAAATTCTAATATCACTTATCTGTGGTGGGGTTTTTTTGTAAAATTTTTAAATAAATTTCTTTGTAAACAAGTATCAATGCATAATTGGAAAATTATTTGGATTCTTCAACCAACACAAACGATAAATAATCAAAGATAGTGTTTTCAATAGACCCGGTTGAGCATAAAACATGCATGTAGTTCAAATGAGAAGCTTTAATGAAAGGTGCTGTGACTTAGTGGTTAGAGCGCTCGGCTCATACGCGTGAGACATGGGTTACAAGAGACAAGATACAAGAAATTTTATTTAACGTCCGTGGTCTCGGTAAATTACATAAAACACTAGCTGTACGAGAGATTTTACAGACATGACATAAGGAAGTATTTCATAATTCAACAGACAGGTAGACAAATAGTGCATATTTGCAGTGAAACAATACACATATAAACATTACAATGTCAACGGTAATAGCAGATTACAGATAATACAACTGTAAATAACACGCAATTATACCATTGTTGCATACTTATGGACATATATAACACATCACAGAAAGAAGTACACTTAATAATTTAAGTAGGGAATATGATAGTTTTATTTTTAAAAGCATGCACAATGTCAAGATAACAGCAGATTGAAAGACAAGTAAACAGTATATAACATACAATTAAAGGCGTACATTGAATAAGTAATATGACATCAGGAGAATGAGGGTGCTAATAGTTAAAATTAAAGCCTTAAAAAATATTTTAAAAAAATAAAAAATAAAACACACACACACACACACACACACACACACACATATATATATATATATATATATATATATATATATATATATATATATATATATATATTATATAAGACGGTGAGTAATTAAAATAGACGTTATGGGCGCAGGATTTAAGTCAGATTATCTCAGTGAAGTTGGTAACATTAAAATATGCAAAAATAGAGGGACATAATGCACATTTACAGTGCGGCCTGGACCATGTCTGAATTATCCTGCTGAATTCCTTGAAATATGGGATTGTTCTCAGTTAATTGGACAGGCTGTTCCAGACTCTAGGGACATACCGTGTAGTCTTTACCTTTGGTACTGTTGTTTACCATACCGTGTAGTCTTTACCCTTGGTACTGTTGCTTACCATACCGTGTAGTCTTTACCCTTGGTACTGTTGCCAGATTTTTGGTGTCTAAGATTATAGTTGCCGTTTGTGAATGTGATTACTCAAGTAATTAGGTGTTTTCTTTTTTGAAGAATACTACATACTTCTAATGTGTAGAATAGGAAGGTTACTTTTCTTAGCTGTTAAGATCATCAAACACCAGTTTTAGTGCCCTATACTGTATTTTTTTTCCATTTTGTCAGAGTTTACTTTGCTACAGAAATTTCAAATAAGGGGGCAGTAGTTGACGTTTGACATTATAAAGGATCAGTAGATCGGTAGCTTAGTATTTTTGACAGATCTTAGATATATGGTTGCTAAAATTTAGTTCGGAATCAATATCTACTACAAGAAGTTTCACACAGTCCTCACAGGGTATTTCATGGTGAAATTAGATAAATTTTGCGCGTTTTTGCGAAGAACACTGGCTTGGAATTTCTGAGGGTTTGGTTGCATACCATTGGCTACAAAGCAGTCAGTCAGTATCCTGCTCTCATTTTTTAAAACAGATATTAAATTATTTGGATTTGTATGGATATTCAATTCATTCAACCCGGAACGGCTGCAGTCTTTTGTCCGTAGGCAGGACACTTTAGTGTCATTGCCAAGCACAATGATGCATACCAATGAATACTTTTTTTCTTTTTTTTTTAATTCGAACATTAAATATTTAAATTTAACTCAATTCTGATTCCTTCCTGCTTACAAGTACCTGTTTATTGATAAAGTGCATGATTTTAGTGTAGGTTATTGGTACTGAATGTGAAAGTACATAATTGTTTCGGAAACATTTTTATCTATTTCTAGATTATTTAAAGTTTGTTTGTATGTTCTTTTTTATTATTATTTTATTTTTATTTGTTTTATTTATTTATTTATTTATTTATTTATTTATTTATTTATTTATTTATTTATTTATTTATTTATTTATTTATTTATTTTTTAAATCTGTGACGTCTCTATAATCAGTGGAAGTAACAGTTTGCAAAATATTACCACATATTAATAAGTCTTCGTTTCTGAAATCAGCGGTTTCGCCAACATACTGAGTGCCACAAATCTTGCATGTTAGAAGATAGATTACATTTTTGGTTCGGCACCCTAGCTTCTGATGGATAGTGTAGCTAACTCCTGTCGTCGAACTTCTGAACGATTTGGTCTCGGGCATATGTTTGCAAATCATGAATAACCACAAGAGCCACATTCGCAACAAAATCAACACGAAATTCGCCAACCACTACAACTCGACTGAGCATTCAGTCGAGTCCCTCGAGATGCTACCAAATGATTCTAACCTGGGGTGGACCGATATAGAACGCACACGAAAGGAACGATACTGGATATTTCAATTGAAAACTAATGGGGAGTTAGGTCTAAATGAAAAGTCTAACCTTCCTATTGCAATCTTATCATAACTACAGTCAGACATCAGTTTATCAGATGTACGCATTTTTGCGATAATATTTACCCAAGTAAATATTCCGTTACTCTTTACATGTATTATTGGTAATCTTCTTCTTCTTCTTCGATTTCTTCTTCTTCTTCTTCTTCTTATTATTATTATTATTTGAACTCTTGTCCATTATCCCGCTATACAATGCCCTTGACAGACTTCATTAGTACCTCCATGCATAACTTTACCGGGATATAATTTTCTTTGCACATTTTGATGATGGCATTGATTTATCCTTTGTTCAAAGTCTCGTATTAGGTCAATACACTTTGGTCCTCTGCGTGATACGTACGATAAACACTGAATTATTTTTACACAATTTTGTTGGGCTGATGGTAGCATAACATAGATATGTAGTTTACCCGCTTTAGACCGTTTTTTTTTTTAAAAAAAATTGTCTTCTTTATTTCCTCTAGTGTTGATCCTTTGTTTGTTTATTTCCCCGTTATTTAAAAATGTAGGAGTCAAAAAAAATTCTTCGCTTATGTGTTTGGTGTTTGTTTTGTGGATGTAAATTGTTTCTTCCCCTGACGAAGAGCTTGTTTAGCTCGAAACGTTGGGAAACTGTTTTGTAATTGCGCCGTTATCAATTTTTGTGTCATTATATATATATATATATATATATATATATATATATATATATATATATATATATATATATATATATATATATATATATATATATATATAAATATGTATGTATGTGTGTTTGTGTGTGTCCATAGGCCAGGGATTTGCAAATTTTATAAAAGTCAGCTTGCCCAGGGCAAGCTGACTGGAAAATTGAACTTGCCCTTGGAAAATATGGCTTGCCCCAAACATAATATATCAACGTTAGTAAAACAATAAGATAAAATAAAATATGACATATTATAAGGAAAACGCGTTATATTTATTTATTTAAACTTTTGTGTACTTTTTATCTTTGTTGGCACCGTAAACCATATGCTGATAATTAAATATATATATAGATAATACATGTAGATAGATATATCGATTAGAAAGAGTTAGAATGCAGATATTGTTAGAACAGCAAAAAGCAGACAGGTACGTGTATGTAGACAGTTAAATTCATAGTTTAAAAAGGGGTTGGAAATAGCTAGATTAAGCTAGATTTTTGTGTGTGTGTATGTGTGTGTGTGTGTGAGAGAGAGAGAGAGAGAGAGAGAGAGAGAGAGAGAGAGAGAGAGAGAGAGAGAGAGAGAGAGAGAGAGATTTTAGTGGTTTATTTATATTCACACCTGAAGGATTTGTGAACACTTATTTTATCCATTTACTTAACAATTATGATCTAATCACCTTGAAATCGGCAACATGCATCAAAATATTTGACAATCCGACTTTTGAGAATGCTTTGAGAACACTTATTTTTGTCCATTTAATTGTTTGACAAGCAGTAAGTATGTATCGTTCTCCTATAATTATCACATAAACAACAGATCATAAACACCGCTTGTGGGTGCTACATTTTTGTAACATCAATCACGCTTTGAACGAAATCCTCCTGGTGTTGAATCGTTAGAGACGAGTGCCTTTTATTTCCAAACACACCTGTCAAAGAAATCTCACGAGTTGTATTGTTAGCAATTAACACCTACTCATCATAAAATCGGAGACATGCATCAAAACAATCTTTGAAAAGTCGATTGTTTAGAGTCGGCAATCTGACAAACTGCCCGAGGCTAACTTGGGACCTGAAAGTCGGCAAATCCCGGATACGTGCAAATATTACGATTAAAATGTAACTGATAAATTAAAATATAAATATGTATTCCTTATTTGTTAAAACTTGCTTTAAGTGGTAAATATTCACATTATCGTGTCTGCCCGAGAAAATGCGAGACTAACCTTGACAATGACTACAACCTGGATATGACACATACAATAAATGAAAGAAATTGTGGCCAGTTATGCTGAAGAACACTAAATAAAGGTGCTGATATATGTACTGTGACGAGATCGCAGGGTATAAAACTTGCAGAATATAAAGTATTAGGAACTGAACACGACCCCATATCGGTAAAACAGCTCGCAGAGAGCTACTAGTATTTTATGTATTTTACCCAGACCACCGACGTTAAATCAAATTTCTTGTATCTTGTATCCCTCTCTAAATTTTTTGCCAGTGGACAAGTGCCTTGCAAACTTGAACTTGCCCGAACCGAATTTGAGCTTTCCAGGGAGTCGGGCAAGTGGATTTGTAAATCTCTGTCAGTATAGGTATATGTCCTGTATATACATATATAATGTGTAATGTATATATGCATGAGTGACTGACTATGAATATGTATGTGGATGTGTATATGTTAGTATATAGCTCTTGTATTGATTGAATGTTTGTACATGCGATAAATTTGTTTTACTGTATGTATCAAACGTGCCACCAACAATTTATGTAACAGACTTAAATGTATATGAGTATATACTTGCTGATGGCAAATTGCCTAAATGCAAATAAAGATAAATTCATTTAAATTTCTCCATCCAATGAAATATGGCCTATAAGTACTTTACCCAACACATTATAACAGACTGATTTTCAAAGGTATAAATTAACAGGTAAACCAAAATAATTATTTAGTGCTATGGTTTTGCTTGCTTAACATGCTTGAAAGAAGTTCTCATATTCAACAGTGCGTACACTGACTGCCTCTTAGTCAATCCGCTTACCGTCTGTACTCGCGTATAACCCGATACCAACTGCGAACTACATAGACCCTGATCTGCCGGCGCATTAGGCGACGGCAGATCAGGGTCTATGTTGTTTGCATTTGGATCCGAATTATACGCGAGTATATACGGTACTTGGACAAAGTTACTGTATATAGATTCGAGTAACACAGTGGAGAACATACCTGCCTGTACAATCATTTATGTTTCATTTTTTTTTCTTTGTATTTCATGTGGTATTTAAGGAATGAATGTGATAATGTTTTTTTTTATAAGCATGTGACTTTGAAACCACATACGTTCCAGGAAGAGAAATAGGTATCATGATCGTATGTCACACCGTATGACTGAGTACAGAGGAAGGCAGAACATGGCGAGTCAACGATACCTCGTCTTTAAGACAATGTTCCTAATCAGCGTAGCTGTATGGAAGATAGGTCACTATCGCAAGGGAGGCTGAAGATAGGGGATGGGTAATTGAGTGACAATTACTTTATATGATAATAAATTGGTATCATCTTTCACACTCTATCAGTTTATGAAGGTAAATATTTCCCTCGTCAAGGCCAAACATTGTTTACATATTAGTTCGACGATATGGACAAGTGGGATTCCAGATATAGGAAGGAAAATTGCCATTATTTCAGCCGCCATGGACGTAATTTTGTATAAATTCCACCGACATACCAGAGTCTTTGATTCCTTCATTCTCGGTGATTTCGACTAGGTTTTTTGCGACAGCTCCTAGCGGCTTCAAAACAACGTCCCTTTTGCAACCGCGGGAGCTGCAGCCGCCCACAGCGCTGGAATGACCGCGAGGAATGGAAATATTCTGTCGTCGTGTTTCATCGCGGCGACCCCGGCCGCTGACAACTCATGAGTTATTTCGCGTCATTGGCGTTTAGCTGCTTCGAACTGTTGCACCTGTGTTGGTGTCAACATCAGTGGGGTGTTCCCGGAAAACTTGTCCGGGGAAAGTTTCAAATGAACTCCGGTTTATTTTTACATCGCGGCTGAGATCTTTTCGAGATGACCTCGACTCAACGTGACAGGTTTACGCTAGTGCGACATTTTATTGAAAACGTTACAGGTGTAATTACCCACTACGAGTTTGAGAAAACAACTACGAGTTTTCCACAGGCGCGTCAATGACCCTCATTCGACCATCTGAGCCATCCAACAACAGAGCCTTGTCAGAGAGAATCACATCTATAATCTGGGTCACTGGCGACTCCTCCTACACGTGCTTTGAAGTACATGTCCACCACGGACTGCTTAACCAGGTCTAGATGATCGAAAGAAAAGTAATCGATCGGATATAATGTAGTGAAGTCTTTATGGAAAATCTGCAACCCCGTGATAATGTTCTGGTGTCGGCCCATGTATTACAACAGCCGATGATACACACGCGCGACATGATTGTCTTCAAAGTCGAGCAAAATGTCTTGGCTAGGTTCTTGGTCACCGTTTAACCTCAGCAAGACCTCGAACACTGCTAATTTTTAAAATATCGGACTTTCCATTTGGGTGCCCAGATTATCCCTGGTTTGACATGCCACAAACACGTATCGTGGTGCACTGACACCTTGTTAGGTTTGCCATGAGATTTCTCCTAGAACATTGTTTTGCACCGAGTCTGTGGTCATCGTGAGAAATGAAATCGTAGACACGCTGGACTCTATAAATAACGTCAAAAATGCTTCTGTGGCCATCGGTGGAATCATTGAGGGCATCCAAAGCGTAAGTTTGGATAACACAACTTTACTGTTGGCAAGGGCCCTGAAAATGACCTTACCAACGTCTATGCAGAACCCGAATATGTGTGTGAATGGAATCGTGCAGGCAAAATCCCCGCGAACGTTAATCTGGGCTCGTCGCGCTGCAAAGTCAAAATTAAACTCGGAATTGTCTCCGGTTACATTACCGGTGGCAATGGTGTATTTTGGTATGATCAGCGTGATCGGTTGTATCCTTGTAAAACATCATAGACGGGCCAGCAGACCTCGCGTAATCGTCGCTTTAATGGGCCAGTCCCAATATCGTCGTAGCGAGGTCAACGTTGTCCAAACAGGCTTCGATTGCCTTTCCGTCTATGAGATAACGAACTCTGTTGAACAATGCCTTTATGCCGTTGTTGATAAATATAACTTTGTCGTCGGCGCCGTATGCAGCATTGTTGTCGGCGCGTAAAAGCTTTCCTTGGACTTCCAAGAATGCCTCGTACGGAAGAAAATACCGAGATATGTCCTAAATCTGAAGTTCTATTCGCCCACGCTTGTCTGGTACTTTAGCCTCGTACGCGTAATATTGGTAATCTCGAACGCTTCTATCTAGCAACACAGACGCGTCCATGTCCCATGCGGAATCGGATACATCTTTGAATCGATCCATGGTGAAACTTTATACATTATCGGTTTCGTCTAATACCTTCTGCGAGACGGATTTGCCGCTCCCCATTGCCAGATTTACAACCATCGAATCAGTACTGGCTTGTGCCAACTCAGCCAGACATCGTTGAGCAGCTTCATTGATAATTTTACTAACCGGTGCGGGCATTGTTGTTGTCGATGGAAGCGCAACTGGAAACTTTGGTTGCCGCAGAAATCGTCGTAGTCGATCTCGAATCGATTGAACCGCCTGCGATCCCAGGTTTTTCAACCGATCCACAGAAGCGCTTTTGATGTTATCAACGACTCGTGTTGCAACTTGTTTAACGATCGGGGCAGCGCGCGAGGCCGGGGCCGCGAGAACCTTTGGCGCTTCAGTGAACAATCCCCAGGCGACATCACCAATGTCATTTCTGTAATATGTCGCGTAAACGTGTTTTCTCGCGTTGATAACACGAATGGGTGTTACACGTGCGCGTACGACCGTCATTGTAGACATTAAATGTCAGGTCGATCTCTAATGTACAACTGTATTGTCAGAATCTCCCCGTGGAGGTCCAACGCGTGTCCGTCCTGGTCAACGAGGGAAAAACGAACATGCGTCAACCGCGGATTGTTACATGGAAGATACACGGGCGCTGTCTGAGTAATCAAAAGCAGTCCACCCTTGGACGCATTCGGGGAAAACCCGAACAATATGTAACCCTGCGTGGCAGCTCCGCTGCTCGTGGAAGCTTAGTTTCCCGCACCTGAAAGGTTCGAACGGTAGCTGCTGCTGTTATCACAGGTTAGATTAACCTGAATCGTCTAGACGATCCTGACAATGCCTGGCGCGATATTGTATACTGCACGCAGAATTCTTTTGTTTTCGGAAATATCTTCAGGCCAACCAAGAACTATTCTCAACGACGACCGTCCGAAGTTAACAATGTATTGCGGAGATTCAATCGAGATGCTGATTTTTGAATCTTGTTTGGTAAACATCGAAACCCTTCTTTCTACCTCATCATTGATCATCATTGATCGATTCAATCTTGAACGCGCCCGTGGGCCACAATCCGCCGAGAACACGAGCAAGTTATTTGCGTCGAAGCCTCCGAACGGCTATTAGGTCAACTGCGATAAACGCGCAACAACGCTAGTGCGATCTCGAGTGTCCGGGACCCCCCCCCCCCCCCCCCCGCGGTAATTGGTGTCTTTAAAACAAGGTGAAATTCTGGTCTCGTTGACGAGATTGTAATCATTTGGGTGATGCTCTGGGTTGTATTTGCAACGATACTCTGCATCACCGCATTGATTTCGAAGCGTCTCAACGAGAAGCGCCTCAGAACTGATCATCGGTGTTGTATACATCATTGATGTGTTCATGCATTAACGCGCGAAACGTCTTTGGGTCCATGATGTTGTCGGTGAGCAATCGGTGAAAAATCGACGTGGCCTGATTGATGACCTCTGGCGCGAACCGACCCCACAAGTGTATTCAACTGGCCCACAAGTTTGTGGACCTGTTGTGGGTCTGCGATCACGCAATCAACAATGGATCTTTGTTTGGGTAGATTTATTTACCCGCCCCAAGGAAGATTTCCCGTGGATGGTTTGATGTTTCAACACTCAACGAAGTTTACCAGGCTTATATCTTGTTTCTCCCACACAAAAAGGTGCAAGCACGTCGTGGACGTGGACGTGGACGCGGTTGTGGACGACAACGGTCATATAAATATGTGGTAACCATAGTAGATGTTGCCAGCAGATACAAGGAAGCCGAGCAGTTGACGTCCAAAGATTCAACAAGTGTCGCAGACGCGTTCAAACGCATCTATGCACATGGATTATGGTAGCACGTTTGATACATACATGGCTGCGGCTTCTGCAGCGGATCCGCGCAAATAATTTCTCGGAGTTTTTGCTGCGTTTTTTGCTGAACACCATATGCGAGTTCGTCGTGGACATGCCGGCGTTCATCACGATCAGGCCATTGTGGAGCATCGGTCTCAGGAGTGGGTGGCACAGCTTCGATCGGTCATAGCAGCGTTGAACAATAAAATGACAGGCACGACCAGGTTGAGACCTGCTGAGCGATTTGGCAGAAAACTGTCGCCGCTAGCAAAGAGGTTTTGCCGCCGCAACCTCCATCGTTAGACGTAGTCAAGAACAATCTGGTTCGGTATCTGTATGCCCCGGGGGAGTTAGAGGGGGAACAACGTCGCGCTACTGACTCAGTTTGGTCTGTCGATGTATTTACGATCTCAGACCGAATTGATACTCCGGAACAGCCAACGCGCTACCACCAGGCGTTGGAACCTTCGTTTCTCCCGGAAACAAAGTCCCTGTTACTGCCGCGAGTGGCGAAGCCACCAAGTTGGGCATTTGTGCGAGAGGAATTACAAGTTGTTCCCGCGAATGCAGAATTACCGCCAAGGTCTATTTTGGGATTAGCATGTGCCCGTACGCGTAAGTGGTGATTCCAACCGGAATAATCCACCGCTTGGTATCTAGTGGGGACAAACTTACCTTGGTGCAACGATACACACTCGTGCAATGTTTTTTCGACGAATAAGAGTAGACGTGTGTGTGAATTAACCTCGTTGTTGAAGACACTTCACATACATGTTGTGCGTGAGATCTTTTGCGACCACAACCCGAGGAAATCTTTGGCTTTTTTATGTTTTTTATGGATCCTCCGGATTCACCGGCAAGACCAGAGCCTTCGGCTCTACCAGAGTCAACCATGATTGAGTACATTTCGGGGTGTAGTCCCACGAATTCCTTAATTGGCTTTCCCGCGCATTCGACTTTGAATTTCCCCACGACTTTCTTGTTGGCGTTGCCGAGCAGCGGATGGTATTTCGGACACTTGCTGGTGTCGAATTCGTCCACGAATTGTCCCATGTCCGCGTAGACGTCGTTGGTGGTGATGTGCATCAGCAACGAGTCCGAATCCGTGTATAGCATCTTGATGTTGTCGCCGTACCGCGGCGCCATTGAGTTGTAGCATCATTTTTACTTTATCAGGATCGGAAACGGCAATCGCTTCGATCCTGAATATTATTTCATTGACTTCTTTGTCTTTTTCCTCAACGGCATCCACATTCGCCTTGGCAAGTCTTCGCCGGCGCGCGCGATAATACTAGGTTACGGATCCTCATGGTCGGTATATCTGATTACGCGACTTGAATCCGATGCTGTGTTTAAGGCATTTCGAGAACCGGTTCTAACACGTAACGCGAGCAAGTAGGATTTACAGTATTCATAATGGCATGTTCTACCACAATGTTCACGTCGACCAATACAAACGCCTTTGCATCTATTGCGTCCCAATGCCATCAGACATCCTATACACGACGTTATTTAATTGGATTTTTGGGTTGCTTCTTCGTGTTCTTTTTTCCGTCGCCGTGCAATTATGTCCTCCTTTACGTGCATTGGTAGTTTGAGAAAACACAGCATTTTGTAGACTATGTTGAACAATTTCACGACCATCAATGATACAATGCTTTTCCTCTATGATAATTCGAATTTGCAGAACAGGGTCTCGTAAATGAACAGGGTCACACTCTTTTCGGTGCGGCCAAAATTGTTCTTGTGGCTCAAATAGTATTTGATAAAAGTCCAAAGCAGGCCAAATTAGTCGACAAGATTCATTGCCAAATATTACAAAAACTTGTCTATGGCCACACTGTGTGTGTTTGTATCCAATGATATCAAACGTCTTGGAGTGCTTGTATACTTCAGCTTTGGTTTCTCCCTTTTTGTACATCAACACATGTTCATTAAATATCTCCCACTAACTATGCTGCCTTTCTTCCGCGGCATTGTAAATTTCTTTGTATCTCTTCTCAAGGTTAGTGAGTGTGGATGCCATCTGTATACTATATGCTGGAGGCATCCTCTGATTTATTCGGGGCAGATCATCACTGTCCTCGCTGGACGCGTCACTGTCTTCGCTGTATTTATTCACCGGTGACTAAGCTAACGCCAGACACTTCAAGTTTTCGTGCACAACATCATACAACAAATTTTTTGGTTGTTTGTTATATTCTTTGACAAGTTATCGTCTTGCTCGCTCCTACGCAATCCCTAACTCGGTTAATTTATCAAGGGGCTCCGGGTACGTATTTGAAAAATTATATAGCATATGTGGGCCTCTTTGACAAACCTACACGACATATCCCGACTAAATAACGATTTAATCTATTCTGTGATGTTATAAATGCACCATTGGTGTGGAAATTTCATTCCCTCATTAGCTACGCTCATGAATTCTTTCAAAACACTATTCTTGTCAAACGGTGGTACTTTCGAGAGGACATTATATATATATATATATATATATATATATATATACTCGCTGTGATTGTTTAATATAATATTCTTACACAAAAGGAAACAACAGTCTCCGCTCGGGGGGCTGTTCTTGTAGATAGTATTTCTTTCAAAATTAAAGGCTCCCTGCTATCTTAAGCCGCTGCACATATTATCTTACAGTCAATATAAACGTATTCTAATCAGTGTCGATTGCGGCGTGTGAATTTTCAACCCCAGATGAGCTCCTATGGTGCCAAAGGACATTCTAGAAACCTCTGAGGTTGTTTCAGATCAGACTACCTCTCAGAGAATTATGCGTGACTAGTAGCACAATACACACTGAAAGTTCATCGTCAGATTTAACTTTCATATTTCATGTGCAAATAATTTTCCGCGAGCGTAATTCGAATCTGAAATGTCTTGATCAAGTGTAACGCTCTAACCAATTAGGCCACGGAGACCATGGGGTTTTCGATCTAAAACCTTCGAGCGTCGCGGTCAGTAACCGCGCTGAAACCCACCGAGTGCGTGCATCGCGGTCTCAGACCCGTGTTTGTCACCCACCGGGATTCATCACATTACTCGAGGATTCATGGGCGTTTGCAAAAGATGAAAAGTCAGGGGGTATAGAAGGAGTTAACCCTGATTAGTAACCAAAATATCAAATGCCCATTCTCTGTGTACTACATCCTTCTTTATTATTATTATTATTATTATTATTATTATTATTATTATATTATTATTATTATTATTATTATTATTATTATTATTATTATTATTATTATTATTATTATTATTATTATCTGGGCCAGGATAAGCAATGTTTGACTGTACCCACCGATCATTTAATGCACAGGATATTTCAACCTTTGTGATGATCAATAAACATTACATGCTTGAGGGAATAAATATTTAGAATAATGTACCGTTTGATGCTCTCAGCTTTGATACTTCTATGACGTCATGTAACAATATAAATACTTTTCATGATTTTTAAAGGGTGTATCTTTGTGGTTTCCAACTGCGAAACATTTTCTAGTACGGTCCAAAAGTCACGGGTAATGTGTAACTCGAACAACCGCTACTACTTGCGTGTCCAATCTCATATTGTTTAATTAAATAACAATAAAATATGTTTAAAACAAACCTTGCATGCCCATGAAAATCTCTGCACACTACGTATTAACATCGGAAACTAATGTTTTGCCTTTAATTTTATTAACTTCAGTATTGTGTAAACATGTTATTTTCGGTGGTGCAAGCGAAATAACTGTTGAATGAATGTTCATGTTAGTATCTCAAGGTTATTTCTCTTTACGTTGTGGTTGTTAACACGGAGCTGTTATACGTCGATTTAGGGAAAAACCATTTAATAGAGCGGATTTTGTTTGTTTTTGTTGGTTTTAACGACACTTTTAACACATTGTTGGCTATATCATGCCGAGAAAATGGGATATAATTGCATTTCCCAAGGACACACCATGGCAGTAGGCCCCGGCTGGCATGGACAGGTATTGAACCCAATACCCATGGATTACGAGTCTGATGCTCTACCAACCAAGCTACCGCGGCTCCCGTAGGGCTCTGTGCGATTTTTTTTTTCTTTTTTTTTCTTTTTTTCTTCTCTGCATATTTATCTTCGCGATTTTCGAAGAAAATGTCGGAATTAGTCGGGATTATATGATACTGCCAGCCCATACATATGTCCTTGCGTGCGTTCGTCGTCCTGGTTCACTTTCAAGATTGATACCTTAAACCTTGTGATATAATTGACATCGTCTGTAGATGTATACAGCTGTTTTAGAGTATGGAAGGGGGGGAGGGGGCGGCAAAGCGGGGAATTGCGGGAATATGAAATTTATCAACGTGGAACGATAACGCAGGATGAATTACACAAAAACGATATCTTTTTTCATTAGATAAGTAAATAATGCGACACTCTCTCCCATTACCAAAAAATGGACATTGAATGATGTGGCCGATTACCATTTTATGGATCAAAGATTCAAAGTATTTATATACTGTAACTGATCAATCCCCCTCCCAACCTTTTTCTGTCCTAAAGTTTCAATGAATTATAAGAAAAGATCTATAAAAAAAAAAGTAAACGGTGTGTGTGCACACTCTACAATTGTTGTTTATATACGACAGTCTTGGTAAAATCGGTCATCCAGTTAAGAACAGCAAATTTTCGTTTTACCTTTGTCAAATTCTGACAATAACTTTATTAGTATTTTTTTTACATTATGATTCTCTCTCTCTCTCTCTCTCTCTCTCTCTCTCTCTCTCTCTCTCTCTCTCTCTCTCTCTCTCTCATTGGCACGCACACATCTTGAATTGCCTATGCGCATTTATGAGGGACATAATTAAACACTGCTCTCAGCAAATGTCATATAATGTAACCAGTGCCAACTTGTCCTTCTCTGCACGCATTTGTTTTCTTCCGATTTCAAAGGCAGTCATTATGATCGCATGTTAACATGCTAATAAATTATAAGGAAAATGAAAATAAATGTAACAACAGATTCAGAGTTAACTTGTCACCTTCATAAGTATTAGATGTCAATTTCACTGATATCAACAAAAGTGAGTTTCTGATAATCTCGACGACCTTTCATTTTCTCGTCATGTGTATGTAATTCATGCGAATGAAAAACATACCCTAGTGAAGTAAAGTTTCAAGAATTCAAACATCTTTGGAGGAGGGTGATGAGTGTTTTGTAGCACGATACACTTGATCTTCCACAACAGAGTTGGTGCCGATGTAAGGGATGAGGGGGATCTCCATCACATTCGGGTTTACGAGCACACCAAGAACGGCTGACGAATCGCACTTTCGGCGAAGTATTTTGCAGATTTACGAGGGTTTGCGACACAAATTCATATTGTGAATAGCGCACCGTACTTACCGGTCCAGTTAAGATACAATTGTTAAAGCTGGACCTAAAAGAACAAAAACAAAACAACAACAACACCACCTCCTCCACCACCACCAACAACAAAAACAACAACATATTTGTAGACACTCCTGCTGGCAAAGCTATTTTCCCTGCGGATTACCTGATATACTTTATAAATGCTTGAATGTGGTATGCAAATTACTTGTTTGCCATTATATTTACATAAATTAAATCGAAATGTCATGAATATAACACAAGTTGTATTGTCTGATTACATCTTTGCCTGCAAAAAAAAAAAAACTGCAATCCTAACTTTTCCGCTAAACTGTGTGAAAATATGATCTGCACCGATGAGATTACGGTGCGCTATTCAGAATATGGATTTTTTTCGCATACCATCGTAAATCTGAGAAAGAAAACAAGGAAGCTCAAATCGAGCATGCTAAAAACCCCATAATATATTCCACACCCTGCAATATTGTGTATATTGTAGATTCTACAACCTGCAATATTGTGTCTATTGTTTTTATATTCTGACCTGGAGGCGAACTGAACAGTATAAACAGGTTGTGCACATACATGTACGTATGTGTCCGCATTCTATGTCGTACCGTTCGGAAAAGAAAGGCTCATGCTTCGTATCACCCTGCCTTGTTGCCTGCCCTGTTGCCTCTTGATGGACTTAAGAGACCATTTGGTTTGGTTTTTGTGGGTTTAGTGCTATAGGCTATACATGACGGCCAGTCTGTTTGGTGGAGGAAGAACTCGGGAAGAACCACCGACCCACGGGAAGCTACTGGCAAGCCTTCTCACATACCCACGTTGGCCTAGCCGGAACTCAAACCCACGCGGACAGAGGAGAGATGTCAGTGATCTATAAAGGCGAGCGCCTTAAACCACTCAGCCACTCGGGGCCCCCGATTTAAGAGACAAAATGATAGAAGTATAGTAAGGAGGAAGCAAGGAGAAAATGATACAAGACGAACAATGACGTGGTAATGAGATACAAGGCCGGTATTTTAAATAAACAACTAATAAATATTTGTAATTGATAGAATTTATTGCAAATATAATGTGCACTTTGAACTTAAACACACTAAAAAATCACACCAGAAAATAGATGTAAAAAGAAAATTTAAATAGCATATAATTAATGTATTAAGAGAAAATTAATGTTGCTCAAGTATAGTGTTACACACATACACACACACACACACGCGCGCGCTCGCGCGTAAGAGTTAAAAACAAAAAGAACATAATTGTGAAGAATATAAACGTATATTCAGGGCCGTACTACCAACATGAGAAACTACTGGTCGAGATGAATCATAAATCAAAATTTGTCACTCTTTTCTTGAATAATTAACAACGGCTTTGCATTTTATGTTACAAATTATTTATTAAATGTTTACAGTCTTTTAAAGTTTCCTCTTGCAATCGGCATACTAAAAATGTACAATTGATATAAAATGCAAATTCAAGGTTTCGCCAACGATTTGTTATCTTTTGCTTAGCGCGACGACAAATAGTTAGCGATGTATGAAGCACAACAGGAAAGGGTCTACGCTCTCCCATGACTGAAACATACGGCATAGAACACGTTATGTCGTCACGTTAAAGGCAGATAGAGGTCTCCAGTCATCGTAACGAGGCAGAACGTACACACATAAGTATACGATACAGTATTCGGGATCGACGTACTCCCTACAGTTGCTAACGAGCGCTTCGTGTCGACCAACGGATAGAAATCCACTTTTAGTCGACAGATCTGGCGTGAAAATTGTCTCGTTTGCCGACCAAAAGTCGCCTCCGCCCGACAAAATCAATATTACAGTTCCCCGTCATCAATAAAATCGAATTCGAATTATCATTACGTACGCTTATGATAAAGATATTACACGCTGCGACAAAAGTGATCACAATATGCTGTCGAGAGCCGATTTGTCTCCCAAAAACGAGTTTCAACCACGCGCTACTTAAATAAACACATAAAATAAATAAAATAACTTCCTTTTTTAACCTCGATTGCACAAAAAGTTTTATCAACCTGTGCGACGCGCTCTTTATGGAAGGCCATCGCCGCCAATAATATTAAAACAGCATAAATAAATTCCAAATAAAGCAAGAAAAGATAAAATAAAATAAGCATGCTTGTAAAATAAAAAGATTAAAGCTCAGACAAGAAGATCAATACTCAAATAAAATAAATGAGGCACAAACGAACAGACAAGTGATGTATGATGTAAATAGCGGAATAAAACAAACCAAGAACGAACAGAACAAACTGAGGACGACTGAAACAGACTAAAGTCAAATGAAAATTCTATAGCTCTCGACGGATCAGATGTTAGCGTTATGTGGTCTATATGGTATACGAAACCAGAAAACTCAGATGAAACCACCGACCTCGAAAGGGAAACCGCGTACCATTAGCGTTATGTGGTCTATATGTTATACGAAACCAGAAAACTCAGATGAAACCACCGACCTCGAAAGGGAAACCGCGTACCATTGCACATGTCGAAAATGTGGATCGAACCCAGGACCGCATAGGTGCAAAGCGAGTTCGTCACCGCTGTGCTATCTAGACACCATTATTTTATCTTTATTTATTTTAATATTATTTTTCGTTGTATTTTATGAAGTCTTCGGCTGATGCAGCTGAAAGGTTGAGGACATAATGACTAATCCGAATACCTTATAATAAAAATAAAAAAATAAACATAAACCCTAATTCTATCAATTGTTGGGTTTTAAAATTAAGAGAGAAGACTAAATACTCTGTATTCTCTATTGCGCGCAAACTAAAGAAGACGACGAAAAATAAAGATAGTTGGAAAGAACAAACTTTTCCCTGAATGATTCCCTTTTATGACTCTTCTTTCTTTTTCTTGCCCATGTAATAGTTGGATGCAAAACTACAACGTGAGAAAAGCTCTAAAGCCATTGTAATACCACCTTTATTTGTGTATAACGCGCATCCAATTGAGATTAGACCCGGATGTATCATCACATAATGGACAGGCAGATAAGGCTCTACGAATTCGTTTGAAACCATAAATAGAACTAACACTGAAGACCAATATTTGCTGGAGCAGTGTCTGGGTCGTCAACTGAACTTTACGTACCGTCGGTACTCACTTATAAGTTGACTCCAACTGCATACTGCACAGACCCAAATCTAGCCAGCAGATCTGTGTATATGCGCTTTATTTGGAGAACTGAGTAGAACAAACAACATAGACTCTGATCTGCCGGCACATTATGCGACGGCAGATCAGGATCTATGATGTTTGTAATGCGACTACGCTTATAAGTGAGTATAGACGGTATTTGTGCAAAGATAAAGTACGTTGTGGTCATCTGAAAAATAAATCTTGGTGGTAGCTTGCATATTAAACTTTTTTTAAAGAAAGAAAAAGTATTTGCAAGCTATGCTCGGCAAATATTGTTACTTCCAGAATACGCTTGATTAGGAAATAAATAAAAATAAAAAAAAAAAATAAAAAAAATATTGATCTATCGATTAAAAAACAAGGGCTTTTAAAATAATGAAAACTGAACTGTGAAGAGCATGTAATGTTGGTAGATTGATTGGTGTTTAACGGAACATCAATACATGAAAGGTTATGTATTGCAGAGGCAATTAGAATAAAGTGTCTTGCCTACAGACACGCCAAGGTACTGACCAGGTGTGTATGTGTATGTGTATGTATATATATATATATATATATATATATATATATATATATATATATATATATATATATATATATAGAGAGAGAGAGAGAGAGAGAGAGAGAGAGAGAGAGAGAGAGAGAGAGAGAGAGATCACTCAGTCGCCACAAGTAACTTGAAGGTAATGACAATATGCGAGCTCTTGGTACTTTTGTCCATGTGTGCACATATTTAAATATTTTATTTATCCCAGGTATGAACATTAAATTATAGGTCGATTGTGTCATTTTGAAGTATGCAGACGAAGTGTCGACTACCACTTGCCATCGATTGGTTATGATTGGCGCCCCAATAAGCAACACATGTATCCATTTGATCCGTTTCAAAAGTAGGTAATATATAATTTAATTATGCTCCAGTTATAAAATAATGGAAGTAAAGCCCCCTTGAGTGGTTGAATTAGGGAGCTTTTCACTAAATATTTGCCATTTTAAATTTCCTTGAATAGGTGGGCGCCAGAAGAGAACAGAAGTAAAGTCTGGTTAAATTTATTTTCACCAAAATTTGTGAAGAAAAAATTCACAGGGTGTTATACATATACAGAAGTACATAACATGGTGCATGTAATTCGTATGTACCTACCAATTATTTATGTCGGTAGACTATTAGGTGCCTCCTTGTATTAAAATACACATATAAATACTTTTTACTACCTGATATACATGTACCACGTATATTATTCAACTAAAGAATCTCAGCAATACAGAAAAAAGAAAATTATAAATTTAAATAGTTTAGGAAAACAACATGTTTTAGGCTAATATTCACAGATCTTTACCATAATTTATGCAATCCTCGTTCTCATCCATCTGCACCTAATAACTCAAACTAACCGAGAGAGAGAGAGAGAGAGAGAGAGAGAGAGAGAGAGAGAGAGAGAGAGAGAGAGAGAGAGAGAGAGAGCGTACGGTCACATTAGGTCATGGTACAACAAATATTTGGACAAAGAAAAGAAATAAATAATATGCATGAAAAACTATTCCACATTCGTGACGCACCTAGTCTGATAGTATATTACCTATACCGGACAAAGACGAAAAAGAAAATTCGATTGCAACTGGACATCGTTGCTTTCATTCAACACAGACTTCCTAATGACTATCTGAACCGTGTTTGAAAATGAACAATTGGTAATGGTTTGTAGTACAACCGAAAATACCACTATGCTCATTGCACAAGTATGTAAAATCATTGCAAAGCACAAATACACAGCAAGGAAGCTATCGGTTACTATATGGTCAACAAATAATACAATTTTGTATTTAAAAAACACAACCCCCCCCCCAAAAAAAAAAAAAAAAACAAACAAAAAAAACAAAACAAAAAAACAAACAAACACCCGCCCAAAAAAAAAAACACACAAAAAAACAAAACAATATAGATCAATGTATAATGTAGATAAAGTCTATTCTATATCGACATTTCCAGTCAGTTTAAATTTAATATGAAAGGAAGACCAATGTAACATTTGCCGTATATACTCACTTGTAAGTCAAGTCAAACTGCAAACTGCATACAGACCCAGATCTGCCGTCGTATAATGCACTCGCAGATCTGGGTCTATGCAGATTGTTAGGAGTAGACAGTAGAACAAACAACATCGACCCTGATCTGCCGGCGCATTATGAGACCTCAGATCAGGGTCTATATTGTTTGCAGTTGGACTCAACTTATAAACGAGTGTTTTATCCTTTTATCTTTATAGATTTGCGTTATAAAAGATTTGCTTGGGACTATAACAATCGATTATTATGCCCTCTAATTGTTTAAGTGTAAATGAATATAAGAATACACAATGACAAAGACCAAAACCACCACCAACACCACAAATACTACTTTTACTACTGTCAAGTTGCTGTTGCCACAATTAACTTCGACAATAATGCCCCCCCCCCCCACACACACACACACACCGCCATATAGAATAGGAAGTTTAAATTAAGAATCAAAATGCAGTTTGCAGACATGATGTCACACTCAAAGGAGAGAAGAAAAAAAAATCGCCATGTATCCTTTAAAAAAGAAATGCCCTTAGAAAAAAAAATGTCCGGCACTTTAATAGCTTTAAAAAAAATACTCTTGCTCTGATTTTAAGAAGAAAAAAAAAAAGAACTAATTCTATCCAGCATATTAGTTGAGATAAAAAATTAAAATATAAAAATATCATGGTTAGAAAGAAAATCACTGGCCCAACCCCGTCCCCCGTCCAGAAGATCAAATGGTCGGTCCCATATCATATGAGGTTTGGGATGTTATACTCAGCTTTCTTTCATACACACTCTGTTTTTTTCTTTCAATTAGCTATTACAATGATACGACGAAAAAATGAAGTATATGACTGATTAATAACAGAAATATTAGACTTTTTTTTCTCTGTTCCGAAATATATTGTATTGATTTGCCTGTAGTTGTGAGAATCTTTTAAGAAATAATAACCTACTATGGACACTGAATGACACTGGGATCAAAGTCATTAAAACACAATTAAAGTGTCAGTCAAAATGTTAGTAAGGTACTACTTTGTTTTCTTCAAATGTACTAAGCGAACATGCGTATTTTGGTTTTCTACTCACGTTGCCTTCTTGAACACTTTAGAATTCTGAGCTTTACAATTTTAAAGTTTCTCGCAGATGTCTGTTTTAGTGTTAATAACATATATACTGGAAAAGCACAAGTAACGCAACAAGTTAGGAGACCTGTCAGCACCAGCGGAGGTATTATCTAGTCTTAGACTTCGCATTCCAAACTTTGGATATATACTCTTTATGCTAATATTTTCATTTCTATTTTCAGGGGGGAATGCAACGTTAATATCAGATGGTAAATATTAAATGTTTAATTTACTGTGTGACTTCCTACGTTATAGGACTAAGGTATTGTCCACATAATATAATTTTAGGACCCTCTATATTTTACGGAGAAAGGTTTACCTGCTTTACTGCTAAATTACTGGTTGCATATTTTAAGTCCGTCAGTACATTTATTTTTAAATGCAAAAACCATCTCAAGTAGCATAGCTTGAATGGTGACTTTGCAGTTAGTAGGCGTTCGAAAATTGTAGGAGTTATCTCCCGTCCAATCACGTTATAAATAATTGCATGTGGTCGGGGGAATTCCAGCTGACTGCAAGGTGTCTTCCAGTGACGTTTGACTAGAAAAATGCGCGCGCACTATGTGATGTCTCTCTGATACTGTCATAATCCATTCATGTATGGCGCACCGAGTCAATGTAGACGATGTAGATATGGTGTGCGCTTCGCGATCCTCCTGTCGATTTCAGCATAGATACAGCTATACCATCGCGTAATGGCAGAAATAAATATTGTTGAAGAATGGTTGCGATCGCTGGACTTAATTAAATATGCGGAATCATTCATAGACAACGGGTATGATGATTTAGAAATTTGTAAACAAATCGGCGAGCCAGATTTGGATGCTATTGGCGTTGATTCTGAGGAGGCGAGAGAAAAGTTGCTCCGTGCTATTAAGATTTTAAATGAAAAGGGAGGTAGTTCTGTGTATTTGACATTAGAGGATCAAAACAGGAATAGTAAAACTGAAGACAGTGCATGTCTGACAGAGGATGAGGATGCTGGAACACCTCCGACCCCCATTGCGAGGCCACACGTGCCACCTGCGGGGGGTGGAGACCGTGGTGGAGAAAGACGGTCGCTTGTGAGTTACTCTCGGTTAGAGCTTTATGTTATTCTTAGGGATAAATTGATCGAGGAAGGAACTGATTTGGCGAATCCACCCTATACAACACAGGTAAGTGAAAAAAAATAAAAAGCAACCCTGTAGGCCTTCCTCTTTCGTGATTTACCGTTTGTACTCGCGTATAATTCGGGTCCAAATGCAAACAACATAGACCCTGATCTGCCGTCGCATAATGCGCCGGCAGATCAGGGTCTCTGTTGTGGTTCTACTGATTAGCCCTTACAAACTGCATAGACCCAGATCTGCTGGCTCATGAGACGGTAGATTTGGGTCTGTGCAGTTTGCAGTTGGTAATGTATAATACGCGAGTATACACGGTACTAGGCCAAAATGTTGTTATCGTCCACTTATCAGATTCTAACATTGCTGTGGCGGACAGTTAGTAATGTCAGAAAATAATAAAAGCTGGTGGATTTGTTCTATCCCACTTTTTAAATATGTCTGACATTACTGGCCACTG
This sequence comes from Margaritifera margaritifera, assembly GCA_029931535.1. NCBI lineage: Eukaryota > Metazoa > Mollusca > Bivalvia > Unionida > Margaritiferidae > Margaritifera > Margaritifera margaritifera. Next base: position 66,131 of record JAQPZY010001460.1, read on the forward strand.
ACCATAATGTCTTAACATGATGAAAATTGGTAGAGAGCAACTTGTTTTTCTGGGGATTTACATGTGAGACACATTTTGAAATAGTGTTTTTATTTTCAGTCTTTCATTGTTAAATCTGTAACTTGGAGGGGGAAAAATATCTCTCTATCAGTCTATTTATCTATGTATCCATCTATCATGTACAATGTGCAGTCTGAGAGGACAGAAGAAGAGGAAGACGTATCATTCTATAATATTAAGAAAATAATTTGGGATTAGTAATAAATGATGGTACAGAATGTTGGCAATAGCACAGAAGCTTGTATCATTGATGAAAATTTACCTATAAATCATACATGTGCTATATAATAATACAGTAGTATTATATAGTACATGTATGATTTATAGGTAAATTGTAAGAAACGATGCGAACCCCTGTGGCAAAAGCATCAATGGTACAAAAAAATCATTGAGATCTGAAATATAAAATAAGGAGGGGGAGAAAAACTCATTGTAACATCAAAAAGAAAATAGTCTTAAATTTGAGTGATGAGCTTTGTTTTGTGATTGATTTTGGGATCAAAGACAATCCCATTTCATTTAGCCTAACTATGGTTACCACAGATGTGTCGTGTAAGTGCGGGTGAAAAAAATACACTTATTTCAGGATGTCGGAGAATTCTGGTGTTACTTTTTAAAACATTTAGTGATCACTTTTTTATATTACCTTAATTATAAAAATTTAGGCTTTTTTAAAAATTTATTTTAAACCATTGTTTAAAGTGAGGGGCAGGCATTAACTTGCAAGAGAGTATGACAGATACAGTAACAGTTAAACTGAATTAAATTTTAAATGGGCCCCTGTATGACCAGTTGAAATATAGCATTTGATTTGCTCATGAAGCAATATTCAAAGATGCACATCCCATCAGATTATTTTGGTGGTCCCTTGGGACTCCCAAATTTTGGAGCCAGGAATCCTTGACTCTGTTTTAAAACTCAAGGGAAATCCCTGAAATAGTAGCAGTTTTTAATTGCCTTCATGCCTGTTCTTGTTATTATATCCATAATTTAATAAGTTTATTGATGTCACAATTACAGGATGATGTGTCATCACTAGCAATATAAGTTTGAAGTTATTGAAACCATTGAGATCTACACCAAAACAAGGGCCTGGTAAAAACTATGCTTTCCTAAAATTTGGAAAATTGAATTAAATGTTGATGAGATGCGATGCGGTGACATAAAACATCAGTGTGGTGATGAGATTACATTGTTTATTGTAAACATTAACAGTTTCATGGATAATTGAGACACGCATTTGTATAAAAGTGATATTTTTTATTCCTTTTTGGCTTACAGTAGAAGTTTTGGTGTGAACGATCGCAGAAAGTATGTTTAGATAACTGTTGAGATATCGAGAAACGATTTTGTAGTTTCACTTGTACAGAGTTTGAGCAAAGTTTACTCAATCGGTAACAGCAATCAGTGAAGGATTTTACATGATCTTTGTATCACAGATCTAGCACAGCAACATAACATTCTGGCTGAAGAAGACTGTATCATTACAGCACAGTAATATGTACCATATATATTCACTTTAAGTCACTTTAACTGCAAACATCATAGACCCTGATCTGCCATCACATAATATGTTGGCAGCTAAGAGTCTGTGTTGTTTATTCTACTGATTAGTCCGAACAAACTGCTTAGACCAAGATCTGTTGGTGCATTATACGATGGCAGATCTTGGTCTATGCAGTTCGCATTTGGCTTTGATTTATAAGCGAGTATGTATGGTATTTCAAGTTTCAACAATTCAGATTACACTATTTTCATACCATTAGGCTTATTTCAAGACTGGCTGAATTTGGGCTTTTGGCCCATGGTACTTGGATCAAATATAATCAAAGTAAATGTTTAGGTTTTCCAAAGGAAAGAATTATTGTCTCCTGTGCTTAAACTTTACATGTATTTATAACTTAATCATTGTATGTTTTTGATTTTGAATAAGTTCATAAGCACTTTCAATAAAAGTGTTATTTTAATGTTTGTTTTCTCTTCCCTGAATTGCATATAGTTTGGTTTGGTGTTTTACAGCACAGCAATACAAGTAGGTTATTTAGCGCAAAGATAATTGGAGCAAAGTGCCTTTCCCAAAGACACCACAGTAGCCAACCTGGGTTGATCCAATGGTAGGATTTGAACCTGCGCATTGTCAGTTGCAAACTTGGCACACTTTTCAAACCCATATTATTTTGGATTGGGAATTGGGTCTGTGGTCAGTCTAAAATTTGTGTAGAATTGGATTGGGAATTGGGTCTGTGGTCAATCTAAAATTTGTGTAGAAAAATCTGTTGCAGTCTTCAGCATGAATTTATGACATCATGAGGTATATATTTATGCCCCTCCCTTTCCACCCCTACCCCCAAAATTTGTTGATAATATAGGTAATGAAAACGAAAGGATATGGTTTTTCTATTCAGCATGTGTAATTTACTTTTGTCACAATGAGAGAGAGAGGGAGAGAGACTTATTGAGAAGCTCTGATCTAATGCTAATTATCATTTCTGATATTAAAACAGCAATATGATCTAGATGGAAATATAATTAAATTGTATTATACATAGCACACATATTACTTAATGTGGTATTTTATATTGTCACTTGATTGTATGGTAACAATACCTAGGGTCATGAGGTTATCAGTCTGGGATCCATTGTAACAGAGGTTATCTTATCAGATACTCTATCTATTCCCATGTTTCTGACTACGATACAGACATGCTTGGAGGTGCTTTCTTCATGTTAAAATCAATGTTTAGAATGATGACTCTTTACAGGACATGGAAATCAGTCAAGCTTTCTTTAAACTTTAATATGTGATTAGATCCATTGAAATATACTGAATTTGATAGAAGTACAGTGTAGTTTCATAAATCTACCAATAAAAATGTCCTATAAAACATATATGTGGAATGATTACATTAGAATTTAATTGCTCTTTATTAAAGTGTTCTCAATTATTTTTTTATACAAAAGTAAAATAATTCAGATAAGTGGGGGTCCTATTAGCTAAATTACACTGTACTTTAGATAAATTATGAACCATGTGCTGTGTAGATATCATATATCAATATGTGTGGTAGAGTAATGGGCAGTGTTACCTAATTATCATATATCAATTTGTGTGGTAGAGTAATGGGCAGTGTTACCTAGTTATCTAGCTAGTGTCATTCAGTGATACTGATTAGCTGTACCACACCTTAGTGCAAAGTTTATCCCAGAGTCCCCTATATTTAGTTGTAAACATTCAGAACTTGTCTGGTTTCATTGATTTCTTTGTGCTTGTATAACAGAGTATGCAAGAAATAAAATCGTGTCTTTCTTCTGTATCATTTTTAAGTATTTAAAATTTTTTTTATATGTATCAAAAAGCTCCTCACATCTGTTCAACCCCCAATTGAAATGTTAATTTTATTTGTACATTTATTGGTTTGCTTTTGTTTTATATAAGTGTGCTAATCAATCTAATTTAAATCAAGTTCTGCTTATATCTGATGGTTACTGATAAAGGTTCATGTTCTATTGATAAAGATTCATGTTCTGAAGACCCATCGAATTCCTGGTCCACTTATAACATTGCTTTTGTCTTGGGGAGAGTTATTTAAAAAAAATGTATGCTTCAAATGATTGGTTTTGGTTTGGTGTTTTACAGCACAGCAACACAAGTAGGTTATTTAGTGTCGAGGCAATTGGAGTAAAGTGCTTTGCCCAATGACACACTACGGTAGCTGATGCAGGCTGGTCCAATGGTAGGATTCGAACCTGTACCCTTTTAGTTGCGAGTCTGGCACACTAACCACTGAGTCACTGCATTTCCTTGTTCCGAATGACGTTTATTACTTTAGTAAATGTGAAAGCTGTAATTTGTCTTAAACCATATTTATTTTTAGAAACTTTGTAAAATGCAGTTACAAACATGATTTTGGGGATTCATTTAAAAGCATGAACTTATTAGAGCACTGCCTCTCCAACAGTAATAAAAAGTATACCATCATAAATCTGGATGCTGGTACAAGTGGTTACAAAGGAAAAGTACAAATCACATACATACATAAAACAAAAGAAAGAATGAGAACTAAATAAATATGATTCAAAAGGTTGTGAGTTAAATCAGTTACTTAAATCGTTTAGTCATCCTAATGAAATTTTGCACAGACAAAAATATTTGCATGTTATATTCTATAGAGAACATAGGATTGCGAAATAATAAAGTTTCAATTGTGAGAACAAAAGCGAGTGTGTATAAAATTTGATCACTAAGCTCAGAGTATTTTGGATAGTCTAGAAGAAAGTGTTTTTGCAGTCACTATTTCACTGCAGGAGTAATACTTCTGGTTAGATAAATGTCATTTGTAGATAAAAGCTGTAATTTGATAGATGAAGAATATAGCATTTTATCAGTATCTGTCAGTTCTCTGTTATGTTGGAGATTTTGATTTTTTATCAGATTGGTGTGCTTCTATCTTTTGATGTATATATTCTATTTTCTTTGTGTGAATTATCTCCTTTTACAGATTTCAGTCTGGTTTACCTATATTCCCACCCGTATAATGTTGCAGACTAATATCATAACTGCTGGAGGTGGGGTAGCTTGATTTGTCATAACCTTTCAAATGAACATGAGTATACAAAATACTCATCGAATTTGATGGGTTTAGCAATGACAGGGTTAAAAAAAATTCATTTGGCTACTTGTCCTTCAGGGCAAGTGACTTGGAACTTTTACTTGTCCTAACATCAGTTTTACTCATCCTAAACTGTACATGTTACTGAATCAGCTTAAAATGTCACTTGTACAATCGGATAAAAAAAAGTGACTTGCACTTCCTGAGCACCACTTGTAAATACGAGTAGGTATGATTGGGATTTTTCGAGCTCCTGAATGAGCTGGGTATATACTACATGTGCTAAGATCAGTATCTACTGTGACATATATTACACATATTTGTGTATTCTCTCATCACATTGTCTGAACCACATGAATGTCTCCTGAAATTAAAAGTAATATTTTGTATTATCATCATACCAGGATGTTGGCCCAATTCCTGTTGAGTCAAATGCTTTTGTGTTCCTAAATGGTTTCTGATACATTTTAGAGGCTCTGCATCAGTTGCTGCACAGAATCAATTACCATGTGATTGTCACTTGTTCATGACTGTGCAAAATCTGTAGTTAGTTGCAGAGAGAAAAATGCTGCTAACCTTTTCATTTCAATTTTTCTTCTGCGGGTTCAAAATATATTGCAATAAGGGAACAACAATTGTGCAATAATTGGGTTTATGTGCAGCAATTAGTGCAGTCCCTCAGTGTTCTAATTTTCTAATTAAAATTAGAATTCACATGTTATTATGAGTTTTCTGCTGGCAATTTAAAAACAAAATCCTTTATTTCATGTAAAATAAAATTCTACCACAGCCTATTCAAAGTATTTTTCCACCTGCCAAAAATCTTTAAAAAAAACTGTTTTATTATAAAGATATATTGCCTGTCTGATAGTTGAGTATGCATATAAAATATAGTTGAGTATGCATATAAAATAAGCTATTGTTGACATTCAGTCTAGGTCAGATTTTGGGGCCCCTGGTAACCAAATGGTCTATGGCATGCACCTTTACAGAATCACTCACATCTCACCTCTGTCTGTGTGGTTTTGGCTTGACCATTGTGGGTATGTGAGAATGCTTGCTTTAGCTTCTGATGGCTTGACCAGTGTGGGTATGTGAGAATGCTTGCTCTAGCTTCTGATGGCTTGACCAGTGTGGGTATGTGAGAATGCTTGCTCTAGCTTCTGATGGCTTGACCAGTGTGGGTATGTGAGAATGCTTGCTCTAGCTTCTGATGGCTTGACCAGTGTGGGTATGTGAGAATGCTTGCTCTAGCTTCTGATGGGTTGGTGGTTATTCCTGGGCTCATCCTCCACCAAATATTCTGGCCACAATGTATAGCCTTTCCTGTGCTAAAATTGGAATTAACCCCCCCCCCCCCAAAAAAAAATAAATTTGAAATCAATTTGCTGGCCGATAGATGTGTCTAATTTATGGAGCACTGACTGCCCACCTGTCAGTCAAATATTAACAGATTGCAACTAACAATGGTTCTGTGACCACTGCTATTGCTGGTTTGGTGTGGGTGTTGTGTAAATACAGCTACTGTATATAGTCACATATAAGTTAATACAAACTGCAAACTGCATAGACCCAGATCTGCCTTTGCATAATGAGCCGGCAGATCTGGGTCTATGCAGTTTGTAAGGACTAATCAGTAGAACAAACAACATAGACCCTGATCTGCCGGCGCATTATGCGACGGCAGATCAGGGTCTGTGTTGTTTGCATTTGAACCCATATTATATGCGAGTATATACGGTAGGTTGAAATGAAAGCTTGTTGTCCTGCTCCAATACCTTTCAGATTGTCAGTATATAGCAGATATGTGCAAATTCAGTTAGTCATAACTTCAAAATTTCTCATCCAATTTGTTAAGATTTGTGTGCATACATGTATATAGAGAATTCCTTTTACTTACAATGGAAGATTTTGCCAAAAAAAGGACTGACTTTGACATTAATTGTTGTGCTAATGAGTAGACAGAGATATCTGCTCTGGGGATCTAACAGTTCTTGTCCCTCTGGGGTCTGGACTTTACTGTTATTCATGTGTTAGATATTGTGAAATGTAATAGGTTCCTTGATTAGACTGTGTTACATCTGTCAGAACACCAGGCAGATGCATTATTGATTACATATTTGCTGACATACTGGACTGGTTTGTTAGAGTGTAAGATTGCAAGGTAGCTTAGGCAGTGGCAGATTGTGCAATAAATCCTATAGCAGTTAACTGGTGAATACAACAGTACAAGGAAGAAAAAAATCTGAGAACCTGTAGAAAGGCACAAACTGTTAAATCTGAATAATAGACATATATGCTTATTTTTTAAATGACTGAAGGTCACGTGCACTTACTTTTGATATGTGCTTATTGGTAGTTACATTTATTTTGATACAGTAATTTAAAAGTTTTGATTTTTACACTTTGCTATGAAATTGCAAAATGGTACCAATAACCTGTTTAGGAAGAAAATAGTATCAGAAGAGCAAAGTTATCGTTGGTATGATAAATTTGTCACTAACCAGGATAATTACAAAGTTGAGATGGTGCTGGATCAGATCATGTTGCAAGACTCATAACCAAATTACAGTGTACTAATATATGTGCAATAAAAGCAGTGTTAGTGAGATGACAACAACTTGGCAGGGATGAGTCAGTGGAAACAAGGACAACCCCCAAACAGCTTACAGTGTTAGGCAAAATCACCAACAACCTTGTAGATATCCTTGCACCAGAATAAATGCTTCCCAATAAGATCACTAGCAGATGATCTTCTGCCCATTTTACTAGGAAGATGGGCAACCTGGCAGTTTCTCCTACATGTGGCCATCAAAATTTGCCATTTTCAACAAGGCACACTGAGGCAAAATCAACTTATAAATGACACATATAGATATTGACAGAAAGCTGAGTTTGCATTCTGTTTATTTATGTATGTTTTGCAACAGTTTCTTGAGATTAAAAAAATTTATTTCAATTTCCAAAAACCATTTAAAATCATCAGTAAATCTGTCGGCATACCACAAATATGGCTGCCGATCGGAATCTATCTATTCCTCAACCCTGCATCTTCCAGAATGAGATCAAATCATTCTCAAAAATTTAGGTAGTGTACACAACCTCAACAGATGTCTTTAATACAGCTATTTCCATAGTCATCCCTCTTTGGAACTCTTCACCAGCTGTAGTAGCTGAAACTCCCAACTTGATTTAAAACCAACTTAGGGCCAAACTGCAAGATCTAATGTATACAGCTTGTTGGGTTGAAACTCAGGGGTCACTTTGGTAGCTAGATTGTCTAGACCCAGGAAATGAAAATGCAATTTGAATCTTCCTTTCTCTTTTATCTTTTATTTCCCTATTCACCCATGATCTTAAATTTCTTTTTTATATCTTACCTTTCCTCTGCAAGCACTGTTCCAATGAAACATAATAGCCAAGTGTGACTGTTGTTTTGCAAGAAGTAGCTGATAGATAATAGATGTTGACATCAGTGAAGTTTCAGTTGTCACAACTTTGGTACATGATCATCTATCTCACTGTATATGAAATTAAACTCTTTCAGCTTAATCAGTTGATTGAACAGAGACTGTCAAAATCTACTGAAGCCGTCATGCAAAAATATTTGAGAAATATTGCTTCCTTTATTCACATTTCCACAGTTATAGCCCCTAGTTTGGTCCACTGTAATGTGCGCTGACTTTTTAATGCAGACCGAACAAATAGCCAACCAGTGCTTGCACTGTAATGGACCATTGATAGAATGGCATGCGGTGTGAACATGAGGTGTATTATTGTTGTGTGTTATTATTGCAGTTCAGATCTTCATGCTGGCATGTGAAGGGGTTGATTCGTATTCAGTAGGTTGAACATTAATCAGGTTTGAGCATCGTGGTTAGAATCTCTCTTTTGCTTGAATGTTAAGGAAGAAACAGCTTTTAGTGACCAATATATAAGACCAACATTTTTCACCGTATATAATCGCATATAAGCCGATACCAACTGCAAACTGCATAGACCCAGATCTGCCGTCACATAATGTGCCGGCAGATCTGGGCCTGTGAAGTTTGTAAGGACTAATCAGTAGACCAAACAACATAGACTCTGATCTGCCAGCGCATTATGCAACAGCAGATCACTGTCTATGTTGTTTGCATTTTGACCTGGTTTATATGCGAGTATACACGGTACTAGCAAATTAGCAAATGTTGTGCTTTTTCTCCGGAAAAACAATTTCAGAACACAGTTTTTTACTGCAACTGATATGGACCTGTCTTTTATCATGCCTGTCGATCGATGTTACCTTGCAATAATAGCTATATATAATGTAAAACTGAGAATCTTGATTTTCAGACATTGTTCCACAATATATTTATGTAAAACTATGGTTGATAGTCTATAAATGGCAACTATTGACAGTCTTTTAGAGGCAGTATACATGTATGTCATCATTGTTTTCATTTTTCAAGTACTGGGTGCTGTATTAAATGCAATTACCTTTCTGTTTTGTAATGAAAACTGTCACTGATGTTATTTAACGTTAGGGTAAGAAATAAACTTACTGACCGCTACTGCCTGAAAGCATAGGGTGCATTAAAAAATTATTAAGAGAAATAATTAAGAGTCCCCGAAATCTTGGGGTATTCAAAAACATAGGGTAAAGACGGTATGTGCCTATTTTCTAGAAATTGGAGTATCCCTATAATGTTTACCTTGCCTGCATTAGAAGCAAGTGAGACATTGGTATCAGCTTTCAAAAGTGTTGTTGTCTTTCGATCAGAAAGTTGAATTTTGTGTCAAATGTTTATCACATATACACACGCATTGGTAACATTGCAGTTGCAGTTTTAGTTTCCAACATTTTGAGTTAATCAGGCTCTTCATCAGCGAAAAGAACAACTTACAAAAAGAAGGCAAACACATAACACAAAAGCGGAGAGAAAACAAAATGTGTTATATATATATATATACAGTGAAACCCCGCTATAACGTGATATTTGGGGTCCATAAAATTCGATTGCGGAAAAAGCGGGGTCGCGTTATTGCGGGGTTTTACTATATTTTACTTTATTCAGAGAACAACGAATACACGTCTAATGTATAGCATGAATAGGGTATCAACACCGTTTACTATCTGATATCGATCCGTCTTTGTTTTCCCACATGACAACCCTCTGATTGAGCCACGAGTATGTTCACTGCCAAGTAACAGAGAGTGGTTATTTGAACTCCCTGTGATCTTGCCGCCAAAGCTCAGTCCCTACATAAGCAGCTACGTATGACAATCTTTGATCTTCCGCCCAAGCTCAGTCTCTACATAAGCACCCACATATGACAATCTTTGATCAACCACTGTATTGTCTGGTGCTTGGTTGTGTATGCAGTTAAAGAAGAAACATAAGTCGGCTATTGTTTGCGCAATGATTGTATACAGGATGAATTGAAGTCCAGTGCACGTGTTGGCGGCTTACGTTTTTTGATGTTTATTAAATCGTGAGAATCTTTTATCAACCACCACATTGTCTGATGATTGGTCGTGTATGCAGTTAAAGAAGAAAAACATGTCGGCTGTTGTTTGAGCAATGAGTGTATACAGAATGAATTGAAGACAAACACAAAGAAGACTTACTGGCTTTACTCATGGATCAGTAATAAGTAACATTTCCGATAATGTTTATTTTGGCATAACACTTCAAGAAATTGGTGAAATTGTTAAATTTCAGAAGCCACGCCACGATCGAATTCATACGTGATGTCTTCCCCAAAATGATAATAAGCTTTTTATACACTATTTCTCATACTTAAAAAAAGAATTTTTTTCCGTGTACGAGAAAAATACATGTACATGTATATAAATTTCCGAAACCACGCCACAAATGTATTATACTCGAATTCATACGCGATCTCTTCCCCAAAATGATACTGTAATATACACATTTTATACACTATTTCTCGTACTTTGATAAAAAAATGTTCATGTGCGAATGAATATATGAAATTTTGGGAGCCATACCACGATTGTGTTATATCCGAATTTGCGTTATAGCGGGGCGCGTTATAGTGGGGTTTCACTGTATATATATATATATATATATATATATATATATATATAGATATATATATATATATATATATATATATATATATATATATATATATATATATATATATATATATATATATATATATATATATATATATAGTAGCATAGTTTTTGAGAAATAGTTTTCCAAAGGATTTTTGTTCTATATTCTACAAGTATCTTCCTCAAGGTTTTAAACCCCTACCTCCTGGGCTCCTTTTTTCTTTCCCTACTTGTGGGAGTTGGGATTAGATGGGATCAAAGACCATTAGGATTTAAGGCTCAGTCTGAAATGGTGTTGGAGGAATTGTATGTCATGGTTCAAAGTTCAGTCTAAACTGGTGTTGGAAGAGTTGCACAACATTTTGCATGCATGCACTGAAACCCCTTTTTTTTCCTAAAGTGTGGGAACACTGATATATTCATACACATGAAAAAGGATTGTGTATATGCAGACTATAATTTAGTTTACATATCACAGTATTTTTTGAGGTATTAGTTTAAGAGAATTTAGTTTTTGCAATATTGTTATGCAAAATTGTGTGGGAGCCGTGGGAGCTCAGTTGATACAGTAGTGAGTAGTGTCAGACTTGTAATCCAAGTGTTGCAGGTTTGATATCCACACAGACCAGCCCAAGTCGACTGTCTTGTTGTGTCCTTGGGAAAGGCACTTATCCCCCATTTACTCTGCATGATATAGCAAATAATGTCTTAAAATTGCCATTAAAACCAACAAGAAAAAAAGCAAGCACAAAATGTGTCCATTTATGTTATCTTCTATACATATTGGTGATGTTCTGATACCATGTTAACCTTCTACAATGTATCATTTGTTCTGTATGGTCAACTTTTGTATATACATAATGTTGCCATGTAGTACTATCATGACTATGTTGTGACATGTATCTAGTACTATCTACTATCTCGTAACACCTTATTTGACATGTTTCTCCTCCTGCTTAATCCATCACCTGAGAGAACCTGTTGTCCAAGTGACAGTCAGTGTCAGGTATAGATGATAAGGGTCATGGACACCAGATGAACTTCTGTGGACTCCTATTATGTCAGATCTCTTACTCCTTCTTTATTCCAGGCAGTTTCATAGAACAGCTGATTGGGATTTCTTTTATCCTTAGTTTACCTTCTCATACATTTACCAAATCCAGAAGAGCTGATTTTGTATAAATCTGAGGGAAGGAGCACCATTCCCCATATTATCAGAACTTTTTGGAACACAAAACTCAAGCTTAGACTCAATACCAATACCCAAGCTCAGTACCAATACCCAAATTCAATGCCAATACTCAAAGCTCAGTACCAATACCCAAGCTCAGTACCAATACCCAAGCTCAATACCAATACCCAAGCTCAATACCAATACCCAAGCTCAGTACCAATACCCAAGCTCAATACCAATACCCAAGCTCAATACCAATACCCAAGCTCAGTACCAATACCCAAATTCAATGCCAATACTCAAAGCTCAATACCAATACCCAAGCTCAGTACCAATACCCAAATTCAATACAAATACTCATCTAGAATTTAAGATATATTTCTTTCTAGCCAGTACAATTAGTGAATTGAGAAATTTACTAGTCCCTCTGAATCTTCACTAGTCCTTCCCACAAGACGTTTACTGCTGACTACTGAAAGTTTACTCGTTATCGGACTATTGAAACTGTGAAAAGTAGTAGTCCGACAGGAAATTTACTAGCCTTGGGCTAGCAGACTACCGCTGATTTCGAACCTCACAATATCCAAAGCTCATTATCCAAGGTCTATACCAATACCCTCAAATCATATATAATATGTGATACTTGAAGTAGCTAGTTATATGTAGCATTTGAGGAAAGGGACTTGAGTGAAGAAAACCTTGACAGATATTTAATTTAACTTCATTATAATTCAAAATACATGTACATGTATTAACTTTATTATAATTCAAATTACATGTACATGTATTAACTTCATTATAATTCAAAATACATGTACATGTATTGTCAAAGTTTTCGGATAATGAGCTTGAGTTCAAGTTTTGTGCTCCAAAAGTTTAGAGAATACCAGATCAGAGCTGTATTCCACTAGACTTATCTCAAAATATACCATGATAACTCTCACTTTCATTCCAAACAACCTTTAAAAATCTTCTGTTTTGCTGTACTCAGTTTTCTTTTTAATTAATGTTTTTCTTTCGATATATGTATCTTGGCTTTTAAAATCTGAAACATTTATCCACATTTACCTAGTACAAGATGAGTTTCAGACTTAACTAAAAAATTAAAATTTGTTCTTCTCAACACTCATTTGAAAAATCTGGAAACAAAATTGTAGTAGCAAATTGTTGTGTCTTTTATATCCTGTGTAATATGCATATAGCACATTGGCAAGAGTTGCTGTCATTCTTACGCAATATAATAACTAAAATGACATGCTTTCTTTTTGCTTGGCAAACTTTCCCAAACACCTATTTACCCATATCCTCCATTTGACTTGTGAAGATTGTACCACTTTCCTATGTAGAAGCCTTCAGATTTTCAAGACCGAGGCCCATTGATTATATTTACTGTTGCCATTGTTTGACTCTATGAACATATGTGCGAAGTGGGGTGTCTTTCTTAATGAAAAAGATAAATCTGTTGGAAACATCATCCATCTAATATAACTAGACCTTTAGGAATACTTTCTGTAAATTTACACAAATAAAACGAAGAACAAACACCAGTACTGCAAACAGTATTCTTTACTTGTAAAAGAAAACTCCAGAACAAGATCATGTAAGCATTCTTTATTTGCAAGCAAGGATATAATGGAACCTAGTATACCTAACCCACTTCTGGCTGGCATTGATAATTGAATGTATCAGATTTTCCAGACAGGGTATTCAGAAGAAAAAAAAGATAATTTTAATTTGCACACCAATTATCCGAACAGTGAGAAAAGTAATTATTTTGTAATGTTAGGATATTTGTATTAATGATCAGTAGACAGAATACATTATATAAAATTGCTTCAGATTTTTTAAAATAAATTGTTACTTAAAATATTGAATATGCTTTGAAATGTTGATTTTTACAAGATTTTACTTCCAGGGCATGAAGTAATTGCACACCTGTACTATTTGATGTAAATATCTCAAAAACAATATCCTAAACCCTTAGTTTTTCACCCTTTTGTCGAGTCCACATTAGTGGGAAAGCAAGACATAGCAGTCACTGTTCTGGCATCGTCATTGTCATCATTATCAGTTTGTTATGGCTTTGGTGAAAGTTTTTCAGACATTGCTTTGATTGTGAGCTCAACATGCAGTCCCTGGCCGCTTTATTATTTAATTTATCCAGTATACTCTATATAGTATACTCTCTATATATAGTAAAATAACCATATCAAAATATACAGTATACAAATCTTCTCTCCATCTTTCTATCTTCCATCGGGTGCCTGTAACCTCAGTTGTAAACAGGAAGTCACAAATCACTGTTACCTTGTTTTGTTTCAGTCTGCATTTTAGGTGGCACACGTGCACATGTTAATTGACCAGGTAATGAGATGTGTGATCAAAGTTGACAGTAGAATCAAATGCGTTATAGAAAATTGCTGAAATTCTGTTGGTTGTACAATCCAAGACACAATATATGAAAGCAAAAATGTATGTAACTAAAGTAATAATAATAAAAAAAAATACTGGTACTATAGCATTTGTTCAAAGTGCTGTCTTTTCAAAGTTGCCTTGACTCCTAAGATAGGTTCACTAATCTATGAGCTACCGTATATACTCACGTATAATCCGATACCAACTGCAAACTGCATAGACCCAGATCTGCTGTCGTATAATGCACCAGCAGATCTGGGTCTATGCAGTTTGTAAGGACGAATCAGTAGAACAAACAACATAGACCCTGATCTGCCAGCACATTATGCAACGGCAGATCAGGGTCTACGTTGTTTGCATTTGGAGCCGGATTATACACAAGTATATACTGTAAATGTTAATTAAAATTTGATACAGATATATTCAAAAGTGTTTTGAGGGGCCCTGGGTGCCTGAGTTGTCTAAGGCACTCGCCTTTATAGATCACTTACACATCTCACCTCTGTTTGTGTGAGTTCGAGTCTTAGCTCAACCAATGTGGGTGTGGGAGAAAGTTTGGCAATAGCTTCCTGTGGGTTGGTGCTTTATCTCTGGATCTTCCTCCACCAAATATAATGGCTGCCATGTATAGCCTATCATGTGCTTAAAATTGATGTGAAACCCCACAAACCAAAACCAAACCAATCAAAAGTGTTTTGATGAATGCACAAAACTTGTAATTGCTTTTCTTTAGCTAGGTGTTTATTAAATCAAAAGTTTTGAACAGAAACTTGAAAAAATAAGACTTTGAGAATTGAAGAAATATTTAATTTATTTTAAAACGTAGAAGTTCTTCTCAGTTTGATAGTTTCACATTAGGGCAATTGTGGTTTTGTTGACTAATAAATAAATGTGATAATATAGAAACTATTTTTAGACATGCTAATTGCTGAACTTTTAATTGTCAAATTTTACCAACTCGAAAAGGGGCTAGCTGCAAACTTCCCCAGTCCCTTTGGCAGTCATGAATCACAGCTTACCTAGCCTAGACAGGTAAGGAGATAAATATAGAAAATGACTGGCAGCCATTGTTGCAGCCACAGGCAACAATCCATTACACTTTTTCACCTGTGGCTTCCTGTGACAAGATTTCCTAGTTTTCATAAATATGCAGGAACAAAAATATGTCATCAAGAACACATTGTACATGTAACAATCCCATTCACATCAATGAAAGTGCCCTTTTTTTCAATTGATAAGTGTCTGTTTGGAAGAGAAACTTTGATTAACTAGTTCAAGCAGCATGAAAAGTCATGCTGGGTCAACATAGCGAGAAAAGTTTGCTTGCACTTGCAGTGACTAGAAGGTTTATGCATATTCATGAGAAGTGAGGAAATCTTATCACAGGCAGCCACAGGTGATAAGAAAGGGAAGCAGTGGCTTGCGACAATAGTCTACATGTTAGCTTATCAGGGACTGAACTGCATCCTCGAAATCAAAAGTTGAGACAGTAGCATAGACACTGATCTACTGGTACACTGTGTGTCATCTGATCTTGGTCTTCTTTTCATTGGTTGCACATTAAACATTAAAAAATTAAGTAATATTGGACTTCTGGACTTCTTTTTTGACCAGGATCTTTCGTGCATAGTGGAAGGGGACAACTGTCATTATGCTTTTTGGGATAAAGAGGAGCTAGGAAGAGAAGAATGGCTGAAGGGTCCAGATGTTTTTTAAGTCAGTTTATGAAAATCTGTGTAAGGAAATGGATGGTTGGGGGAAGGGGACAGCTGTCTTTAGTGATAAGTTCCATATACCTGTATATTGGTTAAATGGATGGTTGGGGGAAGGGGACAGCTGTCTTTAGTGATAAGTTCCATATACATGTACATGTATATTGTTTAAAATGATATTAAGTATAATGAGTAGAACTTTGGGAAGATTGTTGACAACCCACTGCCATTAATACTCTAGAAATAAAGATGGAAAAGGATATATAGTTGATAAATAGAGAAAACTCCTGTCTAGTGGAATATTGTACATGACTTAGTGACTATGCAAATGTGTTCTCACAATGGTAATGTTGATCTATCAGTGTCCCCAGTCCAGTTGATCAGTTTATGTCATACCATACTGATCTGTGTATTGGCAACAATTTACAACGCACCACAGTTGGTAGAGCATCAGGCTTGTAATCCAAGGGTCTCAGGTTTGATACCCCCCCCCCCTTTCGGTCAACCAGTGCATGATATAGCCAATAATGTGTTTAAAGTGACATTAAAAGGAAACCAACCAGTAAACCAATATTATTTGTTATTTCAGAATTTACATGTAATAATTATTCAAGCTTTCTAATTTGAAAACTAATGGCAACTTTTTGTCAGAATTTATGTTTGTGTACTTACAAGACACCCACATATCTTGATTTTCTGGTGTAGTTATATTAACTACCTTGGCTTAACTAATTAAAATATTCTGATGTAGGTAAATCAATTTCATTGTTACCTTTACAATTACAATCACTCTAGCTTCATAAGTTATTAACACCTAACTTTATCAAAATGCTATTTTTATTTTTTGTCTTGAAAACTGAAAAATGGTCATTCTCAAAGTCCATGTAAAAATCTGATAATGGTTGGTTGGTTGTTTTTTTTATGTCAATTTCAAGATATAATTGGGAACAGTATATCATGCTGAGGCAATGGGAGTTAAGTGCCTTTCCCAAGGACACACAGATATTGAACCAACAACTCTTGGATTACAAGTCCAGTGCTCAACCAACTGATAATGGCATGACAGGAAGCTGTGTGATGGTAGGTGGTGTGATAATCTTCAGTTACTGTATCCTACAGCTTAACTAGAAAAACAGTTTGCGAAGATAACATGCCATACTTTGTAGTAAATAAGCTGCAATTTTGGAAATTCCCATAGACTGAATCAGTGTAGACTTCACTTAGGTTACAAGAGAAGCTACAGATGGATGGATGGATGCATGGATGCATGGATGCATGGATGGATGGATGCATGGATGGATGGATGGATGCATGGATGCATGGATGAATGGATGGATGCATGGATGGATGGATGGATGGATGGATGGATGGATGGATGGATGGATGGATGGATGGATGAATGGATGAATGGATGGATGCATGGATGCATGGATGAATGGATGGATGCATGGATGGATGGATGGATGGATGCATGGATGGATGGATGGATGGATGGATGGATGCATGGATGCATGGATGAATGGATGGATCGATGGATGGATGGATGGATGCATGGATGAATGGATGAATGGATGCACAGACACAGGCAGTTTTATGGACATGACTGATTATAAGGCATCCACAAAAGTGCCAATAGAAAGAACAACGTTTATATGTGTGCTGCATTATCTTTGCACCCACTTTTCCCCTTTTTATTCTTTAGTCACTTTTATACAGTGCATAAAACTCCACTTAAAGTCCCTCAATATCTGCCACCAACTGATTTTCAATTTAGATAAACTTTTTCTGCTGGACAGTGTGACCACCCATGCTACACCTGGTCTTCCTTGCCAAATAGGCTAGTTAATTTATCTAAATATCTGGACTGTCCAATTTTCCAGACACCATATTTTTTAAATTTGGAATAATTTTCAATAGTACATTAAATTTTCAGACGTCAATTATATTTTTTAAGTTTACTGGAAAAATAATCAAGTTGGAATGTAAACTAAGGAATGTTTTATCCGTACTCCAAAACAGGTGATTTAAATAAAGGATTGTCAGGCCATGAAACGGCTTGCTTACACTGATTATAGCCCGAGTTCCTCTGGCCCTCCTAGCTTTTTTTTAATATTCCTACTGGCTGAGAGGGCCATAGACCAGCAGATTTAAAAAAAAATTATTTCCCTGAGGGATCACCATATTCTGGCCACACAGTTGCCTTATATAAACAGTTTTTAGTCATGAACTAGTAAGTGGAGAGGGCCAAAATGTTTAATTTCAACTACATTAAGAATAAAACTGTGCTTCCTTTTCAATGTAGAGACCATCTAATTTTCAGGACTCCGTCTCCGTAGTTCTGTTGACGTTGTTTTGACTGGATGAGCACATGCACAAAACGGGGATGTCACTCTTATGTGTAAAGATGCATCCCTCATGGCTTTCTCACATGGGCAAACTATATCTCAAATGTACAGGAATGAGAAAAATTGTCATCTTGCTCATAATTAAAATTTGTATGAAATTGCACAAAATTAAAATTTTTCTTTCATGTTTTTTGTTTCAAAATTAATTTCTGAGCAAGTGATACATTTTCTTGTCCAGCAAAGTTTTTCTCCCACTTTTCAAAAGATATTTGTGTCCATTTTAACAGTGGCAGGGTTAGGATCTTTGGTCATATTAAGGGAACACCAAGAGTCTTTCCCTCAGAACAATGGATTTATCCTGATAAATGACTATTCCATGAATGGCCAATCAGTCTTATGACAGGGCAGGAAAATGCACCCTGATCCAACATCTGTCATTTGTAATGGGATTAATTGCAGCTTATGGCATGTATTCTACACTTTTGATGATATTAAATTTTATGAGGCATTTGTCACATGGTATGCATCCCATGTTTTAAATGTTGATGGGACAGGAATACAAAGAATTGTAAAAATACCATTATTTACTCAGAATGACTGGTTCTAATTTCAAAAAGGAAATATCACTACCAGTAATAAAATCTGCTGATTGGAAACTAAGTTGTATGTTTGTCAAATGATTCTGATTGGATGGAGCCATAAAAAAGAACACTTGCTTCACCCATCTGTGGTTTCATGTTCAATATTTTCCATTATGTACCAGACTGAGTAATATTGATTTTTTTAGAAGAATCTTTGCTAAGAGCACAGTGCTACTGTAGCAAGGAAATGTAATTACACTAGAGCATGTTTAAAAAAAAAAAAAAAAAAAAAAAATAGAATTCTATATTTGTAAGACATATTTCTGCACCATTCCTGTTTTGACCTCCACCCTAAAGTTTGATCCTCTTAGGTAGGTCCCTGACTGAGGGAAAGGACTGCCCCAGGGGCAAATGTCAGTTGGGTGTGTATAATTGTCTTAACATGCCCATCAAGAATGTACACATTGTTACAGGTTGGGGATCTCATCCAGTTCTGACTTAAGGACTTAAAGTTCCATGGGAGGTGATGATGGATTACAGGGATAACATCAGTTGATTGTATCAGTTTATCTTTTGATGCTCAGTAAGTGTATATATGTTCATAGGATGTGGATCTCAGTAGTTGACAAGTTGTGATCCAGGGCTGAGTCCCTGAGGGTAGGGCTAGACCTTGGGGGTAAATGTTTGTTTTATGTTCAAACTTGTCTTTGTATGCCCAGCAATTGCATATCTTGCTATAGGGTGGGAATCTCAATATTTTTTTGTTATGACCCAGAGGCTGAGTTCCTGGAGGGTAGGGAAGGACCCAGAGGCATGACCCATGGCTCCCTATCTGACATTCATATATTGTTGACGCTTGGTTCATTGATCATACATGCTAATTCTCAGACATAAAAGACAAGCAACTCTGGAGTTATTTGAAATATATGAACAATCACCTCTATCTTCGTCCCCAGGGATCAGATCAAAATTTCAAATTTGTTGGCACAGTCTACACTCAATGGGCAATCATTGACCAAAATTTCATTATATATAGTTTTAATAGCGTAGGAGGAGTTCAAGGATGTTACACACTTACGTATGTACATACAACCATGTGTACCATCGATACTCGCTTTTAAGTCAGGTCCAACTGCAAACAACATAGACCCAGATCTGCTGACGCGTAATGTACCAGCAGATAAGGGTTTATGTTGTTTTGTTGTACTGATTAGTCATAAACAAACTGCGTAGACCCAGATCTGCAAGCGCATTATATGATGGCAGATCTGGGTCTGTGCAGTTTGAAGTTGGATCTGACTTATATGCTTGTATATATGGTAGGTTCAGCTGGACTGAAATTGCAATATCCCTGTGCTTCTGAAAAGATTATGGATAAAAAAGTAAACACTGGAATGCAGAATCGATTTTTATCTCCTCTATAAAATATTTCATGAAATGTGGCTTCTAGAAACAGTGGAATAACATATTCCTTAGGGACTGACCATTTTAATTTTGTGGTGGGGAGGCTTGGAAGTTTTATTCCATTTTTTTTTTTTTACCTCAAGAAAAAGAATTTTTTTTTTCAAGCTATTTGAGAGTCAGAATTTTTTTCTTAAAAAAAAATCACAGGCCCCTACCCCCACAAAAAATATAAATGGTCAGTCTTTTGATGAGGATAATAAGATTTTTTAATGTTGTGTCTAACCTGAAAATCAATGTTGTGCTGACATTTTTATTTTACATTGCTCCCTCTTTCCCCCATCCTCTACTTGCTCCATATTTCAGTATCTATAAACCTGACATTTTTTTTGACAAGCTTTTGATGGGAAGGTGGGGTTCAGGGATGGGGTCACCTTATTGTGGATGCCCTGTTAACTGCCTCATCCTGTAGGTCAGCCTTATCTACTGACTGAGAGACCTATAGAAAAAAGAAAAGAACAAATTAATGGGGAGGGATATAGGAATTTTGGGGAACAGTGCATATCACTAAGGAAGCAGCAAATTGCATTTTCACACCAACAAAATCAGAAAAAAACACTATGTTGAATGAAAAAGTCACATATAATAAAACATGCTTTTAATTAATGAAAAAGGCATATATAATAAAACATGCTTTTAATTAATGAAAAAGGTATATATAATAAAACATGCTTTTAATTAATGAAAAAGTCATATATAATAAAACATGCTTTTAATTAATGAAAAAGTCATATATAATAAAACATGCTTTTAATTAACGAAAAAGGTATATATAATAAAACATGCTTTTAATTAGTGAAAAAGGTATATATAATAAAACATGCTTTTAATTAATGAAAAAGGCATATATAATAAAACATGCTTTTAATTAACCTTTTGAGACCCCCATAATTACTTTGTTATATCTACAATTCATTATTCCAATTATGTGTCATAGGATATGTGAAATAATTTTGTACTAACCATACATTTTTTGTATCTGTGTTTGTACTGAACAGGTTTTCATATGTTATGTGCATAACATAAAAATCTCATTCAGTAGTTTAGGAGAAGGAATTCCTTAGTGAATGAGATATTAGTGGCACAAACATCTTGATACATGTGGTAATGACCACCTGCCTCCCCTTTGCTGTTGTGAAAGGATTCCTTCAGAACAAAGGTAATCCTACAATGCACTCCTGCGGCAGTCTCCCAAAATTTGCTCAAGTATTAAGACCTAATTGCCAACTAGAAATGCATGAAATTTATATTGACAAGTTGAGTTATTATAATTTAGCTCCTTTTAAATTACAGCAGATCATATTCATTCATGATAATGGTCGAAAAAAATTTTTTAAAAAAGGGAATTGTGGAACACCACTAATATTTGCAAAAAATTTTTACTAGTCTGTAAATTAGCAGGTGTTCTTCTACCAAGTGAAGTATCTGAATTTATGATGAACACACAAATAATGGAAGTAAGAACAGTTTGATATTACTATCTTTGAACTGATTCTAAAAAGTATTACATAGCATTCTCAGGTGTACATACAGTAAAAGCTTTGATAAGTCTTCTTAGTGTTAGTAGTCAACCTTGAGTCTGAAGGAAGGATATCTTGGATCAAATAGGGTGGCAACAGCCCCCTTAATTACTGTATGTACTCGCGCATAACCAGGTCCAAATGCAAAAAAATGTAGACCCTGATCTGCAGTCACATAATGTGCCAGCAGATCAGGGTCTGTGTTGTTTGTTCTACTGATTAGTCCTTACAAAATGCATAGACCCAGATCTGCCATCACATTATGCGATGGCAGATCTGGGTCTATGCAGTTTGCAGTTGGTATCGGATTATATGCGAGCATATACGGTAGCAATGCATTGAATCCACCACTAAATCTGTCCATAGATATGTCTGAAATGGCAAATGGTCTGTAATATATCTGCTTCCACTTTTTGTTTTATTTCCGGAATTGCTTGACTGGAATAAGTTGTATGATTATTTCATTGATTTTCAAAAACACTGGTACTGTATTGTTTTTCATACATGTAAAAGATTATGTACATGTTTAGAATTGTATGTGCCCTTTTCACCCTCTTTTGTATGAAAGTATTTCATAAACTTGTAAATGATAATGAATTTGTAACATTTCTCTTACATTTATGTATGAACTGGGTATATTTTTCATAAGGAATTTGTTATTATTCAGATTTTAAATAAACAAATCTGGAAAATAGATAGTTGTTTTATTAGCCTGCTATACCAGTAGTGTGATTTTCTTTGAAAATGTAACTGTACCTGTATGCCTTTTGTCATGACATTTTGCAAATATGTAGAACATTATTAGATGGTCTTCATTGACCATTCAAGTTTTCAGCAACTTTACACCCATCCAGGATTCTACTGACAACTGAGGGTAATATTAGTCAAATTAAGGATGCAGCCATCATTCTTCTTTCAAATTAAGGTAGCATCTATTATTCTTGTGGTCCAAAGTACTATGCGATCATTTACACCTGACATGATTCTTCATGTGTACCTGGTTGTTGATTGCAGCCAACAAAGACAGGCATGGAATAAATATATTATTGTGGCAGTCATTAACAGCTGGTCATTACTAAGACTTTTGATTGACAAGTGGGCCCATCTAAGGGGCAGTGACATGGGGAAGGGGAGGGGGGCAATAGACCCTTTGATCTTGGATTTCCTATGAGTGCTGAAGTTTTCTGTCAAATTTAATCTTGGACCTATAGGGCAAGTTATGAATTTGCCTTGTTGCTATAAATTGAATTGATTTCATTTACCCACAACACCTTGCATGCACTGCCATATTGCTTTCAGACAAACAGAACAACATTGGAGTACACAATGTGATGCTTACGCTAAACTACATCTACTTGAATAACATTGGAGTGTACACAATAAGATACTTAACCTAAACTATGTCTTATACTCTATGGACTATGTTGCTTTGCTCATATCAATGTGTACAAAGAACTCCCATTAGGATAAAATAAAAACCAGATTTAGTAGATTAAACAAACAAAGACTTGTTTTATAGCCTTTAAATCCTCAAATTAGGAGATTAGTGATTTAGCAGTTAAGATGATAATTGTTTTATTTCTTGGTCTAATAAAAACAGTAAATAAAACCCCCATTGAAATTAAACTTCTGTTCACTGTCATAATTTGCATATTGTACTTCTCTTCATGATTGCAGTAAAATTAGAATATCCATTTATGAAATGTTACGGTTATTTATTATTGTCTTGTTTATTCTCACTCGTGTGTAAATTCATATATTTTGTAATTCACCTATTTTTCTCTCGTTTCTTGCATGCGTTTATTGTTCATTCATTCGTTTGTTAATTCTTTCATTAATTTGATTCATATGTGTGCTCATTTTCTTAACCACTTGTATGCATCTGCCTCTGTTCATCAGTTTCATTGTGCATTCCTTTTAATTATAAGACTGACTGGTGAAATTGAAAACCAAATGAATTAGATTATTAATGGAAGTTTCAATAATAATTGTTTTGAAGAAAAAATCTTCACAAAAGTTGTAAGGCACATAGTTATAATTGATAGAGCTGTGGTGGAGGAATTGATGAAGATTATTTGAATTTTTATCAATGTTGGTGTGCCCGTTCATCTTTTTAGAAAAATTCTATACCTTGATGTCATCAACAAAGTCCACAGTTTATATACCATTTATTAGCTAGACAAGAAACTGTACTTAATGTCTGACAGTTATACTATAAAAAGTGTATTGCACTTCAAAATATTGACCTTTTTTGTATGTATTATAGCATAGTAATGAAATAAAGAATATAAATTTACTTCGATTTCCACTTCCTGGGAGATGACATTGTAACAACCCTTTCATTTGTTATAACAGATTGACTTTCTATGAGACTGAATGATAATTTGCCCCCCCCCCCCCCACCCCCCCCCCCCCCCCCCCGAAGATATCTTCTTAGGGTCAAGACATTTTCCATGAAGGCTGTTTTTAGGTATTAGGTAATTATGCATTGCATCACATCCTTCTAATTCTTAACCAGCCTTATTAGATTAGCATTTCCTTATGTGGGTATAGTTTGCTTAAAACGTTCATATGTGCAATCTTGCCCATATAATGCGGGCACATGTTAATATACCATATATACTCGCTTATAAGTTGAGTCCAACTGCAAACTGCACAGACCCAGATCTGCCATTGCATGATGTGCTGACAGATCTGGGTCTATGCAGTTTGTTAGAAGTAATCAGTAGAACAAACAAGATAGACCCTGATCTGCTGGCACATTATGCAGTGGCAGATCAGGGTCTATGTTGTTTGTATTTGGACTCTACTTATAAGCAAGTACAGACAGTAGTATGGATTATTGATGAGAAGTCATTATTGACGGGTTTTTTTGTGACATAATCAGCCATAGTTTTCTCCCTTACAGGGGCTGCCTCATTTGATGCAGTGAATAGTCCTTTCTAATAGGTGCACCAACAATTTTGAAATAAAATTCAAAGTCACTATACTTAATTATTCAACATATTAATGTGGTCAATTTTTTAAAGAGGAACTCTTCAGAAATTTTTAAAAACATTCCTTAAACTAGAGACAGTACTATGTTAGTCACAGCTTAAGTACCGCATATACTCGTGTATAAGTGCGGTCCAAGTGCAAACAACATAGACTTTGATCTGCCGTCACATAATGCACAGGCAGATCAGGGTCTCTGTTGTTCTACTGATTAGTCTGTACAAACTGCATAGCGCATTATGTGATGGCAGATCTGGGTCTAGGTAGTTTGCAGTTGGTATTGGCTTATACGAGAGTAAGTAAAACTTTAGCATGCAAATGTAGTGAAATTTTGGAGTAAGTTACTTTTAGCCAATCCTTTAACTTATTGATCATTATATTTTCATTTGCTTTCACTACTTTGTTTTTAAGGCACTTTTTAATTCTTCCCATTCAAATGCATCTGATTAATTAAGCTCTTCAGTACACAATATGGATTTGGCATAAAAAGCATGGTTTTTAGGTAGCATCATAGCACATTAGGACTTTTGGATTTTTGATTTGCTCTCACTATTCAGTACACAAGTTGGACTTGGCATAAAAAACGGTGTTTTAATGTAACATCATAGCACATTAGGACTTTTTGGACTTTTGATGGAATCCAGTCTCTATTATGACAGTAAAACATTGATCAGCATTGTAAATTACCTTACACCTCTATATATAGTACATCTGCCACAATCCTATGCTGTTTTTTTTGTTGCAATTCTAGTATTTTTCCTCCCTTATTTAGTTAGAAACAGACTATTAATTCTACAAGGAGAAAAGACCATGATGGGAAAGAAAAGATGAATTTTGTGATCCTAACAATTTAGTCACATTAGTTTGGTCTGCAGTATATTGAGTTACAATGAGGATGTTGAAAGCTTCTCAGAAAAGCAACAGTGGGATGTGTGTGTGTGTGTGTTTCCATTTTACTTAAAATTTAAATAAACTAAACAAGTGGGAGTAGTTTATTTACTTTGGTTGCTTGAAAGTCTTGCCATGGTATTTAGGTCATGGGCCACCATTGGCAAGAGGTGATTTGTGGCAAGCATTATAGCTTAGGATGGCCCTGTACCATCTGTAAGTGTGGAAAGGGTATAATTTAACTTCTTTGTGGGTTATCTGCTGTATTTGATACAGTATCCACACATGCATTAATAAGTGCACACCCTGTTTATTTTAGTCTAAACTCCCTTTAAGAAATCCATTACTGACCACATGTTTTGATTCCAGCACGACTCATGGGAAGGAAGCAGTTGCTAAGACCTAACTGGAACATCATCATTTTCTGGGAAATTACCACCATGGTGCCTTGTTACTACTTAACTTTGTGGCTTAACTAAGTGTCAAAAATGGATCTTACACATGTTTTATATGGCATGACCATATACATGTATTGTGAAGAGAGAATGCACCTCCAAAGTGGAGATCTCCCAGCATAAACAAAGGGAGCTAATTTGTTTCATATGCACACACACTTCATGGAGATGTTATCATGATAATGTCAGTGCGTGCTAATTATGGTGAGTTTGCAGTTAATGAAATTGATCCACTTGAGAATTCTTTAAGTGCACAGTGCAACGTTATGTTGAATATGGTATATGCAGCTTTTGTACTAGTGGCTTTGATAATGTGGAAAATACCTCAGATGTCTCAGGTTAGATCCTTGTCAATGTACATGGTTTTGGTCTAATTAATCTGAAGCAAACTGTGCCCATTTAAATATGTCAGATTAACCTAAAGGTTGAATAAATTAGGTTAATTTTATAAATGAATGAATGATGGCATTACATGAAATAAAGGCAATATTGGATAAATGTAAGTCAGATAGAGAAAACTTAATTGTATTTGCAAAGATATATGATTTACTTTGGCCCTCTTCAGTTCTTGTGTATCCTTTCCAATAACACAGTCCTATGACAAAGGTAGTTTGGTTGACTCAGTTACCATCACCTTGTCAAATAAATTACACTATATATATTGGCAGGGATATATGAGGATATATATACCTACCCCCCCCCTCCTTTCATTTCCTGTGTCTACCTTCCACCAGCAGTGTATTGGCAAAGATATATGATTTACTATAGCCCCCTCCAGTTCCTATGTTTCCCTTCCACCAGCAGTGTATTGGCAAGGATATATGATTTTCTGTATCTCCTTTACATTCCTTTTGTACATGTGTTTCTTTCACTAACAGTAAAGTGTCCAAATTTAATTATTTATACACCATTTATC
Organism: Margaritifera margaritifera; assembly: GCA_029931535.1. Classification (NCBI taxonomy): domain Eukaryota; kingdom Metazoa; phylum Mollusca; class Bivalvia; order Unionida; family Margaritiferidae; genus Margaritifera; species Margaritifera margaritifera. The sequence goes on from JAQPZY010001460.1 coordinate 93,329, forward strand.
TGGCTTTTTCACATTTTTGGTCAAATGGAAAGTCATCTGTATGTTAAATTTATTCTTAATATTACCTGCATTACCATCTATACTTGCTTATAAGTCGGGTCCAACTGCAAACAAAACAGATCCTGATATACCATCACATAATGTGCTGGCAGATCAGGGTAAATTTTGTTTGTTCTTGTATTTAGTCCTAACAAATGGCATAGGCCTAGGTCTGTCAGAGCATAATTTGATGGCAGATCTGGGTCTATGCAGTTTGTAGTTGGATCCGACTTATAAGCGAGTATATACAGTACATGTAGTTGACATTTGATCTTATGGTGTTTGAAGTTGGAACATTTACATGTACATGTAGTATGTAAAAGAGATACAGAAGAAATGTCCACACAGGGCCTTTTAGTGGCATACATTTATCTTCTGTGACATGCAGATTGCATGAGTCACTAGAATTTATTTGTCAGATTCAACGAATTAGCAACTATTGTGCTAGAAACTTCATTGGTTTTTGCCACTCTGGAGGGGAAAAGCAACACATTGTATTCCATTGGTACTAAAATACTGCATTAGGAATGTTTTTTTATAGTATACTAGATGCTTCATTAGTTTTGAGATTCTGGAGGGGAAAAGCAACAAGTTTCATTCCTGTTAGAATGAAATATTGCATTAGGAATGTGTTTCATAGTAATGACTCTACAGCACTTTTGTTGAAACACAGTAATATAGCATGAAGAAGAAAGCAATATATGACATTGCTGGTTACATTTGGCTGTGTAATTTTTCTTTTTCTTGTTGTTGTTATAATTCTTAATCTTCATAGAATATGTGAATGCTTTTTTGTTTTTTTTTTGTACCCTTGGCAAGATCATTGGTACATGTATTTATTTCAGCAGTTTTTACAGAAAAGAAAATGAAAAAGTTGATGACTAAAAAAGGATGAGTTTTTCAATAACCAATCTCTGACACAGCACAAGTAGCCTTGGTCACTAAACCATATGATGCATTAAATAAGTCTTGATGATGAAGACTCAGTTTTGATGAAATTTTTAATCTTGAGTCTGTTTTAGCTCTGTTTTGTATCTGTCACCATAGAATTGCAATTGATGATCAAATGGAATTAATGCATGGCATGGCTATTTGAAACTGATCAGGGTTTTTTTCACGATGTTATGCTGTCAGCAGACAGGCAAATTATGTCATGTTGTAAAATCCAAGTCATTATGGGCACAAGTAGTTAGTACCTTCTGGAAGAAATACAAAACCAACTTCTAATACATAGTTGTCAGTCAGTATCACAAATCTGACTTGTATAAGAAGTACCTAGTAACTCCAATACGTGATTATATAAAGGGTGCAATTTTTCTTTATCATTTTTATAAAATAAGATAGGAAGAAAAGTGAATTGATTATTTTGGTTTTGCTGTTCATTGAATCTTTAAATCGGTGACTAGAGAATTATTGAGATAAAGGAAATAATTTCAAAGTGCCATACATGGTGTGAATTTGTCATACATGGTGTGAGTTTGTCATACATGGTGTGAGTTTGTATAATTTAGGGTCAGATCTTTCATTGTATTATGTAATTTTGTTCAATGAGCTATACAAAAAATGGCCTTGACATTGAGCCATTGCCTTAAATTTTGCATGTATTTCAAACCTGACATAATGCAATCAACAGTAGGTCCAATTTTTGAAAAGTAGTACATTAAATCAACCAAATTATGATAGAGGTATTAGCAATAAATTGGAAGAGATTATTTAAAATAGATGTGAAACAAATTGTTTAGTGATCAAGGCAAGATGGGGGGAGGGGGGGGGCAATAATCCTTGTAGGTCTGTGATTACCATTAAGTTTCCTATTTACAACCACCCAGCTACAATCAGCTACAATCAGCTTGGATGATTGTCTACTACTGTGTGCAGTACAGAAGAACATTGTTCATCCAGACCTCTTTTGGATTTTGGGTGTATCTAAATAACATGTGTATGTCCCCTGAACATGAAGGTTTGGTATAACCCAAACTCATTACCGATACATTGGAATTCTGCTCTCCTACACATTGCTCCATATTTGATCTTTGATCAATATAATCTCTGCCAAGAGATGGACCCTTTTTGTGGTATTTCTAATTTTAGAATGCAGTGGAGTTACATTATCTTTCTAGCTGATTAGCCAATCAAATTGCAGCTTACATACTGATTTGCAACTAATGACACCGGTAACATTCATTATTATTAACAAAGTTCAATCTGATCATGTAAGTGTTTGACTTCTACATCAACTGCCATAATCAAGCACTTACTAAGTTACTTTTTGAAATTTTGCAACAAGATACTTTCATTGATTATTTGGTTATTAAAAGCATTTTACCAACTGCACTTCACAAGGTTGTACAATGACAGACATGCAGTTTTCCACATTCTGTGGTATGTCTCTGCTCTTACATGCAGTTCTAATACATGCAACTAGTGCCATTGTCACAATACATGATCACTGCTGCTGTGCTGCTGATGAAGATAAACAACTGTAAGTTGTATCTTTATTCATTAAAAGTTATTTATAACACACACATACATTTGTTGAAACATATTATAAGGGGTCTATTCATAGGTGCTGTTCTCATAAAAAATCTGCCCCCTTTAACTTTTTAAATCTCTCTTTTGAAAAATGACCTTCTGTTTTAAAATCCAGGAAAAATCACTGCCTGATTGCTTAGGGACTTAACTTGGGGCGACCATATGATTTGTATGTTCTGGCCACTCACTTTTCCACTTGAAATTTCCAGCTCCCTGCATGACATACACCCCTGCAGTTACAACTGGCTCACAGGCTGTTTAACTAATATGGCACACATGTGAGACCTTGTCATCTAACTGCCTTAATAGTATGGCAGATATTGTGCACCTACCATATGTACTTGCATATAAACCGAGTCCAAATGCAAACAACATAGACCCTGATCTGCCATTGCATAATGTGCTGGCAGACCAGGGTCTATGTTGTTTGCTCTACTGATTAGTCCTTACAAACTGCATAGACCCAGATATGCTGGCACATTATGCGATGGCAGATCTGGGTCAATGTAGTTTGCAATTGGTATGAGCTTATACGCGAGTATATACGGTACTTGAATTCATATGTCATGCAGATCTAGCTAGCAATTGTAATATTGTCAGCACTGAACATATTTCAAAATTATCATTTAATTTTTCAACAAAACTTGTATATGATAATATTTAATAACATAATTTATATTTTCTGAATTATTACATAACTATAACTTTCACTACAATCTGCTATGTGATGCATTTGGACCACCTTGTCTATTTATGCAGGACAAAAATGATCCATAGGATTGACCTCGAAGTTGCAAATGCTCTGTGAAGCTGTAGACAAGTAAATAGGTACATACCACCACCATATACCTCTGGAGGGACTATCTTTATAGTAGGTATGTGCAAGGTCAGCATAGTGTTTACTCAATTAATGATATGATTCAGTAGCTGTGATGATCAGTTAACTGCCTACTTAATAGAAAGGAAATTATTTTAAGGTGTTTGCAAATGTGTGCCTTTTACCTGTGATATTTTAACAGGTGTTTCTTGTTGTATGGTGGCATGGGGAAAGCACCTAATTATCCACCTTTGGTAGAGAGTGACGAAATTATGCAAACATTATATAAACATACCTATTAACCTTCTCAAGTTCTCATACACTCCACCCTTCAGTCTTATCTTGTTTGAAGATGGGATTTTTTTTACCTCTTTTGATCACATTTAATAAGGAAACTGTTAGATAAACATTACAGGAAAAAAAATTAAAAATGTGAATTCTGAATAGAGATTACCAGTAGACTATTAAAGTGAGAACATAAGTAATAGATAATTTAGTACAAATGGGTAAGAGTACAGGCTCAGGAAGGAACATACAGTACATCACAGATTTTGACATGTTTTTTTATGTAAACCTAGATCTGATTACTGATTTACCATATTTTCCATTTGTGTTCAGACAGCATAAATAATTAATTTTGTTGCTGCCAGACTGTCCCAAAACATTAAAAAATATTTCATTAAGTGCTTGAAAACAAAGGAAATAAAAATCAGTGTATACTGTACCTACAAAATCAGGCTGCCCCTTTAGTCGAACCAAAAATCATTCTTGCTTTATGTGCACAATATTTAAAGAAGACAGACATTATCTGCCAAGTTTCATTCTATTTATTTAAATCCATAAGAAAATGCAAGCATATTAGAGAACACAACTTCACATGTGAAGTAAAATCTGCAATGGGTTACTCTCCTACTGTCGTCTGCTCTTCATTAAAATCTGCATAATTGTAACTTGGATTACTCTAGGGTTTGTCACTGAATATCAAATCAAATAAAATAGAATAGGATGAATCTTGATTATAATTTTTCACATAGTTAAAGAAACAATAATTGTGTTTTGGTAGCAGGTAGGAGAGTACATGGTCAATTTCTACATGTTATGAACATAAACAGTGAACTGATCCCTATTTCACTGGTTCAGTATCAAAACTTATGTAAGACAAATCTCAAAATTAATTGCATTCCTATACGTAATATACAAAACATACAAAATAAGGATATATTTTGTTCTAGATTAATTCTTAAGTAAGTTTTAAAAAGGTATTACCCACAATGGAGGTATTAAGTGTCTCGTTCATGCTGATGGCTTGGACTTGAATGGTGTTTAGCTCTACTGGTCATAGACCAGAAGAGCTTATGGGATACATGTTCCATCGTTCGGTGTGTGTCCGACATTGTTGTTCATCTTTCAACATCCATCCTTTAGCACAAGTTTGTTGTCTCTACTCCTCCTAAACTACATGTAAGATTGCCATGAAACTTTACACACATTTTTCATCCCAAGGTCAAGTTGGTTTTAAATGAAAATGGTGCTGCTTAGACATTCAATATGGCCACCACAGCAGTCGTCTTAAAAATCTTGTTATTGCTACTACACTTGAATGGATGGTCATATCAAAATGGGGTTTTCATTGAAAGACTTCATATAATGTCTTGTTAGTCCTAAATAAAAATTGTGCTGATCTAACATTCAATCAAAAAGCTGGTTATAGCTACCCCTCCTAAACAGAAAGTCATATCGGCATACGGTATTCACGGGAAGACTTATGCTGTCTAGTTGGTCTTAAATAAAAACTGTGCCGATGTGATGTCCAATATGGCCACTACAGTGACCATCTTGAAAATCTTATCACTAATCCACGTAGATGGAAAATCCTTTCAACATTGGGTTTTCACTAGAATACTTATTATGATGTTTAGTTGGTCCTAAATGAAAATGGTGCCGATCTGACATACAGTATGCCAACCATGGCAGTCATCTTGAAAATCTTCTTGTTGCTTCTCCTCCTAAATGGAATTAGTCATATCCACATCAGATTTTCACCAGAAGACTAATTATGATATCTAGTTGGTCCTAAATAAAAGTAGTGTGGATCTGACCTCAGATATGGCTGCCACAATAAATGTATTAAAAATCTTGTCACTAATTCTCTTATCATATCAACATGGGGTTTTCACCAGAAGTCTTCTAATGGTGTCTAGTTTGTCCTAAATGAAAATGGTGCCGATCTTATGGTACCCAGCATCATTCAATCTAAAACGCTGTTTAATTTCCATACCATCTTCAAAAAAGTGTTGCTACAAAAGTCTATCAGAAGTTTTGAAAATTGGACTAACAAAGTGTGTGTGTGTATGTGTGGTGGGGAATTGCTGGAATGTAAAGGGCAGTATAAGGAAGCAGAATACATAAACTAATTTGAAGATTTCCTGGATCAGTGGCAGTCCTTTACAAGCAGATGCCTATGAAAACAAATTGGCAACATGCTGGCTCTTAACTTGGCACAACATGTAGCAGGAGGGGGTGGGTATGTTGGCGGAAAACAAGAGTGCTTACATAGCTCTGGAAAAGTCAGAAGCATACAGGTCTTCCAGTTGTTTTGATAACAGTGAATAAAGAAAACTATTGGATTGGATAAATGGGAGTTTTTATTTCATTTTCTCCTCCTGAAGTCCCTTTGAGTTGAGAATGTAGAGTTTGTATCCATTGTTTTAGCATCCAATGTTTGAGCAAGACAGTTGTTTGTGTTCTTGCATTCAACTGTACCTTATAGTTGAGTGCAGCAGTTGTTAGTGTTCTTGGATTCAACTGTACCTTATAGTTCAGTGCAGCAGTTGTTAGTGTTCTTGCATTCAACTGTACCTGTTTGTTTGTTGTTTGAATTAGAGTCGTTTTCGCCCTTCGGGCATGTACCTTTTAGTTGAGTGCGGCAGTTGTTAGTGTTCTTGCATTCAACTATACCTTATAGTTGAGTGCAGCAGTTGTTAGTGTTCTTGCATTCAACTGTACCTTTTAATTGAGTGCAGCAGTTGTCAATGATTTTGCATTCAACTGTACCTTATAGTTGAGTGCAGCAGTTGTTAGTATTCTTGCATTCAACTGTATCTTATAGTTGAGCGCAGCAGTTGTTAGTGTTCTTGCATTCAACTGTACCTTATAGTTGAGTGCAGCAGTTGTTAGTGTTCTTGCATTCAACTGTATCTTATAGTTGAGTGCAGCAGTTGTTAGTGTTCTTGCATTCAACTGTATCTTATAGTTGAGTGCAGCAGTTGTTAGTGTTCTTGCATTCAACTGTATCTTATAGTTGAGTGCAGCAGTTGTTAGTGTTCTTGCATTCAACTGTATCTTATAGTTGAGTGCAGCAGTTGTTAGTGTTCTTGCATTCAACTGTACCTTATAGTTGAGTGCAGCAGTTGTTAGTGTTCTTGCATTCAACTGTACCTTATAGTTGAGTGCAGCAGTTGTTAGTGTTCTTGCATTCAGCTGTACCTTATAGTTGAGTGCAGCAGTTGTTAGTGTTCTTGCATTCAACTGTACCTTATAGTTGAGTGCAGCAGTTGTCAATGATTTTGCATTCAACCTTTATTCCAAACAAAATGTTTGAGATTTTCTCCAGCTTTATACTTTGCATTTATGTTTCTGGTGGTAAAATGTACTCTCGATTTAAAAAACAGAACACTTTTCTGATTGGATCTGAAGGAAATTAAGTGTGATCCAGATTTAAACTTGAAGTCATATTGTTGACATTTGGTCCCAAACAGTCTAGTCTATCCAAGTGTTCATTTAATTAAAAAAAACATTTTTTGTGAGGAAGACTATATGGTTTCACAATGCACATGTGTCTGTGAGACACACATACTTGACTTGTGCATACACCCAGAAGGGTGAATGTGGACCATAGTGCATACCCTGCCAGTGTCCACTGACAATAGAACACATTTTTGTCAAGTATGTCAACTTCCAGTCTGTGAGACAGGTGTTATTTGAGGTCAATTCAATGAAGAAACTTTATGATGATGTGCCATCTGAGAAAATCTTGGACTTTTTGAGGGAATGTGGTTTACATAACAAATTTTGACCATGTTTCAAGAATTTTATATGTTTTGCCATTTTCTTACCTTTTGTATATCTTTTACAGAAATTTAACATCTTTATGTGTACCTTTTATATTTTATCTTCTTGTTATGTTTACATTTATTTCAAAGGGTTCATTTTTGTGTGTGTGTGTGTGCAATTCTTCATTTTTTCAATTTTAGAACTTTAGTTTTAATTGGTACCATATAGCCATTATTGTGGTGAGGTGACATCAATGCTAATACATACATACCATGTGACTAATTACAGAGAGGGTAATTTTTACCTTTAATCAATGTAATTATATGGGAGGTTAAACATCATGAACAAATTGTGGTTTGGTTGATTGATCAAATTTGCAACACTCATTTGAGAGTAATCTGAAATTTTTCCAAGTGTTGTAGTGGCAGGTTGAGGACAAGCAAATCTACATTTTTCATATTTAATTAGCTCTTGTATTCTGGTTTTACCAGTGAAAATGTTTTGCTAAGATTTCCTAACTTGGCTGACCAGTTGATTTAGGGTATTAAGGTGCAGTACCCTGAACCTTGCAGAAACTTGAGCATGCAAACAGATGTCAAATTCCTTGAACACTCAACATTCCACTCATTTATAGATTTATTGTATGTATTGTTAAATTGTCAAAACATACTTGACCAAAGGTGAGACATTTTTCTCCTTGTTGGATGCTTGCCTTAGCAAGAGTTTGATTTATGAAGGTACTATGTGCATTGGCTATCAAATATTCAGGACTACCATTTTGGGTTTTGACTTTGCCCTTGTTTTCAAAGCTTGGTACAAAAATAATTGCAAGTAATTTCTTGATGCTTGAGATCAATAATTCTCTGGAGTCTTTTGTTTGTTAAGTGCATGTCAGATTGACTGGAGAAGAAAATCAATACCATATATGAGCATGTATAACATGTGCCTTCCTTAACTGCAAGCTGTATACAGGAAAATCTTTCCTTGGATAATGCACTGGCTGATCAGGATCTATGCTGTTCTTCTACGTAAAATTTCCAGTGAACAGCATATACCCTGATATGCCAAGGAATTATTGAATAGCAGATACAGTATGCACAAGGTGTATTGGCCATATTTAACTTGTGCTGGTGGAGGGTGCTGTTGAGTGTAGTCCGTGAGCTATGCTTGTGAAATCTCTTGTTTCTAGCTGTACATCTCTTACCAGGTGTAATCTTCACTCAACTCCACTTCAGGAGATGATTTTACCTGGCCAATTTGTGGATTACCTATATCCATAAAGGATGTGCTGCAGGTTCTAACATCATGGGTTGTAAATCAGTTATCATATATACTCGCATATAATCTTATACCAACTGCAAACTGCATAGACCCAGATTTGCCATCACATAATGCACCGGCAGATCTGGGTCTATGCAGTTTGTAAGGACTAATCAGTAGAACAAACAACTTAGACCCTGATCTGCCAGTGCATTATGCTCAGACCTGACTCCTCCAGTAAATCCTGGATATTTCACTGTGTAGTGTGGTGTACTTAAGTGGATACTAATTGGACATTGGTGGAAAATGATCAATCCATTGTGTTTGTACTGTATAAGACTGCACTGTTGATATTTGGTTGAACGTCTTACATGGATAAATCTGGTATTTAAGTATCACCTCTACAGCAGAATTTGAAGTCAAACACAATAAGATCACTTGAAAAATATTGGAATTGTGTCAGATGTTGCCTGTATGCTTAGGCTTCTTAATTTCCAACTGTACAGTTATTGCTGGGGTTTATACAAAGGAAGATGAATTTGAGGCAAGTTTTCTTTACATTTTGGTTAGGAAGACTTTAATATGGAGACTGGTTGAAAAATAATCCTCCATTGTACGTGCCTTTTAAATTCCAGCACACACTTAATACATTTGTTATTGGAAAATCAATTCTTTGAATTGCTTGATAATGGATTGATTTTATACCTGGCCTAGAGCCTGGTAAGGTCTGACAAATTAAAAAATCTGATGGTTGCCCAGTTAGTTACCAGGAAAATGACCTACAAGCCCTGCCAAAATTCATTAGCCCACATGAAACAAAACTGTTGGCTTTACATCTTCCCTTATAACTTGCCAGGAGTCATTTATAATTGTTTGAGTTTATGTGTGACCTATTTTTATAGCTCAATTTTGCTAAAAGGTACAAATCATATACCATGTATTAGTGTTTGGAATTGGTTGAAAATTAAAGATCTATTGATTGGTTCATCAGAACTGATCAACCATCAAGTTTAATCAGTTGGAGATATTTTCTAGATTTTTTTTGTCGAGAATGTCATTTTCTCATAATTGGTAGACTGCTTTTATCCTGGAAAGTCAAATGGTTTACTGTCACGTTTGTCGTCTACAGTGTTGCTGGCACTTGGATTTTGACACTAAAATAATGGAAGGCTATTTTAACTGCAAGCTCTTATTCACATATTTTATTTTTCCAGGAAGATCTTGTCCCAGAAAGTAGAATAGTTTAAAAAGGAAAACTTGAAACATAGTTTTATTTGATTATAGAAAATCATCATGGAACACTTGATTACTTGATGTTTCTGAACTGGGTTTGATTATTTTGATTAATCATCACACCATTATCATGTAGTTGCTCACCTATATCCACGCCACCATACAGTTGCCCATGCAAGACATTGTAGTAGCCTCAGGGTTCTGAGCGCAAGATTTGTTGAACCTTGCAGAGATTTAAAAAAACTTTTTTTTTTTAAAGCATAAAATGACATTCACATACTTTCAATTGACAACTGTAATCTCAGTGTTAAGAGTCTTACTGACATTTCTGTGACATTTGACAAAATTGGATAGTACCTTGAATATCCTGATGCCACTAAACACCAGACCAAACAAATGAACTTAAAGAAATTTGTTGATTCGGACTCCATGTTTATCTGTATGAAAGGGTAAGAACAAAGTGTCCAGATTAATAGGGTTTGACTGTAATAGATTTCTATGCTATAAGTATATACTAAAAGGGGAGGCTGTATCATGGCAAATTTTAAGTTTGAAGACAAACGGTGTTCTAAAATATATGTAACAGTGTTCTCAAAGATATGTAACAGTGTTCTCAAATATATGTAACAGTGTTCTCAAATATATGTAACAGTGTTCTCAGATATATGTAACAGTATCAAGCTTAGGCTTTTGTATTACAAAACACTGAGCACAAGTCTTTAACACCGACATTATTATCTAAAAAAAAGATTTCAAGAAATGTTACCTCATTTAATGCAGTCTCAATAAGCATTGATTTTCATTACCATATTTACTTATCAAGTCCAACTACAAACAACATAGACCCTGATCTGCCATTGCATAATATGTCAGTAGATCAGGGTTTGTGTTGTTTGTTCTACTGATCGCTCCTAACAAACTGCATAGACCCAGACATGTCGATGCAGTATGCGACGGCATATCTGGGTCTGTCCAGTTTGCAGTTGGACTCAACTTATAAGTGAGTATAGATGGTAACTCTAAAGTTGTTTTTTTTGTGAGTTGTATAATTATCTTTCATGTTTACAAAATTTCCAGTGGATTATGGGAATGAAGTACCAGTGCAACATGTGATTGCTGAATTTGCATCAAAGAATTTGCTTGAATACTGTGATGTGATGAAATGGTTACACATGAGAATCTATAGTCATGGCTACACATGAGAATCTGTAGTCATGGTTACACATGAGAATCTGTTTGTAATAGGAAATTATCAGTCATGGTTACACATGAGAATCTGTTTGTAATGGGAAATTATCAGTCATGGTTACACATGAGAATCTGTTTGTAATGGGAAATTATCAGTCATGGTTACACATGAGAATCTGTTTGTAATGGGAAATTATCAGTCATGGTTACACATGCGAATCTATTTGTAATGGTGGGAAATTATCAGTCATGGTTACACATGAAAATCAATTTGTAATGGGAAATTATCAGTCATGGTTACACATGAGAATCTGTAATGAGAAATTGTCAGTCATGGTTACACATGAGAATCTATTTGTAATGGAAAATTATCAGTCATGGTTACACATAAGAATCTGTAATGGGAAATTTTCAGTCATGGTTACACATGAGAATCTGTAATGGGAAATTTTCAGTCATGGTTACACATGAGAATCTGTTTGTAATGGGAAATTATCAGTCATGATTACACATGAGAATCGGTAATGGAAAATTATCAGTCATGGTTACACATGAGAATCTGTAATGGGAAATTATCAGTCATAGTTACACATGTGAATCTATTTGTAATGGGAAATTATCAGTCATGGTTACACATGAAAATCAATTTGTAATGGGAAATTATCAGTCATGGTTACACATGAGAATCTTTAATGAGAAATTGTCAGTCATGGTTACACATGAGAATCTATTTGTAATGGGAAATTATCAGTCATGGTTACACATGAGAATCTGTTTGTAATGGGAAATTATCAGTCATGGAGATTTGAATGCAAAGTTTAGTTGATTAAGGATGCCTGTCTCTCTCTTTGTATTGATAGCAGTGGAGTAGCCATTTATTCTAGTCACTTCTAACTCAGAATGAGATAGGTTGGGAATGTTTGTGTGGATGTACTGTATATACTCGCGTATAATCCGATACCAACTGCAAACTGCATAGACCCAGATCTGCAGTCGCATAATGCGCTGGCAGATCTGGGTTTATGCAGTTTTGGAAGGACGAATCAGTAGAACAAACAACATAGACCCTGATCTGCTGGCGCATTATGCGACTGCAGATCAGGGTCTATGTTGTTTGCATTTGGACCCAGCTTATACGTGAGTATATACGGTAATAGACCAGCTGTCTTGTAGTATAGATTCTCAAAACAACATGCAAATACTATTGAAATTTATACAAAGTGATGACTGGTACAATTAAATAATGGATGGACTTCATATATTGTTATCTTATTGCACTTCATTGGCATTGGTGATATGCACTGAACAAGTCCCTAGTGGCAGATGGGGCACCATGATAAGTAACCAGAAGGTGAACCAATCCAGCTGCTGTGGTTTGCAGTAGCCATTGGTCAATGTCTAAACTGGCTGCTTTGAACAGTAAGTTGATCTCGCCACACAGATAAAGCACCTTATCTTGTGTAAACACCATTTGGCAAATTTTCAGCTGGGGATCTGGAAATAGATTTTGGATATATCAGTGTATATCAGTCTGGATTTTGTGGTCAAAAATGCAAAAATTCCACTTGAAACCTATAATGAAAATGATTCTTTAGGCCATTTGAGGGCACAATATAAATAAATATGAGTACTGGTCATTAACCACCATATCAATAATATCAGTCAGATTTGTGTATGCAGTGTTGTAATGTTTGCAGTTAGTATTACAAAATAACTCATATGCATATATGGGAATCAGTATGAATAACATGTAGGTATGCATCCAAGCTGTTGGAAAGATCCTCACAGTTGACTCTTTGTGGCATATACATGTGTACTGTATTGATATGCAGGGACTAAATTTTTCCCACACACATGTACTTCTTGATAAAATTTATTTTGTGCACATTATTTTCAACTTTGTTCTTACCAGTTTCCAAAATAATTTTGAGCTTTCCATATACTTTCACTAAAGTGATTTAATGGATTCAGCATCTGTGTCTGAGCATTCTTATTTGTTATCCAGAATATTGTTGTTTTCCCAAGATAAGTCTGAGCTCTGTGATAATCCTGTCCTGCACTTTCAAATAATTCAAGCAAATCATTGTTTGTTTGTGGTTTTGTGGGTTAAATGCCATTTTTCAGCACATGATAGACTATACATGGCTGCCAGTATATTTGGTGGAGGAAGAACCCTGGAAGAACCACCGACCCATGGGAAACTACTGGCAAGCTTTCTCAAACCCACGTGGATAGAGGTGAGATGCCAGTGATCTGTAAAGGTGAGCGCCTTAGACCACTCAGCCACCCAGTGCCCCTTGGCAAATCATTGGTGACCCAATAAGTAGTTTAATGATAATCCCACTCCCCATCATTCAATTTTTAAACAATTTACATGGCGGGCACCATGAGCTATTAATAGAGAAATACTGTAAATAGGGGGCATCTTGGTCTAATAATAGGAGAAATACTATGCATGATGGGCACCTTGGTCTTATGAAAAAGAGAAATACTGTTCATGGTGGGCTTGGTTTATAATAGGAGAAATACTGTGCATGGTGGGCACCTTGGTCTTATAATGGGAGAAATACTGTACATGGTGGGCACCTTAGTTTTTGTAATAGGAGAAATACTGTACATGGTGGGCACCTTAGTTTTTGTAATAGGAGAAATACTGTACATGGTGGGCACCTTAGTCTAATAATAGGAGAAATACTGTTCATGGCAGGCACCTTAGTCTAATAATAGGAGAAATACTGTACATGGTGGGCACCTTGGTCTTATAATAGAAGAAATACTGTACATGGTGGGCACCTTAGTCTAATAATAGGAGAAATACTGTTCATGGCAGGCACCTTAGTCTAATAATAGGAGAAATACTGTACATGGTGGGCACCTTGGTCTAATACTAGTAATAGGAGAAATACTGTTCATGGCAGGCACCTTGGTCTTATAATAGAAGAAATACTGTGCATGGTGGGCATCATGGTGTTATAATGGGAGAAATACTGTACATGGTGGGCACCTTGGTCTTATAATAGGAGAAATACTGTATTTGGTGGGCACCTTGTTCTTTTAATAGGAGAAATACTATATGGTTAATCTCAAGCAAAAAGCTTTAATTACATAATTTTTTTCAATGCAGATTAATTTACCAGCACTTCCTTTACAAACAAGAGTTTTAATTTTAAGAGTTAGGAAATGCATGTAACACCTGGTAGTTCCAATTACAGCTGTGTAGTTTTTGCCCATTCTCGGTTTCTGTACCAGTGGCTAAGTGACTTCTACCATAACAACTTGTTTTGACACATGTAAATGAATCTTAAAGTACTTTTCATTTTCTGAGAATCTGTCTAGTATAAAGACAAATCTGAGCTATCTGTTATCTAATGGTTTTTATTTATTTTCATGATTAGATGCCCCTGCAATCTAAGGTCTATCATTATGTTGATAATGTGGCTGCCTGTGTACTGTAATGTGTACCTAGAGGTTTGAGACACTAGATGAGCTTTAGCACTATGATACCTAGGCAGGGACCTGGGATTGAACAGCATTCAGGTCCGTTGTTCATAAAACTTGACTTGACTCCATATTTTACTCGAAAATGTTCTGACCAATCCAAATGCTACATTTTGAGCAAGTGTGCTTATGGTTGTGCTGAGAACATTCTGGCATGAATGGCTTTAAACTTTTTAGAAATGATGCCGATCAACCATCAAATATGGCTGCCATTGCAAGAAATAGAAAACTTCTCAAAACTGTTCAACAGAATTTGGCAAAATTTGACAAAAAGCACCCTGGCATTTCAATTTATACAAATGCCGATCTGATATCAAATATGGCTGCCTTCACTTTTTGAGGGAATGCAGTTTATGTTGTGTATTTTGATAAAATATTTTTATACATGTTGACATTTATTTTTTATTTTATATACCTTTTACAGAATTTTAACATCTTGACTTTTTAACTTTTATTATTTAGTATTTATTGTTTATGTCTTTTTTGGAAGGCTTTATCTTCCTTGATTATATTTCCAATTTTTATATTTCCATTTTTGGAGTTTTACTTTAGTTGGCACCATATAGCCATTATTGTGCTGATGTTCCATTAAATTCCGCAGCTACTACAACTAGTAAAAAATATGAAAAAATTTAATGACTTTTCTAAACAGAATTTTACCAAATTTGACAGAAAGCATCCTGGCATGAAGTGCTTTCAGTTTTGTACACATGATGCTGGGCCACCATCAAATATAGTCACTGTTACTAAAAATAGAAAAACCTTTAAACATGTTCTCAAAAACTGCCCAGCAGAATTTGACCAAATTTGATAGCAAGTTTCCTGGCATGAACGGCTTTCAAATCTGTACAAATGATGATTTTATTTTCAATTCTTTTTATTTATTTTAAAATCAGCACCATATAGCCAGTATTGTGCTGATATGTTGTTAAATCCTACAACTACTACAGCTGTACTACTAAAAATAGACAAATTTTAAATGACTTCTTAGAACTATTCAAAAGAATTTTACTAAAATTTGACAGAAAGCAGCTGGGCATGAAGTGCTTTCAATTTAATACACATGATGCTCCGCCATCAAATATGTCTGCTGTTACTGAAATGAGAATTTTTTAAACAAGATTTCTTGGAAAATCTATGCTAGAATTTGACCAAATTTAAAAGAAAGTATCCTGGTATAAAGGGTTTCTGATTTTATACAAATGATGCCTATCCACCATCAAATATGGCCACTGTTACTAAAAGTAGACCAACCTTTAAATGATATCTTTTCAAAAACTGCTTAGCAGAATTTGACCAAATTTGATAAAAAGGTTTCTGTTATGAAGGGCTTTAAAATTTATCCAAATAATGCTAATTGGTCATCAAATATGGCTGCCATTCCTAAAAAAAATGAAAATTCTTTAAACAATTCTCAAAAACCACTGGACAGAATTTGTCCAAATTTTACAGAAAGCATCCTGGCATAGAGGGTTTTAATTGTATACAAATTATGCCAATCTGCTATCAGATATGGCCACTGTTACTAAACTAGAAAATTTTTAATAACTTCTCAAAAATTGCTTAACAGAATTTGACCAAATTTTACAGAAGGTGTCTTAGCTTGAAGGCCTTTTGCATTCATACAAATTATATGGCCAGTGTTAATAAAAACATTAGAAGATGTAGACAATTGCTCCTCAAAAAAACACTCAACAGAATTTCAACAGCTTGGACAAAAAACATCCAGGCATAAAAGTCATTCAATATTAGACAAATTATGCTGATGTGCCATCAAATATATGGATGAAGACACACAAAAAAGAGAAACATTGAAACAATTGTTTTCATAACATGCAGTCAGCAGGTTTGGAAATAAGTTTTATAGATGGCAACTTATTGACCAGCTGAAGGATGAATAATGTGTTTAGAGTCAGTAAAATGATATGTACTTCAGATTTGTATGGGTGAGTAAAGGGCAGCAGACAGTCTTTATTTGTTGCCAGCCATCTTGGCTACTGCAGGTTGGATTTGATACTTCTGAGGTAACAATGTGAGCTTACTGTGATCTTGGGGCTATAGGACCAGTCTGTTCATGTGCTGGAAGAGGGTTTAGCAGGGTTGGCTGCCATGTAGCCAATGTGTCTGTTGGTGAGAGGAATTTACACCTTACACACCCCCACTGTTTACCTGCTTGGTACCTGATACTCTTGTAAAGTTGACACAATCAAGTCCTCATGTAATATTGGTCTATTTGTCAATTTTTATTGTCATGCATGCTGATATGGTAGTTCACCTCAACTTCTATACATCAGTACTGCATATACCAATGCCCATCATTGGGATAAGTCACATGTTTATGAGCAGATATGTTCAATCCTTTTTATGTGTGCATCGAAGCAGTTTTGGGGTTATGAACTAAATTGGGCTACAGACACAAGGCTTTAATGGGTGGTTAGTTTTTGAGGGTGAATGAATAAATTACCGACAGTTACATCTTATTGTCAGTTTCACAAATGGTTTTACAGAAATATTCCTTTTCTTATTCATTGTACCAGATAATTTAGATTTGTTGCACTTCACGTCCCATTGGTAATCATTCTCACAAAAATTACAGAAGATCACAAATGTGAATTGTGACATGAAAAAAGAAAAGACAATTTCAATAATTATTCTTTTATTTAATAAGATTTTGAAATTAAAAAAGAAAATATTTTTCTGTATAGCTTACTGGTGTTTTTCATTATTTGTATCATTTTAATTTATTAAAAGTTTTTCTTTTCAGGATGATCTTCATCTTGCTAAATTGATTCATAATTTAGTATAATTAGGTAGCAATTTTGTCTTATACATGTATCTTGAGTCTTACAACAGGGCTAAACCCATTGAAGAAATTTGACTATATATATATAACTTGGATTTTTCCTAGTCTCCACAACTTAAGGTCTAGAATTGAGGATAAATTTCTTTGTAACCAAAGGACTAATAGATTGCAAAATTTACTAGTCCTGCTGAATCTTCACTAGACCTTCCCATAAAACAATGTCAGACACATATCAAGATTTTCTAGCGATCATACTTTTGAAATTATGAAAGCTACTAGTCCAACAGGAAATTTACTAGCCTCAGGCTAACAGACTACTGCTAATTTTGAGCCCTGAACTTGTCTGCATAATAACCAGGACACTTGTCGTTCATCTGTTTTGTGCTTAAAGGAAGACTGGTTCCCATCTTGGGACATATTAGCCAGGGGATGCCATATGGCTATTGAGAAGAAAATTTATGGTAACCATTCATACTCTGGGAGTTTAAAATGCTTACCAGTATATATTTTAATGCTCTCTTTGAGCCCTGTTTTTTTTAGAAGATCCTTTTTAGTCCATTTTTTTTATCAGCTTCTGGTGAGATGCCCACAGCTTCAACTCAGCTAGGGACTTCTTACCAGCCAGGATTTGGGCAGGGGTGATGTCAGGGAAATGGTTGGAGTATCATGTATTATTGGTACATATTGGTAGAGTTTTTTAAGTTGCATCTTCCTCTTTGGGTTTATATACGGTTGTTTTTTTTACCTGTGAATGTCAAATGGTTACATAAATTAGACTGCAGGTCAGATTAGATGGCTCTATAAAGTGGCCTGTGGTAGATCAATTGGTCTCACTGGCTCCAGTCTTGATCAATGAGTGACTCCTATCATGCTGTGGAGAACTGGATGGCTCTGTAGTATGGTGGGGATGCCAAGTACTGTAGACATTCTACTCACATTAAAAAATACAGCCTAAAAAAGTCTGAAATTTTTAGACTCAGTTCCTGGCACTGGAGTTTGTGTCTGGATTTTAGACTTCCTCTCTTCAGATTTGAAGCAAATATATCCTAGTAGCACACAGACAGATGAACCTTTGGCAAAAATAAGGCGAGTTTGGGATTTGGAAAAAGAAGGGGCCTTAAGGCCAAAAGCATAGTTCCAATAAGCAAAAAAAACCCATAAAGTCAAATTTTCACCCATCTGCTCATGTGCGAGCAAAATGGCCAATCAAAAGCAACACCTTTGACATATCTAATAAGCATCAGACTGTATGAAAATCTCTCTGAATCAGATGTGCATTGATTCAATCAGAAGCATCAAGAAAACTTTGTATCCTATCCCCATTTCAGGTGAAAATAAAAATAATATCCCAGGTACAAAGAGTCCACTGTATTATGTGACTTTACAAAGGCCAATGTGAAGACAGAAATAATTCTACTTTATATGTGAAACTAAGTTACATGCAGTAAACGGGTTGACTTTATTTCTATCTTATCCTGTTCAGAGTCAAAGTGTGAAAGTTGATGGTGAACAGGATTTAAAGAAAGTTAAAAAAGATCAAGCAGGTTTTTCTTTGACTCTTGAAAAGAGTTTCAGACTGCCATCAAGTGTATGTTGAAGTTTTTAAAGAGGTAAATACAGTGTAATCGCTCACATAAAGAATGATAGGGTATTAGAAGATGTAATTAGCAAACTAGAAAAGTAAAATAAATAAGGATATGACAGAAGAGAAAACAAGACACTGACTGGATGTGAAAAATGTTGAGTTATATTTTAGGCTATTTTTTAGAGAGACTGTTTCTAGCCTTGTCCCTGAGATTTATGTTCAGACCACACAAATTGTGACTTTGAAAGGGCAATATCAATATCAGTTACAGCCCTGCTGATAATTATGTCATAATTACAGGCTGTCTTCACTTTCTGAATTATATGAGGTATTATTATAACTAAGCTGACCACACAGGATGCTGGTTTATCAACATACTATAAAGCAGCGATAATTTATTACCAATCAGAGAAACTTGGATAATGCAAAAACATAATTGGACCAGATACATTTCCTGTCTTTTGTGATATGATTTTGCTACTTGGCAGAAATAAATTAAAGGAAACTGATATAGATAATCACAGATATATCTCGAAGAGCTTGTATTGTGCACAAATGTGCACCATATTCAAAGATTGTTATACACATATCTATTGCAATATTTCCAGTATTATCTTGTTCTGCAGTTGTTTGTGGTTGTGGATTGATGGAGACTGGCATTTGCTGCTTTCAGGGTGACCATCCTAGTCTGTTTGACCATCTTTCATTCCAACAGTCTGTTTGTCTGTTGATCTCTACAAAAAAAAAAAAAACAGAAGCAAGCCATCAGATGCTGGAGCTGCTGCATTTTAAATCAAGAAGAGCTGAGCTTGCACTATTCTTACAAAAGTTTTACATACATTTTTTTGTCTTTCAGTTGTACCAGACTATTGGCTTTGTCTTACAGTAATGCCAGACTATTGGTTTCTCATGTTCTATACTTGAAATACTCAGACTGGATTTATATTTTCATACCGTCTATACTCGCTTATAACTTGAGTCCAAATGCAAACAACATAGACCTGATCTGCTGTCGCATAATGCATAGGCAGATCAGGGTCTCTGTTGTTTGTTCTACTGATTGCTCCTAACAGACTGTGTAGCCCTAGATCTTCCAGCACATTATGTAATGGTAGCTCTGGGTCTTTATACTTAGAAGTAGGACTTGACTTAAAAGTAAGTGGATAGGGTACATTGAAAGACTATGTGACCTAATTTGTGAATCTACTGGACTTCTGTATTACTCCCATAGAAACATCATCAAATTGCTGTAATACAGCAAAAAGCTTTTAGTTTCATAATTTAGCCTTTGATGGCCAATTACTTCTAGCAGTGAAAAGAAACTGTCTTTCCTCTAATCCCAAATCAAAGGATATTTACCACTGTTAACCAAATTTACGACAGAAATATAGATCGTATCCATTGGCTGAACCTTGCTTTAGACAGTGAACATTAGCCCTAAAAATGACTATTAACATGTACTTTATAGCTATCTGCCAACACTTCCCAGACAGATCTAAAGATCCATTATTCAAAATAGCATAGACTCAGAGTTCATAGTGCCGTACCTTGCCACTGGATCATGGTTAATCGTATTTGTGAAGGTCACCCATGGGAACTACCATATATACCCGCTTTTAAGTTGGGTCTAACTGCTAACAACAAAGACTCTGATCTGAATTGTCATAATGCGCCGGCAGAACAGGCTCTGTATTGTGTGTTCTAATGATTACTCCTAACAAACTACAGACCCAGATCTGCCAGTGCATTATGCCACATCAGAGCTGGATCTATTAAAAATTTGCGGTTGGCTCCGACTTGTACATGAGAATACAAGGTATGTACTGAAAAAGGTTCAGTCAAGAGAAGATAACCTCACAATACAACATAGCCTTTATTTGTATTATTTCAGCACAGTTGGTCACATTGAAAACATAAGACAAGTTTGATTTGTCTTGTTGTCCAATAAAGTAATTTTTGTTGACCACTACAGAATTGTTCTTCATCATGAAAATCATAGCCGGATAAATGTAGATTGGATTAACCATATTAAACTATAGATGTAAACTTACACTAATCAGATATTTCTATTTACTGTTTGTAAAGAGATAGCTTTATATAGATGACTCCCTCTGCAGTGTTGACTTTTTTGCTTTGATACATTTTTCTGAATGGCCGAGCATTTTGAACTCCTCCTGTTCTTTTAACTTCATTTCTGAATGGCTGAACATTTTGGACTCCTCCTGTCCTTTTAACTTGATATCTAAATAGCTGAGCATTTTGGACTCCTCTTGTCCTTTTAACTTGATATCTGAATGGCTGAGCATTTTGGACTCCTCCTGTCCTTTTAACTTGATATCTGAACGGCTGAGCATTTTGGACTCCTCTTGTCCTTTTAACTTGATATCTGAATGGCTGAGCATTTTGGACTCCTCCTGTCCTTTTAACTTGATATCTTTTGTTTTTGAGTCCTGCACATTGTATCATCTGTTAACATTATTGACCACCCTTTGTATTAAACTTAATTATACTAAATTATTATTTCATGTTGCAGACAATAATAAAAAATAACAAGTTATATTTGGTACTGTTGGTAGTCTTGGCTTGGTGGTGATAGAAGCTCACTCACTGGTTCACCCTGAGGTGGAAGAAATTGGAGAACGAGAAGCAACTTTAGAAGTCGAGAAGCAACTTTAGAAGTCAGTAGAAACCACCAACATGGGCCTGACCTTATTTTTCATAAAACTTTAAAGACTGTGACACAGAACTTACTTGAAACTACTGTCCACTTTGCTCTTATAAAATGTTCCTGTAGATTTTAAAAGCAACTTTAGAAGTCGAGAAGCAACTTTAGAAGTCAGTAGAAACCACCAACATGGGCCTGACCTTATTTTTCATAAAACTTTAAAGACTGTGACACAGAACTTACTTGAAACTACTGTCCACTTTGCTCTTATAAAATGTTCCTGTAGATTTTAAAAGTGTCTGCTTAGGCCACAATAATGGTTTGCAACAATTAATATTCAGTATAAAAGTCAGAGCCTTTCACATGGACTGTTAACCAATACATGTACATTGTTTTCTGCTCTGGGATTGAACTCAAGACTGCAGAGGTGCAAATCAAGTGTGTTACTATATATCCAGACTTCAAATTCACAGTAACCCACGGTGATCTCACCTGAAGATTTTTCTGCAGATTGTGGATATTTTCACTGAGTTTGTTAATTTGGGGCAAACATGGTAATTTTGAAGATTTTTCTAGTTTTGAACTATTTGGGGAATTTCTTTACACATTACAGAATTTACGCAGTACTTTCAGCCATTAAATATGAAAATTGCTGATCTTTGTTGTTAGATATGTATTATATGCAGATTATAATAATAAAATACATGTAGATTGTGCTAGGTTGTATAAGTGTTTTGAGAAAAGATAAACTTGTCTTGTCCTCCTGTTCTATCAATAAAAGAATTTTACATGCACTAAAGTTTCAGAATTTTTTTCTGTGTGAATTTTTGTGTCTTTTTTGTGAACTTTTGTGGATTTTTGGTGAAATTTTGGTGGTCACCCTGTTTACTTGTTTTCTCATTATAATCTGGGCCCCCTGGTGGCCGAGTGGTCTAAGGTGCTCGCCTTTACAGATCACTGACATCTCGCCTCTGTCTGTGTGGGTTTGAGTCTCGGGCTCGGCCAACGTCGGTATGTGAGAAAGCTGCCAGTAGCTTCCCGTGGGTTGGTGGTTCTTCCTGGGGTTTTCTCGGGTTCTTTCTCCATCAGATATACTGGCCGCCATGTATAGCCTATCATGTGCTGAAAAATGGTGTTAAACCCATAACAATAACAAAAAATCATTATTATCCACTTTTCTCCACATATACCACTCTACATCAACAAGCATACCTTTTGCTTTGTATGAATCTTGATCTTTGTATTGAGTACAATAAATTTTTTCTCTCGAATGGGATAAAACTACAATGCAGATGTAACAACATTTAAACAAATTCTTATAAAAAAAACTACTAAAAAGAAAATTACAATTTCTCTTTCAAATTCGTCAAAAACTAAACTCTGCAGATTGTGGGTCATCATATTCATAATAGAGTCCTCTCTCAAGCAGGCATATATGATAAATATTTAGCCATAAAGGAGCCATACCCCTTGGATATCAAGAGAGTTACAAGAATATTTACATCTACATCAAGAGTCCAGAATCAATCATGCTGCTTTAAACATAAAGATCAGATAAACACCATACAGTTATGGCGGCAAGAATATTTCCTTTTAATAGCTAGCTTTGTTGGGGCACTATGGCACATATTTGTTTACACCATAAGTCTGAGATTTATAATGATTTCATCATTATTCCTTGTTTTCATAGGAAAAAGCAATTTGATAGAAAATTGAAAATATTGATTTTGTCTACACCAATACCTGTTAAATCAAAGCAGTCTTAAACAGTATCTTCATGTACAACAGTTGTTCTTCTTCCTCAAGCTTTAAGACATACCATGTTTAGACTTTTTTTTGATACATGTATGTACATATAATGAAATATAATATTTCTCCCATATATAAAAATGGGGCGAGGGGGAACCTAATCAATTTGTCCAAAGGGGGGGGGGGGGGGCAGGGATATTACTAGACAATGAGACAATGATAACCTTGGTAAATATTTGCTAAACATTTTTTACATTTTGTGAACAATGGGGGTGGGCCTACCATAAAGGATGGGTGTATTATGAGGTAAATATGGTATACCAGCAGTGGCACATGTACAATTATCCAATTTTTGATGAAATAACATGCCAAAAGCATGTAGCTGTCAAACTTGTGATAAATTATTTTCCATACACTGTACAAATTTATTTAAAAAATTGCAAGAATTGGAAATTGTGATAATACTAAGCCTCTCTAAACCGAGCACTTTTATGACAAGAACTTTTGGTCATTTCATAGAGGTGGCCAGTATAACAAGGTTTTATTAGAAAAGCAGTCTACAGAGTAGACTGGGTTATGTAAGATATAAAGAGGTTTTATTAGAAAAGCAGTCTACAGAGTAGACTGAGTTATGTAAAATATAAAGAGGTTTTATTAGAAAAGCAGTCTACAGAGTAGACTGGGTTATGTAAAATATAAAGAGGTTTTATTAGAAAAGCAGTCTACAGAGTAGACTGGGTTATGTAAAATATAAAGAGGTTTGATTAGAAAAGCAGTCTACAGAGTAGACTGGGTTATGTAAAATATAAAGAGGTTTGATTAGAAAAGCATTCTACAGAGTAGACTGAGTTACATAAAGTCCAATTTAAGGTAGCTTTGCCATACTTGTGATTTTTAAAAATAATTAGGTACCACACCGTACGAAAATTGGCACAAGGTGTTTGAATTTAGAAACAGTTGCAGGTGCACATTTTTTTCTCTCGTTTTTAAAAGCATAGTATTAGCATTGTGAGGGAGAAATGATATCAAAATAAATGGAACAAATGACAAAAAGCCCTTTTAATCAATGAAGGGAAATTTAATAACTAGTTAATGCTTGCTTAATATAAGGTTTTTGTTTTTGTTGAGTAATATTAAAACTGAGTAATTACAGATTTGTTTAGTTCATTATATATCTATATACCATCTATACTCGCATATACGCTGGGTCCAAATGCAAACAACATAGAACTTGATCTGCCATCACATAATGTGCTGGCAGATCAGGGTCTATGTTGTTCTACTGATTAGCATTATGCGACGGCAGATCTGGGTCTATGCAGTTTGCAGTTGGTATTGGCTTATACACGAGCATATACGGTAAGCATAGAGGGCAATTGAGACAGGTTTTCTGTCACCATATTCAAGCTCTGTATATTGTAATCATTTTATAAAGATACCATATATATACTCATTTATACAGCATGTATCAAACAGTGAACACAATACATCGTGATCTGTTGTAGCATGATCTGCTGACAGATCAGGGTCTGTTCTGTTCACTCAAAATCAGGATCTTTTCTGGAATGTGTGATACTTTATAATTTTTAAAACGTAGCACTGAAAATCAACCGATTGCTTGTAAATCTCAAAATATTTTTGCAAGCCCTGCTTGTTTGCTTTGTTAAATCTTCTCTATATTTATAAACATTTCCCATTTTTTTCACATTGAGATGGAATGTCCCATTAATTTTAAGTTCTAGAATAGACTCTGCTAAAAATAATAAAAATAAGAATTACAAGCACAGACCCTGATATGCTGGCACGTTTTTGTTATGACCGATCATGTTCATAGTTAGATTTATATAACATACGAGCAAACCAGCTGGAGCAAACACAGTATTTTTACCGTATATACTCGTGTATAATCTGAGTCCAAATGCAAATAGCATAGACCCTGATCAGCCATCGCATAATGCGCTGGCAGATCAGGGTCTATGTTGTTTTTTCTACTGATTAGTCCTTACAAACTGTATAGACCCAGATCTGCCAGTGCATTATGTGACAGCAGATCTGGGTCTATGCAATTTGCAGTTGGTATCAGCTTATACGCGAGTATATAAGGTAGGCACTTTTTGGGTTGTTAATTAAAGCAATAAATTGAAACAGGGCTAGTTGTTGAAATAGAGGAACTAAAGGAGTCATGGAGTCCTGTATTTGGTAGAGACCACTTCACTTCCTAGTGTTTTTACATTTGCTGCATGGCAAAGTGTTAAATTATATGCAGTCTACATCTGACCTCAAAGATACAAGTGCATATTTAATTCACAGCCACCTATATTTCCCCTTAGAGTTTCAGTACAATTATTTCTTGATAATTGTACTGATAATTGTAGTGTTTACTGATAATTGTACAATCCTCAGTATTCTACATCCCTGAGCTGAGAGAGAGAGAGAGAGAGAGAGAGAGAGAGAGAGAGAGAGAGAGAGAGAGAGAGAGAGAGAGAGAGAGAGAGCAGTAACAGTGATATGCAATAAACAGCAAAGATACATTCATGTTCTTATACACATTTCATTCAACCTAATAAATAATTGTTTTAACATAGAGTGGTCAAACTGAAGCTGAGTACAATAATTTCCTCCCTGAAAGTAAAATGGAAATTAAAAGTTACAATTTTATTTAAAATATCTTAAGAAAACAAAGTTTATTTTGCAAACAGCAGTTTACATATACTAAAGTCACTTACTTGTATGTTTAATAAAATCTTTAGAGAAATGGCTTTTTTCTTTATCCATACATTTTTCTGTCCACCCAAAATAGAATCACCATGTAGGTCCTACTAGATACGATGTCGTAGCCTTGAAAAGTTGAAAAAGGAGGTAGAGCTACCAATATTAGCACTAAGGTCCTACAACTGATGTTCAAACACTCCACAAGATTGATGCATCTTGCTCAGATGTATTCATTTGCCATTTTCTTTTTTTTTACTACCTAGAGAATGTAGAGCTGCTCAAATCATTTACATTAATGAAATCTTTAGAGCACTGGCTTTTTCTTCTCTTTGTCATTTTTTCTCTCCATCCACAGATCACACAGTAGAATGACACCAGGCAGATCATAAAGGATGTCTAGACATTCCAATAGATTAATGAATCTTGATTAATTATATCCATTACTGTGTACGTTTCCATGTTGGCATACAGAACGTGGATCTGCGTCCTCTTAAGAGGATGGTCAAATGACTTCTGCAACTTTTTCAATTTTTACTTCTGTCATGTATAGTCATGTATACTTGGTCTTGTGATTGCATCAACCCGTACAATTGTGCAGCAATGATATTTATACTATTGAGGGCATACATCAAAGTTGGATTAGTCCATTATCTTACAGGGGAAGTAAGAAATAACGCACAATTCAAAATATTAAAGTTCATCCAGCATCATAAAAAAAGTAATTTTTAATATTTATTTAATAATTGTGCTGTGGATTAAATCAGATATATCCAAATTTTTTCCAGCTGCATGGAAAAATAATTGAACAGTTTTTCAAATGTACATCATATTAGATTTGCCCATTGGGGCTCGACCAATTTTATGGTACATTTGAAAAACTGTACAATCATTTCCTCATACAGCTAGAAAAGTATGGATATATCTATTATTGACACTACCAAATTGATAAACAAGTTTTGAGTGTCCAACAGTGTTTGCAGTTTGCAGGTCAAACACCACAAATCCAGTTTCCATAGATCTTAATACATGTACATGTAGTAACAAGTTCATAAATATATATACTTTGGACACAAGCTTGCATTTGACAAATATATCTGATGATGCTTGACGTCTGTCTTTGACATAACTTGTGCTGAGATGAAATAAATATGCTCCTCATTTACTTTTCAAGAAAAATGTGTGAATTGCATCACTGTCAAATCAGCTCTTTTAGCTTGCCTGAAAAAAATAATTATATTAAATTTAAGCGCTTTTAATCCCTCTATATTTTTTCTCTCAATTTTTTTAATAGATTTATTTGTTCTGAATGTATGTTGAAGAAAAGATCATGTGCTCACAGAATATAAGGAAAATAAAAATATCTCCATTTTTAGCCAATCACTGAAGACTGATTGTTAATCTCTGGGGCTCAGTGTTCCCCCAACTACACTATGTTTCATAACAAGCTTAACATTGAAGGTAACTTTTAATAGAATGGGATCCCATTTAGGAGCAGTTTTGCAGGAAGTTTTTGATATACTTAGTAACCAATGTCATGCAAACCAGATGCAATAATATAAACTCTTTTTTTTTTTAAGCCATCAATCAGTCTCAAGAAGACTTAAGCTTTGACTTTAAAATGTGACTAGGATTTTTCTAAAAATGTCACTAGGATTTTTCTGAAAATGTCACTAAGATTTTTCTAACAATGTGACTATGATTTTTCTAACAATGTGACTAGGATTTTTCTAAAAATGTGACTAGGATTTTTCTAAAAATGTGACTAGGATTTTTCTGAAAATGTGACTAGGATTTTTCTAACAATGTGACTATGATTTTTCTAAAAATGTCACTAGGATTTTTCTAACAATGTGACTAGGATTTTTCTAACAATGTGACTAGGATTTTTCTAAAAATGTCACTAGGATTTTTCTGAAAATGTGACTAGGATTTTTCTAACAATGTGACTATGATTTTTCTAACAATGTGACTAGAATTTTTCTAAAAATGTCACTAGGATTTTTCTAAAAATGTGACTAGGATTTTTCTGAAAATGTGACTAGGATTTTTCTAAAAATGTGACTAGGATTTTTCTAAAAATGTCACTAGGATTTTTCTGAAAATGTGACTTGGATTTTTCTAAAAATATGACTAGGATTTTTCTAACAATGTGACTATGATTTGTCTAAAAATGTGACTAGGATTTTTCTTAGGATTATAGTCCTGAGAGTCGCATTAAGAGTACTAGTTATCCCCATGCTTTACAACGTAAAGGTGCCATCTGATTAAAATTCAGATCTACTGATAAAATGTAGCTGTGACAGGCATCCATAAAGTTTCATGTTTGGAATTCTGTGTCCACTCATATTTAGTACCTGTAATCTGTCTGATAAAGCATTGTATTTCGTGTTAGGGAGAGTTATTGTTCCGAATGAAGTTTTTCACTTTCATAAATGTGAAAGCTGTAATTTTATTGGTGAATCGAAGGTCAACAAAACATATCTCATATCCGGGTCCATCAGATCTCCATTATGTCAGAGATCTCAGTTTAATCAGATTGAGAAAAGATGTGAATTATGCTATCATACCAACCTATTTGGACATGCATGTGTGTGTGCATGTGTATATGTATTTGAGAATGTGTATGTGTGTGTATTTGAGTAATGCCATGCAACTCCCCCTACACTGTTTAAAACAGAGACTTCAAACATTGGGATATAATTAGGGTGATCTGTCAATGTGCACAATATCAGTCTATCCCCAGAGGGAAAATCTTGTGGGATGGGGGTGGAAAAATGTGAACAAATTTACTTGTCCAATAAGACAAGTACAAAAAATGTTACTTGTCCAGAATAAACTCATAATCAACTAGCTGTTATAGAAATATAAAAGGTGAGTATGTAAATAACATCAATTCAGTCATGTGAAAGGATTTTTCTGGAACTTATTCTGTGACCCTTCTAACACCATTTATAATTACAAATTGAGACCAGTCTGCTTATGCCATTGGTAAGCATTTATTAGTATTGTCGAGACAGAATATAATGCTTGTATGAGTTTGATAAAAACAAATGGAAAACGAACTTCTGGTAGAAAATCTGGACTTTCAGTGAACAAAGTCAGCAATATTCTCAACAGAACATCCTTTTCAATAAAGAGAAACACTGGTCAGCCATGAGTCAGCATTTTGCCCAATCACTCTCACTAAACAGATGGAAATGTTCACTTGCCATTCAGAGTTGGAAGAGTGAATTTTCAACCCATATAGTAGGGATAACTGAGAAAAGAGTGGAAATAATGTGGCAGACTTCTTGTGTTATGTTGTAACACTTTAAAAAAAAAGTGGAGTCCTAAGTAGATGTCAACTAATGGATCAAATCCAGTGTGGCACTTTTATTAGATGCCCTGAGAGAGAGATTTTGGATTAAAGACGTGTGCGACGAATTTCGCCCTGGAAATGAGTGACATTATATTCAGTTATATTAGGTAGATTATTAAGGTGTGTGCTATGTAGACATACAGATGTATCAAAATAACTTGATATTATAATGGAGACTTCTAACCATGCACCTCTATATTTCAAAGAAAGGAATTATTCCGAGGTTACAGAGAAGATACTTTTGATATTTAATTTTCATGGCTAATGTTCAAAATTATTTGTGCAATATTGTTTTATAGATATATCACAAATTCCATTAGGCAAATCAGGCAATCTGTTCTTAACTCTTATGAAAAAATACCATATATACTCTTGTATAAGTTGTATCCAATTGCAGACTGCATAGGTCCAGATCTGACATCACATAATGCACAAGCAGATCTGGGTCTATGCAGCTTGTTAGGACTAATAAGTAGAACAAACAACATAGACCCTGATCTGATGGTACATTATGCAATGGCAGATCAGGGTCTATGTTGTTTGCAGTTGGACCCAACTTACAGGTTAGTATATATGGTACATTTATGGTGATATGAATTTTGTTATCTCGGGATTTGAATACCAAAGTCCAGCTTGTTTAAAATCATGAACCCTGGTGAACTTTTTAACTATGGTGGTCTCTCCTAACTTTTGACAAAATATTTTAAGATATTTGATGTCATTTAAATTTGGATACCAAAACTAAGCAGAGTTAAAACTATGAGTATCTCTAACTGTTGTATCTTAATGAAAGTTTTTGACAATGACAGATTTGTAATGGTGCAAGTAGATAAACTGATACAGTATTTTTCCAATGATAAGACCAGGGGTGGGTTTATTATCAAAGATATCCTTTGTAAATATTTGCCAAAATTATGTAAAATGGGAGTTGGGCTTTCGTGAAGCATGGACTTGTCATGAACATGGGCTTATCATGAAGCATGGGCTTATCATCCAGCATGGACTTATAATCAAGCATGGGCTTATCATCAAGCATGGGCTTATCATCAAGCATAGGCTTATCATAAAGTATGGACTTATCTTCAAGTATGGACTTATCTTCAAGCATGGGCTTATCATCAAGCATGGGCTTATCATCAAGCATGGACTTATCTTCAAGCATGGGCTTATCATGAAGCATGATCTTATAATCAAGCATGGGCTTATCATCAAGCATAAGCTTATCATCAATCATGATCTTATAATCAAGCATGGGCATCAAGCATGGGGTTATCATCAAGCATGGGCTTATCATCAAGCATGGATTTATCATGAAGTATGGACTTATCATCAAGCATGGGCGTATCATGAACATGGGCTTATCATGAACATGGACTTATCTTCAAGTATGGACTTATCATCAAGCATGGGCTTATCATCAAGCATGGGCTTATCATCAAGCATGGGCTTATCATCAAGCATGGGCTTATCATCAAGCATGGGCTTATCATCAAGTCTAGGCTTATCATTGGATAAATATGTAACATTTCAGGATTTATTGCTTTGTTCTTTTGTTTTTCCTTTTCAGTTTGTGTTGTAATTATACCATTATATTGTACTGGTAATTTTGTGTTGTAATTGTACCATTAAATTGTACTGGTAATTGTGTGTTGTAATTGTACTAGTACATAATGTACTGGTCATTTTGCAGTTCATTGTAGGTAGGTACTATACATATACGGTATAAGCAGACACCACTGGAAAGTGAGAAAAGTGGCATCTGAAGACAGGTAGTTGCTTAATAGATGTTCTTTTCTTCATTAATTTGGTCTATGGGACTTTGCAACACTGATTGTTTAAGACAGATGATTGCTTAATACAGGTGACTTTTGAGGCATATCTTGTACTGTAAGTATGAATGAAGCCCAAAAATTCACAAAACAAAAAATCCCAGGCAATCCCCTCCCCCCCTTCCCTTATTCCCTCTCCAATTAAAGGGTCGGTCCCTAATTGCCTTTATTTGGTGTCCATTTGCCTCAAGTACAAACAGACATGGAGATATACTGAAGGTACATGGAAAGTAGAATGCTGGGACATAGAAATGGCACCTGCTGTTACATGTAATCTGACATTGTTTTCTATATGTTCTTCCCCCCCCCCCCCCCTCAATTTTTAATGTATGTACATGGACTGTGCAGTGTGCAAAAACTAGATGTTACCTTTGCTCATAAAAAACCTGATCCCAACAGGTGTTTTCTTCAGAGAGATCATGTGTGATAACAGTTTAATTAAGTACCAAGAGGCTAATAACCTTTATGAGATGATAATGAAATGTATTCAGGAAAAAACTTAACATTGTCATTAGTACTTGCAGATCAGCATTAAATATGGGCTGAATTTTGTATGCAAAGTGTCTGTGGAAAAGTGCTGCAAGACTTCAAGATTCTTGAAAATTGTGCTGGATTGTCCGAGTTCAAGGTTTAGCATGATTACTTTTTTCTTCATTCTCACTGGGGAAAATAATAATGAATCTGGTACTAAGGATCACCACCACCCCACCACCACATCCCCTATCTAGGAGGCCAGAGATTCCCAGTAGACCAGTACACAGTTCATAGCAAGAATAACCCATGTTTATCAGAAAATGATTATAATAATGATACCAGTCTTTCCTGGTAACTGTTCAGTAGCCAGAGTTACACACCAGGGAGACAAACAGCATACAAATTAGAATGGATGGATATAGACTGACTCAGTAATGGCAGTCAGCTGGTCATTGTCTCTAAAACTTATTTTGCACTGTAATCCGACATAAGGAAGGGGAAAATTTAAGAAATTGGCACTTGTAATTATTGTATGATCAATTAGTCCCTGTTTCATCTGACCTTTCCCACCCCAATTTAGATATTTGGACAGTTATGTTGGGGTGTGAGGTCAGAGCTTATTTCATATTGAAAAGATGGAATTCACTGAAACTGTGCAGTAGTGGCATTGGTAGTCATTTGAAACAGGTGCTAGGAAAATTAAGTGACATTGTATTGAACCCTACCTGCCTGATATTGATAAGTAAAAAATTTATCTTTTTATTCAATTAGAACTTTTGTCATCTCTTTAATAACCCGAAGCATGAACCAAATCTACAATGTTTATAAACTGTACACTGTACTTGAACATTTCTTACATTGCATGGTCACCTGATCCAAATATTGTGGCCTACATTTTTCTTTATGTCAGAGGTCACTTATGCGGCATATAGTTCACGCTGAAAGTGGGATATCTCAGATTCTAGCCAAAATATCTTTTTTATTAGCAAAATCTGCAAAAAGATCTTCAGCACATTGTAAAAAACTTTCTTTCAAAAACTCTGTCAGTAAATGGTTTTCCCTTTTGTGCATTGCACAGTGCAGTGGTGTAGCTGACTTTGGTTGAACTGTCATGTTTTTTCACAAAAGTAACTAAACCACTCCTTTGTTTTCAAATGAAAGAACGGCTTTTTATAGGTTCGGCTCTATCTTTAGCATCCATTTCTGATAAAGACGATTCATGTTTTGTTTTATAATGTCTTTGCACACTGGATGTGGGCACGACAATGCTCTCACAACATAACACTCACACGATTCACTCACCCTGCTACACAAAGCGAAACTTATCTCGCCATTCTTCTTGAAAAAGTCTTGATTTGTTTGGCTCCGACATTCTTAAAGAATTATTTCGATTTTAAAATTACAGCCAAAATTCAATACCAACAATAAATTAATAGAATAAAGCACACAAAGAGTTTGTGACCAATCATGGCTACTTCTCACATATGTACTACAATACTAGGAAAAAATAATACTTGTTCAAATAGTTCTCACTGCAATGACAAGATGAGTGATATAATTGCTGATGCAGCTTCAGTTACGACTTAGCTAATTAGGCTATAACCAGGGGTGTTGTGGTGTGGGAACGGCGTTCCTACACTTGTTAGATCCGAATGTCAAACATGAAAGGCAACCTAACCAACACCCAGATGCGTTCCAACAATTCTTTTTATAGCATCACTGGCTATAACCGCCTGCTTCAGCTATAATTTTTTTATGCGCTATTGTCTCTACCTATACTGAGAAATTGTTTGGCTGCATGGACTTGTTAGCGGGCAGAGAGTCAACTAATATGAGTATTTGTAGTTAATATACTGATTTATACATTTTGTTGACATTAGCAGCATAACCCAATTTTGATGTTTGCAATTAAAACTGAGTTTAAAATAAAAACTTTGTGTTTTTGCCATGGTTCCACATGCCACTCAAAATCCCACCGCATGCCACCCTATGGCATGTGTGCCATAGGTTGCCAATTCCTGGACTATATAAACATAGACAATCAACCCACACAAACATTTGTGTAATATTAATACAGCTAGCTTGGTTTTTAGAGCCAGGAATGTGGTATATAAAATACTAGGATTAGGGAAATAAAATCCTTCTTTATGGTTTTATTTCCACCAGGCATGACTTTCATCAGTCTTCCTAATTTCATGTTCTATCACAGACAAATAATGATGTACTTTATTAGGTGTTGGAAATCATCAAATCCATGATATTGGGATGAGTTGTAGCTTTTGAACTACCTGCATGACAGGTCTACTGAATTTGTGAGAGTAAAAAGGCATAAATTGATCTGACAGAGAAATTCAATCCTGAATGGTTGGCATTTTATGCAGTTATAGGTGTGGAGACAGTTTTTGTACAATTGACCTGGGTATAGTTGATGTTAGTTGGTGTGGAGACAGTTTTTGTACAATTGACCTGGGTATAGTTGATGTTAGTTGCTGGGTATAGTTGATGTTAGTTGCTGGGTATAGTTGATGTTAGTTGCTGGGTATAGTTGATGTTAGTTGACTTATAATTAAATCTTCCACACTATAGAGCTCTTGTTTCTGGAATGTGACACAAATTTGGTTTACACTGATCTTAGTGATCAGCCTGCATTACAATTTTCAATTTATAAAATCTTACAATTTCTTTAGATTAGTGTTTGAAAATCTTGGAAATAAACCTTAATGTGTAATTTGCAATAGGGATGTGGTCCAAGAATAAATTTGGTGCTCTAAAAGGATTTTATTCATTGTCAAAGTTCAAGAACCGGTGCTCTAGATAAGAAGTGTATTTGCATATTTGATGAAGATAAATTCATTAAAAACACATGAAGAAATTTTTTAATACATTCAAATTACACAAAACATATTTATTTTTAAGTATTGGTCCAAAGTTGTCAGTGTATTGCCGTGTGTAAAGTCTGTTTTATTATGGTACATTTAATAAATTAAAAACATTGCTATCTGGACAAGTTCTGAAATAATAGTTTAAAAAAACCTGTCTTGAAAGACCACTGCAACAAGGAACCACCTGTCTTGAGAGACCAGATTCTCAATGCATGGATTTATTGATTATATAGTGTTATAACCTTTCATGAGAGACCACCTGTCTTGAAAGATCATGATTGTTTTGGCAGAAGGGGTGGTCTATTAAGACAGGTTCCACTGTATTTGATCACTGTGAGAACGCTCACTCATACTGAGCCAGATAATTGAACATACCCTGAATTAGTCCTGGTCACTAAACATACCCTGAATTAGTCCTGGTCACTAAACTGTTGGATGGCTCGAAGAAAAATTTAAAAGGCATGATTAACTTCTTGATGATTAAGACCAGTCTGGTATCATAAGTTTGTGTTTTGCAACATTAACAAAATATCTCATCAAATTTTTGAAAATGCAGTTTGTTCCAAACCAAGGAGTAAAGCATCCAGTTAATTAAAATCTTATCTAGATCTCTGCAGGATCTAAATTTAGAAACACCATTAAATCACCTTAAAAATGAACAAACAAATCCAAATAGTGGTTTCTTATTTATTGAATGCCAGTGAAGACTTATGGTTCAATTATAGATACAGTGTTTGCTTATGTTCCAGAAATCATATGCTCATGAGGTTTAATTGGACTTTCTGAGCCTAAAGGTTTTTTTACAAGCTGACGACATACACCATGATTTCATGATCCTATTTGCATACAAATGTATTTGACTGATAAAAATCGTGAAAGTAGTAAGCAATTAAAACATTGGACACTGTAAGTAAAAATCAAACATTTCATGTAACAATATAATATGTATAGAAATTAAAAGTTTATTTTTTCATTTGTTAATACCTTAATACAGATCCCACTTTAAAAAAAAGTTTGATGATTTGGCAGTGTCTGTTCTAGAACTGAAAATTCATAGAAGTTCGCCCCCCCCCCCCCACTCTGTTGAAGAAAAGGGGGAAATTTTCTAATATGGAAGGCATTTAACAAAGGAATAAAGGTAGGGCTTGAAAAGTATGATGTGCAATTTTCATGCATTTTGTTGTTGGATTTTCAACGTGACTTTCTTGAAATTAGTGTGAATTCCACAATCACACGTCCTAGTACAGAGACCGTGGTTTTGGCATTAGTCATACCGTATACAGTATATGTAACTTGTTCTTTCTCTTATTAACACTGATCTTGTAATTAATCTCTTTATTCTGTTGTTTTTATATAAATTTTGTGTTTGTCTTTTAAATGACAGAAACCGTAAACCACAAATTGAAATTTCATGAAAAAAAGAAACATTTTAGTATGTATAGATTAATTTATTTTGTAGAGACAAATATATAGCAAGATGCAATGTTGGGTGGGGGCTGGCAAAGTTAATGACCTTGTTATCCATGTGAGGCATAAAAACACATGTAATTATATATATGGAATCATGCAAATTCATACAGTGCATTAAAGTCAGTACCGTTTCTTTGAAATCTTTTCTTTTTGTCAAACATTAACTACT
Source organism: Margaritifera margaritifera (assembly GCA_029931535.1). Classification (NCBI taxonomy): domain Eukaryota; kingdom Metazoa; phylum Mollusca; class Bivalvia; order Unionida; family Margaritiferidae; genus Margaritifera; species Margaritifera margaritifera. The sequence continues at coordinate 129,645 of JAQPZY010001460.1, forward strand.
AGATCTAGCCATGCACCATACAACTTTCCCATGAACATCTCTCAGTAAAGTCTCTTGCAGATGATTTCAGGACAAATTTACCAGTATGGTGGACAAGCTGGCAGCTGCTCATCCTTGAAATTTCTACAAAAATGCCATTTTGAATTAAGCATATTGTGCAAAGAAACATGTTAAATTAGCAGTATAGATACTGACAAAATGCTATTTTATGCTTTTTCTGTTCATGAATGGTTTATGAAATTTTTCTGATATTCAAAGAATTTATTTCAAGTATCATACAATAAAATCTATCAGGCACCTACAAATACAGGTTTTGCAATACACAGTAGCAGGAGAATATTTGCTATGTGTACCTGTTTTATGGTTTACGGTAGCTTCCTGCTGAAAAATCTGGTTAAAACTTGTTGTAACCAAGAAATGTAGAAAAGAAAGCACTCTTAGTGAATTTTACTGATCAAAAGAGCTTTTCCAACACATTTCTCCTGAGGATAAATGTGATATTGTGGATGCCTACATCAAAACAAAAGCTAATCCATATTTTGATAATTTTCCGGAATTTTCTAGCGAGTGCCTTTAAAACAATGATATAGATAAGCACGTACTAATGAAAATAGTATTTTTTAAAAAGTATCTATGGATATGGGTCAGTACAATGTGTGTAAAATTGAGTGTTATTTCAACCCAAAGGTAATAGCAGACAACTTGCACCACGAGATTGAGCAACAAAAATATAAGAATCTATCTTGTGTGTAGTAAAACTGTTGCCACTTGTTAGGCCATTTTGCAACTGGAATTTAAAAAGTAGGTAGCAAAACTTTCTTTACCTGCTTCTTCATGTTTAATTCTTACCCTGCAATATGGCTTCCAGTAATGTCATGTGAAAAGGTTATTTAATATCGTGTGCAATAAATAAAGGCTGCATAGTCCAGGGAGTTTTGAAATACATGTACTTTAATCAGTTCCTGCAGTTCTTGGCATGATCATGCTAGATAATATATTTTGTGAGTTCTGTGACTGATACCATGATAAAGCTTAATTATCTAGTACTGTTTGTTTTCAAACAAGTTTCTCAGATACCAGTGCAAGTCTGGCAGATTGTGGTGCAATATCATACAAATTATCTGACATTAGCTACATGAGGCATTACCCTCCCAACATGGGGATTTGACATGTTTACTTAGACTGATTCTGCTTTTTCTCATGGACCTTGGGTAGGCAGACATATTAATGATTAAATAGGTACCAGTCTCTGCAGTGAGACCCTCTGCTGTCACATGTCAAATGGTCATTTGTTTCCATTTAGTGATCCAATCTTACCTATACACTTTAGTGTCAAGAATTTATTTTTATACTGACCCCCAGCTGTGATCATTAAAAAACACTCTTTTGGACTTGCCTGTGTTGTGATCATTAAAAAACACTCTTTTGGACTTGTCTGTGTTGTGATCATTAAAAAACACTCTTCTGGACTTGTCTGTGTTGTGATCATTAAAAAACACTCTTTTGGACTTGTCTGTGTTGTGATAATAATTACCTGTAAACCAGGCTCCAAAGTCCACAGTAAAATCTCAGATATGCCTTCAAACTACGTGTGATCAAATTCAAGTTATTTAAAGTTTCATTCGTATGAATGGCATAGAAAGGGTACTAATGATGTATATTCAGGTCATATAACAAATAAGTAAAGATTGAACTACTGTAATAATTCTTATTGATGTTCTGGGCCATTCTTTTGACATTCATAAAAATGTCTGGAAACTCCCAATAAAACATGGATGTTCATCCAACTGGAAAACAGTGGCCATCTTGAAAATCTTGTGATGTCTAGTTGGTCCTAAATGAAAATTGTGACAGTGAGTCATCCAGTTTAGTTCCATGGCAGCCACTTCTCTTTCATGGATGGCCATATCAACAAGGGTTTTTTACTAAAAGACTTCTTATAGTGTCTACTTGATCCTAAATGAAAATGGTGTCAATCTGAAGTCCAATATGGCCACCACAGCAGCCATCTTGAATATCTTGTTATTGCTACTTTTCCTGAACAAAGTCATATTGACATGGTATTTTGACCAGAAGACTTCTTATGATGTCTAGCTGGTCCTAAATGAAAATAGGTACCACTCACACATCCATTATGGCTGCCATAGTGGCCATCTTGATAATCTTGTTATTGCTCCTTCTCCTGAATGGATAGTCATATCAACACAGGATTTTTACCAAAAGACTTCTTATGATATCTAGTTGCTCCTAAATGAAAATGGCGCTGTTCAGACATCCAATATGGCCACCACAGTGGCCATCTTGCAAATCGTATTATCACTACTCTTGAATGAACAATCATATCAGCATGGGGTTTTCACTGAAAGACTTATGATGTCTAGTTGTTGATAAATGAAATTGGTGCCAATATGACCTCCAATATGGCTGCAACAATGACCATCTTGAAAATCTTGTTATGGCTACATCTACTAGATGGCTGGTCATATCGATATTGTGCTTTCACCAGAAGACTTGTGATGTCTAGTTGGTCCTAAAAGGAAATGGTGCACATCTGATATTCAATATGGCCACCTTGGCAGCTATCTTGAAAATCTTGTTATTATTACTCCTCCAAAAAATGGAAAGCCATATGAACATAGTGTTTTCACCAGAAGACTTCTTATAATTTCATGTTTGTCCTAAATTAAAATGATGATGATCTGATGTTCTTGAAAATCTTGTTATTACATCTCCTCTTGAATGGAAAGTCATTTTAACATGGGGTTTTCAGCAGAAGAGTTCTTATGGTATCTAGTTAGGCTTAAATGAAAATGATGCAAACTGACCCTCGATATGGCCACTGTGGTGGACATCTTGAAAATATTGTTATCTAAACTCCTCCCAAATGGATGGCTATATCAACATGGGGTTTTTACCAATAGACTTCTTATGATACCCACTCGGTTCTAAATGAAAATGGTGCCAATTTGTTCATCCAATATGGCTGCCATGATGGCTGTCTTGAAAATCTTGGTGTTATTACTCCCCTTGAATTGATGGTCATATTGACATGGGGTTATCACCAAAAGACTTTTAATGATGTCTACTTGTTTCTAAATGAAAATGGTGCCAATCTGACATCCAATATGTCCACCATAGCAACTAATTTTAAAATCTTGTTATTGCTGAAGAATATGTGAGATGGTTTCAACTAATGCTGTCATGTTTTAAAAAAATTTCTGTTTAAATGTTATTTGTGGCAGATGAGAGTTATTTTTTTTAAGGATATTGATAGAAAAAGTTAAGTCTTTAGAAACAATAAAGTCGTTTTAGTTAAGTCCTAAAATAAGTAGTTTCCACAATAATTCCAGATTACTTGATAACACTATACAGGGGCAGATCCAGAAATATCATTAGGGGGATTTAAAGAAGTAGGTGAGTAGTCTGTGGGACGGAACTCCTGGTGCGGGCAAAAAAGAGAACCGCCCAGAAGCTCCTGCATTTTAAACATTTCCAGGCTTAATTGTATCCATCAGTCTGTAAAGAAAACTTACTCTAGGAAGTTTTCTTTTTGTTTCACGATCATTTTTAGGATGGCACACATTCTCCACTGCCTCCTCTCATCTGCCCCTGCTATTTACCTGTATACCTAAGTTAATGCTCAGATTTTGACATAACAATGACTGCTACAAATATCAGGAAACTTCAGCAAGACATAACGTATTACGGAATATGGACTGACTCGTTGCTCTAGTGCTCCAATTCCATAAACGACATTGATGTTATCAAGATTAAAGCAAGAATCAAACTTAACTTTCCATATCCAACTAAGCTGAATCTGTCCTTAACATCAGTCATGTATGTAGACCAAATGTTAAAAAATGTGTATTCAACGACTACACTGTCAAAAAAAGTTAAGCCCATCGCAATGTTACCTCACAGACAGAATGCAGAAACATGCAGATTCAGTCGCCTAGAATTTACCATTACCGACATTTTCTTAATTTTCATTTTCAATTTTCTTCAAGAATGCATAAAAATGCAGATTCAGTCACCTAGAATTTACAATTACCGACATTTTCTTAATTTTCTCTTTCAATATTCTTCATGAAAGAGAAAATTTGGAATGCTTTAGAATACAGTTTGGATATATGGAAGTCAGTTAGCATTAACACCTATGCAAAAATAATACTTGGAGTGCAGCTTTTTTACCCACAAATATGGCTTCTTGGCTCTTGTGCAAAGCTGCGGAGGTCATCTCCAATATATTTAGCGGTCAGAGATCATGTGCACATATGATGGCTATTATTTAAGTATATACATGTAGCTGCCTATTCACTTTGGAGAATGTGGATACCACTGGTGAACTAAATGCGGCAATTGGTTGTTCAGTGAGTACATTTGTGCCAGAGGGCACGTGATCACTTTTAAAAAACTTATGTATATATTTCAGGTCATAGCACTAGTGCTTCCCCCAGTGTAGGAAATCTTTGTAGAGCATAGGTTACAATTAGCTTTCTTTGCTGCCAGCATGAACAATTGTTAATGCTCAAAGCCGGAGATTTTTTAATAAGACCAGGATACAAAGTTACGTCATTTTGTCGTGTGCTTTATTTCTTGTTTAAATGGAGGGCATGTTTTGCAAATGTTTACATGGGTAACACAAAACGATCTTGTTTACACATGGAAATGTGACAGTTCTTAGTTTCAGCACTCAGCAATTAAAAGGATGAAATGGTCTTATCTTGAATTCCTGGAAATTCTTTTTGCCCAGTAGGGACTCTTGTTTTTGGGATGTAATGTGCATCTAGTTTCTCTTTTACCATGATTTACACCTTTTATTCAAGATCTACATTGCCAATTGCACACCAATAAAACAGAAAAACTTCCTGCCTACCATATTTGCTTGTGTATAACAGACAACCCTGAGAACTGTGAACATAATAGATTCAGATTTGCCATCGCATAATGTGCAGGTTGATCAACAAGCAATGTTAACCAAACTGCTGCCCAGGTGGCACTCTTGCTTCCCTCGAAACTCCACTACCATCACAAATTCATATCTACAACTTTCTAGCTGGAAAGGTCTGCTTTTGATTCAGCCTCGTTTTTCTAAGGGACTCGACAGAAGTAATGAAAAATATATGTGTATTAAACCTTATGTCAGTAATTCTAACAATTTTAACTGTTCATTTAATTCCCCCCAAAAAAATGAACACGAAATTGACATCTGATGACTCAAAACAAGATGGGGTAACATGGTGTGTGCCAGTGCATTATGCTACAGTAGATCAGGGTACTGTTTGTTGTTGGTCAGGTCTAGTACAAGAATAAATATGATAGTTGACCTTGTTTGGTAAAGTCAGTTGCCTTTTGATGGTCAAAGTCTAGTGGGCGGTATTGCATGTAACTCCAAAATTGGTAGGGTTATAAGTGCCTTTAACTTTAGTAATTAACATTTCACATGGTTAATGTATACAAATTGCATTCCAGAAAGATTCTGTACATACTAAAAAAGCTTTACATTGGTATAATTTCTAACATATCCATTAACAACATGAACATGCAAAGAGATTTGATTTGAAAACATACATTGCAACAATTCATGACAACCACTTTTCTAAAAGAACTACCTTCTGTATCTAGTCAGGTACTACCGTATATACTCATGTATAGGCAAATATCGACTGCAAACTGCATAGACCCAGATCTGCTGTCGCATAATGTGCCGGTAGATCTGGGTCTATGCAGTTTGTAAGGACTAATCAGTAGAACAAGCATCATAGACCCTGATCTGCCAGCGCATTATGCAACAGCAGATCAGGGTCAATGTTGTTTGCATTTGGACCAGGATTATACATGAGTATATACGGTAATTTTTCTTTCTCTATATTATATTTCCTTTATTAACTTTGCTGCAGCCATTATGTTGTTTGGGTTCCCTCCCCCTCAGATAAAGATTGCATAATTCACATTAACAATGATTCCTTTGGGTTGGAGCTGTGAATAAGACCATACATTATTCATTATGTTCTATGTAAATGTATCTGGCTCCTAACAGCTACTTAATTTGTGTAACGTGTATATTTTATGCCTATTGAAATTAGGTCATGGGGTGAAATTGAATAACCAGGGATTTTCTGTCCACTTCTCTGACTATTTTCAAACAGCTTCTATGCGTATGCCGAGAAAAATATGCAAGTAGATTTAGTTGAAGTTTTGGTATATTGCATAAAAAGAACTACACTTACCATATTCACCCAGTGAATAATGTCACTGTTCACCGAAGTGCAAACAGTGAAGACCCTGAGGTGCATTATGCAACTGCAAATCATGGTCAGTGCTATTCACTTTGAATCAAAGGAAGAAAAAACAGGGTTGACTCTAATCAGACAGTACAGAATGCAACAAAAGGTCTGAGTTTCCCCCTTGTGAGGTAGGGAATGTAGAATAGGCCTGAAACGCCTTTGCTGCATGTCTTAAGAAGTTTTAAAGGAGACAATTTTTTTGTCCTGGGATGCATCCCATGATGATGTTCCAGCAGCAAAGGTCTTTGACTTTGTAATGAGTGCAGTTTATAAAACAAATATATACAAATTGACTTTCTAGTTTTACTCTTTTTTGCCTCATCATTGTTTTGTATGCCATTTTTGGGATACCTGAACTTAAAGCACTATATAGCCAGGATGTGCTGATGTGCTGTTAGACCCTATACATATATAAATATACAGTTATTTACGCTGTTAGACCTTATACTTATATAAATATACAGAGTTATTTATGCTGTTAGACCCTATTCATATATAAATATACAGAATTATTTATGCTGTTAGACTCTATACATATATAAATATACATTTATTTATGCTGTTAGACCCTATACATATATAAATATACAGAGTTATTTATGCTGTTAGACCCTATACGTATATAAATATACAGTTATTTATGCTGTTAGACCCTTTACTTATATAAATATACAGTTATTTATGCTGTTAGACCCTATACTTATATAAATACATGTATACAGTTCTTTATGCTGTTAGACCCTATACATATATAAATATAGTTATTTATGCTGTTAGACCCTATACATATATAAATATACAGTTATTTATGCTGTTAGACCCTATACATATATAAATATACAGTTATTTACACTGTTAGACCCTATACATATATAAATATAGTTATTTATGCTGTTAGACCCTATACATATATAAATATACAGTTCTTTATGCTGTTAGACCCTATACATATATAAATATACAGTTATTTATGCTGTTAGACTCTATACATATATAAATATACATTTATTTATGCTGTTAGACCCTATACATATATAAATATACAGAGTTATTTATGCTGTTAGACCCTATTCATATATAAATATACAGAATTATTTATGCTGTTAGACTCTATACATATATAAATATACATTTATTTATGCTGTTAGACCCTATACATATATAAATATACAGAGTTATTTATGCTGTTAGACCCTATACGTATATAAATATACAGTTATTTATGCTGTTAGACCCTTTACTTATATAAATATACAGTTATTTATGCTGTTAGACCCTATACTTATATAAATACATGTATACAGTTCTTTATGCTGTTAGACCCTATACATATATAAATATAGTTATTTATGCTGTTAGACCCTATACATATATAAATATACAGTTATTTATGCTGTTAGACCCTATACATATATAAATATACAGTTATTTACACTGTTAGACCCTATACATATATAAATATAGTTATTTATGCTGTTAGACCCTATACATATATAAATATACAGTTCTTTATGCTGTTAGACCCTATACATATATAAATATACAGTTATTTATGCTCTTAGACCCTATACATATATAAATATAGTTATTTACGCTCTTAGACCCAATACATATATAAATATACAGAGTTATTTATGCTGTTAGACCCTATACATATATAAATATACAGTTATTTATGCTGTTAGACCCTATACGTATATAAATATACAGTTCTTTATGCTGTTAGACCCTATACATATATAAATATTCAGTTATTTATGCTGTTAGACCCTATACATATATAAATATAGTTATTTACGCTCTTAGACCCAATACATATATAAATATACAGTTCTTTATGCTGTTAGACCCTATACATATATAAATATACAGTTATTTATGCTGTTAGACCTATACATATATAAATATACAGTTATTTACACTGTTAGACCCTATACATATATAAATATAGTTATTTATGCTGTTAGACCCTATACATATATAAATATACAGTTATTTACACTGTTAGACACTATACATATATAAATATACAGTTATTTATGCTCTTAGACCCTATACATATATAAATATAGTTATTTACGCTCTTATGCTGTTAGACCCTATACTTATATAAATATACAGAGTTTTTTATGCTGTTAGACCCTATACTTATATAAATATACAGAAAGTTATTTATGCTGTTAGACACTATACATATATAAATATACAGAGTTATTTATGCTGTTAGACCCTCTACATATATAAATATACAGAGAGTTATTTACACTGTTAGACCCTATACTTATATAAATATACAGAGAGTTATTTACACTGTTAGCAGTTGGACTTGTGTTTTACTACAGAAAAAAAATGTTTACTCTTCTTTTGGGGCTGAAATTTTCACAAAGTCTACTCGTATAAAATCGTTACTAGAATCATATCTATCTGTCTATCAGTCTATCTGTCTGTCTCAATTCATCCATCCATCCATTCATCCAACTTACATGTAGGTCTGAGTGGAGACTAAAGGTGATTAAAGTTGTTTACTTAGCTACTTTATAAAATAATGCATACATGTCATGGTGTACTTGATTACAGAAAGTTTAACATGCTCACCGATTTTTTTAAAAACCACAAATGATGGTGTTTTTAGTGCTACACATTAGCTCATGATGATTTGGCAACCCCAGGACCAACTCTCACAGGAAGGTTATCAAAATGACTGATTAGTTGAGGTAATTATGGAAAGAGGAAACCTTAAACGCCCTACTGTTATTCTGCTTGTAAACCTGATATCAAAATTGCACAGAACAATTAATGTGTTTACAGATAGCTAGTGAACTGCACACATTTTAAAAAATGTGCATTTTGCAACTTTGTCATTCATAGTAGTAAATCTTGCATTTAAATTGTTAATTATTAATTATTACCTATGATTTTGTGTATGTTCAACCTAAATTATATGACTTAAGAACATATGTTGTGAATCACATGTGAACAATAAAAGTTGATTGGTATTTAAGACTAGCATAGCATGTTTTAATTTTAGGATGAATAATAGGATTGATTAATTTTTGATATTTACCAACACATCAGCACATAAATGACTATTTAGTGCTGAAGTAGTGGGAGTTAAGTGTCTTTCCAAGATACCACTAAGCAAGCAACTGACCCAAGCTGGCCTAGGCAAGATTTGAACCTGAGACCCAATGATTACACTTCCAGCATGCTAACTGCTGATCCTAAGCTGCTCCCTCAGAGTACATGTTGTACGAACATAAAACTTTTCATGTGGCTTGCAGAAAATGTTTAGTTTCCTTTTTCAATTAAGTTTTATCATTTCTATTTTGATGTCCAACTTGTAAGGCCTATATTGATGTCTGTATGTACTCACTTATAAATTAAGTCGAACTGCAAACTGCACAGATCCAGATCCACTGTCGCCTAATGCATCTGCAGATCTGGGTTTATGCAGTTTGTTATGAGTAATCAGCAGAACAAACAACATAGACCCTGATCTGCCAGTGCATTATGTGACAGCAGATCAATGTCTATGTTGTTTGCAGTTTGACTTGACTTATAAGCAAGTACATACTGTAACTTATCTTTGCCACTGCTCTTCTTGCATGAATGGTGGCATTGAAAAGGTTTTCATTACAACTCTTTTTGCAATATTTAAATGGTTCTGAATTAAAATGGTGCATATCTGATGAGTGACCACCAACATATCCACACTTTTGTGAAGGAATTTTGAAAACCATACCTAATTGACTATGGGGTCAAGTCAAAGGTCTTTGCTTGCATTTTTGTACTTCATTGAGTGTATGAACACAGAGACTTGTACATATTCAAGTGAATTTTGACCAGACTTTGTATTTAGTTTCATTCCAATAAATAAGTTGATAGTATTCTGTCAATGATTTTAAGGTCAAAGGTCTTTTCGCTGTTCTGGCTTGTAAGCATGAAAACACCAACAATTATGAATGGGTTTTCATCATTTAATCCAGTTTGTGGATATATCTGAAGAATATCTTGAATGATATCACTCAGCTAGCTTTGTTTTTTGTTTTGTTTTTAAATTGTTAGTTATAGATTCAAACAAACTTAGCATGTGGTTATATCTTGACATTTTCTGAGACAAGTTGAGTGATCTTCTATCCATGTTATCAGGTTCCAGGTCAAAGGCCATGATAAAGAATTTTGTACTGCACTTACAGGTATCTTGTGAACATGTTAACTCAAACACAAGAAAATAGTTTTGTTGCCAAATTTGGTATGTTGGAGTTTCTCAAGAATATCAGTGGTTTCAATACTCCTCAGTTGAAAAACAGAAATGGTTTTATTTTGGTTTTCTGTAAATGATTTTCAGCTGGTAGAGTGTCAGTCTCTTAAAGACACTCTTGTACTAATTATATTAGTAACCTTAGGTTTTATACTCTCATTTAAATACTACCTGTGCTATACTTTGTTTCCATGGTAACAAAAAACTAAATGCTGACAAATTCTAAGCGTTAAAGAGCACCTCTATGTAACTTGCTTGATACAGTATGTGTACCAGGTTGGGTTGAAATACCTTGAACAGTTTGAGGCTGCTCTGGAAACAAAAGTGTTTACAGGCAGACAGGTTGACAGAGGCTGACAGAGAGACATACAGACTGGCATGGCAGTAGCTATATTCTTCCACATTACCAATTGGGGGAATAAAAACATGTTTTACTTCAGAGGTATGTGCATAAATTATACTGTACTTGATTCTCCATTGATTTCAATCACTGAATATAGCCTCTTTTTTTTAAATTTTAGAATTGTTCCCCTTGCCAGAGCAGTTTAACAGCACTAGCAGTGAAGTATGCCACTGAGTTACAGACACATTTTGAGGATGTGGTGGAATGTCTTGAAGACATGCGATTGTGGCGTGTCAGTGAGGATGCAGCATCCATTTATACAGTAAGTCAAGCTGTTACCCATATCTACCATATTTACCATATATACTCACTTATAAGTCAAGTCCAACTGCAAACAATGTAGACCCTGATCTGCCATCGCATTATGTGCTGGCAGATCAGGGTCTGTGTTGTTTGTTCTACTTATTACTCGTAACAAACTGCATAGACCCATTATGCACATTATGCATTGGCATATTGGTGTCTATGCATTTTACAGTTGGACTCGAGTTATGAGCGATGTATCTGTCACGTCCCAACACATCATATCGATAGAATTTTCTTTTTATTCAAAAACTTTTGAAGTACTTCATGAACTGAAACTCAGTTTGTTATTAGACATTTAAAAAGTAAAGTTCGATTTTCAACCTTTTCTTAAAAATATTTGACGAGTTATAGCCCCTGTCTGACTCTGAACTTTACCCTTGTATATTGAACTAAGTTGTTCTTTAATTCCATCATATTGATTGGGCATCGGAATAGAATGGACACATTCCTAGTTTCTCTGTTGATCTGCTAACTGCATCCTTATCCAGCGCTCTTGATTTTGATCACATGTTCAATCAAATTTTGACAACCTTTTTAGAAAAGTAAAAACTTGTTTTAGACCAATGAGACATCAGTACACATTTCTTGTAGTTTCCTTGATGTTCAATCTGTCATTAAAAATCCACACAATGTACTGTTGAAGCATCATTTAGGTTTTTCCTGATGATGCATTCGTGCATCATTTTATGTGGTATGGTCCAATGAACTTGCACTGAACTGCTTTTGATCTAGATAATAGTCCTGTATTTTCAATAATTCATTTTAAATAGAGACTTAAAATTCTATCACCCAAGATGACAGGTAGCTCAGATGTTTAACTTATTAATTCTGTCTTTTAATGGTATTTTAATCAGGTATTAAAGAGTCATGTTTGCATTTTTGAAAATCTTTTGCTATTTTTATCTTTTGCATATTGAAATCTGCACATGGAATCTAAGCCAGCATAATAAAAATAATCCAGTTTATTTATGGAAAAATATTCAATAAGTGTGCAGCAAAAATCAGTCAAAGTTTATGGCTGTAAAAGAAAATATGTGAAACAAAATGAAATCCCTAGACAGTTACTGATATTTAATAATTGTGTTTGCATAATTTAGTTCTTGTTCTGCAAGATAATGATCAGTTTGGTCTTTATACAGACCTTAGAGATAACAGGTGCTTTCAGGTTTGGTTTATGCAGGGAAATGAATGAAGTTGTTACAAGTACTATCGTATTTCCCCATGTACTGTGTACTGATTTTCATGTATTTCATGGTTGCTACAAATCATGAATTTAAATACCCAAGGCCGAAAAAGATAATATTTTTATTTCTGGTTTCATGCTTAAAAAAAATGTGTCAGTTCATTGGAATAAGATTTTTAAAACTCGTTTTTCCACCTCCATGTACCGAAAGTAAACCACTGATGCATGAGCTAATTTTGTTCATTTGAGAAAAGACCTTGTCAGTATTACTCAACAACATAATGTTATATGATAGATATAAACTCTAAGTACTTAACTAATTTGCATTTGTCTTGCATAACTTGCTGTAAAATTTAAGCTGACCTTGATTAGTACACAGTGTGCAAAGGTATCTGTTATTGAATCATGCTTTCAAATCTGTGTCCAGTAGGTCTTTAAAAATATTACAAAAAATATTAAGCATTGTAATGAGTATGATGTTTGATAATATGACCTACAAATGAAATGAAATCCAAACTGGTTGCAACATTTAGAAAATCTGGAATTTTTTTTTTTTTTTTTTCTAATTTTTTTTTTGTCAGAAAAATTTACAGGCAGAAAATATGGTCAGTCAGGAGATCATAAACAAAGTTTTTTTTCATTTAGACCCAGTGAACACTGGTTCTTTTGTGAAAACAATAGGACTTCTCAATCCATGAATTTAAGTACCAAAAATGTCATTTTTTGCAAAACTACAAAAGATGATAAAAATGAAAATAATTGAATTTACAGTATACAGCAGAAAGTCAATTGTGAACAGTATAGATCCCAGCCTAATGTTGTATAATACATGGGTATGCCATTGTATAATGCATTGGCATGTCAGAGTTTACAGTATACAGAAAAGCCTATTGTGAACAGTATAGATCCAAGCCTGCTGCTATTTCAGAGTCTGCAGTATACAGGAAAGCCATATGTGAAGAGTATAAATCCTGGCCTACTGTTGTATAATGCACTGGCATGTCATTGTATAATGCACTGGCATGTCAGAGTCTACAGTATACAGGGAAGCCAATTGTGTAGAATATAGATCAGGGCCTGTCGTGGTATAATGCACTGGTATTTCAGAGTCTGTAGTAGATAGGAATGCCAATTGTGAAGAATATAGATTGAGGCCTGTTGTTGTATAATGCACTGGCATGTCTGAGTCTACAGATTCAGAAAAGCCAATTGTATAGATCCAGGACCTAAGCCAGTTGTGAACAGTATAAATCCAGGCCTGCTGTTGTATAATGCATGGGCATGTCAGAGTCTACAGTGCACAGGAAAGCCCATTGTATAGATCTAGGCCTAAGCCAGTTGTGAACAGTATAGATCCAGGCCTGTTGTTGTATAATGCACTGGCATGTCAAAGTCTACAGTATACAGGAAAGTCAGTTGTGAACAGTATAGATCCAGGCCTGCTGTTGTATAATGCACTGGCATGTCAGAGTCAACAGTATACAGGAAGGCCAATTGTGAACATTATAGATCCAGGCCTGCTGTTGTATAATGCACTGGCATGTCAAAGTCTACAGTATACAGGAAAGTCAATTGTGAACAGTATAGATCCAGGCCTGCTGTTGTATAATGCACTGGCATGTCAGAGTCAACAGTATACAGGAAAGTCAATTGTGAACATTATAGATCCAGGCCTGCTGTTGTATAATGCACTGGCATGTCAGAGTCAACAGTATACAGGAAAGTCAGTTGTGAACATTATAGATCCAGGCCTGCTGTTGTATAATGCACTAGCATGTCAGAGTCAACAGTATACAGGAAAGTCAATTGTGGACATTATAGATCCAGGCCTTCTGTTGTATAATGCACTGGCATGTCAGAATCAACAGTATACAGGAAAGTCAATTGTGAACATTATATATCCAGGCCTGCTGTTATAGTATGCACTAGCATCTCACAGTCTATGGTATACAGGAAAGCCAGTTGTGAACAGTATAGATCCAGGCCTGCTCTTGTATAATGCTCTGGCATGTCCAAGTCAACGGTATACAGGAAGGCCAATTGTGAACATTATAGATCCAGGCCTGCTGTTATATAATGCACTAGCATGTCAAAGTCTACAGTATACAGGAAAGCCAGTTGTGAACAGTATAGATCCAGGCATGCTCTTGTATATTGCTCTGGCATGTCAGAATCAACGGTATACAGTTTGCTTGAAATCAATTGTAGAATTATTGATTTAGTTAATATAGATAATTTCAAATCATACACAAGATGGAGAACCAATGGTGGTGTACTTATTCCACATTTTTTTCAATACACAGGGATCTCAATTACACTTGAATGAAATTAAACAAAAAAAAACCTCATAAACTAATAATTTCATACTGTACTTTGCTCTTACTTCAATGATATCAGTAAAGTGGAAATGGAAAATTAGAAGTTTTTTTGAAAGTGGAAATAGTGTTCATGTAGTTTTCGACAAAATTTCACGCCTTAGGGTAAGAGAAAGAATACATTTATTTATAAAGACCTGATAAGAACCAAGATACAAAAGCAAATGGCAAACATTAAACTTTGTCCAGGCAGCTAGAGTGTGCAATTGGTGCAGATGAATGGACCAATTCTTTTGTTTTGGCTAAACTTTGTACAAAAAGATATGAAACTGATTAGCCTTAAAATTTAGATTTCTTGGTAGATATATTGCCACAAACCAGTTTTTGAAATAGATTAATTTCAGTGATTATGATAAATGCACCTTTGTAAGGAGGGCATAGAACATACTGAGCATTTATTCTATGACTGTTCAGTTACTTAACACTTTTGGAAATTGTTTGTGGAGTGGATACAAACTTATGACCCAAATTTTGGAATTACAGGAAAAGATGTTTGTAAAGGAAATGACAATTTTGATGATCTTATTAACTTAATAATTTTGCATGCAAAATATGTTATATACAGATGCATCAAAACTATCAAATCTCACCTATTATAAAAACTTTGCTTGAAAAATATGTAGCTAAAGTGATGAGTTTGAGAAAAAGTGGACCCTATTGTCAACTTTTGGTATGTGATTTTTAGCTCTACATGTTATCGCTACTTTTCCTGAATGGATTGTCATATCAACATGGAGTTTTCACTGAAAGACTTCTTGTGATGTCTTGTTGGTCCTAAATTAAAATGGTGCTGATCTAATGTTTAATATGGCCACCATGGTGGCCTTCTTTAAAATCTTGTTATTGCTACTCCTCCTGAATGGAAAGTCATATCAACATGGGGTTTTCACCAGAAAACTTCTTATGATGTCTAATTGGTCCTAAATGAAAATGGTGCCAGTCTCGTGTCTAATATGACTGCCACGATGACCATCTTGAAAATCATTTATCACTTCCTCCTGAATGGATAGTCATATCAACATGGGGTTTTCATTGAAAGATTTATTATGATGTCTAGTTGGTACTCAATGAAAATAGTGCTGCTCGCACATCCAATATGGCTGCCATCTTGAAAATCTTGTTACCGCTACTCCTCCTGAATGAATGGTCATATCATCATGGGTTTTTTTTCTAAAAGACTTCTTTTTATGTCTTGTTGGTCCTAGACTTCCAATATGGACACCACAGTGGCCATCTTGAAAATCTTCTTATCACTACTTCACCTGATGAATGATCATATAGGCATGGGATTTTCACTGGAAGACTTCTTATGATGTCTAGTTGGTCATAAATGAAAATGGTGCCTATCTGACCTCCACTATCGCCGCCACAGTGGTCATCTTGAAAATCTTGTTATGGCTACCTCTCCTAGATGACTGGTCATATCGACATTGTGCTTTCACCAGAAGACTTCTTATGATGCCTAGGTCCTAAGTGGAAATGGTGCACATCTGGTATCCAATATGGCCATCATGGCAGCCATCTTGAAAATCTTGTTATTGTTACCCCTGCAAAATGGAGAGTCATATCAACATAGGGTTTTCACCAGAAGACTTCTTATAATGTTTTGTTTGTCCTAAATTAAAACGGTGCTGATCTGATGTTAAATATAGCTACCATGGTGGCCATCTTGAAAATCTTGTTAGCACTAGTCCTCTTAAATGGAAAGTCATTTTTGAAATGGGGTTTTCATCAGAAGAGTTTTTATGGTGTCTGGTTGGTCATAAATGAAAATGATGCAAATTGACCCTCAATATGGCCACCATGGTGACCATCTTGAAAATATTGTTATCTCTAATTCTCGCAAATGGATGGCTATATCAACATGTGGTTTTCACCAGTAGACTTCTTATAATACATAGTTGGTCCTAAATGAAAATGGTGCCAATTGTACATCCAATATGGCTGCCATGACAGCTGTTGTGAAAATTTTGCTGTTTCTACTACCCCTGAATTGATGGTCATATTGACATGGGCTTATCACCAAAAAACTTCTAATGATGTCTACTTGTTCCTAAATGAAAATGGTGCCAATCTGAAATCAAATATGTCCACCACAGCAGCTAATTTGAACATCTTGTTATCACTGAAGAATATCATAGATGGTTTCAATACTCAGCAGTTAAAAGGAAGAAATGGCCTTATCTTAATTTTTGGAAATTCTTTTCACCCAGTAGAGTGTCAGTCCATTGTTTTAAAAGTTTGTTTTCTTTTTTTCAACTGTTTTACACTTTTATGACTTCTTTTTTTGAGTGCAAAGGAAACAATATTACATTTAAAAAAGAAAAGACTGGCAATTTAAAAACACCTTGGGGTTTGTGTCCGAGAGTGTCTTTATGTAGAATATTTGTGAATGTGTGTGTGTGTGCGCTTGTGTGTGCATGTGCATGTATGCATGTGTGTCTGTTTAATATGTGCAAGTAAGCAAATATGTAAAATCCCGACAACTTATGTTCAGTAAAAAAAAAAAAATGAAGAAAAAAAATGATAGAATCAACATCATCAGGGGTTGAAAAATTCACTTGCCTAACTCAAAATGGCAAGTGAACATTTCTGGCAGTCCAGTGGGTTTTCCAATCGCTGATTCAGGAATTTCCCGTGTTTCTCTTTAATGAAGATGATGTTCTGTTGAGAATATTGCAGACTGTGTTCATTGAAAGTCCATACTTTCTACCAGACGTTTGTTTTCCATTTGTTTTAATCACACTCTTACAAGTGCTTCACTCTCACTCATCAGTACTAATAAACACTTTTCAGAGGTAGAGCAGACTGGTCTCAGTTTTTAAAAATACTTGCAACTGGTGTAGAAGGGTCAAAGAATAAGTTTGAGAAAATAGCCTTATTCATGGTAAAATTTAGGTTGTTAAAATTGTCAGCTTTTATTATTTCTATAATAGCTACTCGAGTAAGAGTTTATTTTGGGCAAGTAAAAACTTGTAGTACTTGCCTATGTGGGCTTAGGGTCTGTGTTGTTTGCAACTTATAAGCCAGCAGATATGGTACTGTATGTGGCCAAATTTTGTTTTTGAAAGTTACAAAAATAGAGACTGTTTAGAAAAGGAAAGTGGAAAATCATTAAGACGAATTTGGAGTATTAAGTTTTTGTCATTGTAACATTCTGTCAATGTAGCATTAGAATTTCATTGCATAGTACCGTATATACTCTCTTATAAGTTGAGTCCAACTGCAAACTACACGGATCCAGATCTGCCATCGCATTATGTGGTAGTAGATATGGATCTATGCAGTTTGTTAGGAGTAATTGCTAGAACAAACAACATAGACCTTGATCTGCTGGTGTATTACACCTAACTTATAAGCGAGTATATACGGTAAAAATATATGATTAAATCCACTAATACCAGTGTACTTCCAATGGAAGGGACTTGCTTGTATGGTTCTATAAAAACTAGACTTAAAAACCATAATTACTTAAATTGAGGAAGAGACTAATTATTATGTGTGACCCTCAGAGAGATTTATATCTTCTGTTGAATCCAGGTTGTGGAACACCTGTTGGCGTTTATTTGTGACTTTATTTAGTTCAATTTTGGATTGAATAAAATAAAGTGGGAATTAAAATTAGGCTGAATAGAGGAAAAGCTTTTTCACAGCTATTTGATGAGCCATCTATGAGAGTTCAGCTGATAAAACATCTCACGCAAAAATTAATTGTCTTGTGGTGTAACTTGTGATTTCCATCATTTAGTCATAACACTACTTTTGTAAAGTAAGCAAATTTACACCATACTAATTGAAGATACAGATTTTCTCGAATGAGAAATTGGTAAAAGTGTAGGTTATAGAATACTTCCTTATATACGATACTTCACCTGAATTCATACCTGTGATGTTATAATGAAGTAACTGATCAAAAGATGGAATGCATATAGTTCACTTATTTCATGACACGATCAATTATTAGCTATCTAATTCAATGGAGTTACCATTGTGATTAAAATCTCTGTGGATTGCTCAATCTTATCAGATCAATTGGCAGTCTGATAGATATATGATTCCACAAAGCGAAGTGCTGTCCTACAAAATCATCTATTTAAATGATGTGATAATTGCCACAATTGAACATGCATATTATTCCTGGTATTCAAGTCATTTGCTATATTTAGAGCCAGTTGTGCTTACGTAACTATGAGATGAGATCATTAGCTTGGTTAAGTTAGTGGTCCTTTGTAATTATTGTTTTTTTTTTGGATGTGTTTAAAAAATATTGTATGCTTTTATACATGTGTGTGTGTGTGTGTGTGTGTGAGCAGCTTTGTGTGTGCAGCTCAGGGTCACAAAAGGGTCCCCAAAAGGTAGCTAGTCATGTGTCACAGCAAATTTATTTTCATACACTTATTTGTATACTGTTGATGTGTAGACCCATCTAAAATTATTTTCTTACATGACCCTAAAGTACTAATCATTATGCAAACATACCCATGTCAAAACAAATGTGCGAATCTCTAATCTTGCCCACAGGGTTAAATTGGAGTCAGATGCCCACTTAGTAGCAATAAAACCCAAATTCGTAATTAAGGACCTATTCATGTAATGATAATCAGATATAAGGGTCCAATCATGTACCTCAAATTTATTGAGAAAACAACTATTGATAAATTGCTTGACTCGGAAAATATACAAATCAGGCAGGACATTCCTTGATACCAGAAAAGAGGATGTAATCACCCAGGGTTTATGTACTTATGGGGATTATATAAGATTTTCTGTGTTCTGACATTGCTTTTGCATAATCACCAACTTGGTTATCTTGAAGTTAAACTCACATAATATCAAGTTTTCTTATAAGCTTAATACACAGAAGAGATCAAAACAACTTTGAATTGCATTGTTTACTGTCATGCATAAGATGGAGGATGCTTGTCTTGACCCTAATTATTTATGGATAAAACAGCATCCAGCACAGTGGGTGTGTGTGGAGAATATACCATTATGTGATTTTTTAATTTGACCAAACTGGTAATGGTAAAATAGTATATGACAGAGGACCACTCACACTGTTTTGGTTTTAGCTGATGATGGGATATGCTATGCTGCATTTGATTGAGTTTTGGATCAAGAATAGGTCCAATGCAGCCTAGTGGCATACTGTCATCTGTCATATGCAATATAAGTGTGGTCAAGAATAGGTCTAATGTAGTCTAGTGGCATACTGTCATCTGTCATATGCAATACAAGTGTGGTAAAGAATAGGTTCAATGCAGCCTAGTGGCATACTGTCATCTGTCATATGCAATACAAGTGTGGTCAAGAATAGGTCCAATGCAGCCTAGTGGCATACTGTCATCTGTTATATGCAATACAAGTGTGGTAAAGAATAGGTTCAATGCAGCCTAGTGACATACTGTCATCTGTCATATGCAATACAAGTGTGGTCAAAAATAGGTCTAATGCAGCCTAGTGGCATACTGTCATCTGTCATATGCAATACAAGTGTGGTCAAGAATAGGTCCAATGCAACCTAGTGACATACTGTCATCTGTCATATGCAATACAAGTGTGATCAAGAATAGGTCCAATGCAGCCTAGTGGCATACTGTCATCTGTCATATGCAATACAAGTGTGGTCAAAAATAGGTCTAATGCAGCCTAGTGACATACTGTCATCTGTCATATGCAATACAAGTGTGGTAAAGAATAGGTTCAATGCAGCCTAGTGGCATACTGTCATCTGTCATATGCAATACAAGTGTGGTCAAGAATAGGTCCAATGCAGCCTAGTGGCATACTGTCATCTGTCATATGCAATACAAGTGATCAAGAATAAGTCCTAAGCAGCCTAGTGACATACTGTCATCTGTCATATGCAATACAAGTGTGATCAAGAATAGGTCCAATGCAGCCTAGTGGCATAATGTCATCTGTCATATGCAATACAAGTGTGGTCAAGAATAGGTCCAATGGAGCCTAGTGACATACTGTCATCTGTCATATGCAATACAAGTATGGTAAAGAATAGGTCTAATGCAACCTAGTGGCATTTTGTCATCTGTCATATTTAAAACAGTGTGGACTATCCTTGGTCGTGTACCATTTTCTGTTACTGCTTTGGTCAAATGTAAAAATTGCATGTTGGTATCACATATTGGTATTTCCCCCATAACCATGTTAAAATTATCTCTGCAGCTCTGAGGTTTAAAAACATTCACACAAACTGTAGACTTTAAATCAACATAAACTAATGCTGATTTGTATAATATATGTTTATTCTAAAGCAGAAAATATAAACATTGTTGCAGATTAGGTTGGAACACATCATTTTCAAATCAGTCATGTACATTTAAATGATAAAACCAAGCGATATTCATGATGATGACAAACAATTTGAATTTGGCCAATATTAGGTGAATATTAGTAATTCAGCAAACTGGAAGACAAGACAAGTCTATATACAAGTCAGATGGGTTGCAATTGTTCAAGATTCTGTATTCATGGCTTCTGATTCGAGCTAAGTCTGAGGTAAGGATGATACCAAAACAAATACTCGAGTATGAATCAAATACAGGCTGCAGATATTTTAATAGTAAAATTAGGTATTTATTTCAGCACTGAGTTTACCCCATCTTTAAAATAGTTTCATCCAGCATTCCAGCATGCATTTGAATGAAACTAGTAATGATAACCAAGACGCAGGTCCTAAAACATTTTGTGGTCTGAGGTCTGGGAATTATCTTTTTTGACTGTGTACCTGTCATATAGTACCAGTACTAGCCTGTCAGAACATTTAATTTTCTTGGGGCTGGGGGAATGGGGGAGGAGGGATGGGATTTTTTATTAAAAAAATTCTGACCCTCAAATAGCTTGAGGAAATATTCTTGCTCAGATTTATGGAAAAAAGAACATATTGTACCCATTATATTAGTTTAAAAAAATTTATCTTGGGGTAAAAGAAGAAAAAATATCCTGGCTCAAAGGAAATCCCAGCCCCTTCCCTCTCAAAAGTGAAATGGTTGGTCCTTAAATCTTGAAAATGTCTGAAAAGAGACATACAAGGGCACTGATGGTAGTGAAAGTAGATCACCCAACAGAGACTGTTGTTATAACATTACCGAAAATCTGAAAATTTAGCAGTCGAACATTTTGGTCTTCCCCAACCTCAGCTAAAGCCAAGCATCTATTCTTAGGGTTTACTGAATGTTCGAGATGGCTTTGTCTAAGTATTTACTAGTATTTATTAGCGGGCCAGAATCAAGCACATAGAATTCGTCTGCAACAGCTGGCGTAGTACCTGTTGCACTGCTGGTTGTCAAATGTTACAGGTCCTAAAAGGAAACCAACTATGATTAAAAATAAATTGAGGACTGTATATTTGTTTATTTCTGTGAAGAGAGGTGAGAAGGGAGCTGACCCCCTATCCTACTTAATCACTGGATGTTATAAATGTTGGGATAAATCCAAAGTAAGGCTACTCTGAGTAAAACATTTTGCTGCAAAGGTTCACATTTTCATTATAGAAGATGAAAGAAAAAATTACCGTATTTGCCGGCCTATAAGTCGATACTTTTTTACCTGGAAGTCTGGGCTTCGTCTTATACTCCGAATCGACTTATATATGGATTATGTCATTGAAATTGCTTTACAGTATGTTAATGTAATTTTTCCTACGTGAAAATAGTTGCATACAATGTACCAATAAATAATACCTATACAGACCATCTTAATCATTTTCCCAATTAATCTGGAATAGCATAGTGATACCATTAATATTCATGAAACCGGAAGTTACTGGTGAAAGTGACGAAGCCAAGGTGTTGATCTGGCTTCGTCTTATACTCCGCATCGACTTATATATGGAAGAAGGATTGAAAATTGATGAAATTAGCAAATTCGACTTATACTCCGCATCGACTTATAGGCTGGCAAATACGGTAGATGCTAATCAGATTTCTGAAAAATCTGAATCATGGTCAGTTTAAATATATAACTTTCTGATATTTATGGTAATCAGATAAAAAAAAAAATTAATAATCAATATTATTAAAGTATGTAGATGTCTCAGTTTTTACTTAGCATTAATTTTGTTACTTTTTCCTGTGTTTTGTTTATGTTCTATGGACTGTAGTAAAATATTTGCATGTCAGACTTAGTTGCTGGACCAATGCTTGACTTATGCGGACCTGGACAGTGTAGGATCCTACTGGTCCTGGACCAATGATTGACTTATGCGGACCTGGACAGTGTAGGATCCTACTGGTCCTGGACCAATGATTGACTTATGTGGACCTGGACAGTGTAGGATCCTACTGGTCCTGGACCAATGCTTGACTTATGCGGACCTGGACAGTGTAGGATCCTACTGGTCCTGGACCAATGCTTGACTTATGCGGACCTGGACAGTGTAGGATCCAACTGGTCCTGGACCAATGCTTGACTTATGCGGACCTGGACAGTGTAGGATCCTACTGGTCCTGGACCAATGATTGACTTATGTGGACCTGGACAGTGTAGGATCCTACTGGTCCTGGACCAATGCTTGACTTATGCGGACCTGGACAGTGTAGGATCCAACTGGTCCTGGACCAATGCTTGACTTATGCGGACGTGGACAGTGTAGGATCCTACTGGTCCTGGACCAGTTAGCCTGAAATGAAATTTTCAGGTTCTGAGGCATGTTGGGTTCCTCTAGAATGCATATCACTTCAAGTGAAAATGGATACGATAGTCCTGGCATTCAGATATGGAAAGTTAATTTAAAAATTTAAAATATTTTAAAGAATTGAATCATGTTCATCAATGTTGTGCCTTTATTTAGTCAGATATACATGGGGGTACAAGCTGCAGTGGGTTGGGGAGAAAACTGTTTAAGATTTGCAACTTACTTCTGTGTATTTTGAATGCTGATATATGTTGGCAGGCCCGAGGATCTAGACTGTTCACTTGGAATTATAAATAAAATGAACATTTTTGACCCTAATCTGCTGGCACATTATGGGATGGCAGATTTAGATCTATGCTGTTTGCATTTGGTGTGTCTTATATATGAGCAAATATGGTTTATGTTGAGTCTATTGACTCAAAGGGGCTTGAATTGTTCAAGGGCTCCAATCTGATGAATGGGCTTGTTTTTCAGATGTCATCTAGGGATAAAGGAATCCCATAAATCATGTGACAGTTTGTCAAATTGTCTGTTTATCCTTGAGACAACCTTGAGATTTCTAAGCAACACTTGTATCTTCCATCTGTTGCCCATTATTATTGGATGGAACAGTTTGTCCCTTGATGCACTGTGCCTGCTTTCTTGTAAGAAAGGTTTGACTGCAGTGGTATAAATCCTAGTCTGAATCCTCACCACATTTCTATCTAGCTTTGGATTCATCTACTTCACTGTCTTATACATCAACCATTATCTCTTGGCTGGTAATGTTTTTGCTTGATAAATTTGTTTATAATGGTATGTATGGTAGTGAGTAATAGAGTATCTATGGTAACCCTTTGACAGAGATAAAGTATAATGTTATGCATCATGTAAAACTTGTCAAGGACAGGCTTTGGCTGCAGATGACATTGGGTACACTTTTTCCAACCTGGCTTCCCTTATCAATGAATCAATGTGTAAGCAATGCAACAGTTGGCATTTGTGTAGACTGAGATTGTCCTACTGATATACGTTTTCTTGATGGCTTGCTTTTGGGTATAAGTTAGATGGAAATTGAAAAACTATTAATGCAAACATTTAAATTATGGTTCTTATTTAAGGGATCAAGAAAAAACAATTATATCCTGTTTAAAGAAGTAAATATTTTTTTGTTTGTTTGAGAAGTAAAAAGTTAATTGATTTAAATGACTTGTGTTCTCAATTAATTTAATCCCTTTTTTTGATCTTTTTCATTTCCTTAAAACTATTCATCAAAACTTAATAATATTACCAGTAATAATAATGATAATATTAGTAATAATGATAATAATGACTCTATTTAAAGAGGTTTACACAATGTCCTTGACTTGAGATTTAATTGCCTAATAAAGTGTGTTGACTGCCAGTCCAGATGTCTTTAAAATTAATGCAAATTTAGTTCATACATCCTTCATGGAAACTTGTATAGTAAAAACTGTCTTAAGCAGCCACCTGTGGAAAGTGAGAAAGTCTTCTCCTAAGACAGGTGTCTGTTTAAAACATGTTATTTTCTTGTGTAAGAAATTTTAAGGGATCAAGGAAAAGTGTGTGTTGAAGACAGGTGGTTGCATAATGAAGGCATCTGTGTAAGACAAGTTTAAATGTATATTCAGAATAAAGTTGCAGTAGTAAAGACTTCCAAATTTGTACTTCTTAATTAAAATACCTACAGTATATACTTACATATAAGTTATATTCAGCTGCAAATTGTATAGACCCATATCTGCTGTCTCATAATGCAGTGGCAGATCAGGGTCTATGCAGTTTGTTAAGAGTAATCAGTAGAACAAACAACATCTGCCTGTGCTGTATGTGACAGCAGATCAAGGTCTGTGTTGTTTGTAATTGGACGCAACTTATACGTAAGTATATACGGTAGCTTAATAAGTACTCTTCATATTAACATAGGTAGCTGCCGTAGCTCAGTTGGTAAAACATCTGATTCCTAATTAAAGGTTTACAGGTAAGATACCTGCCCAGGACAGCTCTGTCGGCTGCCCTGATATGTCTTTGGGAAAAGCACTTGGCTCCCATTTCCTCAGCCATTAATGTGTTCAAAGTGCTGTTAAAAACCAACCAAGCAATCATGATAACACTGTTCAAAGGAGCCAGAGAGTATGTACCTTATGGGCGTGACTGACTTATAAAGGAACTCGTTATGCATATAACTACAGTAGTATGAAATGGTATCCATGACCATACCTGCCTTATAAAAGGAACCATTTTGTAATGAAGTGACTTTTAATGTTGGGGTGCTATATTACCAGTTTGCTGACAAATACTTTTTCTGTTTCACTGAAATCCAGTAAAACATTCAACCAGACTAGATCCTTACCCATAGAGCCCTACAAAGCATCAGCCATACCTATCAGTTGACATTTTTGGGGAAGATGATATTATTATTTTCATCAGTGCAAGTATTGGATTGCATTGATAGTTGCATACTGTTAAATGCTTACATGAAAATAACTGTGTATGGTAAATAAGTGCACACAGGTCCTTCAGTACTTTTGTGGCAACCCCCCCCCCCCCCAAACTGCATTGATATGTGTGTAAAAGAAAATGAAAGTGATGATTAATGAGTACTAATTATATGATTTGCATGACTATTTAAAGTGATGATTAATGAGTACTAATTATATGATTTGCATGACTATTTAAAGTGATGATTAATGAGTACTAATTATATGATTTGCATAATTAATTAGAGTACTAATTTGCATGACTATTTAAAGTGCCTAGTGTTGTTATTGCTTCTCTTGTTGCTATATTTACTTTGATCAAGTATTTTTATGTAATGTGCTCTAAAATCAGGTCATTTTTAAAGCAAAGAAACTTTACCAATAGCATATGATGCACATCATTGTCATGTAGCAAATATAAAAAATAAGTGCATGTAACCTTCACTAATTTAAAAAAAATAGGCCTACCGTATATACTTGGTTATATGTCGAGCCCAACTGCAAACTGCACAGACCCAGATCTGCCAGCGCATAATGCGCTGGCAGATCTGGATCTATGCAGTTTGTTAGGAGTAATCAGTAAAACAAGCAACATAGACTCTGATCTGCCGGCGAACTATGTGACAGTAGATCAGGGTCTATGTTGTTTGCAGTTGAACTCAACTTATAAGTGAGAGTTCACGGTATATGCTAATTATTAGGATTTTAAGTATCTCCCTCAAAGATCTTTATACAAAATATAGGTGATTTAGTGCAGCAAAAGGTCAAATGGTGTAAAAGCCTACTGATGTATTCTATATGATCTCAATTTACTTGTCGTTAACTTCAAATGTAAAAATGTAAATATTGAAAATATATTTTGTTCCTTGAATATGACTCTACCAAAGGTAGTAAATTTAACTTAAACAGAAGAAAATAAATGTTTGCTTTAAATGTTATTAGTTACAGAATACACCCACTAAAAAGGTACTCTTTGCTCCCTGACCCCCTAGAGTTTGTATAAAAACCTTTGTAAACTTATTCCAAACAGATATTTATAACAGGATATCTTATGAATGCATACTGTTCATCATTGTATTTCATTGTGCACCACTGCTTATTACCAGGTTCTCATTTCCTTACTTGAAAGCACTTGTACCAGCCCCAACCCCTTCTCACTCGATGGAGCTATCATCTGCAGAATTGTCTTCCTTTTCTGTGCTTTATTACAGGATTCTGTTTGATATAGAGACTGTGTCTCATTTGTCTTTTCTATGCATTATTACAGGATTCTGTTAGATATAGAGACTGTGTCTCAGTTGTCTTTTCTGTGCTTTATTACTGGATTCTGTTTGATATAGAGACTGTGTCTCATTTGTCTTTTCTGTGCTTTATTACAGGATTCTGTTAGATATAGAGACTGTGTCTCAGTTGTCCTTCTTTTCTGTGCTTTATTACTGGATTCTGTTTGATATAAAGACTGTGTCTCATTTGTCTTTTCTGTGCTTTATTACAGGATTCTGTTAGATATAGAGACTGTGTCTCAGTTGTCTTTTTTTTCTGTGCTTTATTACAGGATTCTGTTAGATATAGAGACTGTGTCACAGTTGTCTTTTCTGTGCTTTATTACAGGATTCTGTTAGATATAGAGACTGTGTCTCAGTTGTCTTTTCTGTGTTTTATTACTGGATTCTGTTAGATATAGAGACTGTGTCTCATTTGTCTTTTCTGTGCTTCATTACTGGATTCTGTTGATATAGAGACTGTGTCTCATTTGTCTTTTCTGTGCTTTATTACAGGATTCTGTTAGATATAGAGACTGTGTCTCAGTTGTCTTTTCTGTGCTTTATTACAGGATTCTGTTAGATATAGAGACTGTGTCTCATTTGTCTTTTCTATGCCTTATTACAGGATTCTGTTAGATATAGAGACTGTGTCTCATTTGTCTTTTCTGTGCTTTATTACAGGATTCTGTTAGATATAGAGACTGTGTCTCAGTTGTCTTTCTTTTCTGTGCTTTATTACAGGATTGTGTTAGATATAGAGACTGTGTCTCAGTTGTCTTCCTTTTCTGTGCTTTATTACAGGATTCTGTTAGATATAGAGACTGTGTCTCAGTTGTCTTCCTTTTCTGTGCTTTGTTACAGGATTCTGTTAGATATAGAGACTGTCTCATTTGTCTTTTCTATGCATTATTACAGGATTCTGTTTGATATAAAGACTGTGTCTCATTTGTCTTTTCTATGCATTATTACAGGATTCTGTTAGATATAGAGACTGTGTCTCATTTGTCTTTTCTATGCATTATTACAGGATTCTGTTAGATATAGAGACTGTGTCTCATTTGTCTTTTCTGTGCTTTATTACTGGATTCTGTTTGATATAGAGACTGTGTCTCATTTGTCTTTTCTGTGCTTTATTACAGGATTCTGTTAGATATAGAGACTGTGTCTCAGTTGTCTTTCTTTTCTGTGCTTTATTACTGGATTCTGTTTGATATAAAGACTGTGTCTCATTTGTCTTTCTATGCATTATTACAGGATTCTGTTAGATATAGAGACTGTGTCTCATTTGTCTTTTCTGTGCTTTATTACAGGATTCTGTTAGATATAGAGACTGTGTCTCAGTTGTCTTTTCTATGCATTATTACAGGATTCTGTTAGATATAGAGACTGTGTCTCATTTGTCTTTTCTGTGCTTTATTACAGGATTCTGTTAGATATAGAGACTGTGTCTCAGTTGTCTTTTCTGTGCTTTATTACAGGATTCTGTTAGATATAGAGACTGTGTCTCATTTGTCTTTTCTATGCAGAGACTGTGTCTCAGTTGTCTTTTCTATGCATTATTACAGGATTCTGTTAGATATAGAGACTGTGTCTCATTTGTCTTTTCTGTGCTTTATTACAGGATTCTGTTAGATATAGAGACTGTGTCTCAGTTGTCTTTTCTGTGCTTTATTACAGGATTCTGTTAGATATAGAGACTGTGTCTCATTTGTCTTTTCTATGCATTATTACAGGATTCTGTTAGATATAGAGACTGTGTCTCATTTGTCTTTTCTATGCATTATTACAGGATTCTGTTAGATATAGAGACTGTGTCTCATTTGTCTTTTCTGTGCTTTATTACAGGATTCTGTTAGATATAGAGACTGTGTCTCAGTTGTTTTCCTTTTCTGTGCTTTATTACTGGATTCTGTTTGATATAGAGACTGTCTCAGTTGTCTTTTCTATGCATTATTACAGGATTCTGTTAGATATAGAGACTGTGTCTCATTTGTCTTTTCTGTGCTTTATTACTGGATTCTGTTTGATATAGAGACTGTGTCTCATTTGTCTTTTCTGTGCTTTATTACAGGATTCTTTTAGATATAGAGACTGTGTCACAGTTGTCTTTTCTGTGCTTTATTACAGGATACTGTTAGATACAGAGATTATCTCAGTTGTCTTTCTTTTCTGTGCTTTATCACAGGATTCTGTTTTATATAGAGACTGTGTCTCAGTTGTCTTTTCTGTGCTTTATTAAAGGATTCTGTTAGATACAGAGACTGTGTCTCAGTTGTCTTTCTTTTCTATGCATTATTACAGGATTCTGTTAGATATTGAGACTGTCTCAGTTGTCTTCCTTTTCTGTGCTTTATTACAGGATTCTGTTAGATATTGAGACTGTCTCAGTTGTCTTCCTTTTCTGTGCTTTATTACAGGATTCTGTTAGATATTGAGACTGTCTCAGTTGTCTTCCTTTTCTGTGCTTTATTACAGGATTCTGTTAGATATAGAGACTGTGTCTCAGTTGTCTTCCTTTTCTGTTGCTTTATTACAGGATTCTGTTAGATATAGAGACTGTGTCTCAGTTGTCTTTCTTTTCTGTGCTTTATTACAGGATTCTGTTAGATATAGAGACTGTGTCTCAGTTGTCTTTCTTTTCTGTTGCTTTATTACAGGATTCTGTTAGATATAGAGACTGTGTCTCAGTTGTCTTTCTTTTCTGTGCTTTATTACTGGATTCTGTTTGATATAGAGACTGTCTCAGTTGTCTTCCTTTTCTGTGCTTTATTACAGGATTCTGTTAGATATAGAGACTGTGTCTCAGTTGTCTTTCTTTTCTGTTGCTTTATTACAGGATTCTGTTAGATATTGAGACTGTGTCTCAGTTGTCTTTCTTTTCTGTGCTTTATTACAGGATTCTGTTAGATATTGAGACTGTGTCTCAGTTGTCTTTCTTTTCTGTGCTTTATTACAGGATTCTGTTAGATATAGAGACTGTGTCTCAGTTGTCTTCCTTTTCTGTGCTTTATTACAGGATTCTGTTAGATATTGAGACTGTGTCTCAGTTGTCTTTCTTTTCTGTGCTTTATTACAGGATTCTGTTAGATATAGAGACTGTGTCTCAGTTGTCTTCCTTTTCTGTGCTTTATTACAGGATTCTGTTTGATATAGAGACTGTGTCTCAGTTGTCTTTCTTTTCTGTGCTTTATTACAGGATTCTGTTTGATATAGAGACTGTGTCTCAGTTGTCTTCCTTTCTGTGCTTTATTACAGGATTCTGTTAGATATTGAGACTGTATCAGTTGTCTTCCTTTTCTGTTGCTTTATTACTGGATTCTGTTAGATATAGAGACTGTGTCTCAGTTGTCTTTCTTTTCTGTTGCTTTATTACAGGATTCTGTTAGATATTGAGACTGTGTCTCAGTTGTCTTTCTTTTCTGTGCTTTATTACAGGATTCTGTTAGATATAGAGACTGTGTCTCAGTTGTCTTCCTTTTCTGTTGCTTTATTACAGGATTCTGTTAGATATAGAGACTGTCTCAGTTGATTTGTTAGGCAATGATAAAATGCTATCCATATATGATCTTGTAAAGCACATTTAGAGTCCGTGGTAAAGCACATTTAGAGTCCTTGGTAAAGCACATTTTGAGTCCTTGGTAAAGCACATTTAGAGTCCGTGGTAAAGCACATTTGGAGTCCATGGTAAAGCACATTTAGAGTTCGTGGGAGCTTGTTGAATACTTAACAAAGAAAGAAAAAAAAAAAGCATTGAGGGCATGAGATAAGCAGTGTATATAGATAGATATACTTAAAAAGATTTGTCAAGCTGCAGCTGTTATTGACTTGGATCCAATGTTGCACAGTGAATGTGCAGGTCCGAGTTTGTGAACATGGTTTGATAATTTAAAGCAAACATTCTGATCCTCTTCTACATTGATTTAAACCTTGGTGAAACACTACCTGCCATGCTTGAAACTAGATCGAAAATAAGCATAGTATGGTTCGACCATGGTCAGCCATGGTTAAAGGTAAACCAGTTTAAATGGATAAACCATATTTATATAGCAATTGTTGTTGATCACTTTTATGAAAGTGTGGTCTAATGAAGTTTTTAGCTCACCTGGCTTATGAGCTTATGGTATGGCCATGTGTCCATCGTTTGTCCATCAACATTTGTTTGTTGCCATGCTGGAGGCCATGTTTTGTATCCAATTTTGATCAAACTTGGAATATAGCTTTATATCATCAATATCTCTAACGAGTTTGAATACGAGCAGGATCTATGCATATTAATGAGCCTATCTTGCTTCTGATGGCTGAGTTTGTTACCACTCATAAGACTTGGTATATATGCTTATATCATCAAAATCTTGGACAAGTTTGATAATGAGTGAGATCCACACATATTAATAAGGTTATATTGTATCAGATTGGCTGACACGATGCTGAAATTCTGACCAGCTGACTGTTGTAAATAATGGATAATTTCATCCAACTAGGGGTTTTTAGGAAGAAAAATGTGGAACTTGTCATTCAAAGGAAGTTGTAAATTATTTACATGATAGTGAACATCCAGCATGTTTCAGAATACTTTTCTGGAAACCCATGCCAGTTATAAACTGCATAAGAATTGTGAGACATTTAAACAGTATTAAAAGAGCGTTGTATTAGGCCTTTAATGGTCAGCCAATATGACATCACAGCTCTCAAAGGATGGTAGGAAATAATGGAGATATGAAGGGTAATGGTACTAATTTTATGTTTAACAGTCTCACAATTCTCGTGCATTTGTATATTGTTCAGTGTTTTCTGGAACAGTATTCTGGAATGTGCTTGAAATTTTGTTGTAATGCTAATAATTTACAACTTTCTTTGACAATGATAAAGTAGATATTTCTACATATTTCAGTCATTAAATTTCATATTGGATGAAATTTACAGTTATATTTAATGGTCAGCACGTCAGCATTTTAGCATAAGAGCAGCAGATTTTAGTGGTCAGTCAGCAGACTGGTCAGCATTCAACATGACCCTGTTTAACATATGTTCAGTTATGGCAAAGAATGAAAGTGCTTAACTGCTCATAAGACCAAATACAAAAATATGTGTGGTTCTAGTTACACTGAAGAAAAAATTGGGGTAGATAGGTCGGTACGAACTTTTTTTTTTCTCGAGGGGTTCGGACTGATTTAAATGAAGCATAAACTAGAAATAAAGCATCTCTCGCATCCTGAATTTAGCTTTGATTGTAGTTACATCCCTTTGTTAATTTTTGTTGTCCAAATTTGTTTTTCTTTTATTTCTGAATTTTGTAATATTTAAAAAAAAAAAAAAATTGCTTGGCAGAAAAAAGTAGGGTTGGTCGGGTAACTAGAACCACACATACTTTTTTATTTGGCATAATGTTCCTCATAAATTATTTTTACTGTCACAGGACTTATTCGACTTATTCGATATTATCATCAATTATTTTTACTGTCACAGGACTTATTCGATGTTCTCATAAATTATTTTTACTGTCACAGGACTCATTCAGTGTTATCATAAATTATTGTTACTGTCACAGGACTTATTCGATGTTCTCATAAATTATTTTTACTGTTACAGGACTTATTCGATGTTATCATAAATTATTTTTACTGTCACAGGACGTATTCGATGTTCTCATAAATTATTTTTACTGTCACAGAACTTATTCGATCTTATCATAAATTATTTTTACTGTCACAGGACTTATTCGATGCTATCATAAATTATTTTTACTGTCACAGGATTCGATGTTATCATAAATTATTTTTACTGTCACAGGACTTATTCGATGGTATCAAAAATGATTTTTACTGTCACAGGACTTATTCAATGTTATAAATTATTTTTACTGTCACAGGATGTATTCGATGTTATCATAAATTATTTTTACTGTCACAGGACTTATTCAGTGTTATCATAAATTATTTTTACTGTCACAGGACTTATTCGATGTTATCATAAATTATTTTTACTGTCACAGGATTTGATGTTATCATAAATTATTTTTACTGTCATAGGACTTATTCGATGTTATAAATTATTTTTACTGTCACAGGACTTATTCTGTGTTAAAATCTCTAAGTTCTAAGAGTTTTACTCTTAATTTCAATTCAAGGACAATATCAATAAATATTTATTGCAACACAGGAACATTACTTTACACAGGCAATTAATGCAAACAAGATACAGTGAGTGTCTTTGGGTGAGATAGTTCTTGACATAGAAACAATGCAAGATGCAATGAGTGTCTTTGGGTGAGATAGTTCTTGACATACGAACAATACAAGATGCAGTAAGTGTCTTTGGGTGAGATAGTTCTTGACATGTGAACAATACAAGATGCAGTGAGAGTCTTTGGGTGAGATAGTTCTTGACATGTGAACAATACAAGATGCAGTAAGTGTCTTTGGGTGAGATAGTTCTTGACATAGGAACAATACAAGATGCAATGAGTGTATTTGGGTGAGACAGTTCTTGACATGCGAACAATACATGATGCAATGAGTGTCTTTGGGTGAGATAGTTACAAGATGCAATGAGTGTCTTAGGGTGAGACAGTTCTTGACATGCAAACAATACAAGATGCAATGAGTGTCTCTGGGTGAGACGGTTCTTGACTTGCGAACAATACAAGATGCAATGAGTGTCTTTGGGTGAGACAGTTCTTGACATGCGACAGTACGAGATGCAATGAGTGTTTTGGGTGAGATAGTTCTTGACATGTGAACAATACTAGATGCAGTGAGTGTCTTTGGGTGAGACAGTTCTTGACTTGCGAACAATACCAGATGCAATGAGTGTCTTTGGGTGAGACAGTTCTTGACATGCGAACAATACAAGATGGAATGAGTGTCTTTGGGTGAGACAGTTCTTGACATACGAACAGTTCAAGGTGCAATCAGTGTCTTTGGGTGAGACAGTTCTTGACATGGGAACAATACAAGATACGATGAATGTCTTTGGGTGAGACAATTCTTGACATGCGACAGTACGAGATGCAATGAGTGTTTTGGGTGAGATAGTTCTTGACTTGCAAACAATACAAGATGGAATGAGTGTCTTTGGGTGAGACAGTTCTTGACATGCAAACATTACAAGATGGAATGAGTGTCTTTGGGTGAGACAGTTCTTGACATGCGAACAATGTTCTCATGAAAATTCTTGCCATAACGAGAAGAACTTTGTCGTGAACATTGGTCTTGGGCAGAGAACTCATACCATCTCACAAGTGGGTGTGAAGAGAACAACGATGGTGGAACATGCTGAATGTGATGCACCATGATTGTTGTTCTGAGATTAACTCTTGGCATTACAGCATTTTCTAACATGAACATCAGAGAACATCTGAGAACATTGGCATTTGGGCAAAAATCCCCAAACAGGTCACCCCAAAATGGTCAGTGTATCACATCACCATAAAATCATGCAACATCAGTCAGGACACTCATGTTATAACAAGCTTTGCTCACTACTAGGTTTTACCTGTTTCATAATAGACATCATTAAAAAATGATTTTCAGTTTAGACATAGTAGGTATCATTAAAAAGTGATTTTCAGGTTAGACATGCATCATTAAAAAGTGATTTTCAGGTTAGACATAGTGTTCAATAGAATTTTTATGTACATGTTTTCTGTTCCAGCCTCCATCCATGACATCCTCCACACAGGAAGATCTGTATAATGCCAGCTTATACTCCAGCTCTGGTCGTGGACCTCCACCTATACCCACAGTCCCTCCGGTATAACTTCCTTGATTATTGACACTTTTTTTTCTGTCATGTGGCAAAAGTGTTTGTCTTCTTCAAAGAGAAATAGGAAAATAAAAAAACAAAAGAACAGGATCTACAAATAAATATTTGTGCAGTACCCATTGAATGTACTTACTAGTTATGCATTTGAAATCATTCTGTATAGATGAGTGCTCATGTCATGCACATACATGTATATAAATGAGTGCTCATGTTATACACATACATGTATATAAATGAGTGCTCATGTCATGCACATACATGTATAAAAATGAGTGCTCATGTTATGCTTATATATAGTTGAGTGCTCATATCGTTAAATTTATGAAGTGAGTTGAATAATTTCTGTGTAAACCTTGGCAAGCAAAGCAATGGAATTATATTCAATGAATTTAAGTTTTTTTAAGAAAAATTTCAGTCACAGTAGGTACCACCCTTTCTGAAAGCTATCCCCAAGATATGGGTGTACCTTATTGTCGGTTCACCTTGTCAACATTAGAATGAACAACATAGTGAAATGCCTTAGTTCAGGAACTGACTGGATATTATACATCAAGGACATTTTGATCTATTAAATGTCTACTACAGATATGCTTAGAGTTCAGAAATGTTCAAAAGAAAACTGGTTACAGTTTTCAAAATCTAAAACTGCCAATTACATAAAATTCATGATGACCCCAAACTCAGTCTTGATGTTTCTGTTATCCCTGTTGTCAAAGGGACTGGATTTTTAGGACTTTTTTAAAACTGTAAACTAACTTTCCTTCTGCATATTAGATACCGTCTATACTCGCATATACATGTAAACCGGGTCCAAATGCAAACAACATAGACCCTGATCTGCCATCACATAATGTGCTGGCAGATCAGGGTCTATTTTGTTTGTTCTACTGATTAGTCCTTACAAACTGCATAGACCCAGATCTGCCAGCGCATTATGCAACAGCAGATCTGGGTCTATGCAGATTGCAGTTGGTATCGGCTTATACGCAAGTATAAACGGTACCTCAGGGACAAATATAAAAAAGTCCTGGATTTAATACAAGTGGTGGCAAACACAGATTGGGGAGCAGACCAGAAGGTCTTTCTTCAGTTGTACAGGACTTTAAAAAGATCTAAACTTGACCATGGATCGATTATATATGGATCGGCAAATCTTACTTGCAGATGCTTGATACAATAGTCAATCAGAAATCTTGGACTCCATCTGTGAGCATTTAGAACTTCCCCTTCAGAAAGCTTCTTTGATGAGGCAAATGAACTATCACTTTATCTCAGACAAACTGGCTCATTAGTATACTACCAAACTATCCTCTAATCCATCTAGTCCTGCATGTGGTATTGTCTTGAGGCCAAAATACCAAACCTCCAAACTATCCTCTAATCCATCTAGTCCTGCATGTGGTATTGTCTTGAGGCCAAAATACCAAACCTTGAATGCTCAGAAACCAAATTTCATTCCACCTTTTGGCATATCATTTATACTCACTTAAAAGTCGAGTCCAAATACAAACTGCACAGACCCAGATATGACATCGCATAATGTGTCTGCAAATCTGAGTCTATGCAGTTTGTTAGGAGTAATCAGTAGAACAAACAACATAGACCCTGATCTGCCAGTGCATTATGTGATGGCAGATCAAGCTCTATGTTGTTTGCAGTTGGACTGGACTTATAAGCAAGAATAAACGGTACAAATATGCTCTCCTCTGGATGCAGCAAATATAAGTCTTTCCAATACTGTAAAATTCTTTATTCCCAACTCACCACATTGGTTATTAAAGCCCCCACAAATAATATTTGATCTTTTTGCCAATTCAACAAGTCCTGAACCAATCATCTCATTTTTCCTAGTAAAGTCAATAAAATCTGAGCTTTCTATCATGGCAATGTATACATACAGTTCAAAAGATGGAAGACCAGGTTGTAGATGTCATTGCAGCACTTCATGGCACCATCTCAAGCTAGTTACTGGATAAAACCTCCATTTTTACAGCAGAAATTACAGCCTTACTCAAGTCTTTGCACATTATTGAAACTTCACACACACACACACACACACACACACACACACACACACACACACACACACACACACACACACACACACACACACACACACACACACACACACACACACATTCATATATCCTAAATCTTACAGAAACATGATTTGCTCATACAATCAGGAAACAGTATTTCTGTACAGGCCTAGAATTTAACATCAGTTTTTTTGTGGCCAGAATGATTAGTAGATTAGTTTTTTTGTGGCCAGAATGATTAGTAGATTGAGAAGTTTATTAGTCCTGCTGAATCTTCACTAGTCCTACTTCACTAACTGACTGACGACAACTGAAACTTTAGTCACCCCTTTCTAAATGGAAGATTCCATATAGTGACTTCAAATATGATATAAATCAGCATGTTCTGTGTACTTGCCAATCATGTGAAATGAAAACTCCACAAACAAGCGTGGGAAAAAAATCAAACCCTTTTTTGGAGAGTGGCATCTCTCATATAGAACAAATTGGGGAGATGAGGACACACCTACTTAATCAATGCATACCTTCAGAAGGGTAAAGCTTGATCAGAGTTCATGCTTTGCTAGTGTCCACTGACAGTGGAACACATTCATGTCGAGTGTATCAACTTTCATTCTCAAAGAGAGTGGTCTTTGATGTGAACTCAATTAAGATTTTTCATGGTGTACCACCAGAGAGAGTCTTGGATTTTTTTAAAAGAATGTAGTTTATATAGCAAATTTCAACCCTATTTTTTTTAAAAGGATTTTATATCTTTTACCTTTATATTTTATATACCTTTTAAAGAATATTTTATCATCTTTACCTGTTATCTTTTATCTTGTAAGACTATATATTTATGTTTATTTGGAAACGTTTATAGTCCTGAAGTGTTTTGCAAGTTTTTATCTGTACATTTTTAGAATATAACTTCTAATTGGCACTATATAGCCAGTATTGTGCTGATGTGCTGTTAAACCTGATACATACATACATACATACATACATACATACATACATACATACATACATACATACATACATACATACATACATACATACATACATACATACATACATACATTACATTACATTACATTACATTACATTACATCATGTTATTGCTGCTCCTTCTGAACAGATGTTTGTATTATGGGCTTCCCACTTAAACATTAATTATATATTTGATCCAAAATGAAAATTGTGCTGATCTGATATCATAAAATTGTTACCACTTTGGCCAGTTTGAAAATCTTGTTACAGCTTTTCCTCCTGAACTGATAGGTTGTATTGACATGGGTTTTTCACTGAAACACTTCTTGAAATATGTAATTGGTTCTGAATGAAAATGGTGCAGATATGACCACCAACATGTCTGCACTTTTTTGAAGGAGTTTGAAAACTAGACCTACTTGACCTTGGGGTCATGTCAAGGGTCACTGCTTGCATTTTGTACTTCATCAAGCTTATGAACACAGTAAATTGTGCATATTCAAATGAAATTTGACCAGACTTTGTATTTAGTTGCATTCCAGTGAACAAGTTGATAGCACTCTGACATTTATTTCAAGGTCACATGTCTTCTCTCAGGGGTGGGGGTGGGGTGGGGGTTATCAGTAATGGCTTATTAGCTAGCATGATAACACAAACAAGTATGAATGTATTTGTATAAATTCCATTTTGTGGATATCCCTGAAGAATAACTTGAATGATGCCAGTTCAATAACTTGGTATATGTTAAGTTCACCTGGCTATAAGCCCAAATGAGCTAATGGTATGGTCCTGTGTCTGTTGTGCATCATCTGTTGTACATCTGGTGTACATCTGTCATACATCATCCATTGTGTGTCAATCAACAATTTCTTCTAAAAAACCACTGAACCAGTTTCAACCAAACTTGTCAGAGAGCATACTGTTATGAAGGCATTTCAGGTTCGTACAAGTGATGCCGATCCACCATCAAATAAGGCTACCATTACTAACAATAGAAAAACCTTTAAATTACTTTTTTTTAAAGCTGCTGAACAGAATTTGACCAGATTTAACTGAAAGCATCTTGGCATGATGATGTTTCTGTTTTGAACAAAGAATGCCAATCTGCCATCAAATATGGCCACCATTACTAAAAATAGAAAAACCTTTAATTGACTTCTCAAAAACTGCTCAACAGAGGTCAATTAAATTTGACAGCATCCTGGCATAAAAACCTTTCAGATGTGTTCAAATGATGCTGATCCACTATCGAATATGGTTGCCATTACTACAAAAATAGCTCAACAGAATTTGACCAAATTTAACAAAGCACACTGTATCTTGGCCTGAAGACCTTTAAAATGTATACAAACAATGCCAGTCTGCTATCAGATATATCCACTGTTACCAAAAATATAAAATCCTTTTAACAATTTTTTCTCAAAAACACTCAAAAGAACTAAACCAAATTTTACAGAAAGCACCCTGGCATGAAAACCTTTTAAATTTGTACAAGTGATGCCAATCTGCCTTCAGGTATGGCCATTGTTACTAAAAATAGAAAAACCTTTGAAACAACTTATTCTAATAAACCACTCAGCAGATTTTGACCAGATTTGACAGAATGTATCCTGGCATGAAGACCTTTCATTTTTGTAAAGATGATGCTGATCCACCATCAGATACTTCTGCAATTACTAAAAATTAGAAAAACCTTTATATGACTTCTTTCAAAAACCGTTCAGCAGCATTTGACCAAATTTGACAGGAAACATTCTAGCATAAATGTCTTTCCAATTTTGTGAATGTTGCCAATTTGTCATCAGATATGGCCACTGTTACTAAAAATGGAAAAGAGTTTAAACAATGTCTTCTCATAACCAGCAGTACAGGATTCAACTAAAACTGACAGAAAGCATTTTTCATGAATACTTGTCAGTTTTTATTTTACATATTATGCTGATCTACCATCAGATGTGGCTGCCATTACTAAAAGTAGACAAACCTTTTAATGACTTCTTTTCAGAAAACACTGTCCATTATTTAACCAAGTTTGACAGCATCCTGGCATAAAGGCCTATTATATTTGTACAAATGATACCCATCCACTATGAAATATGGCCACTGTTACTAATAATAGAAACACCTTAAAACAACTTCTTAGAAACAGC
This sequence comes from Margaritifera margaritifera, assembly GCA_029931535.1. NCBI lineage: Eukaryota > Metazoa > Mollusca > Bivalvia > Unionida > Margaritiferidae > Margaritifera > Margaritifera margaritifera. The sequence goes on from JAQPZY010001460.1 coordinate 169,786, forward strand.
TGAACAGAATTTAACCAAATTTGGCAAAAAAAATCCTGTCAAGAAATCCTTTGTACAAATGGTGCTGATCTGCCATAAAATTTGGCCACATTATTAAAAAAAACCCACAAAAAAACCCCAAATGTTAAAACAATTTCTGAAGAAAAACTGCTCAACAGAATTTACCAAACATGGCCGAAAACATCCTGGCATAAAAACCTTTCAGTTTTGCACATAAGATGCCGACCCATTATTCAATTTCTGTTGTAACATAAAAAAAGAAAAACCTTTAGATGACTTATCAAAATCTGGTCAACAGGAATTTCACAGAAAGCGTCCTGGCCTGAAGACCTTTCAGATTTGCACAAATAATGCTTTTATGTCATCTAATATAGCTGCCAGTGCTACTAAAAAGGTTAAAACTGTTAGGTGCCGGAAAGCATTATACTTGACCCAGATTTCTTGGCCAAATGCCCTTACATTTTGCTGTTAGATATATATGAGACATGTGAGCAATCTCAAGTCCATTGGGTCTCATTTTCAAAATGCAATATGAATTATTGATTTTACCAAACTTAGCATGTGGGTATATATCTTGACAGTATCTGAGACAAGTTTGTTGATTCTCTATCCGTGATATGATTTTCAAGGTCAAACTGCATGACAAAGAATTTGTACTGCACTTGTCTTGTGAACATGATAACAAACACAGAAGAAAATATTTTTGTTACAAATTTTGGTACCGTATATACTTGCATATAGGCCGATACCAACTGCAAACTGCATAGACCCAGATCTGCCTTCCCATAATGCGCCTGCAGATCTTGGTCTATGCAGTTTGTAAAGACTAATCAGTAGAACAAACAACATAGACCCTGATCTGCTGGTGCATTATGCGATGGCAGATCAGGGTTCAGGGTCTACGTTGTTTGCATTTGGACCCGGTTATACATGAGTATATATGGTATGTTGGAGTTTCTTAAGAATATTTGAGATGGTTTCAGTACTCAGCAGTTACAAAAATAAAAGGACAGAAGAAATGAACTTGTTATGGATTCCTGGAATTTTTGTTTGGCAAGTTTTAGGAACTCTTGTTTTAATTATGTACTGATTCCAGTTTAAAGAAGATTATATATGAATATTTCAAATGAAAGCAAGTAAAAAAGAATTGTTTCTAAACTTCTGTGAGGCAGTCATGTCCAGGGTATATGAGAGAATGTAAGGAATAGTTGTTTGAAATACTGAAAAGTTAAAACAAAGTAATTTTTTGTGACAGCTTTATTTTCTTTAACTGTTCTTTATTTCCTAATCTTTCTCTCTTTCTATAGTTACTTAGCATCATATACAAAAGTTTATTAAAGAAAAGTGATTTTTTTTCTTCAGCCTGATGTTAGCCATCTTGATAGGTATGGTGGCTATGGGGAGTTGAGAAGTGTTCATTCAAGGTATGTACATGTTTTATCATTATTATCTAAAGCTCTGTATCCCCTAACATAGGAAAGGGATGCAAATGGACAGATCTGAGTTGAGGTTTATCTTAGACTTGCTCCTCCATCACAGTTTAATGAAACAAACATATTTTTTCCCTTCATTATTTGTATCCACTATCTTGATTGTTTACGCTGATTTAGAATAATTTGTTACACCCCCAGTACTTAAAGAATAAGAGGGATCTGGATAGCATAGTGGTAAGGTGCTTGCTTTGCATTTCTGTAGTTCCATGTTTGATACAGGGTTCTAACACATGCAAGGGTGAGTGGTCATCTATCCAAGAATGGTGGTTTCCCCTAGGGTTTTGGGTTTTCTCAAGATCAGGGAGCACCTCTTGCCAGAATCTGAGCCGTCGAGAAGGCATTGTGTAATTGATGTAAAATAAAATGTAAACTCATGAGCAAAGAATAAGAGTCAGTTTGGTGTTCTTTTTCATATTGTAAATCAGAGCGGTGCAAACCAAAGAGAAGGAAGCAGGATATTTCAGGGGGGATAAGTACTTGCATTGTACTTTGGAGGTTTTAGGTTTGACATCCAAATAACACCATATTCAGCGGTCAGTGGTTGTTGATTTCATGTTATGTTTCCCTTGATATTCCATTACTGGCATACGTACTACATCTATACCATTAATTTACTAAATAGGCAAAAGTTAGATATCAGAACTTGTTTCCAATCTTTTTGCAATCCATTGTACTTGTATTTACTTAAGGCAATAAAATATATTTGGATTGAATTCTATTTTTAAAGGTACCAAAGGTTTAGATGATGCATACTTCATACATACATTATTGACCATTTCATAGCCATAGTCATGACACTAAAACTTCTAAGTAAGTTAAATAGTAAAAGTGTGGTAACTCAAACATCAGTCATTCCAATGATCAACATCCGATCTCTAGCTTGTGACCTCTAAAACTTGAAACAGTTGAAAGAGTTTGACATTCTGCTGTAGTTTGACATCATTTTACTACCATATATACATGCTTATAAGTCGGGTCCAACTGCACACAACATAGACCTTGATCTGCTATTGCATAATGCACTGGTAGATCAGGGTCCATTTTGTTTGTTCTGCTGATTCCTCCAAACAAACTGCATAGGCCCAGATCTGCTGGTGTATTATGCGATGGAAGATATGGGTCGATGCAGTTTGCAGTTGGATGCAACTTATACATAAGTATATATGGTACATGTTTTCACAACTCTCATAAAGTACTCTTAATGGCACAATTAAGGGTGAGCTATATGTTTCTTATTTAGCTATTTGGCATTTGCTGATGTAATTTTTGGTTAATCTTGATTTGTTGTAGAAGGATCTTTTGCAGCAGGAAGCATTTTCAATTCTCAAAGTGATTATACTTTAGCCTTTTTTCAGATCAATGGAAAGAAGCAATTGGAACAATAAAGTCAAATGAAAGATATTGTCTGCCTAGAAAAGCAATGTTAGATATCTTTTTGGATTTTCTCTGCCAGTCTACGTTTTAATTTTTGTTATCTACTCAGCATTTTGACTGATATTTACCTTAATATATATCTGTATCTGTGTTGTCTTCTTCAGACTTGTATTTCTGTACATTATTGATCAGGTCTGGTGGTTAGGTTTGAGAACTGATAAACTTGTAAAGGCACAAATCCCATATTTAGGATTATATTGTATTTCAGATGAAGGACAAAATCAGTCAGGCATTGTGTTTCTTGTGAAACAATATCAGTTAGATCCAAGATACATTCAATTAGCTGCTAGTGGTCTTGGTACTTCACCCAGACATTTTATTGATTCTGTCTATTGAACCAACTCACAGGTCACTTACATCAGATTTTGTCTGTTGAACCAACTCACATGTTACTTTATAGTTTTTGATGAACAAAACAATACCTTGGGGTTGATTATCAGAAACCTCAGATGAATCCATATAATGAGATTCTGAATTTCCTTGTCAGACATACACCATAGTTCTTCATAGAATTTTTTTGTCAGACATACGCCATAGTTCTCACTGATAACTGATACATGTCAGTTCGTATCTGCTATGTGTGACAAGTATGTGGATCTCTATGGTATTTTCACTGTTTGAAGAAGACACACACTTCATTGTAAGTGACCTTGTTTGACCTCCGTAATTTTTGTTTAAGGAGTATTTCAGTCATTGTTAACATGGCTAAATTATGGTAGATAGCCTTGTGATGCAGTGATAACCACAAGAATTTAAAAAAAAAAATTTTATTAGTGAGGCTTGAGGGTAATCTAGACTACTGAAATGCTAAATAAATAAAATTGATTTTGTTACTGGTTACCCTTTTTCCCTAATCTCAAAGATATCAAAGATGACTTACTAACACTTGTCCTTACAAGTACTGAAGCAAATAAAATTTTGTCCAAGGTACATTTATAATTAAAAAAGACATGCTTTTGAAGAAGTCATCTTTTCAAGACGGACATCTTGACTTTGTTCCAGTATTGGTCTTTCAATGCATATAATATGTTTTTATTGACACATAGACACTATACAGTAGACCCTCGTTATCTGTACTCTGTTGAGGACACAAATCATATTTGCATACATGTGAGATTGTATTATAGAGTTTAGGATTTCATCAAATCTGATGGCTTGGTTGACATGTGCTGGTTGAGAGAAACTGCAGAGGTATAAAAAATATTTTAATGAATTTGATATTTAACTTCCTGGTTTGCAACTAAGTGCATTTTTTTAAAATTTTGGTATTGTATTTTGTATTAATCATCAAGACAATTGTCATATGTTTGAGAAAGTGCCAAACTGCTTCATGACAATGACCAACTTAAGGTTACTTGACGACATATCTCTCTTTGATGCTTGTGTTCACTGATATCGAGTACTGTTGAGCAAACTTGCATGGAACGCCCACAACTTCTGCTGTTACATACTTAATTTATAATAATTGAATGTGCTAGAATAAAATATTGTATGTGCTTATGGTAGAACAAATATGCTGACAACCTTTACCTAAATACTTAAAATTAAATGGTTTTGCATACTTTGAGTGCATAAGCAAATTAGTATGTATTTTTTAGTTGGCTTATTTGCATAATATATAGTCCAGATAATTTTGTTTCTTTTGTTTTTGTTTGTTTTAAACTTCACTTTTAATACATTATTGGCTATATCATGATGAGCAAATGGGAGCTAAGTTCCTTTCCCTAGGACACACTGAGGCAGCCAACCTGGGCTGGCTTGGGTGGGTATCAGACCTTCGACCTTGGATTATGAATCCGACACTCCATTAACAACTTGTTTTGGATTCTGCAGTATTTTTACGACTAGGGATAATGTAACAAAAGAAAGAATTACTCAAACAAGCTTTCAAGATTTACAAACACAAATTTAATTTCTTAAAATATTAAATATTTCAAACAAACAAAGTGAAAGAATTAAAAATAACTTACAGTTTAGAAATTCCTAAATAATCCTAAATTGTTCTATTGTTCACTGATCCGGAAGTTATCCAAAATATTCCGAATGAAGAATGTTCCAAATGAAAACACCTTTGTGCTGATGTACTAATAAGAATCAGTTATATCCAAATATTATTAATTCCAAATAAATCCTTGTGAATGTAGAATATCACACAAGTTCTAAAAAAAGTTTCCAATAATTCCAACGGAGCTGAATATTTCTTAAATCTTTAAATGTCAGTACTTAATCCCAAAAATGTAGTCTGGAAATATTTCTGAAGTAGATAATCACACACATGAATTAGTCTCGTTTATGATCTCTCAAGCTGATGTAATTAGGAAGAATCCAGAATGCAGAGATTACATTTCTTTTATAGTATTCTATACTGCGTCTTTAAAACAAATAAAACCCATTTCTTAATTCCTTCTTAAATAAACATATTATTACGATCTTACAATCTAACTTCTGATCAGCAAATGAATCATTCTTTGAATTGCGAAATCCAAGTCAGAACAAAAGTACAAAAAACTCATGCACTAGGTCACATGACATGACTCACGCTTAACCGACAATATTATTGAATTTCCCAGGATCAATGTACTGGGTCACATTGAAATACCGTATATGTGCACTATACAAAACAATGGCTATTAGATTATAATACAAAGGTCATAAACCAAATAAAACTATATTTTAATTTAAAAAGATGATAGATAATTCCGTAACAGTATATAGACCATCTTGTTCTTAGGCAAGTTTTTACAGAGCATCCTTAATTTTATGAACTAATCAGGGGACATGAGATTTGGTTAACGTCATCAGGGGTTTTGATGTTAGTGGTAAAACTCAGAGAAAGTTACCATGGTTTTAGGCACTATGCACTTGATTGGATATACCATTGATTCAGAATTGACCTGATAACAGATATCAATCACTCTTTGTCTCATAATGCCCACCTTTATTTAGTGTCATGATGTCATATCTAAAATCATCTGCCATACTGTGGCATAACACTTAGTAACATCACATAACAACGTAATTCAGTAAATCAGAGTTATTAACCTTATATGATCAATAGAATATTGAACTGCTGTTCATTTGACTTGATTTATGAAACTCAGCTCATGGCACAAAATATTAAATTCATTTCATAAATTTTATATCAAACGAATCCTGTTTTAAAATCCTCTACAGTGTTACCATTCACGCAAAATGTATGTGAATCATGTATTAAGAGCACTTGGCACATACAAATCATTGGCCTGACACATGCAGTTTACATACGGAAATTGAAGCCTAGCACATGCACTAAATTAAATCTAAGAACTGTATTTGCAGCTGAATATCAGTGATACTTATAGCCAAGAAAACATGGCTGATGTGTGCAATTTTTATGACACATGAGTGGTAACTCTTTTACGGTTGCCATATTGGCAGTGAGGGCTAGACTGTCTCCTTGTATCTACTTTACTAATATGCTTTAAGTGCTCAGTACAGATCAGGAAAAAGACATAGTGTTTAACAAATTCTTGAGTGGCATATGGGATTCATGATGTACAAATGAATGGATGTAATCTTATTCCATAGGGCTATTTTAATTTTAAGAAAAAAGAAGACAAACTTTATTCTGAGGAAAAGAGAACAGGAAGCATTAATAATATTTGGAGTTGTTAAATAATCTACTGCTGAATCCATCTGTACATATGATTACTTTTCTGAAGTAGCAAATGCAAACAAGTTGTAAAATTGTCATTTATTTGCTGATTTATTTATTTCTATATATTTTTTTGCTGTCCTCCAGTGCAATGAATCTGTTTAATTTTCATCACAGTGTGCACCTCCAATATTTGTGTTGTACTCCCATTTTAGTGACCTGGTGGGTACAAAACCCCTCAGTTGGAGAAAGTAGTGGAAACACTGCCTCTGATTATAATTTACCAGCCAGTAGTTTCTCACCACAGTACTTGTTAGTACTTTGACCAAGGTGACTTGTATATGTTGGTATTTTTCATAATATATTAATAACATATGCATATTTGTATTTTTTTACTTGGCTGTTTTGTTCTAATTTGGAGAGGTTTTTATGCACCTACAATAATGTGGAGTATATGATATTATGATTTTGTCCATCTGTTTCCAGTTTTGTTTCTGCACAATGACTCAAGTTCTGCACCAGCTACCATTATCAAACTTTGTAAGTAGCTTGCAGTTGAGGCAAGAAATAAATCTATTGATATCTGGCTCAAAAGGTCAAAGGTCAAGGTCACAGGGACTGAAAGAATGAAAAATGTTTCCACATAATAACTCAACTTGTATATAGGACACCATGAACAAACATTGTAAATGGCTTGTATTTGAGATAAGAAAGACACCTATTAATTTGGGAGTCAAAAGGTTGGATGTCAAGGTAATGGTGACTCTTTGGAAAAAAATGGTTTCCACATGACATCTCCAGTTCCTTGTCACCTACTTTGACCAGACTTTGTGGATGGCTTGCATTTGAGACAATGTGGATGGCTTGCATTTGAGACAAGGAAGACACCCATCCAATTTGGAGTCAAAAGGTTGGAGGTCAAGGTCACAGAATGATTTCTTAAAAACTACTTAAGTTTTGTACCACATTCCTTGACTAAGCTTTATATACATTTGAGACAAGGAAGACACTAATAATTTTGGGTTTAATACGTCAAAGGTCAAGATCAAAGGGACTGTCAAAAGGAAAACTGTTTGCACAAAATAACTTAAGTCCTATGCCACAAACTATGTCTAGAACTTTGTAGATAGCTTGGATTTAAGGCAAGAAATTCACTTATCGATTTGGGGGTTAATATGTCAATGGTCAAAGTCACCAAGACTGAAAGAAAAAATTGTTTCATCAGAGTAAATTAAGTTCTGTGTCTTTTACCATGACTCAATTTTGTGGATGGCTTGCATTTACAATACACCTGTTGATCTTGGATTCAAAAGGTCAAGTACCCAACCAATGAAAGAGGCTTTTGCATAAAAGAAGTTATACTGATACTAGTATTTACCACATGGTGCGTGTTTAATGTACCATTTATGATACTCTTGTTAATATATACACAAATGTGCTGTTGAAATAAGTACTGTATATACTCATGTATAATCCGGGTCCAAATGCAAACAACATAGACTCTGATCTGCCATCATGGCTTATAAATTTTGTGAAGAAAATTATCTGGAAGAGGGACATTTATACATTTGAACAAAAAAACAGCCCAGAAATATAGTGTTATAATTGTTTTCTTATTGGTTTCAATCATTGTTAAAGCAAGGTCTCGAAAATGATATTATTCCAACCGTACTTATAATGTTAATATCAGGGAACCTATGCCAGAAGACTGGTATCATTTTTATAATTAATGTCCATATCAGAGAAACTATGCCAGAAGACAGGTATCATATTTATAATGTCCATATCAGAAAAACTATGCCAGAAGACTGGTATCATTTTTATAATGTCCATATCAGAGAAACTATGAGAGAAGACTGGTATAATTTTTATAATGTCCATATCAGAGAAACTATGCCAGAAGACTGGTATCATTTTTTACTTCTTCCCTTGGGTTCCTTTTAGCAGATTAAAGTTCAGATTTAGAAATATATCAATTTCAGTGACAATTTTAAATATTTTCAACCAAACATTTTGTATCAAGTCATAGTAAAAAGGCACATATTATTATGTAACATGTTTTGGATTCTGATCCCAGTAGATGTCGAAGGAAAAATTATTGGGTCATGATGGTAGGGTTGGGGTGGACGGATAATATATACCAGCGTGAAAAAGCATAGATTTTCCATGGGAGCCATTGAAGTAGCTTAAGTTTTATATGAGCTTGCCAGCGACCAATTGGAATGTACAAAAAAAGCTAGGGTTGATTGTTGTCAGACCATTTTCATACATGACTGAGGTGGTTGTCTCATTCATGGGCCTAAAAAATTCCCATTGAAAATAGATTTATGATAAAATTAACTATTCATCTGAAAGTTGTATATTTGTTTCATCATTCTGTTCAACATCTGAGATGTTAGTTACATACATTGTCTTCAAAAAGGCCATTTGAAGGGGCAAAGAGGCTGTGTTTGTGGTAAAATCCAATATGGTGGCAAGTTGCACTAACTATCTTTTTATGTAGTACACCCACCATGGTAGATATTTTATGGGGAAGTAGGGAACTAGTCTGGGTGAATTTGTCATAATATAAGCAGTTTGTACTTAAATTGCTTAATACGCTCCACAAGCTCCTGTTGAAAAAGTCAGTGATTACTGGTTGATGGAAATATTTAATTCTTAAACCAGCAATATTTGCCAAAGTATTGATTTTCATTTACTTTCCAAAAATACAAAGCATTTAAAGGTACCGTATATACTCAATTATAAGTAGAGTCCAACTGCAAACTGCACATACCCAGCTCTGCCATCACATAATGCGCCAACAGATCTGGGTCTATGCAGTTTACTAGAAGTTATCAGCAGAACAAACAACATAGACCCTGATCTGCCAGCATATTATGCAACAGCGGATCAGCGTCTGTGTTGTTTTTTAGTTGGACTCAACTTATAACTGAGTATACATGGTAGTTAAGAAGCCAGATAGTTGGCAAAAACGAGAATAGTGGCTGTACCTGAAGAGATGAGTATGGCAATCTTTGCCATTTACACAGAATTGTAACTTTGAACAGATAACAGTGACAAAAATTATGAATAATAGATGTGGTAAAGAGAGTTATTAGACCTTTTCATTGGAAGGTTTCTGAAACATGAGAAGTTCAAATTCTCCAGTGTGTAAACAAATCCAGGGAAGATTTAGGAAGATTGAAGTGGTAGCCAGTGCAGACTGGGTAGTGCCTGAATTTAGTGACTGTCCATGCAAAAGTTGCTGATGAAAAGGTCTATTGTACAGTATTGTATTGATCTACATAATTATTAGGTTTGAAAAGGTGAGAACAGTTTAACACTTGCACAGCATATGTAAGTACTTGTATCCGAAAAGGGCATAATAATAGCTACCGTATATAGTCGCATATAATCCAGATCCAAATGCAAACAACATAGACCCTGATCTGTCGAAGAATAATGCACTGGCAGATCAGGGTCTATGTTGTTTGTTCGACTGATTAGTCCTTACAAACTGCATAGACCCAGATCTAGGTCAATGCAGTTTGCAGTTGGTATCAGCTTATACACGGTAGTTCTCAGATTTTGTGTAAAGATATCTAAGTATGATTTTGGAATACGTCGTAGATGTCCAGACTTCTGTAAATCACAATAGATGTCCAGATTTCTGTAAATCACAATAGTTCAGCATCATGAAATTGTTATGAGTACTGTAAATGCATCATATTTGTGACATACAATTTTCACAATTAACTGATTATTAATATTGCATCGTAAACTTTTTATTTGAAAATATTTATACTACTTGTATAGTTTCCTCATGAAATTTCTAAAAATGTTGTGCCTGTATTTTGTGATACACAGTATATTTCCTTATTCCATCAAATGTTGTAAAAAATTCAGCCATGATGACTAATATAGATAAGTGAAATCATGTCAACTATAAAATAAGCCTTTTTTTCATTTTAGCCATTGTATACCGTATATATTTGCATATAAGTTAAGTCCAGCTGCAAACTGCGTAGACCCAGATCTGCTATCACATAATGTGCTGGCAGATCTGGGTTCATGCAGTTTTATTACTAAAAATCAGTAAAACAAATAACATAGACCATGTTCTGCTGGCACATTACGCAAGAGCAAATCAGGGTCTATGTTGATTGCAGTTGGACCTGACTTATAATCGAGTTTATATGGTAAGTGATCAAAATATGATCAAACTGAAGATTTTAATAGTCAGACCCAAGACATTCCTCATAATAAAATGGTTGGCTGTGTTTCACTTTCAACCATTTAGCAAATAACTTTGTGAATGCCAGTGTTTAAAATTGTAATTGTATGGGCAGACCAGAAACATTTCCTAAAAACTTTTAGCAGGTTTATCTGTACATGTCATCAAATCTCTTAACTATCTGACCTTCCCTTTCCATTCATGTATATGTCTTCATACATTTTTCCATAAATTCCATACTGGAATGTGTTCAAGTAAGTGTAATCACAATTTATTAATTGAACAGTCTGTCCGATAATATGGTAAAGTTGCCTTTGTGGTCATGATACACCCATAATCTGAAGGCCATGACCTGGACCATAAGTTTTGACTAACAGTTTCAAAATGCAGTGAGGGGGCTGTGGTGGCTCAGTGGTTAGAGTGCCGGACTTGTGACTGGAAGGGTGCAGGTTCAAATCCTACCTAGACTAGGCCAGGATGCCTGCCATGGTGTGTCACAGGGCAAGACATTTTACTCCAATTGCCTCATTATACTATAACCTTTCATGTGTTGATGTGCCATTAATCACCAGACCAAGTCAAACAAAATTAAAAATTGCAGTGGCAGATTTAGAGGGGGTTTGGGAAGGTTGAGCCAAACTGCAATGGAATCTCCCATAACGGTCACTTCCCTTGAACAACAACCTCCAATATCCAGGCAGGGTCAGGTGTATTCCTCTTCTTTGTTTAATCTGCATATTTCACTTCTCTTCAACAGCCACCTTCCTTTACCAGTCAAAATGTATCCATTCCATTAGTGGCTGCTTAAGAGAGGTTGTACTTTTAGTGGAAAAACATCGCAAGATGACCATTATAAGCAAAATGAACTACTCTCTTCTTAATGGAATACAAATCCTGGATCCACCCCTGAAATAGCCATCATTCTCATTGTGCTTATGTGCAGAGCAACAAACTTAGAATCTGGACAAGTATAAAATGCCCACACTGTATGCAGCATCAGTAGCCACAGTAAGAGTAGAAAATGCCCACACTATGCAGCATCAGTAGCTACAATAAGAGTATAAAATGCAAAGTTTGCAGCATCAGTAGCCACAATAAGAGTATAAAATGCACACACTGTATGCAACATCAGTAGCCACAATAAGCATCAAAAATGCGCACACTGTATGCAGCATCAGTAGCCACAGTAAGAGTATAAAATACACACTGTATGCAGCATTAGTAGCCACAATAAGAGCATAAAATGCACACACTGTATGCAGCATCAGTAGCCACAATAAGCATCAAAAATGCACACACTGTATGCAGCATCAGTAGCCACAGTAAGAGTATAAAATACACACTGTTTGCAGCATCAGTAACCACAATAGGAGTATAAAATGCACACACTGTATGCAACATCAGTAGCCACAATAAGAGTTAAAAATGCACACACTGTATGCAGCATCAGTAGCCACAGTAAGAGTATAAAATGCACACACTGTATGCAGCATCAGCAGCCACAATAAGAGTATAAAATGCCCACACTGTATGCAGCATTAGTAGCCACAATAAGAGTATAAAATGCACACACTGTATGCAGCATCAGTAGCCACAATAAGAGTATATAATGCACATACTGTATGCAACATCAGTAGCCACAATAAGAGTATAAAATGCACACTGTATGCAACATCAGTAGCCACAATAAGAGTATAAAATACACTATGCAGCATCAATAGCCACAATAAGAGTATAAAATGCACACACTGTTTGCAGCATCAGTAGCCACAATAAGAGTATAAAATGCACACACTGTATGCAGCATTAGTAGCCACAATAAGCGTATAAAGTGCACACACTGTATGCAGCATCAGTAGCCACAATAAGAGTATAAAATGCACACACTATGCAACATCAGTAGCCACAATAAGAGTATAAAATGCACACACTGTATGCAGCATCAGTAGCCACAGTAAGAGTATAAAATGCACACACTATGCAGTATCAGTAGCCACAATAAGAGTATGAAATGCCCACACTGTGTGCAGCATCAGTAGCCACAGTAAGAGTACAATTTCTTCCTAAACTCAGGGACTCACAGTTTTGTTCTTGAATCCTGGCTCCCAGACGTTTGAATCAAATTTATGCTGGGTGGACACATGGGTCCCAGACTTTTGAATCAAATTTATGCTGGGTGGGCACCTGTCTGCACACAAAGCATGTAATACAGTACATATTATTCTGTGCAGTATTTGGTTACTATGGTAAATATATTTTCCTGATAGATGCCATTGTTTCATTTCACATTGTTGCCTACATCTTCATCTACATGGTTCAATATATTGTTATGATTCAATTGCAACTTAACCGGCTGGACTTTTGGTGTGTACAAAGTTGGGTCCAAGGGTCAAAAATGTGGGTCTAGAATCTAGGGCTTTTAGGAATTTTCAACTCCTGTTATAATAGAGCAAGTATCCATGGATGACTAGTCCAAAACATAAGACTGAGAATTATCACTTAACCAGGCAGCCATTGGTTTGAGCCTACACAGAAGTGTAGATTTGATCTAAACCTTATTGAAAACTTTCTAAAATTTACAACAACAATAACAATGAGGAGATCCAACCATGGTTCTCATTCACATGCATAGCAACTTCTCAGTGTAGACATACTGTATATACTCGTGTATAAGCCCTGTCCAAATGCAAACAACATAGACCCTGATCTGCCATCGCATAATGTGCCAGCAGATCAGGGTTTATGTTGTTTGTTCTACTTATTAGTCCCTACAAACTGCATAGACCCAGATCTGCCAATGCATTATATGATGGCAGATCTGGGTCCATGCAGTTTGCAGTTGGTATTGGCTTATATGCAAGTATATACGGTAATAAAGAGGAACCCCGCTATAATTTGGGTCCATAACTGCCAATTGGATTGTATACCAAACCACATTATATCGATAATGGTAGAAAAATTAGATGAATGCGTGTATGTATGGTGGATATGGGTGGGAAATAAACTAAATGCCAGTCAAATGTATTGTAATAATTTTAATACCTGCCAATTTATATGACAATTGGGATCTATATAACACTGTGCTCGATGAAAAATACATATGTAATCACTGCTGTGTAAGAACATTAATTTATGATTTGTAATCGTAAGGTTCTTTAAACTTAATTGTTTTTAAATGTTTGTCACCTTGGCTGAGGTTTTGAGTAGTGGCAGGGAATAAGGGACATCTAAGACAAAAAATCAGGAACCATGACATGACTGTGTTATATCCAAATTCATGCTATAACAAAGCATGTTAATGCAGGGTTTATCGGTACTGGTTTTACTAGTTAAGGACTTTGTATTTGAAGTTCCTCCCCAACAATTATTGAATCCTGTATGATACATTTTTTTAAGTTACACCAATTTTAATTTTTCTGTCTTTTATAACTGTAGTGATTTTCAAACTAGGCTATGTCCTATGAAACGTTGTCAAATAGTAGCTAGCTTCTATAAGTGTATGGTGTTAAGAATGAGGTTTCACTCTACAATTATACCTTACTGAATTGATGATAGATTGTTAGTATATCTCTGTGTACAATGAAAGTTGTTACTTTTGAGCTCAATGACTTGGGTAAACAATGTAGATCTATTGTAAGGAATAATGCAAAATAAGGACCACTGGTATTTACCTGGAAGAGTTTTTATCCACATGCTAAGTACATGTAAGTAGATTTATATTGGGGTCGGTTGTACATGTCAATGTCTTGGTCACCTGATGGAAATATACTTAATATAAACATGCTATTCACAGTAATGCCAGACATGTTTAGTTATTTGATTTTACATAGATTAATGGGCAAACCAATATGGTAGCAATCACAATGGTAAAGGTTATTAAATTCCTGGGTCACATGCCAACTTCTATTTTGATAGGAATTGGATCAATTAAAGACTTAATCATCCAAATTTTATTTCCTTTTGCTTTTGTGTCATTTCCATTGAGGAATGTGGGGGACAAGTGTGTTTAGGCGTATAGATGTGTGCTTGCTTTCATCTCTATTCAGTGATGCTCCGAGGCAATTTAGTTTCTTCTGTCTTGTCTTTGTAAAGTTACATTTGTCCCCCATTATCAAGCACCTCAGTATAACATGATCCCTGATATAACACAAATATGGTCATGGAATTCCATTATAATGCACCTCAGTATAACACAATATAACACAGATATGGTAATGGAATCCCATTATAAAACACCTCATTATAACATGATTCCTGATATAACACAGCTATAGTCATGGAATCCCATTATAAATCCCTGATATAACACATATGGTCATGGAATCCCATTATAAAGCACCTCAGTATAACATGTTCCCTGATATAACACAGATATGGTCATGGAATCCCATTATACTGGTTGACTTCTGTTTTTCCATGTAATGTACCTCACTGTAAGACAACTTTGCTTATAACACAGTACATTTTCATGGCTCCCATGAATAGCATTAAAGTGAGAGGACACTGTATTTGGTTGTAAAATCATGGCATTATTTAGAGGTCCTTAATGGCCAATAATGTGCCCCCATCCCAAATTATAAAATGTTCAGAATCATTCAGAATTCCCAATTTTGGCAATTACCTGAAATTTATTTTCCAATTAGTCCAATTGTATCCCCAATTTATGGTCAAGACCCCTCCATCATAAATCTTTACTCAGTATTTCAAGTAATAAATGTTCCTTCAGACTTGGAGATCTTACTTGAAATGCACATATGCATCCTTTTGTTTTGATTGGTTAGAATATTTTCAAGTAAGATTTGGAGTCTGATACACTTTTAACATCCTTGATTATCTCCCTTGGGATGTGTGGCATCCACCTTTTGACACTTGAGCCCAAGAGAGGCAGTTTGCCTCTTGTTCGCTTGTGGGCTCCATGGTCACACAAAAATGTGCCTTTATGGGAAGAAAGAATAGGAAGGATGTTTGGTAGTCTACTTTCCAGCTCATAGCTGCTGCATATATATCTCCTCCAGTAAGTAATTTCATATTTTACTAGCTTTTCGCAAGTAAAATATATATTTACTTAGTCTGATAATTTCTCTAATCAGTTATTTGCAATTATTATCGATTCTGTTTTTCCTGTCATTCCCTCTACAAGATGGTAGAATTAGAGATGCCATATATGATAGTTATGTTCTATCAATTCAACACCATTTGTTGTAATAAAGGGCAAAGATTGCAGCAGATCTGATCAACTAATGACATTGTGACAGTCTTATGAAAGAGGATAACCAGGTATTGGTGCTGATATATGGAATTTAGATATATTAGACTTTACTGTTTAATCAGTTACTAATAGAATTTTCTTAATTGCACAGTAACATCATTAAATAGAATTATAGTTGTGTCTGTGCTTGACCCTGTGAAATCTACACCAAATGAATGTCTGGTAAAATGCATGATTTATCTTTGTTACCAATATAAGGTGCTTCGGTACAACTTTGTAGAGGTGAAAATAGAGCGACTTTTCTCTCTGTCTCTAACTTTTTCTAGACATACTTTCTGCAGTCATTCAAGTTATATCATGTAGAAAAGTTCTTAAGGATATAATTCAACACCACTATGTAAACAGATGCCGTTGCCGTGTCTCAATCATCCAATGAAACTGTATATGTTTATGTGAAACATGATGTTGTATCATCATCACAATGACATATTATGTCACCTCATCGCATCAGCCATTCAGATCAGATTTGCAAGTCTTGGGAAAGCTTCATTCTGGCATTACAAGGAAAACTTTTTTTTTTATTACCAGAAACTTAGTTTGACAGAGATCCATGGAGACATGTGAGAGAGTTTGATTGAACAAGACTATGGAAATTACAGTACTGTAAATTCATTTATTTTCAAGAGCCATATATTGAATGTTTTAAGGGCCTTATATTGAATGTTTTAAGGGCCTTATATTGAATGTTTTAAGGGCCTTATATTTGATGTTTTAAGGGCTTTATATTTAATGTTTTAAGGGTCTTAAATTTCAATGTTTTTTGGGTCTTGTATTTGATGTTTTAAGGGCCTTATATTTGATGTTTTAAAGGATCTATATTTGATGTTTTGAGGGCCTTATATTTTATGTTTTAAGGGCTTTATGTTTGATTTGTAAGGGCCTCATATATGTTTTAAGGGCCTGATATTTAATGTTTTAAGGACCTTATATTTAATGTTTTAAGGGCCTTATATTTGATGTTTTAAGGGCCCTATATTTAATATTTTAAGGACCTTATATCATGTTTTAATGGCCTTATATTTAATGTTTTAAGGGCCTTATATTTAATATTTTAACGGCCATGTATTTAATGTTTTAAGAACCTTATCTCTGATTTTTTAAGGGCCTTATTTTTAATGCTTTAAGGGCCTTATATTTAATGTTTTAAGGGCCTTATATTTAATGTTTTAAGGACCTTATATCTGATGTTTTAAGGGCCTTATTTTGAATGCTTTAAGGGCCTTATATTTAATGTTTTAAGGACCTTATATCTGATTTTTAAGGGCCTCATTTTTTATGCTTTAAGGGCCTTATATTTAATGTTTTAAGGGCCTTATATTTAATGTTTTAAGGACCTTATATTTGATGTTTTAGAAAATGTTACACTTTTATTTGTCCCAATGTTTAGAGGATACTAGTTTTGTATTGATTAATTTGAGGATGTTTAAATACTGGCTTTACTGTGACAGTTTGAGTTTTGCAGCCAGTGCTGCAGCAGAGCAGGTAAACTGAATATTTGCAATGGTAAAACCATCATTAACATTCTGAAATAATTAAATATAAAACTATACAATTTTAACACAATTTAGGACATTTGGTGCAAAAATTCTGAAAAATATTTAATATTTATAGCTTTATGTCACAAGGAATATAATGTCACAAAGGAAATAACGTGTGTGGCAGTATCTTTTAGATTGTGCAAAGTATGCCAGGTTTACAGTCAGTGTGAAAAAGATTTGGCACTGCACTGTTGCACACTTTCTCTCATCCTCTTTAAGTCTGGTCCTGAGTTTGATTCCATGTGCGAACACATGAAAGATTTCATAGTTGGGGCCTTTTTGAAGAAAATAAACTCTTAGTTCAGTCAGACATATATATTTATAGATGATTTAAGGGAATCTTATGTTGTTTACCTTTGCGACAGTGATTGCTTAGATGATACAGTGATGTGGACAAAACCATCAGTGTTATGGATGGAATAAATAATTTCAGGTCAGAGGGGTCATAGCTTAGAGTAGTTTATTGTTAGAAAGATGGATTTCACTGCTTTGATACGTCATGTGATAATACTTGATTGCAGAAACAAATATTGAATTGAACATAGTAGATGAATCAGTTCTGTCACAGGGTATGACAACCTTAATGCTACACAGGAAATTGACTGAGATTTTATGGGGAGAATGTCAACTGGAAAAAAAACAAAAAATGTAATGAATTATTTTAAGGTCCAACTAGTTCCAACAAAATGTACTAATATTTTGGAGGGTATGATCTTTTTAATGCCTATATTTCCCTTTAATGTTTCAGTTCAATTAATTCTTGATAATTGTACTGTTTTTTTTCATAATGGTACTGTTTTATTTTTAGATGCCAAGCTAGCACAGCAGTCAACAGTTTAGTGCTCCAGTCAGAGAGAGAGAGAGAGAGAGAGAGAGAGAGAGAGAGAGAGAGAGAGAGAGAGAGAGAGAGAGAGAGATAACAGTGTAATAGTCAAATAAATGCAAAGATACATTCATGTTCTTACACATTTTATTCAACCTAATAAATAATATATTTAACATAAAGCAGTGGTCAAAATGAAGCTGAATACAATAATTTGATTTCCAAAAGTAAAATCGAAATTGAAAATTACTATTTTATTTTAAAGTACATGTATTTTAAGAAAGCAGAAAACAGAGTTTATATATTGCAAAAAGCTGTTTTAATATTCCAAAGTCACTTATTTGAACATTTAATGAAATCTCTGTTGGCTTTTTTCTCTATTGGTCCATTCTTCTATTAGTCCAATATAGAACCACCAGGTAGTTTGTACAAGTGATTTTTTCCATACATTTCACAAGATTGCTGAATCATAATAAAATATATCCTTTACCATTTTCTTTTCTGTTATGGCCTAGAGAATGTAAAGCTGTGAAAAGTCATTTATGTTTAAGAAATCTGGCTTCTTCATCTCTTTTTTTGGTCCTTTTTCTGTCCGTCCATGGATCCACAGTAGAATCACCAGGCAGGTCCTTAACTCATTAAGGCCAGGAGCATTTCACATTTTCACGTAAGATTGGGGTAGAAGAGAAAGTTTTCATGTTATTTCCAGTGGAATCCAAGCACGTCTGATTTATAGGGATTTTAGCAACAGTTTCTTAGATATGTAAGAGAGGTTGTTTTGGATTGGCTATCAGGCCTGCACATGAGCCGATGGGTGAAAATTGGACTTCTTTTTATTTCTCCTTTTTTTTTTTTTTTGCATATTGGACCCATGATTTTTGCCTGCTTGTCCCCTTTTACCTCAAATCCCAGAGTTACCCAATTTTGTACAAAGGTTCGTCTGTCTGTGTGAAATTTGGTCACATCTGCTTTAGATCTTATGAGAGAAAGTTTAAAATCCTGACAAAAACTCCGATCCTGCAACCGCTGATTTTTGTAGTAAAGAAAATTGGGTCTCAAAATTGTGTTTTTTCCCAATGTATTTTTTAATGTGCGTAGAATCTCTATGTTACTTGACATCAGTGTAAAGCTACATTCTTCTTCGTGAACTGTGATGATGTCACAGGCTATGGAAAAGGGTACTACCTTGTGAGACACAAAATTGCATCTCTTGGCCTTAATGAGTTAAGGGACTGACTTGGAATTTTAAAAAACTGGTGGCACAATGAATATTTTTGTAACTTTTGTACACTTTATTGCAGAAACAAAGAAATCAGCAAGAAATTTTTTAAAAATTAGTGACGTCAGTATAATGCATCGTTAACTCATTTAGGCTAGGAGCTTTTTCTCATTTTCACTTAAGATTGGGGTAGAAGAGAAAGTTTTCATGTAATTTCCAATGGAAGCCAAGCACATCTGATTCAGAGGGATTTTCCTATTAATAGTTGCTTAGATATGTAACAGAGGTTGTTTTGGATTGCTATCACAGGCTATGGAAGAAGGATACTACCTCGTGACACAAAATTGTATCTCTCAGCCCTAATGAGTTAATGGTTTCCAGACATTCCACAAGATTTGTGATTCTCAATCAGTTATACCCATTACAGTTTATGATTCCATTTCTGCATGCAGAATGTGGAGTTGGGTCTACTAAAGAGGGCATCCAAATGACTCCTGCAACTTTTTTCCAGCTTTAGAGACCTTTGTCATGTATACTTGGTTATGTGATTGCATCAAACAATACATGTGCAGCAATGATGTTTATGCTAATGAGAGAGTACAACAAAGTTGGAATAGCTTATTATCTTTCAGGGGAAGTAAGCAATGATATACAATTCAAAATGGTAGTGTTCATCTACCATCACAAAAGTGCATTTTTAACATTTAAAAAAAAAAAATGTGCTGTGGAATAAATAAAATATATCCATAATTGTTCTAGCTGTATGGAGAAATAATTGTTGAGTTGCTCAAATGTATCATCATATTAGACTCCCCCCTTTGGTGCTCATGTAGTATTACAGTACATATTAAAAACTGCACAATTATTTGATCATATAGCTAGAAAAGTATGGATATCTCTATTACTGAGGTATTGCCATACAATGCCATTTTCATCAGTATGCGTACTTTAAATTGCACATGAAGCAGGTGTTCTTATTATTAATATGGGTTGATCCTTTTTAGCTGATATATATGTATGCATGTACTAGTGTTTAATGACATTCAGCACAATAATGGCCATATGGTGCCAATTAAGACTTCTCAAAATTTAATAATGAAGAATTGCAAAAAAAATTTGGATCAAGGCCATGTAAGCTTAAGGCAAGGCCCTGAATATGTCATGCATGGGTCATCCATCAGTCCATCCACATTTGCTAATTTTGACTTCTTCAAAATAAAATGTTTGTCCAATTTGGATCAAACTTGGCATGAATGTTTCTTAGGACATGCTGTACCCAAATTGTGTCGTACGCAATTCCCTTGTTAATGGTATGCCTTTCATTGCAACCATATGGAAAACCTATTTGTAACTTCTTCTCCGGAACGGCTGAGCCAGTTTTGGTCAATTTCTTAGGACATGCTCTATCAAACTTTGTAGAAATGCTTCGTAGGTTACTCTTGGTCACATTTATATGTGAGGTGCCTCCCCTAGCAGCGGCGTTGCTTCCATAGCAATGATATCGATAACCTATTTTCAACTTCTTATATTGAACAGCTGAGCCATTTTTGATTAAATTTGGTTGAAACAATATTGTCTGGCATGATTTACCACATTTGTTTCCAGGTTCGTTCTCAAGCAGTGGTGTGGCTTCGATACCAACTAGGTGTAAAACTAGTTTTCAACTTCTTCTTTACAATGACTGAAACAATTTTTGATTAGACTTGTTAGAAATTGTTCATAGGACATGTTCTACCAGATTAATGTTTTGGGATGGCTTCTATAATAACCAGGTGGAAAAACCTGTTTTTAGTTTCTTCTCCAGAATGGCTGAGCCAAGTTTGTTCAAATTTGGTTGGAATAATTCTTGGAAAATGTTCTAGCGGAAATTGTCTATGTTGGAACCCATAGCAGTGGTGTTGCTTCTATTGCAACCAGGTAGAAAAAAACAGTATTTTACTTCTATTCAGAATAGCTCAGCCTATGGATAGTTCCGATATAGAACAATACGCTCCGTCGATTGTTGCTCTGGCTCACAAGCTATTGTCAAAATGGCGGATTCAGTAGCATTAGCAACAGATTTATTGGTAAATATTCCTGACAATATTTCTGAAACTTTCCTACCTGATTGCAAGAATCTTTCAGATCATGTGTTAAAAGAAAGGCTTGATCTACTACTACACACAAGGATATATTCATGAAATTAGGATTTTTGATTGCAAAAATCAGGTAAAAGTTGCTGGTGGTCTATCAGAAAGAATGAACATACTCACCAACTTCAAGTAGACATTTCGCTAGAAGAGGACAAAATAACAGAATCTTTCTGTTCTTGCAAAGTTGGGTATGTTTATTAATTAAATCAGAATTTCTAGTATGACTTTAGTAATGTTTTTTTTTTTTTTAAATTTAAAATAAAGCTTTCATTGTGTATTTGCACATGTTAAATTTATATTGTACATGTATATTTGTCATGTAAGAATAAAAAAACCAAGTACTTTTTCTGATCTATGATAAATTTTTTAAAATATATTATCAGTGAATAATTTAATTATGTTTAGGAAAAAGATCAAAGTTACAATAAATAAATAAACAATTTATGCAAAGTTTCCTGAGTGATTGAAGGGAATGTTTTATGTTCTTTATGCCGCGTTAACTCATTAACTTCTGGAGATTTTTATCATTTTCGCGTGAAATGGGGGTAGGCAACACATTTTTGGGGTTACTTCTGAATTCAGCCAAACAGATCTGCTTAAGAAAGTTTATCATTTAGCCGGATGCTTAGGTGTATCAGAAACATTGTTTTTCATTGGCTATTATGCTCGCACATGTGCAGAAGGGTAAAAGTTGGACTTTTTTTTTTTTTTTTCGTCGTATTGGACTCCTGATTTTTGTGTCCTGGCCCCTTTGTTCTCAAAATCTCAAACTTGTCCTACTTTTTGCAAAGGTTCATCTGTCTGTGTGCAGTTCAGACAGGTCTGCTTTAGAGCTAAGGCCAAAAAGTCTAAAATCCGGACACAAACTCCGGTTCTGCAATTGTCAATTTTCAACCTAAAAAAAATCGGGTCTCAAAAAATGCATTTTGTTCGCTGTACTTTTTAATGCAAGTAGAAAGTCGACATTATTTGGTATCATTGTAGAGCTACATATGTCTACTTTCCTGCAATACCATCCACTTTAGTGTATCTTAAATGATGTTGATGTTACAGAGCTCGGAAGTAGGGTACAACCTCATGATGCATAAACGTGGCGCTAGGGGTTAATGAGTTAACATGTATTCTCACTTAGACGGATAAAAGCATTTTATAAGGTTATCATTGATAAACCAGTAAATTTAAATTATTTCAGATGCATGTAAAATGATAATTTATCATAGTCTCTTGAAAAGAAAGAAATAATAATGCCATATTGAAACAAACAACTACAGGCACGTTGACGGGGTTATATTTGCATCCGCTTTTACCTTTGTTCGCTAATTAGTGTGACACATTTTATCTTTCTTCATTGATGTCATAACATTTTGCAAGTGTTATAAAATCAGTAATTTGTGAGAGATAAGTTATATTTGAAGTGATCATGACAGAAAAAAAATAAATGGCAGGACGTAGCTTGCTGTTATTTATGGTCTCAGGCCTAATAAAGACAAAAGAAATATTTTAATACAGTTTCACCTCTTCATAAAAAAAACCATCCATAATAAAAAAATTTATTTAAAGCAATTCAATTAAAAATTTCGAAATAAATGATGTCAAAATCCAATTTTGCAAGTATAGATATTGAATAGAATTAGGGCCATTCCAGAACTTAATGTACAGGGGAAAATGGTTTCAAAACCCCACAACACACAGTATTTTATTAAATTTCTCCAAGAAAAACAACCCGTGCCAATCAACCATGTAGTTGTTGCCAGACCATCAGAGAATAAAAAAAGAAAATCAATTTTTTGTCAACTTAACACCAATTACAAGTAAATGCTCAATATTGAAAATTTTAACAAAATCAACACTAATGAAGTATGATGCAGGATTCCAATATTGTGTAAAACAGCATGATTTTCACTGAACTTACAATGCATGCCTTGTGTCTTGTTACCACTCAACTTTATGGGTTGAATTAGTGCCAAAAATGGATCTTGCAATGTGCTTTATTTAGCTTTACCATATTGGGAAAGAGAATGCACCACCAAAGATAAGAGCTCCCAATGTATTGAAAGGGAGCTAACTTTTCTAATATGAATATACATGTGATTTTGTCATTGTGTATAATATCATTGGTGTGCATTAATTATGATGAGATTAACTTCATGAAATTTACCCAAATTATAATTTCTTAGCACACAGTGCGGATATTATGTGAAATACAGTATATAAAACCTTCATAGTTTGACTTTCAAAAACAGCCTGACCATATCAGATCATATTTGACAGATTGAGTCCTAACATCAACACCTTTCACATTCATATGAAAGATGCCAATACAATATCTAGTTAAGCTAAAGATACTCAAAGTAGAAACACAGTTAAACAACATGTCAAATACCATTAGTCTGATCCAAATTACTGCAAATTATCCTGACTGGAATCTCTTTCAACCGAAGTTACTAGCTTTAGTCTGTTACATTGGCCTGTTAGACCAGTGTATTCCAGTTGAGGGATATTAGGCCCACTTTGGCATCTTCTTGGGGCTTTAATTTTGCATTTTGTAGCAACCATGATGTCTGTAAAAGAAAATGTATGCAATAAAAAGTGTGAATTTACAATACATATAGTGTGTGGAAATAAAATTGATTTTCGAAATTTTTGAGAGGGCCAAATTTCACATGGGGTTATTTGGTTGGATTTACAACACTTATTCTAATAAGTTCTCAGTACTTATTGTTGAACTAATTTTTATACGCCATCCATAAGGCAGAGCTTTGTTATGTTGTCTGTCTGCCTTTTACCAAGTTTGTTTCCCCACAGTAACTCAAGTTGTCTACCTTCTACAGTTACTAAACTTTGTGGATGGCTTGCACTTGGGATAAGGAAGAACCCTTTCAGTTTCAGAGTCAAAAGGTCAAAGGTGTAGGTCAGTGACAGAAGAAAAATGATTTCTACACAATAACTTGCATTGTCCAACATCAGCAGTTACCAAACTTTGTTGATGGCTTGCACTTGTGGTAAGGAAGAAAACCTGTTGATTTTGTTGTCAAAGGTCAAGATCACTGTGACTAAAAGGAGAAAAATGGGTTTTTACATTAGCCTTATTGGAGTTAGTATCGGAACCAATCTAGCTATACATGGAGTAGAGTAGATGCTTTAATCTACCCATATTTTTATGCAAAATGCCTGCATGAGGAAGCTTTTGCTTTTACATTATAGCATAATCTGGGAATGTTCTCCAGGAAATGAAAACATGTCAAAGGTGAAAGGGACAATCAGCCTTTTTAAGTGTCCAAACAATTAGAACAGAAGTTAAACAAAAAATATTTAGATACTGGGCCATGCTTAGATAAATAGCTGGAAAGGCAACAATTGCATTCATCATGTGTCAATTTGAGTACAGCTCATGGTTGGAGAAATAATTGCTGCCAGCATGAAAATTAAGAAAAAGATAAATCGAGCAAGTAGTAATTGACTTCCATGCATTTTGGAACTGCAGTTTATGAAACTGAACTGGAGTTCATTAACGCCTGTATTATGCAGTATTTTTTTGTTGAAGATAATGTTGCCTTAACAGCATTGGACCACACTTTTAAACTTTTCAAATGCTTGTTTTCCACACTGATAATGACAATTACATGATATTTCATTACCACCTTACTGAAAATTGGCTGACTTATGAAAAAATATCGACTGGCTTACTTAGTAGGTCAATTTAGGGTTGGCAGGTTTGCTGGACTAAACTTTGCGGATGGCTTGCACTTGGGGTAAGGAAGAATTGTATTGATTTTGGAGTCAAAGGTTGGAGGTCAAGGTCACTGATTGAAAGAATAAAAATGGTTTCAGCACAAAAATTTCAGTTATTGACCATGTACCTTCACCAAAGTTTGGGGATCACTTAAATGTTTGGTAAGAAAGAAGTCTATTAGTTTTTGGGTCAAAAAGTGAAAGGACAAGGTCACTGACTGAAAGAAGGAACAGTTTTTTTGCATAGGGGGTGCTCTACAGATAATACATGCTTCTGAGAGAGTGACATGTGTAAGATGAAGTTGTTTGCATTTGCAACATGCACAATGGAGAGAATGTTGGCATACCTCTATGTTACTTTCATGTACTGTGGCTGAAATTTCTTTACATATTGTACTTGTGGAAACTGGACATGATCTAAGCACACAGCAGACAGAAATTGCTGCTCCAAAGTACTCGAAAAATCAGCCTGAATTAGTCAAAAGTGCACTATTTTCAGCAGTTATTAAAATAGGGAAACAAATTTTGCCAGAGCAGACAATACCAGCCTCTGAAAGTACTATGAATGAATTACAAAATATCTAAAAAGTAAAAAAAAAGTTATCGGCTCTTTTTTTATTATTTACCTTTGAAGTCCAGGAAGTGAAAATGACCACACGGAGCTAGCAGTTTTTTTAGAGGTGCACATCTTAAGTAAGACCAAGCTGTATACTCTGTAACCCAAATTACACCATCAATCATACACCAAAATAAAGGGAATTAAAAGATCTTTTAACAATACCTAAGATATACAAGGTCTTTTTTAAATAGCCAGGACAGCCAGTGTGGAAAACCTGGGTAATTCTTTTTCTTTAAAAACCTAACCCTATGCAAAGTACGAAAGTACGAAACTGGAGAGTGCCACCATAATAACTTAAGTACCTTGACCAAAGTTTGTGGATGGCGTGCACATAAGGTATGGAAGAGGTTTATTGTTTTTGGGGTCAAAAGATCAAAGGTAAAGGTCATTGTGGGTCAAATAAAAATAACTTTTCCAAAATAACTTTTTCTTGAGTAACTTCCTTGACCAAACTTTGAGGATGCACTCTACATAATAAAGAAATGTATAGATTCTGGGGCCTAAAGGTCAGAGACCACACACATGGTAGGTCCAAGTTTCTGCACTTTATGTTTAGTTCAAGCTCACATGCCATGACCAAAGGTCATTGAGACCCCTTGGTCAGTAATCTCCCAAGTCAACCATAGTGCCTATGGAGAGGACTATTAATCATGGAGCTGGCATATAATGTGCTGTTCATTGTACTTTTGTTTTAATAGATAAAGTTTAAAAAAGATGAATAGTACATTTCTTAGTTCGATAAATTAGTCCCCAAACCTGTACTGAAACTGCCCACCAGTATCAGTACAGGTTTGGGGGATGATTTATTGGACAATACTTTTTTAAGAAAAATATGTTTAAATATATTTGTAATGGACACTTCTAGGACCACAACATTTTTTTCCTTTATGACCAGTTGTCTTTTTTTAGAGGAAAAATATGTGAGTGAACGTAAGAAAAGGATTCAAAGGTTGTAATTTATGAATAGATGTTATTTATATGAAGGTTTCTGCTGAGTCAGATTTTATTACACGATTAAGAACCACATGGAGCCATGAGGAAAATAATGCATAAATAAGAAAAAACAATTCAAAATAACAGTTTAATAAAGGAAATAAATGGAGTCATTGTGACTGGTCAATTAAAATCACCCATTGTCATCCCCTTACTTCTTCTCTTAGACTAAGGTGAAGTACAGTGCGGTAATTTGTGTTATTAATCATACTTAGTAGAGTGTTTGTGTCAAAATTGACATAATATAGTGTCTGGTTGATAGGTCATCTGGCCAGTTAGTTTTTATATGCCCACCATAAAAGGTGGAGCATAATATATAATGATGTTGTCCATCCATCCATCTGTTATCAAAATTTGTTTCTGCACAATAATTTAAGTTCTCCACCATCTACAGTTTCCAAACTTTATGGATGTCTTGCACTTGGGGTAAGGAAGAAGCATATCAATTTTGGGAATCACTGTGACTGAAAGAAGAAAAATTATTTCCGCACAATAACATTGGTTCAACATTACATGTCAGGACCAAACTTTGTTAATGGTTTGCACATGGGGTAAGGAAGAAGCCTATAAATTGTGTGGTCATAAAGTCAAAGGTCATGGTCACTGTGACTGGAAGAATAAAAATCGTTTGTGCACAATAATATTAGTTGTACATGCCGACCATCACAAACTTTGTGGATAGCATGCACTTAGGATAAGGAAAAGCATATTGACTTTTGGTTCAAAAGGTTAAAGGTCAAGGCCATGATTGAACAAAAATGTTTTCTGCACAAAATTTTCAGTTCTTGATCATATACATTCACCAAAGTTTGGAGATGACTTGCATGTTGGGTAAGAAAGAATTTGTTGATTTGAGGATCAAAGGTCAAGGTCACAGTAACTGAAAAAAGAAAAATGTTTTTTTTGTGTGCATAAAAACTTAACTTGTAGACCATGTACCTTGACCAGAGTTTGTGGAGGTCTTTCATTTAAGGTATGGAAAAGGTTTTTTGATTTTGGGATCAAAGGTCAAGGTAATTTTTGCTCAGAGCAAAATGGATTTTTGCAGAATAACTTTCATTTTAGAGTATGTTCCATGACCAAAATTTGTGGATGACTTGCATTCAGGATAATAAAGAAATCTATTGATTCTTGGGTCTAATGGTTAGAGGTCATGGAATTGGTAAGTCTGCTAAGAAAATAATGGTTTCTGCACAATAAGTTTACTTCAAGACCACATACCTTGACCAAGTCATTGAGACCCTTTGGTCAGTCTCCAGGATCAACCACACACTACTAGTGCCTGTATAGAGAACTATTAAACATTGGGTGCACATATAATGTGTCTTTCACGGTACTCATGTTTGTAAATGATTAAGTACTCAAAACTCTTTGATAACTGTGAAATTTTGGAGTATGTAAGTTAAACAATATGAAACTAATTCTGATATTTTAGTAATTTTACCTCTATTCATAGTGATGATATCTGTAAGTCAAATTCTTGAATTTTGAGTCCGAGTTTTTAAAAAAATTGCCCAGAATTTAGTAAGTACAGGGTCAGTCCAGGCAATGATAAATAGATTTAGGTAAATTGGCTGTCAGTTAATGTATGCAAATATGTGTGGGTGTTTGGGGGTGGGGATGTGCAGGAAATTGTAGAATTTGTGGCAGAGGTGGCATTTTGTGGATTTCTCCTGTAATTGGGCATTATTGCTAGAAATTGTGTTTTGCTATTCCCTTAAGTACAATAAAACAATTATTCCATTGCTATAGATGCTATAGTGTATTTGTGCTTATTTACCTGTAAGTGTAAAATTATTCTTTCATCAACATTCAGTTGATATGATAAAGATCCATTCTCTCTAAATGTGTGACATAGTACAGTGGTGCCTGTGGTAGGGGACACTCCTGATAAAGGACACCTGTCTAACAAGGACATCAGTTTTTAATTACAGTTTCAAATTAAATCATTATATAAAGGACACCTGTCTACAGAAAAATGTTGTGTTCTTTATGGACATGGTTCACTATATATCACTGTGTATCTATCTGAAGCTGCCAGCCCACCATAAAATGGCAGAGGTTTGTGTATATTGATTATCACAAGCGCAGGAAAAACTCTACTATGTGCTTTTCGCACACATGGCTGCCTGTGACACAATACTATGTGCTTTTTGCACCCATGGCTGCCTGTGACATAATTTCCTTGTTCTCAAGAATATGCATAAATAAAAATACGTCATATACAAGAAAACAAGCTCTTGCATATCAGCAAAAGTGCCCTCTTATCAATCGATAAGTGACTGTGTTTAGAAGAGAAACTTTGATTGGTTCATTCATTAAGCATGAAAGGTCATGTTGGGTTATATTTGTCAGAAAATTTTACTTGGGGTATCAGTGATTGGTTAAGCAGGTTTATGCATATTCATTGGATATGAGGACATCTTATCATAGGCAGTCATCGGTAGAAAAGGAGTATAGATGATTTTTGCCCATGGCTTGTGACAGTGGTGTATACTGGTGACTTATGGTAATTTTTTGCATACAAGATCACACATACTGCAAACAAGTCTACACACTCTAACAAGACTCTAACAAGTCCACACAGACTGTAAACAAGTCCACACAGACTGTAAACAAGTTCACACACACACAGATTGTGAACAAGTTCACATAGACTGCAAACAAGTCCACAGAGACTGCAAACAAGTCCACACAGACTTTAACAAGTCCACACAGACTGCAAGCAAGTCCACACAGACTGCAAAAATGTCTACACAGACTGCAAACAAGTCCACACAGACTGTAAACAAGTCCACACAGACTGTAAATCTCAACATTTTAGTGAGTATACCATTTTTTTGAGGTTTGCAGGTAAACTAATAATTACTAAAATTTTATGATGAAAAGGTGTATATGAAATAAATGCCAATGACCAATCAGATGGACATTTCTGAATGTTTGTAATTGGTGTTAGATCATAGTAAATGCTATTTTACAAGCACAGTGTTACACTAAAGACGAAACACCAATAAATGAGCAGATAGACTTGTGGATGTTTATTTAAGTAGTGCTCTGACTGAAGTATTTTCTATAATTTTATTTGAAAACATTTCACTGTCTGCAATTATTCATGCTATAACACCAACAATTTAAGTTTTTACCTATTGTCGTTTTGCAAAATTTTTATGTAATTGCTGAAATAACTACTTCGCTAGAATTTAATTATACTAACATATTGCAGTTTACAGTGTAGGTTTACATAGGTTTATTTACTTAAGAGTTTTCTCCCTTTGAATCAGCTTTCTGCCATATTTTAAGCCAGACTAACTGCATGTATTGAATAATAAAGAGAAAAAAAGTTCTTTTAACATGTGAGAGTGCCAATGTAGTCCATACTTTCTAACAGAATACCATGAATTCAAAAGCCCCTAATCCTTACCCATACCTGTGACAGAACCAGGATTTCAAACCAGTAGATTTACAAATTTTGATCAGGAGATTGGCTTCTAAAAAGGGAGATTTTTTATCGGCATAAATTTTACGTGTTTTAAGGGAATTGAAAACAAAACAAGTTCAATTTGTCACAAAATATGTATTTCTCTTCATATTATAATACAACACACAATTTTGCACATGATTCTGATTCAGAATCTGATGGAAAATGTTACAAGCAAAGATTTTTTTTATAAAATCCACAGGCATTTTTAGTTTCCTTCAGAAGATCATTGTCTGGTGACCACTGGTGACATTCACTGTGATTGTTAACCTTCACACTTAGCAAGCTCTCAATAGTCTTCTGGTCCAGACTTCCCCTTGAATCACTCTGGATTTTCCGAAGAATAGAGAATGTCCTCTCTGTGTCAGCATTGGAATGTGGCAATGATAGGACAACTACACTCAGTCTTGAAAGAAGTTCTAACTTCAGTTTTCCTGTTGCTTAGTAACTTAGTTCTTTGCTCTCCATGTTTTGCAATGATGTAAGTTGACAAATGTTGTGAAATATTAAAAATAATAAACATTTTTGGAAATAATTATACTGAATTATTGCTTCTGAAAAATATTTCATTTGTGTAAAATCTGAATGGCTGTGACATATTAAATTATTTTCTTTAAATATAAAATTATTTTAAAAGATGAAAATTTTAAAAAATTACATAAAAATCTGGTTGAGGGATCTGAAGATCATTTCACTTGTGCCTATGTTGCATGTTGGAATACCAAGGAATCTGGTTGAAATACGCTGAACTGTTTGATCATAAACACAGACTAGAACATTCAACATTTTATCATCCCCTTGATCATTTGATTCATCAATCATGATACTGAACTTCTGACTCCTACACATATTTTCAACTCTTCTGTCCCAGTGGGGGGCTAGGGCCTGAGTGACAATATGTGTTGTCTTTGTACGCTGGCAGATCGGCCGAGTTTTAGTCAAAGACTTATGGTCATCAAGGATTACCTTTGATCCTTTTATTACTTATAAAACCTCAAAGAACATCCCGCATTCGGCCTTAAACTCTCCAAATTACAACAATAAGGTAATCAATTAGCCGCTTCTGTGTCAACATGCTAACAATTGTAATCCCACTACTCAACCACGCATCGTCGCACCAGTCATATCGTAGGTCTATTATTTCCGGCTCCCAGTAGACTGGTTCTGGCTGGTTTATCTAATGTGTTGATAGAACGCGTAAAAAAACCGGATTTATAAAAAAAAAAAAAAATTTCCGTGAAATTTTCAAAACCGGTAGATTTCGACTACTAAACGGTATGTGCGGTAGACGGTCTTTAAAACGGTATTTTTGGCCTACCGCCGGTAGAATCACAGGTATGCTTACCTTCCTTAAAACAAAACATCTAAGTGTACCTAATACATTGTAGACAAAGGGAAGTAACTCACAAAATAAAAATGCGAATTGCAAAACTATCTATAGAGATGAAATAAATGAAGTTGTAATAACTACTTCAAATCAGGATAAGGTAGCCTTTTTTGAGAGGACCTCTTAAAAAGGGGGTGAGTTGTATATGGGTTTAATCACATTACAATAAGTGTATATTAGCATGCCTGTATAAACATTTGCAAGTCCTTGTACACAATAAGTCTTTCCAATTTGGCTGGTACGGTCAATCAAACATGACAGGATCTGCCATACAAATGTCTCATAAATATTTATGGACATGCAATTGCTTCAGGACCGTTTGTCCTACTTAAGCCATCATTGTATGGTAAACAGTAAATTACTCCACAAAGTATAAGGAGATTTATGTGGAAACTGATTTGTTAATTTGTGAATGTTAATATGCTATATATTGGTGATATGACTGCTTGAGATTGTACTCTTGCGAAAGAAATAATGTCATCATGACATGTCACTTTAGAAAGCATCCTCTTTGATAAAATCTATGATAAGAAATAGAGATAAAAACTGAGACTAATAAGACGGAGAGATGAGAAATACTGAAATCATTTCAGTATTAAAATATACGAGTGTTCCAGCTGCATGTGCTTTAAGGAAATAAGGAAGTGGTATGGTCATATTCTGCATATACAACCCTGACTGTGTATTAAACCCAGGCCATCTGTGTTTCTAAGCATGTGCTTTTCCACAGTCTTAAAAGAATTAGATCCCAGTTTTTAACCAGTCCACATTTACCATTCTTACCAGTTAGTATAATGCTTACTATATTGTATGATGCATACCAACTGTAGATCCAGGCTAAGTATTCTCATAACTTGTTGAGCAACAAACTAAAGTTCATGGAAGCTCAGTACTAAGGCAGGGTCTGAACTGCGGACAGTTTATGTAATGGCAAACCTGGGTCCATTCTGTTTGCAGTTTGGTGAATGACATACACAGAGAAATATGGTACGATGCATAAGCATTACCAGCAAATAAGTTGTTTAGGAACTGTAAGGTAACTTAAAAGAAGATGTTATTAATTAAATACTCCAACTTTGCATTGAATATGGGCTGTCTAGGTCACAAAACTAACACCTCAGCATAGACTCGAGATGTTGACTGCCTAACCTCTAGTTACTGTGTATTAATGCATTTAGGGTCTGTGTATTCTCCAAGTACATGTAATATTTTAACCCAGAACAAGGAAGTCTGGTAGC
Organism: Margaritifera margaritifera; assembly: GCA_029931535.1. Classification (NCBI taxonomy): domain Eukaryota; kingdom Metazoa; phylum Mollusca; class Bivalvia; order Unionida; family Margaritiferidae; genus Margaritifera; species Margaritifera margaritifera. The sequence goes on from JAQPZY010001460.1 coordinate 202,991, forward strand.
TCTAAATAAAAATGAATAGGATGGTTCTTTGGAAGATCAAAAAAAACTATAAAAAAAAAACAACAACTATTTAACAAACATTTTTTGGCAGCATCATACAGAAAATAAGAACCCCCATTGTCAGTTCTCTGTGTATAGTCCTATATTTTCCAATAAATATGTTTGCTATAAATACAAGTTTATAAATATGTGCTTCTCAGAGCATGTAGCTCTTTTCTTAAAAAGGCATACCAATTTATGAAGTAATTTCCCTGGAGGAAGTTTAAGCTTCACATACATTTACTGTCATTGGAGAGTGAATTCAGACTTTGACTTGATGCAGATCTGCTTTTAATAGTCCTGAAGGACCAATAATGAGAATTTGAAATTGATTTTGTGGTTAGTGTATGTCAACTTGAAGGATGAATTGCTTCCTGCATCTTTAATGACACTTATATTGTCTTTTTCTCCATACAGATTTAGATAGAAACTATTATTAAATATCTTTTTCTTCCGCTAACAATGGTAAATTATGTAATTTCATTCAAGCAATATATAACTTTATTCTCTTTTTTTTCCCAGTGGATTTAAATAGAATCATTATTAAATGTCTGTTTCCTTGACTAGAACTGGTAAATTGTGTAATTTAACTTGGCTTATTTCCCTTTTCAGACATGGTTTCCCAGGACTAGATAATAATTATGTTGCTCTAGGGACAGGTATGTATAAACATGATGTCCATGACGATAGTTGTTGATAACTCTTGGAGTATGGTTGTATAGTAATAATAATAATAATAATAATAACAATACTGATAATAATTACTTTATTTAAAGAAGAAGCTCATTTGGTCAACAAATGAATCTTACATAAAGCCTTCTGTGGTGTTCAAGTTTTACAAGTTTGGGGTTTCTTTAGACAACAATCCTGTAAAAATTAGATACCGTATATACTCGCATGTAAGCCGATACCAATTGCAAACTGCATAGACCCAGGTCTGCCATTGCGTAATGCGCCGGCAGATCTGGGTCTGTGAAGTTTGTATAGTCTAATCAGTAGAACAAATAACATAGACCCTGATCTGCTGGTGCATTATGGAATGACAGAGCAATGTCTGTGTCGTTTGTATTTGGACCTGTTGATTGTTTCTATTGATGCTGACTAAGATGCTTATTAATTAAAACTCTTGGATGAGTCAGTTGACCTTATATAGGGTTGAGTAGAATTCCAGCGTTTGACTCCAGAAAAGACTAAACTCTATCTATAAAATTCAAAATTTGTTTTCGGTAAAATATAAATTGTAGTTTGAGATGAATCTAGTGTATATATCAGATCCAACTGCAAACTGCATAGACCCAGATCTATCATTGCATAATGCGATGGAAAATCTGGGTCTGTGCAGTTTGTTACGATCAATCAATGGAACAAACAACACAGACTCTGATCTGCCAGCACATTATGTGACAGCAGATGAAGGTTTATGTGTTTTGCACTTGGACCTGATGTAAACGTGAATATAAATGGTAGTTCATACATATAGTGAGAAGAAAAGCACCATTTGCAATATGTATAGTGAGAAGAAAAGCACCATTTGCAGTGTGTATAGTGAGGAGAAAAGCATTATTTGCAGTATGTATAGTGAGGAGAAAAGCACCATTTGCAATATGTATAGTGAAGAGAAAAGCACCATTTGCAATATGTATAGTGAGGAGAAAAGCACCATTTGCAGTATGTATAGTGAGGAGAAAAGCACCATTTGCAGTATGTATAGTGAGGAGAAAAGCACCATTTGCAATATGTATAGTGAAGAGAAAAGCACCATTTGCAATATGTATAGTGAGAAGAAAAGCACCATTTGCAGTGTGTATAGTGAGAAGAAAAGCACCATTTGCAGTGTGTATAGTGAGGAGAAAAGCATTATTTGCAGTATGTATAGTGAGGAGAAAAGCACCATTTGCAATATGTATAGTGAGGAGAAAAGCATTATTTGCAATATGTATAGTGAGGAGAAAAGCACCATTTGCAATATGTATAGTGAGGAGAAAAGCATTATTTGCAGTATGTATAGTGAGGAGAAAAGCACCATTTGCAATATGTATAGTGAGGAGAAAAGCACCATTTGCAATATGTATAGTGAGAAGAAAAGCACCATTTGCAGTGTGTATAGTGAGGAGAAAAGCACCATTTGCAGTGTGTATAGTGAGGAGAAAAGCACCATTTGCAGTGTGTATAGTGTGGAGAAAAGAACCATTTGCAATATGTATAGTGAGGAGAACAACACCATTTGCAGTGTGTATAGTGAGGAGAAAAGCACCATTTGCAATATGTATAGTGAGGAGAACAACACCATTTGCAGTATGTATAGTGAGGAGAAAAGCACCATTTGCAATATGTATAGTGAGGAGAATAACACCATTTGCAGTATGTATAGTGAGGAGAAAAGCACCATTTGCAATATGTATAGTGAGGAGAACAACACCATTTGCAGTGTGTATAGTGAGGAGAATAACACCATTTGCAGTATGTATAGTGAGGAGAAAAGCACCATTTGCAATATGTATTGTGAGGAGAAAAGCACCATTTGCAATATGTATAGTGAGGAGAACAACACCATTTGCAATATGTATAGTGTGGAGAAAAGCACAATTTGCAGTACGGTATGTATAGTGAGGAGAACAACACCATTTGCAGTATGTATAGTGAGGAGAAAAGCACCATTTGCAGTATGTGTAGTGAGGAGAAAAGCACCATTTGCAAACCAATGTTGTAGTAATAATTAGTCAGTCACAATTAGAATACAAATGAGCATGCACATAATATATTCCAGTATACATGGTTTGTGCGCTTCCTTGAAAACCTTTAAAGTACTGGATTTTGGCTTTTAAATTCAAGACCTTGAAATCAGAATTTCATTGGATTGCTTGGATTATTGTTGTGAATTAATTGGTCATAAATATGCTGGGAAATTGTGGGGCTCTGGTAGAAGTCAGCTTTAATAGGTAGGTGATGGGAAATGAGCCATCACTCACTCACCTAACAGATGTGACTGCTGTCAGCCTGGGGTTTAAAGAGCTGAATTAGGAAATTTTGGAAGAAGCAGATTCTGATTGTGGCATGTAAGACATTAAATTCATTAAAGAGTTATAATACATTTGTTTATTTCTTGTATTATACTACATTTATATTTAAAATATCTTTGGGTCACATGGTTGATCAGCTGATTTTACGCAGCTGGATTCGAGCAACCTGCTGTACAGTATCCTTTATTCCAGCATATTTGAGGTCCTGGATATTTATTTTTGAGGCCCTGGAAAGTCCTGGAAAAATCCTTGAATTTTACTTGAGTGGAATCATATGAACCCTGAGTAGATGTATTTATTTCAGTTGAGGTGGACCACATCTTGGCTAGCCAAGGGATGTTGATCCACTTTGTTTCACATCGACCCTTGGTGTACATGTACATGTATGTATCTAGCCAAAACAGTATTTTGAACCAGTGTCCTCTTGCAGATGAAGAGTTACTGTCCATAGCGAGAAGAATCATTTGACCAATCAGAGAGTATGTTACTTGACCTGTTAGGTTTCCAATATGGTGCCTTCCATGATGTCCACATGCCTTGACTTGAAAGAAAAATGTATATGAAAGGTTTAAATTGGAGAAATTGACATGTGGCATGGGTTGTTGTGTATGGAGGCTGCTATAATTATTCCCAACTATATAGTACTTGGTAAATTTAATGAATGATATGATAGGATCAGTTTCTTCCAGCTGCATCAAATCAGATAGTCTAGTGGTATATACTCTTAACTAGCTTCATCTATTTAGTGTCGATATGGAACAAAGAGGATTGATGACCATTGCTACCGAAGATGGGTTGACCATTGAATTACATTGATACATGACTAGTCTGTGAATGTGAACAAGGTGTTAAAGCTCTGGTCTCTCCCATAAACAGTTTGAAATTAATATAGCAAACATGTTCTGTTAAAAAACATTTTTTTTTACACCAAAATCCACCAAGATCATTCAGTTTAGCTTGTTCAGATTTTAGGAAATCCTGATGTTGTGGACTAAAAATAGCAAAAATGACACTAACTGACACGGAGGTTTTGAAAATGAGACTTCCTTTCTGCAGATTGTAAACATGCATTGTGTTCGGATGATGATCATATTTGGTTCTTGACTGGGTTTATTTTACTTTTAAAGGCAGGACAGACTTTAATCATCTAATAGTGACACTCGGACAATCAGAGCATTTGCTCAACACATTGCCCATCTTTATTAGGCAAAGGTTCATTGATCCACTTAATTTCACATAGACCTTTGGTACATGTATATGTAGCTGACCAAAAGAGTATCTGCCACTCTGCTATCTGATTGGATGCATCTGAAAGAAACTGATCCAATCAGATTATTTGTTACATTTACCTGGGAAGATTGTTTGGAATAATCATAGTGGCCTCTGTAGACAACACGTGTCACATGTAAATTTCTGCAGTTTAAACTTTTCGTACATATTTTTTTGTTTCGAGTCAAGATTTGTGGACATCATGGAAGTCACCATTTTGAAAATCTAAAAGGTTAATTAATGAGCTGTCTGATTGGTAAATTGAATTTACTTGTTATGGACAGTAACTCTTCATCTGGTAGAGGGCACTTGTTCAAAACTTTTTGGGCTAGCTACATATGCCAAGTGTTAAGGTGTAATCTGATGGATCGATGACCGTTGGCTGGCAAAGATAAAGTTGCCAACCCTCAAGTTGATTATGGGTGACCTGTGTACCGTTGCATGAGTCTGACTGACCTTCCTGCTGTTTTTGTTTACATCCTGATATTTGTGCATGATAAAAACTGCTGTACCTTCTGGAAATCACCTCAGTTTATTTAATGTTTATACTTGCTTATAAGTCAGATCTAACTGCAAACAACTTAAACCCTGATCTGTCATTGCATAATGCACCGTCAGATAAGGTCTATATTGTTCATTGTCCTGATTACTCTTAACAAACTGCATAGACCCAGATCTGCTGGCACATTATGCAACAGCAAATCTGGATCTGTGCAGTTTCCAGTTTGATCTGTCTTATAAGCAAGCATATATGGTATATCAGCAGCTCTCTTGTCTGCCTGATGTTATGTATTCCTGCCCCCCTTGGAATATCCCATTTTTGCTCCACTCTGGTGTGCATTATTACCAAATAAATTTTCACTATTCTTCATTGGGAAAGCCACATAATCATTTAATGCCTTTATATTAGTCTACTATTTGTTTGTGTGGGAACGCAGCTTGAATAGAAAAAAAAGTAGTTTGCAAGTGGCATATTGAAATGTCTTGGATACTTTTTTACCATTTGACACAGCCCCAGAAGAGTCATAAATCTGTACAAAACATGTAAGACCCCGTTTACAAGGTATATCAAGAAGTGTACTCCTTGAAACTTACCACAAATCATGTTATGTGTGGTCTATTTCTTCAAACATACCACAAATCATACCATTCCAAGAAACATACCACAATCATACCATGTCTGGTCTATTCCTTGAAACATACCACAGATCATACCATGTCTGGCCTGTTCCTTAAAACATACCACAAATCTTACAATGTCTGGTCTATTTCTTGAAATATATGACAAATCTTACTATGTCTGGTCTATTCCTTGCAACGTACCACAAATTTTACTATGTCTGGTCTATTCCTTGAAACGTACCACAAATCTTAACTATTTCTGATCTTTTCCGTGAAATGTACCACAAATCTTACCATGTCTGGTCTGTTCCTTAAAACATACCACAAATCTTACCATGTCTGGTCTATTCCTTGAAACATACCACAAATCTTGCGATGTCTGGTCTATTCCTTGAAACATGCCACAAATCTTGCGATGTCTGGTCTATTTCTTGGAACGTACCACAAATCTTACTATGTCTGGTCTATTCCTTGAAACGTACCACAAATCTTACCTTGTCTGGTCTATTACCTGAAATGTATCACAAATCTTAAAATGTCTGGTCTGTTCCTTGAAACATCAAAAATTTTACTATGTATGGTCTATTCCTTGAAACGTACCACAAATCTTAACTATTTCTGGTCTATTCCTTGAAACGTACCACAGATCTTACCATGTCTGGTCTATTCCTTGAAACATATCACAAATCTTACAATGTCTGGTTTATTTCATGAAACATACTATGTCAGAAAAGAGTATACTACAGAAAATAAGATTAGAGCAATGCTTTATTCTTAGCTCTCTGCCTTCAGGAGACCTTTTTAAAAGAAAATGGTTGGGTTAATCTTAAAACTTAACAACTTTTCAAGAAATACTGATAAAGCTGCTGGGTGAGTGTCCATTATCATAAATAACAAAACTCCTAACAGTCAAATTAATCTCAGTACATGTACTACTTTACACATTATGGCTGTTCATGTGTCCATACACAAAACTCCTTTTCTTTGCTCAAAATATCTCCTTCCAAGCAGTCCAATTAGTCAATTTGATCTTGAGCATTTTATTGAACAGGTGCTAACACCTTTTCTTTTACTTGGCAACTTTAATGCCCACCATAAACTTTTGGGCTGTAAAGAGATCAACAATAGAGGGAAAAAAATAGAAGACTTCGGCAGGACCTGATGATATATAGTGTAAACTTTGAAACACTTACCTGATACAGCTCTTAATACGCTGCTAAGCATTTTCAATAAATTTTGGGAAACTGGTGACTTCCCGCTGTCTTGTCGAGAAGCAATCGTGATGCCAGTACCTAAACCTAGAAAGGACCAAACCAACCCTTGCAACTATTGTCCCATATCATCAACAAGCTGTATTTGCAAAACCATGCAATGGATTATAAATGATAGACTCCTGGTATCTTGATTCCAATAAACTACTATCAGATGTTCAGTGTGGTTTTAGACACCAGAGAAGCACAATAGATCATCTTGTCTGACTTGAAGCATTTATTAGAGATGCTATCATACAGAAATAACATACAGTTGCTGTCATTTTCGACTGATAAAGCTTTGACACGACATGGAAGTACAATATACTGAATAACCTATTCAGCCTAGGTCTAAGGGGACACCTGCCTAACTTTATTTAGAATTTTTTGAAAGAGAAATTTCAGAGTTAAGGTGGGCAGCAACCTTTCTGAAAGCTATCCTAAGGAAGTGGGTGTACCTCAGGGCTGCATATTTTCATTCACTATATTCAACGTCAAATTTAACAACATAGTGAAATGCCTTAATCCAGGAACTGACTGTTCGTTATATGTTGAATTTTTGATCTGCTATAGATCAAAGAATATGCATACTATTGAGTGTGAGCTACAGATAAGCTTAGAGTTCAGAAATGGGCAGAAGAAAAGAGGTTCAAATATTTTAAATCTGAAAATCTTTGTATGTACCTCTACTGATTACATTGAATTAATGATGATCCAAAGCTGTATCTTGATGGTTGTCTTATCTAATGATTACATTGAATTAATGATGATCCAAAGCTGTATCTTGATGGTTGTCTTATCTAATGATTACATTAAATTAATGATGATCCAAAGCTGTATCTTGATGGTTGTCTTATCTAATGATTACATTGAATTAATGATGATCCAAAGCTGTATCTTGATGGTTGTTTTATCTAATGATTACATTAAATTAATGATGATCCAAAGCTGTATCTTGATGGTTGTCTTATCTAATGATTACATTAAATTAATGATGATCCAAAGCTGTATCTTGATGGTTGTCTTATCTAATGATTACATTAAATTAATGATGATCCAAAGCTGTATCTTCATGGTTGTCTTATTCCTGTTGAGGAGACCAAATTTGCAATTTTATTTTTGACTGTAAACTAACTTTCCTTCCACATATTAGATACCTCAGGGACAGATGTTAAGAAGCTGTGGATTTGATATGAGTTGTGGCAAACACAGATTGGAGCACAGATCAGAAGGTCTTGCTCAGGTTATACAGGTCATTAGTAAGATTTAAACTTGACTATGGTTCAATTGTGTATGGATCAGCTTGTAAATCTTACCTCCTGCTGCTTGATCCAAAACACAATCAGGTCTATCAGACTTTGTCTGGGTGGATTTAGAACATCCCATTCAGAAAGCCTCTACTTTGAGGCAAAGGAACCATCACTTTATCTCAGATGATCAAAAGGGGGTCTTCAGTTTACTACCAGATTGTCTTCAAATCCATCTAATCTCACATATGATATAGTTTTTAGGCCCAAATACCTAACCTTGTGCGCACAGAAACCAAATTTAATTCCCCATTGTGGCATATGAATTTGTCCTCACTTAGAAATGGCAAGAATCATTGTTAGAAATACTGCAAAATTCTATGTTTAAAAATAACCACTTTGGTTATCAACATCCCTTCACCAGCATTTTACTTGATCTTTGTAAATTCAAAACGTCCTCAACAAATCGACTCGTTTTTCAGTAAATTTGGTGAAATCAGAGCCTCCTATAATGGACATATTTTCCTGTATACAGACGGTTTGACAGATGGAGACAAAGTTGGAGCTGCCTTTTAAACATCCCATGGCACCATTGCGAGCTGGTTACTGGATAAAGCCACCATGTTTATCGCTGAAATTACGGCCATGCTCGGATCTTTGAACTACATTGAAACCTCTCAAAAAACGAGTTTCACCATCTTTTTGGATTCCCTTTCCACACTGAAAGCCTTGCAAAACCTTAAACCTTGACAACCCATGAATATCCCAGATCTTACAGAAACATATTAGCTCGTACAATCTGGAATTCTGTACTGTTGGCTGCCTGGTCACATTGGCATAAAGGATAATGGAATTCTGTACTGTTGGCTGCCTAGTCACATTGGCATAAAGGATAATGGAATTCTGTGCTGTTGGCTGCCTAGTCACATTGGCATAAAGGGTAATGGAATTCTGTACAGTTGGCTGCCTGGTCACATTGGCATAAAGGATAATGGAATTCTGTACGGTTGGCTGCCTAGTCACATTGGCATAAAGGATAATGGAATTCTGTACGGTTAACTGCCTTGTCACATTGGCATAAAGGATAATAAAAAGGTCCGATAAAGCAGCCAAAGCTGACTTGCAGTAACCTGTTTCTGAATGGAAGATTCTGTATACTGACTTCAAATATTTTGTATAAATCAGCATGTTTGTCATACTTCTCAAAATACATGGAATGAAAACTCCAAAAACAAATTTCAGAACATTAAACCCACTGTAGGAGGGTGGCATCCCTTGAATAGAACAAATCACAGAGATGAGGTGGTAATGTGCCAATCATGTATTGGACACACCAAACTCATGCATACCTCCTATCGGGTGAACCTCAACCAGAGTGCATATCCTGCCAGTGTCCACTGACAGTGGAATGCATTCTTGTCGAGCGTGTCAGCTTCCACCCTGTGAGACAGAAGTATTTTGATGTGATATCAATGAAGAAACTTTATGATGATGTACCAACAGAGAAAATCTAGAACTTTTTGAGAGAATGTGGTTTATATAACTAATTTTGACCAAATCTTTAAGGATTTTAAAAGTTTTAATTTATCTTTTATTTTATATGCTTTTTAAAGAATTTTAACATCATTACCATTTATATTTTATATTGATGTCCTTCATGTTTACAGTTTTTGGATGGGTTATCTTCTGAAGTTTTTTGTGCAGTTCTTCATATAATTAGTTTTTTTTAACAATTGGCACCATATGGTCACTTATTTATGTTGAGTAGCTGCAAAAGGCTACTACATACATATATATTCCTTGTATACTCCTGCTCCTTATTCAGCCAATCACAGCAGTGATTAGAAGTCATACAAAGGTTATTCTTACACCTTGAAGGTTGTGTACTTTGTAAATTTTGTGCTACTAACAACCATATTCCTTGGTTTATGGTGTGAACACTAATGTAGTATACTACAAAAGTTGTATGTTTCATGGATTACACCGCTTTATACAGTGAACTGCCCCCAAAGGTGTTTTAATGGAATATACTGTAAACTGCCCCAAAGGTGTTTGAATGATTATACTGTAAACTGCCCCAAAGGTGTTGGAATGGAATATACTGTGAACTGCCCCAAAGGTGTTTGAATGGAAGCACCAAAACACTTCACAAAAAAGAAGGAGTTAATCTTCATCTGCCTTCAATCACTTTTTATTTAAATTCACCCTTCTGTAACATAGTTCTGTTTTGTGAAAATCTGCACCAACATTGTCAGGATTATAACACCAAAGGACGTATAATTTTTTGGATTGAATGGAATAATTCAGGTAACTTAATTTTGCTTTATAGCAAATGAATAAACTTTGAAAAATTATGCTATTTTTAGGTTGTAAAGGTTTTTGTGAATTAATTTGGCATATAATCATATTTTGATAAACAGTTTGTATTAAAAGATTACTCATTAGATGAAGAAAATGGCAATTTCAGGGGAGATAAATATTTCAGCTTTTAATGCCATGTGGAAAGTATCAGTCAGGAATATGTCACACTTCAAGTGTGACATAATGTCTATGTAGAGCAGTAACTACTATCAAGCTCTTTTGAACTTTGCATCCTGAGCATTAACGAGTCTCATTTACACACATTTGGTTCTCTTGTGTGTGTGGATTTATCTCTCGCTGAAAGTGGATCGTGTAGTCTTTTTTCTTACAGACTGGCAGAAAGCACTAATCTAAGAATTTCAGGTGCAAAATGATCTGACTCTACTTTGTTAGACTAATAGCACTAGATTTTACTGACTGTATATGCCAGAATTCATATCTATTTAGCTACTTTCTATTACAAATGAAAAGTAGGGTTTTTTTTGTTGTCCCTATTTATATAAAATTTTAAAATGAAATGTCATCTAAAAATATATCTAGTGGTTCTAAATCAATATTTTGTTGATTTGCCTAAGTACGTTTAAAATGAGAATGATATATGGTATTGTCATTTTCATAAAATACAATTATTTTATCTGATCTTATCGTTTTTATTTTCACAAAATTGAAAACTTGGATCTCATAAATCAGTTTCAGAAGATTGGATTTCTGCAGCTTATCCAAATATCCAATATTCCATTTGGGTATTTTTATGACGCAAGGCATAACAAAGCCCAGATATGAATCAGGTATTAATCCACACCTGTCAGGTATTTTAAGGAACCGTTCTTTATTGAATAGTAAAATATGTCAGTTTCTGAATGACTCGCATATGTTTTCAGTATTTTGGAGTTCTTCAGGTGGCAACCATAGAATGTTGAGGACAGTTATGTCCTGCAGTATGGAATTCAAGATACTGAATGTAATGATGATTCAGTTTTTGAATGTTCCTTTTCTCCATATTTCATTCCTTGAATCAAAGTTTGCATCCTTGAGACATGTGACATGCTGTATATGCATATACTGGGATTTGCACTTGCACAAACCATATAGATTGCATGAGCACATTTCACACAAGTAGAGATTTTGATTTACTTGATGTTCTGTGGTTTGCAGTCAAAGTCAATGCAAATAGCAGCTGTTTTGCATTCCCCTTCATCTCCAGTTATCTATATATTTCTCCAGAGAGAGTTGGTACATACAGGATTCTGAATAAGAAGAAAGGCTGTGGTTAACAGGTGTTGAACTATAGTTGTTTTGCTGATGGAGAACATCCAGAATTCCGTTTCTGCATAATGTGTCAAAAATGTGTATATGGCATGCTGATTATAATTATGTTCCTTTGGCAGTCATAAATCTGGGGCAAAATGATTTCCAGTCCTGAATTGTGCCTGTGCCCAATCCATCACTTACTTCATGTATTCATTTGTGAAATACCTCAAGATAGATACAGTGTATAGTCGCTTATAAGTCGGGTCCATCTGCAAATAACATAGACCCTGATCTGCCATCGCATAATATGCTGGCATATCATAGTCTATGTTGTTTGTTCTACTGATTACTCCTGACAAACTGCATAGACCAAGATCTACTGATGCATTATGCGATGGTAGATCTGGATCTGTAAAGTTTACAGTTGGATCCAACTTATAAAAAAGCAAGCATATATGGTAAATAGAATCCTGCATATGCACTGGTATGGGGTAGAGAAATGTTATCTGAGGGTCAGAAATTTAAGGCAGAAAGGAGGCTTTGGCAGGGATGGGATTTCCCTACCTCACACTAGTGCATATGATTGATTATTTTTCTCTCATTTTCTTAAGTAGTTAGATTCATAATGCTGGATACATGTATATTGTAGTGTGCTGCAAGAGAAATAGACATCTTCTTGATTTTAGGCAAGATGATATCTATGTCAGATCATAAGGAACACTCATGCAGTGTTTTCTCCAGAGTTCGTTTCTTGTGTTTTTGACACACTAGAATTGACAATGACGCAAAGAAATTCACCAAGTGCGTTCTTTTGGATGGGATCATATTTGAAACTGTTTTTGTTTACATTGGAAGTATTCATCTTTACCAGATGCTTTACTCAGCAGTGAATTGCTCTGATCAAGCATGTACATAATAATGATTCTATATGCAATTAACGGATGCTTTGCAACATTCTATGCTGATTAAAAGCAAGCACACAGACAATATGATTTATAACGTCATTTTCTGCGAAAATGTTGCAGCCAGAACAGCAAAGATTGACTGCGTTTTTCACTCATTCAAACACAAATACTGAAGAAAAACAGAAACAACCTGATGAAAATGTTCAACAGGAGATCAACAGGCCATCTATCTCTAATCTGGAATCAAAATCTGTAACAATGCAAGTATTGAGACAAAAATGGGCTGATAAAAATGCGTGGTTACAATACAAACACAGTAAAATCTGTTGCAATATTTTTTGTTCTGAGGGAAAGGGCAGTCCATTCGCGCAAGGACGTATGAATTTCAGACAGTCTACACTCATTAGACATGTTATGAATTTCAGACAGTCAACACTCATTAGACATGTTATGAATTTCAGACAGTCTACACTCATTATACATGTTTCCTCCTTGCAGCATAAAGCAGCTTTAGAAGAAAATCGTTGCATGTAAATATGCAAAATTCTGGGGTTACACTTATATTATAAAGACCAGGTAAGACATATTTAAATGTAGATAACTAAATTGTATGTAATTTTAGATACAAATACACATGTATTACCTTTATGTCTTTGTATGACCCCATACTTTTCAAAGTGACCCCCTCTATTTCAGATAAGGGGTCATTTGTGACCCCTAAAACTTTGAAGCTGGAGAAAACACTGCTCATGTGGGATACATGTATTCCATATGGCTTCTCACATAGGCAAACTATCAAACATGCATAAGAATTAGAGATATTGTCATTGTTCAGTTTTTTTTATGGCATTCATTATCTCAGTTCATATTCTTTTTCATCATGTACTTAAAGGAGCTGAAGCTAACACATTCTGAAAGTCTAATTGATTATCACTTTATAAAAAATGACTTCATCTAAAAGAAGATTATGGTAGATTTAATCTTAGTTTAAATTTTTGACCAGAAAATGTGTTTTTTTTTGGCTTAGAAAAAGGATGGTGATGCCTGTGTATTTAAACAGTCTGACATTAATAACCTTGATTTCCGTAGAGATATGGATTTTGTCTGAATAAATAATTCTCTAGGTAATTTATTATTATGTGCATAATTAAGTCTAGATCAAGAGGACTTCCCATTGGAAAAGTCTGGATAATTAGTGTACAGATAATGGACATTTGACTTTACCCATTTACAATAGATTTTACATTTTTATAGCAACTGTACTACAGATAAAGGATGGAATCAGTGTTGCTCTTGAAATACATGAATTGGCATGTAAATTATTGGATATACCATCTCTAGTACTTAAATTTACTGATGATTTACAAACCTGCTGAAGATGTAGCAGATAAGCATGAGTTATGGCCCCTGTTTCACTTGGAACTTTGCCCTTTAATTGCATCATATTGGTGGACATAGGCACATTTTAGTTGTTTTTTTCTTTTATCTTCATTTCATTTTAATGCAAACATGGCAATATCCATATTTATTTGTAGCTTTAGGATAATTTGTTTATCTAGGTTGATATTATTGTTTATGTTGAGATTTGTAACATTTTGTTGAGAGCTACAATAGCTAGCATACAACTGCAAATATTGCTTTTTTTTCTTAAAAGTTTCAGTCACTGCCCATTTATATTTAGCTGAATATTATTTCTATTACATCAGGGAATGCTGAAATATATTTATTATGTTTCTATTTTCTGTCTCTTCAGGCATGTGTTGTATATTTCCTCATAAAGTCTCTACAGGTATTTGGCAAATGTATTTGCTTTGGCTTATATTAGTTTTAAATGCTTGAATTGCTTTTTTTTGTTCCATTGCCTTAATCAGCTTTTTTAAGTGGCCTAAGGTGATGCTCAAAGCACATTTTGTTTGATAACACTTCCCCTTTTCTGCATACTAATATATACCCCTTCTGGGCTTGATGATTTTGAATAGGTCTGATGCTCCTCCTCTATGTTGTATGAGGCAACAAATGGGGCAACTTTTTTGCCCTGGGATGCATCCTGTAATGATGTTGCAGTTAAGATATTAGACTTTTTAAAAGAGTAATAAAATTTGAATTTGTATTTTAAGGATTTTTTTATTTTTTGGCTTCATCTTTGTTTTGGATGCCTCTTGGAGATACTTAAATTTACTTGGCACTATGTATCCATAATTGTACTGATGTGCCTTTAAACCCTGTATATACATACATGCATACATAAATACATACATACATACATACATACTGTTATGTATGATGTTTATATAATATTATAAATATTTTAGGAAATTATAAATGTTTCTTCACTTTAATATTTGCTTAAATCTTAATGTTATCAGGAAAAACATGTTTAACTAGTGTCCTTGAATTAGGTTGTTTTGATCAATATGTTTTCTCAGTTTGAAGGTCAAGGTTGATTTTTGTTTACAAGTAAAAATTCCATTAAGATGACTCATGTTCTAGAACATTCTGTCATGTGACCAATCTTTATATATACCATGTTTGGTGGACATTTATTCAGTTTTGACATTACCATCAGTCTTGTAAAGAGTTATTACAGTTGTGAAAATTCATTCCAAATTCTAAGAGAGGAATTATTTTAAATATTCATTGGATTATAACAGTGCTCATAAACTTTTGGATTTTGGAATTTTTAATTGATGATTTTGGAATTTAAGTGAACTTATTCAGAGATATTTTGGAATACTTCATTTTGACATCAGCACATCAAGATTACTAGTACATCAGGACTTTGGAGACCATTAGCACATCATAACATTCAAGGACACAGCCGTGAATTCGGAACATTCTATATTTAGGACTTGTGATTAGAACAATCATTCTTATTGGATTATTAGGATTTCAAAACACATTACTGTAAGTGACTTTTTTTGATTTTTCATTTTAATTATCTAGTAATAAATTGCTTGTTGATTTTTTACTTGATTTGTTGGTTTCACTTTCTTTCTGTTACATTTTTCTTAGACCATAGAGTCGTAACAACACACACACACACACACACACACACACACACACACACACACACACACACACACACACACACACACAAACATACATACATACATACGAGCCATATATTGATAAATTAACATTTTGTTGTATCTTGTGTACCCCCCTCCACAAAAACCACATATGTGGTTTATTGGTCATTTATATTCATCACTTATAAAGAGCTTATAAGTGACTATTTATTTTACTTACAGGTGATATACAGGTGAAGAATGAGGATTTTGTATGCAAATTATGCATTTCACATATAAATGAAGTATACTTCACTTGTAATTGAAATGTGAGCCATTCGCTTACTACACTTATAGGTTACTTATAAGTGACATATAGGTGAATGATTAGGATTTTATATGCAAATAAGGCATTTCACTCACAAATGAAGTATACTTAACTTATAATTTAAATGTAAGTCATTTACTTACTACACTTATCCATGATATAGAAGCGAAAACTACCACTAAATTCAATGAATTTGAATTTTAAAAATGTGGCCCTCCCCCTCCCTCACTCCACCACCAGCTTGACATAAAATTGTATTGTTATATAAATACCGTACAAGTCAACAGTTCAAATGAATACATGTCAATGACTATCTGTAAGTTCTGACCTTATAAAAATCTCATACACTTCCATTTAAATAACAATTTATGAAATGATTCCAGCACATTAGCTTGCTGCTTTGAATCACCACATTTGAAAAAGCTTGCACAATATCAAAAATTTTATGGGAAATAAAACAAAAAAGTGACAAACATAAATATAATTTATTCCTCAAGAAAAAAATACAATTTTTCTTTCAAACATATCTCTTGGGCAGAATCTGTCATCATCACGTAGGTTTTGACTTGCCAGTGGCAGTGTAGTTTTCTTTCTGAATCCAAAGGCCACTCTTTTTTGGCTGGTAAATGAATGCTGTCCCAAATTCAGTTGTCAGCATGTGAATCCTAGAATATTTGTGTATAGCGCCTGATTCTGGAAAGTACAAAGAATGAACAAAACAAAACCACCATAGGGAACATGTCAGTGTAACATAATTCTACAAATGCAGACTGCTATTGTTTAAATTCCAGAACGGGAGAGGAAGTGTTGCCAAGTCTTAATTATGATAGTGTTCGCCCTGGAAATCTTTTGAGCTCTGGATTTTTGCAGTTGAAACATCTTTTCGATGTCAAATAATATATCAGCATCCAACAATAAATTATTTTCTATGACTTCATTAGAATATACACAATTGAATGTGTGTGTAGTATCAAGTAATATTGTTTTAAATGAAATTATAAAAGATAATTTATTGTAAATTATTTTCTATGACTTCATTAGAATATACACAATTGAATGTGTGTGTAGTATCAAGTAATATTGTTTTAAATGAAATTATAAAAGATAATTTATTGTTGGATGCTAAAAAAAGAGCTTGTTCAAGGTGTGTCTGCAATGTGTGGGTGTGGGTGCTCACTTGTGTCCCCATTTTGCAATTTGCACACACACACACACACACACACACACACACACACATACACACACACACACACACACACACACACATTATGCTTTATTCTAGCCTTGATACCTAAGATCCATCAAAATTGAAAGTTTTATTTCAGTCGGTTTCTTTAAATCTTAAAATATTTTAAAATCAAACATGCTGAGATTTTCTTTTTTTATTTGATTCTACTCATTAAAATTGATAAATCTGGTGGGAAGTTATGATTTTTTCACAAAAATTCATAGTAGCACCTTTGCTGGACTTAGATTGTATTTTGCAGTAAACCTTGGACTTGAGACTGTATTTTGCAGTAAACCTTGTACTTGAGACTGTATTTTACAGTGAATCTTGTACTTGAGACTATTTTGCAGTAAACCTTGTACTTGAGACTGTATTTTACAGTAAACCTTGGACTATAGACTGTATTTTGCAGTAAACTTTGGACTTGAGACTGTATTTTGCAGTAAACCTTGGACTATAGATGGTATTTTACAGTAAACCTTGTACTTGAGACTGTATTTTGCAGTAAACCTTGGACTTTACACTGTATTTTGCAGTAAACCTTGGACTTGAAACTGTATTTTACAGTAAACCTAGGACTTGAGACTGTATTTTGCAGTAAACCTAGGACTTGAGACTGTATTTTGCAGTAAACCTAGGACTTGAGACTGTATTTTACAGTAAACCTTGGACTTGAGACTGTATTTTACAGTCAACCTTGGACTTGAGACTATATTTTACAGTAAACTTAGGACTTGAGACTGTATTTTGCAGTAAACTGTTAGTCAGAAAATGACAATAGCCATGAACTTAAGAGTTCACTTATACTCAACTGATAAAGGCTTATACCACCTATAAATGACTTATATGTCACTTATAAGTGAAATGTAGGTGAAGCATGGATTGATCTTGTTTTCACCTAAACTGTACTTATAATTATATGGCTAACATTACACTTACTTCATTACATATGGAAAATAAAAGTAATTTATAAGTGACCTATAATTTCCCTGTAAGTTAAGCATATATCACTTATAAGTCAGAATAAGTTATTTCCATAAGGGTGCCACTGCTTCTGCTTGGTGAGCTGCATGGCTTAATCAGTTCTGGACAGTGGATTGAGAACTCACATGTTCAAGTCTTGACTTTATCACAGCTTTCATCATACAGCACTCCCTCACTGCAAGGCCCTTCGTTATAACAGTTCCCATTATAAGGTGGGTTATAAAGAAGGCATGGTCATGGATCTCATTTCATGAAGTGGTAGTAAAAAATTATATGTATAATGTACTTCATTATAATGTGGGTCTCACAATAAGGCTGTCTACTCAGTGGCTTCAATGAATAGTGTTATAATAAGGGAGTACTGTAATAATATTTATCATGTGATACAGTTGTGTAGGTTATTGTAGTCATATCATACATGTAATGGGCCAATACTACGTATCTTTAATAAAATCTTGTGACATTACATATGATGCCGTTATACAGGGCAAAGGCATACTGTTCATGACATCTGAACATAAGGCAGAGCATATTATGATATGATGTTGTCTGACCATGTTGCCCTCCAGCCATCTGTCTCTGTCTGTTACCAATTTTTAGTTTTCCACCATCTACAGGTACCAAACTTTGTAGATGGTCTGCACTTGGGGTACGGAACTCAATCAATTTTGGGGTGAAAAGCTCAAAGATTAAGGTCACTGACTGAAAGAAGAAAAATGATTTCTGCATGTTAACTCAAGTTCTCCACCATCAAACCTTTTGCTTGGCTTGCACCTGGGGTAAGGAAGAAGCCTACTGATTTCAGGTACAAAAGATCAAAGGTCAAGCTCACTGGGACTGAAAGAAGAAAACTCGTTTCTGCGTAGTAACTTGAGCTCTCCACCATCTTCATTTACCAATCTTTGTGGATGGCTTGTGCTTGCGGTAAGGCACAAGTTTATTGATTTTGTGGTCAAAAGGTAAAATGTCAAGGTCAGTGAAGCTAAAAGAATACTGCTTTCTGCACAGTAAATGGTGTCTGCACAGAAATTTGAGGTCTCCATCTAGTTACCAGACTTTCTGAATGGCTTGCATTTGGGGTAAGGAAGAACCCAATTGATTTTGAGTTCAAAAGGTCAAAGTTTAAGGTTACTGACTGAAAGAATAAAAACGGTTTTCACATAATAGTTTACATCTCATTCATGGACCAACTGTGGATGGTTTGCACTTTGTGTCAGGAAGAAGCCTACTAAGTTTGAGGTCAAAGATCAAAGTCACTGTGATTGAAAGAAGAAAAATGGTTTGTGTGCAGTAACCTTAGTTCTACATCACAGACCTGGGCCAAACTTTGTGGATGGCTTGCACTTTCAGTAAGAAAGAAGCTGATTGATTTTGGGATCAGAAGATCAGTGGTCAAGGTCACTGTGACAGAAAGAAGAAAAATGGGTCTGGACAGAAATTTCAGTTATCTACATAGAGGACTATTAATTAAACATATTGTGGACGTATAATGTGCTATTCATGGTACTCATGTTGGGTCATGTGATCAATAAAATTTTCATTTGTGCTCATTTGAAATGAAATTTATGAAACTCGTTGAATGATATCCATCTTTTGGTGGTCAATAGAGATGTAATGATTCATTGATGCACTCTGGTATCATGATATTTCTTTCCACCAATCCATGTTTTGGCAGAAGGTGGAAATTTATTATTCATAACCATGCAATAAATCGGAGTTGAGACAATGTATTGATACAACTCATAAAATATCACAAATCAGGATACACATAAGAAATAAGAAATAGAAATTACAGAAAAATAGGATAGTTTTGCTTTCTCTTTTCCTATCAACAGAGAATTGTCTACATGTATAATCAGAGCAAAGATAAACAGTAAACAGATCCAAGCAACATTAAATTACCATATATACTCATGTATAAGCTGGATCCAAATGCAAACAACATAAACCCTGATCTGCACCGGCAGAGCAGGGTCAATGTTGTTTGTTCTACTGATTAATCCTTACAAACTGAATAGACCCAGATCTGCCTTTTGAATAGTTCTCTTTTCCTTGGTTGTGTCCTCTAGTGGCTTCGAGGCATGTTGATCAGACATTGTTTTGACGCAGAAGAGTTTTTCACTGGAGTTACAAAAAACTATTGAATGCAGACCACATGCGAGTTATTTATCTTCTCATCTCACTTAGATTCATTAGTGGACAACAGAAACAATTCACCATTATTTATTTGTCACTTGGTTTCTATATATCTTTTAATATCATAAAATATAACATTTGTACATTAAATTTACTTTATATGCCTAAAAGTCCAACTGGTCAGATGGAGTGGCTACTTATTTTTTGCCCCAGGCCGCCGTGAAATTAGCTGGCAGTGGACATGCGGGCTGGCAGCAATTTGTCTCTGAAGATTATGTGCGAGACTAATGTTTGGAAATTTCCGCTAGTCTTACTCACCCAGACACCAGTCTTACTCACCCAGACACCAGTCTTACTCACCCAAACACCAGTCTTACTCACTCAGACACCTGCCATGCTTCTAGACCAAAATTTACTGTAGCATGATGTGTATCGCATTGCAAGTTCAATATCGCAATGTGCATCATTTAAAAAACTCCAAACCAACACATACTGTGATATGTTTCATTATGTATTGTGATGTGTATCACACCTCATATTTTTAGATCACACCCAGGTCTGCTGGCTAATGTTTGCAGTTGATGCAGATCATTCAGCTCATTTCATTATCATTTTGATATGAGCACTCATGTAAGCTCTGCTATTTAGTAATTCACTTGGCCATGCTTTTTCTGTTTTCAATCTATGACTCGCTTGTAATGAGTAGTTCTGGGCAGGTTCTAACCTGAAATGGACTGGTAATAAGTAGAGTGTTGTCATCTCATTTGCTTTGCACCCTACAAACCCATAAAAACTCCAGCTTAATGGCACATTAGATGGTTCAGGAAAAAGTAACCTGTGATCTATTTTAATTGGTGGCAGTCAAAGGCTACCTCATTGTTTTATTGGTATACAACATAAACCAGTAATAGAAAGAAGGATCTCTGGACTAACATAGAGACAGGTCTGCTCATGGAGTACAGTTTAAATGAGAGCAGTGCCTCCACCCTTTCCAATTGTATATCTACTTTGGGTAAGGCTAGACAAATGTAAATTTTCAGAAGAACTGATTATCAAACTGGGTTTAGATTAAAGTGACAAGAAAGGGAATACGTTGAAATTTAAGAGGAATCATTTGTCAGTGAGTCTGCTATAGCAAAAATTTTGAGTTTCTTTGTGTTATTTGATCTGAGATTGGGGAATCTCCAAGTGGGTGTATGGCTCTCATACACTCAGTGGGCAGCCTTGTCTCTATTTTAGTCCATAGGTCTGATTTTCTATTACTGGTTTACACTGTATACCAAGCAAACAATAATGTAGACTCAAGTGGCAGCAGAGTGGTTCATTTTGTTATGACTGTCCAAATTAATATTTTTGCAGGTTTTGTAAGGGTGAAGAAATCTGTATGTCCATTAGCATAACTAATGGATGCTTCTCTCAGATTAATATACTGCCTTTTCCTGTATATCAATATTTCACTTCTGATATAGGTGTGTTTTTGTTGTATTTCCATTGAGCAAATTCTTACTGTATCTTATAAATTTTTCTTTGACTGACTAGAAGAAGCACAGATTTAAAACTGCAGCTTCAATTATACAATCAGAACATGAATCTACAGTGTATTAATTTGACAAGGCCAGTATATATTAAAAGAACAGTATATGTACAGCATACATACAGTCTATTTACAGTATATATACAGTGTACCCATCTTTCACCTGAACAGAGTCCAACTGGCCATGTAACCTCACTAGCTTTCACTAGTCACAATGCTTGATATTCCTCTCGCAAGATGAATTAGCTCCTTTACCACTGGCCAAGTTGAAATTGTCAAATTAACATTGGTCAGAGATTTACTTAGAGTAAGAAAAATTTAAACAGCGAATTAAAAATCCTTTTTTAAACTATTTACTTGGTACTTGTTAGAAAGAAACACTGTTCTGTGAAATGATTTCTATAAATAAAGTCTGAAAGATTGCAGTCTCTGCCTACCATTAGTAAACTTTATGCATTATTTACAAGTCATTATGGCAAACTTGTGCAGGGACTGATAACAGAGTTAGAGAGAATTTAAACAGCAGTGAAATCCTGTAATAGTAGAAATTTAAGCAGTCATAAACTTTCATGCAAACTCTGCACTTGTATTGATCTTCTAAGACAAAAGTAGTGCAGATGTGTAAGTGGCAGCCCGATAGTTTACAATTTGGTGCTCTTATACAACTGAGTTAATGTGGGAAGACCCCAATACATAACAGTACTTTGCGGGGAAAACGGTAATGAGAACATGCAGCTAATGTAAAATAATATTCCATCTCTTTTCATAATAAAAAACACATGACTGTGTAGGTTTCTATAGGTATCATAGTACATGTATTTGCATACAGCAAACCATGAATTAAGTTTAAAACCGTAATTAACTTAAAATATAATTGTCAGAGTTTACTTTGCTTTGGTTCTGTTCCATGCTTGCTAAATATTATTGAAATAGATGTACTAAATGTATCAAAAAATGGTCTGGTTTGTTGTCTCTGAGCATGAGTAAATTTCATTGGCTAATAAGATAAAATGAGAAAATACCGGGTCTGAAAGAAATTTATAATATGATAACTTCATCTAATGGCATTATGTTCACAGAGGTTTTAGACTAGGCCTTGTAATTACATTTTAAGAACTTAAACTTTTAATTGGCACCATTAATCAGTTTTTGTGCTGACATGCGATTGAACCCAAACACATACCGTCTATACTCGCGTATAAGCTGATACCAACTGCAAACTGCATAGACCCAGATCTACCATTGCATAATGCGCCAGCAGATCTGGGTCTGTGCAGTTTGTAAGGACTAATCAGTAGAACAAACAACATAGATCCTGATCTGCTGGCGCTTTATGCGATGGCAGATCAGGGTCTCTGTTGTTTGCATTTGGACCTGGATTATACGTGAGTATATACGGTACATACATCTGAACCAAAAGCTGAAAGTCAGTCTTAGACTTTGACATTCAGTAACCTTGTTTAAAAGACAGAATGATATCAAGCTTTTCCTACGAGGTGGTTTCTCTCCCAGCATGCTTAATTTTTAATCAATTATCATATCATATTTATAGGTTTCAAGTTACTTAACAATTTTAGAGACGACACAACAAGATTTATCGACCTACCGGTATGCTGTCTCTGTGTCAGGTCTGTCATAAGACAAAATCAGATGGTGTGTTTGAAGGTTAATGTTTCTGTGTCTGTAATAAGACAAAATCAGATGGTGTGTTTGAGGGTTAATGTTTCTGTGTCAGGTCTGTCATAAGACAAAATCAGATGGTATGTTTGAGTGTTAATGTCTCTTTGTCAGGTCTGTCATAAGACAAAATCAGATGGTATGTTTGAGTGTTAATGTCTCTTTGTCAGGTCTGTCATAAGACAAAATCAGATGGTGTGTTTGAGGGTTAATGTCACTGTGTCAGGTCTGTCATAAGACAAAATCAGATGGTGTGTTTGAGGGTTCTGTTTCTGTGTCAGGTCTGTCATAAGACAAAATCAGATGGTATGTTTGAGGGTTAATGTCTCTGTGTCAGGTCTGTCATAAGACAAAATCAGATGGTGTGTTTGAGTGTTAATGTCTCTGTGTCAGGTCTGTCATAAGACAAAATCAGATGGAGTGTTTGAGGGTTAATGTCTCTGTGTCAGGTCTGTCATAAGACAAACTCAGATGTTATGTTTGAGGGTTAATGTTTCTGTGTCAGGTCTGTCATAAGACAAAATCAGAAGGTGTGTTTGAGTGTTAATGTCTCTGTGTCAGGTCTGTCATAAGACAAAATCAGATGGTATGTTTGAGGGTTAATGCCTCTGTGTCGGGTCTGTCATAAGACAAAATCAGATGGTGTGTTTGAGGGTTCATGTCTCTTTGTCAGGTCTGTCATAAGACTAAATCACATGGTATGTTTGAGTGTTAATGTCTCTGTGTCAGGTCTGTCATAAGACAAAATCAGATGGTGTGTTTGAGTGTTAATGTCTCTTTGTCAGGTCTGTCATAAGACAAAATCAGATGGTGTGTTTGAGTGTTAATGTCTCTGTGTCAGGTCTGTCATAAGACAAAATCAGATGGTGTGTTTGAGTGTTAATGTCTCTGTGTCAGGTCTGTCATAAGACAAAATCAGATGGTATGTTTGAGTGTTAATGTCTCTGTGTCAGGTCTGTCATAAGACAACATCAGATGGTATGTTTGAGTGTTAATGTTTCTGTGTCAGGTCTGTCATAAGACAAAATCAGATGGTGTGTTTGAGTGTTAATGTCTCTTTGTCAGGTCTGTCATAAGACAAAATCAGATGGTATGTTTGAGGGTTAATGTCTCTGTGTCAGGTCTGTCATAAGACAAAATCAGATGGTGTGTTTGAGGGTTCATGTCTCTTTGTCAGGTCTGTCATAAGACTAAATCAGATGGTATGTTTGAGTGTTAATGTCTCTTTGTCAGGTCTGTCATAAGACAAAATCAGATGGTCTGTTTGAGTGTTAATGTCTCTGTGTCAGGTCTGTCATAAGACAAAATCAGATGGAGTGTTTGAGGGTTAATGTCTCTGTGTCAGGTCTGTCATAAGACAAAATCAGATGGTATGTTTGAGTGTTAATGTTTCTGTGTCAGGTCTGTCATAAGACAAAATCAGATGGTGTGTTTGAGTGTTAATGTCTCTTTGTCAGGTCTGTCATAAGACAAAATCAGGTATGTTTGAGTGTTAATGTCTCTGTGTCAGGTCTGTCATAAGACAAAATCAGATGGTATGTTTGAGGGTTCATGTCTCTTTGTCAGGTCTGTCATAAGACTAAATCAGATGGTATGTTTGAGTGTTAATGTCTCTTTGTCAGGTCTGTCATAAGACAAAATCAGATGGTGTGTTTGAGGGTTAATGTCTCTGTGTCAAGTCTGTCATAAGACAAAATCAGATGGTGTGTTTGAGTGTTAATGTCTCTTTGTCAGGTCTGTCATAAGACAAAGTCAGATGGTGTGTTTGAGGGTTAATGTCTCTGTGTCAGGTCTGTCATAAGACAAAATCAGATGGTGTGTTTGAGTGTTAATGTCTCTGTGTCAGGTCTGTCATAAGACAAAATCAGATGGTATGTTTGAGTGTTAATGTCTCTGTGTCAGGTCTGTCATAAGACAAAGTCAGATGGTGTGTTTGAGTGTTAATGTCTCTTTGTCAGGTCTGTCATAAGACAAAATCAGATGGTGTGTTTGAGTGTTAATGTCTCTTTGTCAGGTCTGTCATAAGACAAAGTCAGATGGTGTGTTTGAGTGTTAATGTCTCTGTGTCAGGTCTGTCATAAGACAAAATCAGATGGTATGTTTGAGTGTTAATGTCTCTGTGTCAGGTCTGTCATAAGACAAAATCAGATGGTGTGTTTGAGTGTTAATGTCTCTGTGTCAGGTCTGTCATAAGACAAAATCAGATGGTGTGTTTGAGTGTTAATGTCTCTTTGTCAGGTCTGTCATAAGACAAAATCAGATGGTGTGTTTGAGGGTTCATGTTTCTGTGTCGGGTCTGTCATAAGACAAAATCAGATGGTATGTTTGAGTGTTAATGTCTCTTTGTCAGGTCTGTCATAAGACAAAATCAGATGGTATGTTTGAGTGTTAATGTCTCTTTGTCAGGTCTGTCATAAGACAAAATCAGATGGTGTGTTTGAGGGTTAATGTCTCTGTGTCAGGTCTGTCATAAGACAAAATCAGATGGTATGTTTGAGTGTTAATGTCTCTGTGTCAGGTCTGTCATAAGACAACATCAGATGGTGTGTTTGAAGGTTAATGTTTCTGTGTCTGTAATAAGACAAAATCAGATGGTGTGTTTGAGGGTTAATGTTTCTGTGTCAGGTCTGTCATAAGACAAAATCAGATGGTATGTTTGAGTGTTAATGTCTCTTTGTCAGGTCTGTCATAAGACAAAATCAGATGGTATGTTTGAGTGTTAATGTCTCTTTGTCAGGTCTGTCATAAGACAAAATCAGATGGTGTGTTTGAGGGTTAATGTCACTGTGTCAGGTCTGTCATAAGACAAAATCAGATGGTGTGTTTGAGGGTTCTGTTTCTGTGTCAGGTCTGTCATAAGACAAAATCAGATGGTATGTTTGAGGGTTAATGTCTCTGTGTCAGGTCTGTCATAAGACAAAATCAGATGGTGTGTTTGAGTGTTAATGTCTCTGTGTCAGGTCTGTCATAAGACAAAATCAGATGGAGTGTTTGAGGGTTAATGTCTCTGTGTCAGGTCTGTCATAAGACAAACTCAGATGTTATGTTTGAGGGTTAATGTTTCTGTGTCAGGTCTGTCATAAGACAAAATCAGAAGGTGTGTTTGAGTGTTAATGTCTCTGTGTCAGGTCTGTCATAAGACAAAATCAGATGGTATGTTTGAGGGTTAATGCCTCTGTGTCGGGTCTGTCATAAGACAAAATCAGATGGTGTGTTTGAGGGTTCATGTCTCTTTGTCAGGTCTGTCATAAGACTAAATCACATGGTATGTTTGAGTGTTAATGTCTCTGTGTCAGGTCTGTCATAAGACAAAATCAGATGGTGTGTTTGAGTGTTAATGTCTCTTTGTCAGGTCTGTCATAAGACAAAATCAGATGGTGTGTTTGAGTGTTAATGTCTCTGTGTCAGGTCTGTCATAAGACAAAATCAGATGGTGTGTTTGAGTGTTAATGTCTCTGTGTCAGGTCTGTCATAAGACAAAATCAGATGGTATGTTTGAGTGTTAATGTCTCTGTGTCAGGTCTGTCATAAGACAACATCAGATGGTATGTTTGAGTGTTAATGTTTCTGTGTCAGGTCTGTCATAAGACAAAATCAGATGGTGTGTTTGAGTGTTAATGTCTCTTTGTCAGGTCTGTCATAAGACAAAATCAGATGGTATGTTTGAGGGTTAATGTCTCTGTGTCAGGTCTGTCATAAGACAAAATCAGATGGTGTGTTTGAGGGTTCATGTCTCTTTGTCAGGTCTGTCATAAGACTAAATCAGATGGTATGTTTGAGTGTTAATGTCTCTTTGTCAGGTCTGTCATAAGACAAAATCAGATGGTCTGTTTGAGTGTTAATGTCTCTGTGTCAGGTCTGTCATAAGACAAAATCAGATGGAGTGTTTGAGGGTTAATGTCTCTGTGTCAGGTCTGTCATAAGACAAAATCAGATGGTATGTTTGAGTGTTAATGTTTCTGTGTCAGGTCTGTCATAAGACAAAATCAGATGGTGTGTTTGAGTGTTAATGTCTCTTTGTCAGGTCTGTCATAAGACAAAATCAGGTATGTTTGAGTGTTAATGTCTCTGTGTCAGGTCTGTCATAAGACAAAATCAGATGGTATGTTTGAGGGTTCATGTCTCTTTGTCAGGTCTGTCATAAGACTAAATCAGATGGTATGTTTGAGTGTTAATGTCTCTTTGTCAGGTCTGTCATAAGACAAAATCAGATGGTGTGTTTGAGGGTTAATGTCTCTGTGTCAAGTCTGTCATAAGACAAAATCAGATGGTGTGTTTGAGTGTTAATGTCTCTTTGTCAGGTCTGTCATAAGACAAAGTCAGATGGTGTGTTTGAGGGTTAATGTCTCTGTGTCAGGTCTGTCATAAGACAAAATCAGATGGTGTGTTTGAGTGTTAATGTCTCTGTGTCAGGTCTGTCATAAGACAAAATCAGATGGTATGTTTGAGTGTTAATGTCTCTGTGTCAGGTCTGTCATAAGACAAAGTCAGATGGTGTGTTTGAGTGTTAATGTCTCTTTGTCAGGTCTGTCATAAGACAAAATCAGATGGTGTGTTTGAGTGTTAATGTCTCTTTGTCAGGTCTGTCATAAGACAAAGTCAGATGGTGTGTTTGAGTGTTAATGTCTCTGTGTCAGGTCTGTCATAAGACAAAATCAGATGGTATGTTTGAGTGTTAATGTCTCTGTGTCAGGTCTGTCATAAGACAAAATCAGATGGTGTGTTTGAGTGTTAATGTCTCTGTGTCAGGTCTGTCATAAGACAAAATCAGATGGTGTGTTTGAGTGTTAATGTCTCTTTGTCAGGTCTGTCATAAGACAAAATCAGATGGTGTGTTTGAGGGTTCATGTTTCTGTGTCGGGTCTGTCATAAGACAAAATCAGATGGTGTGTTTGAGGGTTCATGTTTCTGTGTGCAATAGTTTGGTAAAGAAGCAACCATTTCATTTTATTTTTCAGATAAGGATGGTGAACGGAAGAAGTCATCTGTCCTTGGCAAGCTGTTCCGCAACATTGGTTTCCGGCGCTCTAATAAGAAACATTCATATAAGCAACATAAAGGTAGGAAGAAGAGGACAATTTTGGGTCTCAGTAGAAAAATATAATTATTTTCTCTCAAAACCTCATTTATTTGTTTATAGCAATACCACCAAGAAAATTTATTGCTTTCCATCAACAGGGAATTTTTTATAATGCTACTCATTGCTAGATATCTGCTGTCATTGTGATATAGCCACAATTAATGTTTCATGTCATTGAATGCAAGGTAATTTTACAAAATTATCTTATAAAGCACAAATATGGTCATGTAAATTGGCAGTGTTCAATAGGGCCATTATTGGAGGAAAAAACTGATTGATAATTGGTGAAAAACTAATTGATAATTGGTATGACATGTCAGTTAATCCAAATGAGTGTTAAATCAGTTGGAATGAAGGTCATTATTTTAACTGTGAGAATGTTAATTTTGCAGTTATTACCTGCTTTCATCAAACTTGAAATCTGTTACAATCAATTTATGTCAACTTTATTGCATATTTCATCTAGATTATGGTTTTTTTCTGTAGGGGACTTGAATGCATCTGAAATCACAATGAGTGACAATGACAGGATCGCTTTGATGCAGCTGGTTAAAGAGGGCAAGATCACAACAGAAACAGCACTAGAAGTTGTAAGTTACCAATTCTATCAATCATCATGCAGATTCATTTCATTATCAATGTCAGTCAAATATATGCAGTTGTTCCAGCTTTAATGAACCCAGATTTAGCCAGTTTTTAAAGTTAGCAAAGCTATTGTTTAGGACCCAATTATTGTGTAGTCAGTGTAAAATGCCCTATTTTAATAAATCAGTTTTAGGATCTTTACAAATTGGTCTTACTTTAAGATGAAAGATGTATATTTATGATGTCACTATAGCAACAAAAATGACATTTCAAAGACCTTTATTAAGGATTTGGTATTTTATGGCACAGCAACACAAGTAATTTATTCAGTGGCAAGGCCATTGGAGTAGAGTGCCTTGCCTAAGGATGCACCACAGTAACTGACCTGGGCTGGTCCAAGGGTACCGGTAGGATTTCATTCGGTTTGCGAGACCTTCATGTGCTAACCACTGAGCCACTGTGGCTACTAGTCAGAGATCAAGAGGATCTTATGTGAATGCTCATTTCAGATGAAATTTATGAAACAAGTAGAGTAATTTCACGCTAAGATTTAAATTATTCAATGAGTTTCATAAATTGCATTTGAAATTAGCACAAATGTGAGATTGTATTACTGTATATACTGACCTATAAGTTGGGTCCAACTGTAGACAACGTAGACCCTGATCTGCCATTGCATAATGCACCTGCCGATCAGAGTCAGTGTTGTTTGTTCTACTTATTAATCCTAACAAGCTGCATAAGCTCAGATCTGCTGGTGCATTATGCGACAGCAGACATGGGTCTATGCAGTGTGCAGTTGGATCCGACTTATACACAAGTAAAAGATGGTATTCACATTATGAAAAAACAACATTTATTCAATAACATTCAGATGCCTATGGATATTAAGGCTTGCTTTAAATGACATATGTACTCAGTCTAACATGGCACACTATGGACATTAAGGCTTGCTTTAAATGACATATGTACTCAGTCTAACATGGCACACTATGGACATTAAGGCTTGCTTTAAATGACATATGTACTCAGTCTAACATGGCATACTATGGATATTAAGACTTGCTTTAAATGACATATGTACTCAGTCTAACATGGTACACTGTCCATCCATACCACAAAAGCTGGATTTTGAAAGTGGTCATTTACTTGTAAGAGGAAGTTTCCTATGCCAAACAGCCAATCAGATCCAGATAAGGAGTTGTTTTCTTGATGACAGCCAAATGCAGATGGAAGGAAAGTGCAACCCACTCTCTTTTAGAGAACATTTTTGTATGCTCCTCTACGAATGTGGAAGGGGTATGTAGTGTATTGGTACTTATTTTTGCTTTCAGCTTCCTTATAAAAAAAATTTAAAAAAAAAACAAAACAGATTTTCACTTCGAATGGATTGGCAGAAAATTCTGGCCTCTGGAACATTCATCTCCACTAGGAAGTATTAGATCATTTTTATATTTTTTGACTGTGTATAAAATAGCTATGTTACCTTTACATGTAGTTTTGATCACAAGTGACTCCAAAGTGAAGACATTATGCTCAATTTTTTGTAATTAAATGGATTTATGCAAACAGTTATTGTCTCTTGATGTCACATTTGTTCATGCTTTAAGTCTATTTAGAGGGTGTCTTTGGTTTTAGAGAATAAGGCAACATGATTTTGATGCCAAAATATATGAATTATTTTTCATGCTTAAAACAAGTAGGGTTCCATTGACTATTTTTCTCTTACCAAAACCTAATCATTCCCAGAACAGGGTTTGGTTTGGTTAAGTTTTTTATGGCACAGCAACACAAGTTGATTATTCAGTGCCAAGACAGACGGAGTAAAGTGCCTTAAGTAAAGATACACAAAAGTAGTCAAACAAGGCTGATTTGATGATTGGATTTGAACCTGCACCCTTTAGGTTGTGATTCCAGCTTGCTATCACCATTGCTCCTGCCTCAATTAGTGACCTCAGTTAGTGGCCTCATGTGACATACAGGATGGTGCATCAGGCCAATTCTACATTCTGGGCCTGCAGGGGGCCATTCGGAAAACAAGGAACCATGATTTAACCATAACTATTCATCATGTTAAAGAAACCAGTGTTGAATTGGATTTGGTAAATTCATATTATGCATAAAATTCAACTTATCATAGTATTTAAAAAGTAGTGTACACATCTTGCATACAGTACACACCCTGCATGCCAAATTAAAAAGTACTGTACACATCTTGCATACTGTACACACCCTGCATGCCAAATTAAAAAGTAGTGTACACATCTTGCATATTGTACACACCCTGCATGCCAAATTAAAAAGTACTGTACACATCTTGCATACTGTACACACCCTGCATGCCAAATCAAAAAGTACTGTACACCCTGCATACTGTACACACCCTGCATGCCAAATCAAAAAGTAGTGTACACATCTTGCATACTGTACACACCCTGCATGCCAAATCAAAAAGTAGTGTACACATCTTGCATACTGTACACACCCTGCATGCCAAATTAAAAAGTAGTGTACACATCTTGCATATTGTACACACCCTGCATGCCAAATTAAAAAGTACTGTACACACCCTGCAGACCAAATTACTTAGGTACTTAATGATGGAAGGTACTGTTTAAAAAGTACTGTACACACCCTGATACCAGATTACTTAAATTGTCAATGATGAAAGGTAGTGTTTAAAAAGTACTGTACACACCCTGCATACCAAATTATTTAAATTGTCAATGATGGAAGGTAGTGTTTAAAAAGTACTGTACACACCCTGCAGACCAAATTACTTAGGTAGTTAATGATGGAAGGTACTGTTTAAAAAGTACTGTACATGCCCTGCAGACCAAATTACTTAA
The DNA here is from genome assembly GCA_029931535.1 of Margaritifera margaritifera. NCBI lineage: Eukaryota > Metazoa > Mollusca > Bivalvia > Unionida > Margaritiferidae > Margaritifera > Margaritifera margaritifera. The sequence continues at coordinate 234,864 of JAQPZY010001460.1, forward strand.
GTAGTTAATGATGGATGGTAGTGTTTAAAAAATACTGTTTACACCCTGCATACCAAATTATTTAAATTGTTAATGATTGACAGTAGTGTTTAATAAGTACGGTATACACCTTGCATACCAAATTACTTAAATTGTCAATGATGAAAGGTACTGTTTCAAAAGTACTGTACACACCTTGCATACCAAATTACTTAAATTGTTAATAAATGGATGGTAGCGTTTAAAAAGTACTGTACACACCCTGCATACCAGATTACTTAAATTGTCAATGATGGAAGGTAGTATTTAAAAAGCACTGTACACACCCTGATGCCAAATTACTTAAATTGTCAATGATGAAAGGTAGTGTTTAAAAGGTACTGTACACATCCTGCATACCAAATAACGTAAATTGTCAATGATGGAAGGTAGTGTTTAACACCCTGCATACCAAATTACTTAAATTGTCAATGATAGAAGGTAGTGTTTAACACCCGGCATACCAAATTACTTAAATTGTCAATGATGAAAGGTAGTGTTTAACAACCTGCATACCAAATTACTTAAATTGTCAGTGATGGAGGGTAAACTAATGCTAAAGGGGACCTGCAGTATTGTGAATCACTTTAAATATGTCTGTATCAAATTTCATGGTTTGGTTGAAAAATGCATATTCGTGGGTACATAATTTTGTGTATTTGTCATGAAAAAGAACCACAAAAACCCATAAAATATTGAGTGACAATGTATATATCTAAGAGATTATATATAAATGCAGTGATCTGAATCCAAGAAGATGCCAACATTCTTTTGCACCTATTTAAAATCAAACAAGCTTAATACCACTTCTGTAATTATTCAGTGTGAAATCAGACAAGCTTAATACCACTGATGTAATTATTCAGTGTGAAATCAGACAAGCTTAATACCACTTCTGTAATTATTCAGTGTGAAATCAGACAAGCTTAATACCACTTCTGTAATTATTCAGTGTGAAATCAGACAAGCTTAATACCACTTCTGTAATTATTCAATGTGAAATCAGACAAGCTTAATACCACTTCTGTAATTATTCAGTGTGAAATCAGACAAGCTTAATACCACTTCTGTAATTATTCAGTGTGAAATCACACAAGCTTAATACCACTGATGTAATTATTCAGTGTGAAATCACACAAGCTTAATACCACTGATGTAATAATTATTCAGTGTGAAATCAAAAAAGCTTAATACCACTTGCATAATTATTCAATGTGAGATCAAACAAGCTTAGTACCACTTCTGTAATTATTCAGTGTGAAAACAAACAAGCTTAATACCACTTCTGTAATTATTCAGTGTGAAAACAAACAAGCTTAATACCACTGATGTAATTATTCAGTGTGAACAGAATGTGGTAGTGCTCTTTGATGTTTTCAAAGTACATGCACATATAGAAAGCAGGACTGATCTGCTGATTGTTTATTCAGCAGTTGTATGTATGAAATGTAATTAGTAATAACAAGATGCTGTTGTGTACCATTTGCTCTGTGGAATAATGAATAATACTTGTGATCCATAGAATAAAAAATGTAGTAAAAACTTTTTTATTCAAGAAATGACTAATATTTGAATCAGAGTAGGTAATTGCTTTCATGAATCTATCTATAAAGCCTAACAGTAGATAATACAGCACTTCTGTGATCCATTTGTTGGATATTTTTATGAATAAACAGCTACTAACATTATTCATAGATATGCGTGCTAAAATAAGGTGCAAACTGTGATTGACATTTTATTTTCATGAACTTTAATGCTTTCACCTTTCTCAGGCATTTGCAAATTTCATTGGATTGTATACAGTTTTAATGAGTATTCATTATTATGAATGGATAGAATTGGTGCTTTGTGAAGTAAAGAAGGACACAAACCTTGAGTAATTTTGCATTTATTACTATAACATCAGAATCATTACATTAGTTTAGAGCTTTGAGGTTCAAGAAATTTTGCATGCAAATTAAATCGTAATCAATAAATTTCCATTGTTCCTCATCCTGTACTAACTTATCATTATCAGTACTATAAATAGTAATCAAACAAACGAGTGATGTTTTTCCATGCAATACACAGGGGTGAGGATGGGGAGGGAAGCATGCTTTGAATATCAGCTTGGTTCATAATTTGTTACAAATTTAAATTTGTGGTCTAGCTAGCAGACAAAATCCATGGAAATTTGTACCCCATGAATTGAAAGTGACTCACAGTATCATGTAGTGATAAAATTACGATAAAGGGTAAATAAGTACAGCTTATGATGGCAGTTTGAACCTCTAGTGTAAGTTTTATTCTGTTTTATTCTTTTATTTGTCATTGTCATTTTCCTCTATATGATACAGTGAGCTCCCTCCAACATTGGTTTACCGTCTCTCATTAATAATTTAAGCGATTTGGTATGCAGGGTGTGTATGGACAGTATCAAATCAGTAAATGAGCTTTTGTTGGACTGCACACTGTATCTTTGCAATTTTGAGGAACTAAAGCAGTTTCACAAATTAAACTTTAACAAAGGATGATGCTGATGCCAATGTAGGAATGGTCGCACAAGTTTTTCTTATGCTTTGAAAAGTTGAAAGGCAAAAAGATAATTTTTTAGAAGATACCTTTCAATGGGCGCAGTGGCATAGCAAGAAATTCTGCCCCCCCCCCCCCCCAACTTAATTTTGGGGCCCCCTCGCAATAAAAAAGGTTGTTTGATGGGAATTTTTGACTCCCAGTTGTGAGGGTTTCTAGGGTGTTTGCTATGCCACTGAATGGGCATAGGTAGGATGTGATTCTAAGGTTTTTGTTTTGGGTGGCTCATAAATCTTAACACAATGTAACAGCTTTAAGTCTCTTTTCTATTTGTATCATTAGTGGTTGCTCCTTGATAAACCTTGTCACAAATCCTATACTAAATTATCATTGATGAAGTAGGCTGTGGCCTAAAATAGAATTTAATCAACATTTGGTTTTAAATCTGAGCTATAAGATCTATAAAACACAATGATTTAATGTTTTTCATCTATCATTGTACATGAATAGCATAAAAGTACTGGAATTTTATTTCCTTGTACTGTAATAAAAAGTATGGCAAATCACGTATTATTGAGGAAGCAGTTTGTATGTTGTGAAATCAGGAAAAATACATTTTTTTTTAGGGGTGTGTTGCTACTTTAGTGACAATACGATATGTATCACGATATGACTGACTCAATATGATATGTATCATTATACATGCCCTTCTGTTGACTCTTTATCAACTCTGTGTTTTCAGGGTCAATTTAATCGAGATAGTATGATATCATTGTCTTGAAATTTTAAGAGAAATTAAAATGAGCGCTGTTCATTGACACATATGAATATTAAATCGTCCTATGAGAAGGAGTGATTGCTATCTGTAGTTTCACTTTTGAAGTAGCTGTAAATACATCTGGAATATGTATGTATGTATCAGGGTTGAGCAAATCCCATAGCCCGATGTCCCAGACTATTCATTGTTGAAGTCAGGCAAGTAAAATTTTCCAAGTCACTAGTCCAGGACAAGTGCTTTTAAAAAAGTAGGGCAAGTCCTTATTTTCATGTTTTAATCACTATATCTACCTTTATTTGGCCAATCATGCCTCCACGCGTACTGAATACTTGATTCTACCCCTCTTCATGTATACATTTACATTCTGTATAACACATAAATGTGGTCGGTGATAATTTTTGCATATGCGCACGTTCTGTTACCGCTTGGTTGCATATTGAGCTAAGCGACCAAATTATCGGCAAATCAAACACGTCAAACAAAAGAAAGCCAGTATGATCAATTAGCAGTGTTTTAAGTGACTTTGTTGCATTGTGTTTACTCAAGCCAGATTCTCACGAGCGGCTCCATATGATTTTAATCCAGCGAGTCAATGTAATTAAATTAATGAAAGGTACTTTACCAACATCAGTGTTGGTTTCCTTTATGAACTGATTAAATGACAGTAAAGATTCTTTAATTTTTAATTGATTATACAGATGATTAACTCCACATGCGATATTGCATTTGAAGTGAAACAATTATGCTAATTAATGAGCTGTCTCTGTTCGTATTTAAAAGAGAAAATGTATGTTATGATCACTTTAGAAGTAGTTGTCAAGCAAGCTGATAGTTACTCTGTCGATAAAATGAGTTTGCTAATTATTTTCGCAAGGAAGGTAATAAGGGCAATTCGGAGAAGGAAAATTTTTGTGAAAGTGGAAGGAAAAAACATTAGACTGCTACTGAATGTGCGGTAGCTATTTCTCCAAAGAGACGTAAGCAGAACCTTTGAGATGCTTTAGAGCATTTGACTATAGGCACTTTTCTCATCAGAGGGCAGCTCTGTTGAAATATGAGAGGGAAGACTTGCAGGTTCTTCTTAAACATCTTCAGGGCTGAGCAAATCCCAAGGCCCGCGCCCCAGACTATTCATTTTTGAAGTCGGGCAAGTAAAATTTTCCAAGTTGCTAGTGCGGGACTAGTTAATGAAAACAAAATTTGCTCAGCCGTGTGCATGTATGTATGTATGTATGTATGTATGTATGTATGTATGTATGTATAGAGTTAATGGCACATCAGCACAATCCTGGCTATATATTGTCTAGTAAGTTTAGGTATCCCAAAAAAGGCATACAGATAAAACATCCCAGATCTTCTCATCTGGAACATCAACATGGGCTGCATCCCAGTGCAACAAGTTTGCTTCCATTAGTTGTTTTTTACAACATGAAGTAAGGCACATTTGACGTATTCTACATCCATGACCTTGCAGGGTGATCTGGAATATGTACTTTATAAACTATGCTTTTGTTAATGGAATATAATTGTTTCATGAAAAATTGAGGACATAGTATTTATACTTCTGCCTGTCACACTTTTGTTTCCACGCTTTAATTTTCAAGCTGTTCGTGATTATAGAATGAAACTTGGTATAGTCATACCTCATTTTTAGAACGCATGTCATGTACCACATTGGGGGCCTTATCTTCAAGGGCAAGGTCATGGCTCAGTATTGTATATTTTCCATCACATTTTCCATTCTGCTCAATAACTTTAAAAACATTTAAGATTAGGGGATGAAACTTGGTATACTTATACATCATCACGAAAAGGTGTGTTACATCCAACATTGGGGGTTCTGTCTTCAAGGTCAAGGTCACAGCTCAGTATTTTTTTGTTTTCCATCACACATTTCCTTCCACTATATAATTTCAAAGTTGTTTGAGGTTAAGGGATGAAACATGGTATGATTATATGACATATCTGAAATGTGTCACATACTTTATTTGGGGTCCTGTCTTTAGGTCAAGGTCTTAACTCCAGTGTTGCACATTCAGCATGGGATCACTTTTTTTGCACTTTGTACCCCAGATTTTGACGCTGTGCACCTCCCCCCCCCCTCCAACCACACTCTGTTCTCAAGAAAAATTCGAAAAATATGCCTACAGCTTTTCTTTAGTGGCTGTCCAGCCATGTCTTTGTTGGCACTAGCAATGGCCAGCGTTGCTAAAGGCGATAGAAACTGTAAGATGGCAATGAATATCCATTTCAGAACATTGTATCTGGCAATGAAAACATTCAAGGTTTCCAGCAGTAGGCCGAGTTGCAATGTAAAGTCTTTGATGGCTGTTAGTGCAACATATTTTTGAGGTTAAAGTCACACCTACAGCAAAGAAGATTTAATTTATTTTGAGGTTTAATTAATGACAAAAGGTACTAAATTTATGTAAATGTACAATTTGTCTTTTAATTAATGATTTATTCATTTGAAAAGAAAAGTGATGAATAAAGCATATGATAGTACAGTGCTGATGACAAAGTGAAGGTGGCAAAAATGTTGAAGGAAATTAGATATCTCAGTTTTTTAGCACTACTATTGCATTATGTACTACAATTTTCCTAATTTGTCCCATTGAAATGTTGCATGTCCCCCAAATTTGGAGGGTGAGGGACATAGTGCCCACATCCTTTGGGATCCTAGGTTCAACAGCTCAGTATTTTAAGTTCTACAGCTCAGTATTTTAAGTTCTACAACTCAGTACATGTATTTTAAGTTTTCCATAACACTTGCTTAGTATTAAGTTTTCCATCACACTTTCTCTTCTGCACTATAATTCTAAAGCTGTTTGCTATACTTATACATCATCATTTGAAGGTCAAACACCATATTGGAGTTCAGTCTTCAAGGTCAATGTCATGGCTCAATATTTTAAGTTTTCCATGTTACATTCTCTTTTGCTGCATAACTTTACAAATTTGTTGGTGTGTTGGTATATCATCTTTAGAAGATGTGTTGAGGGATATTGGGGTTCCTATCTTCAAGGTCAAGGTCATGTCTCAGTATTTTAAGTTTTCCATCACGTTTTTCTTTCCACTCCATAATTTTAGAGCTGCTTGGGATTAAGGAATGCAACTTTATTTACCTATGTCATCATTAACTGTTTTGTCTCATACCTCATTGGGGTCCTATCTTTATAGTCAATATCTTGATGTAATGTAATATATTCAATTTTCCATTATACTTTCTTTTCCACTCAATAATTTTTTAGCCATTTGAGATGAAATTTGGTAAAACTATATATCATCGCTAGGGCTGGATTAAAGGTGGGGGGGGGGGGGCACTTGCCCTGGGCCCCCCTAGCACTGGGGACCCCTATGGTTGCCATGGATAAAATTACATGTGTCCAAATAAACTATATATAGGTCTAAATCGTCTAATACTTAACCTAATATAGCTATAATAATTATATTCATACAAAAGGACAGTTTAAGGACTGCTTTTAGGGTGTATTTGTAGATCCACAAGGGCCCCCCTATCTTAAGTGCTTCGGGCCCCCCAAAGCCTTAATCCAGCCCTGATCATCACTAAAAGGTGTATTGCATACCACATTGGGGGTTCTATCTTCAAGGTTGCTGGTAAGTATTTTAGGTTTCAGTTACATTCTCTCTTCTGCTTTATAACTTAAGAGCTGTTTAAGATAAATGGACTAAACTTGGTATACTTATATATTGTTTTTTGAAGATTTGTTGTTTTCCATGTTTGGGGTCCTATTCTTAAGGTCAAGGTCACATGTCAATATCTTAAGGTTTCTTTTGTTTCTGCTTTATATCATAAAGTTGTTTTTGAGCACAGAGATGAACCATGGTACGCTTCTGTTTCTCAATTCGATTGCATCTCATGTATGATCGTCAAAGTTTTGTCTTCAAGGTCAAGGTCATTGATAAATGTTACCAGTTTTCTTCACTATTACTTTAATGCCCATTGAGACAGGACCATGAAATTTAGTTACTTTCCATATCTGACAATTAATTTTACACCTGTCTTAAAGGTCACAGTCAGATTTCATTGTTTTGAACTTTTGTGACAAAATTTTATTTCACTGAATTTACTTGTTTGATTTTTGTATCATATTGTGAGTATTGAAATATGGGAGCCATGATACCATATATTGTACTGCCAAGAAAATGTCTTAATGTCTTGATACCAGACATGTATCGATGTTTCACTACATCCTTTGCTTTTATGTCAGACATGTATTGATGTTTCACTACATCCTTTGCTTTTATGTCAGACATGTGTCGCTGTTTCACTACATCCTTTGCTTTTATGTCAGACATGTATCGATGTTTCACTACATCCTTTGCTTTTATGTCAGACATGTATTGATGTTTCACTACATCCTTTGCTTTTAAGTTAGATATGTTGAGAGCTGGCTGTATGTCAGAAAAAATGTCAAATTTACTTTCTGATATAGCAAAAATTACATAGGTATTCCACTCAGCTATTGCCCAACCAAGCAACACTTCTATAAAGATGATTTTTACAAAACTATTAACATCTAGCTATTGATTGGATTGGCCAATGATCCTTTGCAAAGGTGTCACCACAAGGGTGATCAAGACAGCCATTCTGTGAAAATTATGAATGTACAGATTCATGACCACTTCATTCATCACCGACTGTAGGAGTTTGCAACCTCAGGTGCTATGTCTTAAATATAAGACAAAAATGTAAAGTCTTGATCAAATCTTACATTAATAATGCATACAGAAGAAAAGGATAAATCAGCAAAGAAGGGAGTCGGTATGGCATTTTGTGCAGTCACTGTCAGAAAACTGAGTTAGTGATTACCAGTAAATGCAAAATATTTACTGACCGTTGCAAAAATGGCCACTCTCAAAGTTTCTTGAGTTAAACAAGTGCAGTCTTTTAACTCATACTGGACCTCTTTAATGTTACTGTCAATTTGATTGAATAAAGGCTATTGGAAATTATAAAAGGATTACCGTATATATTCGCATATAATCTGGGCCCAAATGCAAACAATATAGACCCTGATCAGCCGGCGCATTATGTGCCGGCAGATCAGGGTCTATGTTGTTTGTTCTACTTATTAGGCCTTACAAACTGCATAGACCCAGATCTGCCGGCGCATTATGCGGTGGCAGATCTGGGTCTATGCAGTTTGCAGTTGGTATTGTATTATACGAGAGTATATATGGTAAATTTAACTTCACATGTAAATACCTTTTTCTTCATCTCATTATCTCCATTGATTAAGATATGATAGACAGATGTTAATGTCAAGAAAAGTCTTAGGTGGCACATGTATACCATGATTTATACCCATTTAATATTGCTGTCTGACCATTCCAATTTATCCTTGGATGACCCTTGATATTGGTCATTAGGATGGCACACCATTAAATTTGATGTCCAGTGTCTCATTTTTCTAGTCTTAATATCATTTCCAGTCCCAGCCAGCACTAATTGAGTAGGTCCCAGGCAATTGGTCTGTGAATTCTATTGAACAAAGATTCCCACAAGTCCTCTTCATCTGCAGTAATGTACAGGCTTAGAGGCTGGTAACTGAAATAAAAATGATAATCAACTTGAGAAGTACTAAGTGTCCTTAGCACTATATCTTGCCCTGCAACACTCCTTGGGTGAGAAAATATGCTGTCTATACTTACGTATAAGCCAACACCAAATGCAAACTGCATAGACCGAGATCTGCCATCGCATAATGTGCCAGGAGAACTGGGTCAATGCAGTTTGTAAGGACTAATCAGTAGAACAAACAACATAGACCCTAATCTGCTGGTGCATTATGCGATGGCAGATCAGGGTCTATGTTGTTTGCATTTGGACCTCACTTATATGTGAGTATATATGGTACCCTGTCTGCATATCATTTTTGTGCCCCATCACAAATGTGGAAGAGGTATATGCAGTGAAACTGACCTTAGCAGATACCTCCATGTAAAGGACACATATTTATAAAGGACAACTTAGATAACTGTTTTCCTTCATTTCCCTTATATATATTACCTTTAATAAAGAACACCTGCCCATAAACAACATATTTTACTAGCCCTTGGGTTTCTTTTCTTGACAGGTTTCATTTAGTGTTACCTTTGTCCATCAGCCTGTAGGTCTGGTTATAGTTTTGCTTTTAGGTCACTGTGATAGAGTATTTATGTTCCATGAACACATTTCAGTCAAGGTTAATTTGACATTTTGTTGTTATCTTGACAGATACTAATGTTATCTGCCACACCCATTTTTTCAGGTTTATTGTTTTATCACAACTTTGTCTGGGAAATATTGGATTCCCTTGCTTAGGTTGTGAACTGTCTGTTTCTATACAGAACATAGGGCTCCAAAAATATATATAACCCATATAGAAACACATGTTACATTTGTATCAGCACCAGAATTCCAGCTTACTATATATACTTGCTTAAAAGTTGGGTTCAACTGCTAACAGAATTGACCCTGGTCTGCCACCATATAATGTGCCAGCAGATCAGGGTCTATGTTGTTTGTTCTTTTGATTCATCTTAACAAACTGCATAGACCAGGATCTTCCAGCACACTATGTGACGGCAGATTTGGGTCTGTTCAGTTTGCAGTTGGATCCGACTTATATGCTGTCAGTTATGAATATCACAAAAGATCATGTAAAAATTTAAGATTATCTCAGTAACTAATTAAAAGTCTTCACATGTAATATACAATTGTTGAGTCAGCCTTGGCAGAAGTTTGACATAGTGATCACACTTGGCATCTGTGTGTATGTCAATCTGTCTGTCTGTCCACATCCTCAATTAACCTCAGTGTTAAAGTTTTTGTACTTAAGTAGTGTGGTCAGTTCCTCAAGTACAGTTGTCCACATAGTCATGTTACTTGGTATGTGGATATGTGGATATTTCTTGAAGTGTACAACACCAGTATAACAAAAACTTGGTAGTGGTCTCGACATACAACTTCTTGTTGATTTTTTTACATTACAGGTGAAAAGATATGAACAAGAACGGCGTGATGACTCTTCAGTAAGTATTACTGTTATACTTTTGATGCAAAGAAGTCAGCTGAATTCCATATCTAATTCTAATTTAAAATGTGGAAAGCAGTGTAAAACCTATGTACATGAAACTATTTAACTCTTGATTTTGGTGCTATCTAATTCCTAACACTTTGGTATATAACAAAATGGAGTAATTAAAGAAATAAATAAACAATGCTATAAAATGCACAAACTGTGTGCAGCACCTGCAGCAACAATAAGAGAACATAATTTCATCCTTTAATTGTGTAAGCATCTTTAGCCAAGATGTCTACAGCACATCTCTAAGATCGTTAGCTCTTAATCTGTCAACCTAAAGCCTTATGGAGAAAAAAAAGAATTCCAAGATCAGCAACAATAATAACACAGGTGAAATGGAAAATATTTTCTATAACTTAGCATAACAAATTGGAACCTACCATATATACTGGCGTATAAGTCGATACCAACTGCAAACTGCATACACACAGATCTGCAGTCGCATTATGCGACGGCAGATCAGGGTCTATGTTGTTTGCTTTGGACCTGGCTTATATGCAAGTATATACGGGAACTGAGTCTGTAAGAACACTTTGGGAGCCACTGTAGCACAGTTGGTCGAACGTTGGACTTTAAGGAATGCCAGACCATTTTCCCACGCTACTGGTCGACATGGCCATGATCGTGCCTGCTTAATATGCAGGTACAATGCACTGAATGGAATTCTGCCCCCTTATTGGTTGACTAAAAATCAAATAATCAGTAGGCGTAGTACATCATTTTCGGTCAACCAATGAGAGGGCCGTATTCCATTCAGCTCATTGCACTTGCTTATTAAGGGGGCGCGGTCATGGCCATGTTGACCGGTAGCGTGGGAAAATGGTCTGGCATTCCTTAAAGGTGTGGTAGTAAGTCAAACTTTGTATAGGCATAAAAGTCGAATGCCTGAGCTAAACATCAGTACCGAATTTATTATGCTATGCGAAGTATAGCTCGAAATATCAGCGTCGATTCTTAAATAGGTCACGCGAGAAAGGAGAGAAGTGTCCTCCCTTGTAATATTTATATAGTACATGTATGACTGATAGGTAAATTGTAAGCAACAAATAGAGCCACTGTGATCACAGTAATTTACTTGATGAGTGGATGAGTGATTTAACACATGTCCATTTGTGCTGCAAGCATTTATTGCCAAGTGCAGGATGTTGGTAGGTACTCAATTAATACAGTAGACAGATCAGTTAACCATTACAGGAAATAATGACTCATGACATTTCTTAACTGTTTTGATAGTGAGCTGTAATTTTCACTGCTTCAACTGATTAGTGATGGCTGGGTTTCACTAACTGCAGGATAGTGGATTGGTGTTTATTTTGAGCCCTGCAACAGATAATGTACATTCTATTAAACAAGGCCATCTTACTCCTGTTCAGCAGCAAGTGGGACACCACATATCAAAATCTGACATAATCTTTGTTGCATTTTCTTGAAATACTTTTTTTTTTTAGGGAAATATGCAGTTTTGTAAAAAGGACATTTACAGAATATGCTGTCTTGCACATCTTTTGTGTCATCCTACAATGAAGCTAAACTTAATTTCAAACAAGGGAATAAAATACCCAGATTACTGGATTCTTGCCTAGAGCTCTAATAGTTCAAAATCTGATGGCTGGAAGATATCACAAGTATTTGCAGACAGCACTGGGAAGGGGAGGGGGGGGGGTAAAATCTTTTGTATCACCTGTTCCCTGAAAACAACCAGCCACCTAGTGGAGACCATGAATCTTTTTTATGTGCAATGTGCAGTTAACCCTTTCAACACTGGAGACTGCTGCATCGTGTATTACCAGCAGTAAAGACTTACCTGTGTAGTATGGAGGTGACAATTCATGAAACGTTATATATAAACATTATAAATGATAAATTGTTTCCATAAATCCAATTAGCTATGTTGGTGTTATCTGTTTTATTACTTGAAGAAAAGAACAAGAACTTTGTGAAAAAAATTTTTTTGTTTCATTCATGATAGAAATTGACGAGAATTTGACGAGTTTCTACCTGGAAAATACCTGAAAGATAGACTTTTCTTGCTACAGGAATTAATCAGGAGTACATCCAGATAGAGTTGGATTATATTTTTGGAACTTTTGCATTTTCCCAAGAGACAAAAAGATAATTATTTATATTTTACCCATTTTGTTACCTGTTTGCACCTTATTTTAAGAGTTGTAACTTATGTGCACATTTTTGTGAAATAATCATAAAATTTGATTTATTTTGACACCAAATTCAGACAGATAACTTTAAAATTGCCAAAGTTATGTTATTTTAAAATCCCCAAGTAATTTTGTTTTGCAACTCAAAAGTTATTCTAGTGTTGAAGGCTATATGTTTATAAAGTTACATAGTGTGTAAAGGGTTAATAATGTGAAGAAAAAACCCCAGTTTATATAATTTTATGATTAAGTGTTCAGATTGCTTGCGAATTGTGAGATTTTTTTAAAAATTCCATTTTAGAGACATGGCTAATGGGAGTTACAAATATACACCATGTTAACTCACCAGCTATCAAAGTTCACCACTCCCTTATTAATTTGCACCTGGATAACTTGCAAACCTGGATGCAATGTGATCAGTTTTTGATGCACTTTTTATTCCCCCCTGACAAAAATCATGTACTTGGCGATGACCAAGTTAGAGTTTTTGCAAAATTCCTATCACACAGAGACATGAAACATACAACATTTTAAAAATGTACATACATGTATTCTGATTATTTTTACTCTATGTACTTGATAGTAAGTGAGGTTTAACTCCAAACAACATAGACCCTGATCTACCATCACATAATGCATCAGCAGATCAGGGTCTTTGTAGTTTGTTCTACTGATTACTCTTAATAAACCGCATAGACCCAGATCTGCTGGCACAATATGTGACCGCAGATCTGGGTCTATGCAGTTTGAAGTTGGATCTGACTTAAACATGAGCATATAAGGTAGGTATTGCAGGGAAACAAAACAGAAATAAGTGAAATACAAAGTGGGTGTACTGGCCCAAGAGTACTTTTTTACATGCAATTACTAGGGTATTAATTACATTATAACAGCAATAGATAACAAAAAGTGGTGACCAAATTACACCTAGTATAATTTTTACAACTGTTGAGAATTTATTAATTCTTTGTTACAATGATCCAGGCATCAATGAAGAGATTAAGTATCTCCAGCTGTTTGCAGTGGTGTGCTGTACTACTGTTGTAGTGCAATCCAGTTGAAGGCTCAGTCTAATTTCTTGTCAAAATCATACACCATAGAAAAGATGCATGATTTTCGCTTTTGGCAAATCTGGTGACTTGTTCTTCAAAAACTGTAGCAATATGTTTGGGACTCAGTCAAAAATTAAAAGAAAGTTCTTCTCATTTGTTTTCTCCTCGTTTTTTTTTTTCTTCTTTATGATCTGGGTGTAGCATTCTGGCACAGTGCGATTGCCATGTGTCAACTCTATTTATTATTAGAAACAACATGGAGTGGATCTCAGTCATCTATTAACATGAGGCATTGATGATGTGTTCTATACTGACAAGTCAAATCATGAACTTGAATAATTCAGCTCAAATATGTTTATGACTTCGATTTCAGCTGTTTATGAGTGTAAATCAAGTTTCTAAACTATAGTATTTGCATTTGATAAATTGATATAGGTGCAAAGTTCTGCGAGAGAAGTGACTCCTATTTGACTGTTTCGCACAAATCTAGTGCATATAAAATTGATTAATATTTAATTGTTAGCTTGTAATTAACTTTAATTAACTTAATCTTTTAATTTCATATCACGAATATTAAAGTATATTAGAATAATATTCATATAAGAAAATATATACTACAAATCATATTCATAATGGAAGTTGGAAAACATGCCCCCCACTCCCACCCTGACTGTTAACTGTAATTTTGTTGTGGTAATTTTGTTTAAACCAATACTCGCAAGTTATAGAAGGAGTTGTGTATATAAATATTTGGAGAAGAATGTTTTCTGGTAACGTTTTTAAAGGTAATTCCATATATATCTCTTGGGTTGCTTGTGTAAATTTTAGTTTTATGGGCACACATAAACACTAAAACAGAATTTAAAGCAAAAATTGTACTCTGTTAAGGGGGAAAAGTTGTTATAACATTGGAATTTGTTCGAATAAAGTTATCATTCAGACAAGAACCTGTTGGTGAACTCAATAATTATAGGTGCAAATTTTCTGGTATAATTTTATTAAGACCTGAACCCCTTCAGAAATGAATTTAAGTTTTTTGGTTTAATTATTCTAGGTCGTATTTCAGCAGCCAGATTTATAAAAAATTAAACTAAATAACAAAATGGACATACTTTTACTTTTAAAATGTGACTATTCAGATTTTTTTAAACACAATTTTTGTATCTTCAGTATTCATTTAAACTGTACATGCCTGTGTACAACTCACACCTGACTGCAAGCAGTGTAAACTGTACATGCCTGTGTACAACTCACATCTGTTTGCAAGCAGTTTAAAGTGTACATGCCTGTGTACAACTCACACCTGACTGCAAGCAGTGTAAACTGTACATGCCTGTGTACAACTCACATCTGTCTGCAAGCAGTGTAAACTACATACATGCCTGTGTACAACTCACACCTGACTGCAAGCAGTTTAAAGTGTACATGCCTGTGTACAACTCACATCTGTCTGCAAGCAGTTTAAAGTGTACATGCCTGTGTACAACTCACACCTGACTGCAAGTAGTGTAAACCCGATCTGTTTTCGCAAAATATACAGGTGGCTCAGGGTCTCTCCAACTGCAAACAGTGTACACCCTGATCTATTGTTGCATAATGTACAGGTGCCTCAGGGTCTCGCCAACTGCAAACAGTGTACACCCAATCTGTTGTTGCATAATATAAAAGTGACTAAGGGTTTATCCAACTGCAGTGTACACCCTTGTCAGTTGTTGCATAATGTACAGGTGCCTCCGGGCCTATCTGACTGCACACAGTTTATACCCAGATCTGTTGCATAATGTACAGGTGGCTCAGGTCTATATGACTGCAAGCAGTGTACATCTGAATTTGTTGTTGCATGATGTTCAGTGGCTCAGGGTCTATCCAACTGCAAGCAGTGTACACCCAGATCCATTGCATAATGTACAAGGGCACAGGGTTTATGCAACTGCAAGCAGTGTACACCCAGATCCATTGCATAATGCACAAGGGGCACAGGGTTTATGCAACTACAAGCAGTGTACACCCAGATTCATTGCATAATGTACAGGGGGCTCAGGGTCTTTCCAATTGCAAGCAGTGTACACCCAGATGTGTTGCATAATGTACAGGCAGTTTAGGGTCTATGCAAACAGTGTACACCCAGATCTGTGCTGTTTATTTTGCATATGATTGCAAGCACATAGCTTAGTTGGTTGCTTCGTTTCTAATGGCACTTTCAACAAGTTATTGGCTTTATCATGCCAAAGAAATTGAAGTTAGGTGCCTTTCCCAAGGACACACAGAGGAATCTGATCCAGACTGGCTTAGGCAGGTATTAAACCCACAACTCTTGGATTATGGTTCCAATTCTCTTCCAACTGAACTACCCAGACCCAGATCAGCCATCTTTGCTAGCCAAGGGTAGACTAGGTACATAATTATGCCATGTGTTGATGCAGAATGAATGTCTTTTCTTACCAAGCACTAAAGAATTTTAATAATTTTTGCAGATAAAACAGGCTTTACATTAGATTTGGTGAGGTCATTGTGACCCAGGCAAAATGTGTCTGGACAAACTTTTTAATAGTGATATAACCTCACTTTGTCATTCATGACAATGGTTCTGCAGAACACTGTCTCGTCTTTATCAGTCTCAGCCTATTGCCATTCTGTTGGTTACTATAAATGATTTCCCATTTTTATGTCAAGTAGGTGTGTATATATTTTTAGGGTGGGGCCATGAACAATTTCAAAGGTGTGACCCAGGAGTCAGTCCCCAGGGATTATGAGAGATCTAGGGGCCAATGTTGGTTACATAAATGACTTGGCCTTTTCATGCCATTAAAAGAAAGTAGGTATATCACTAATGGGTGGGGATCTCAGTAGCTTCCAAGATGACCCCAGGGGCAGGACCCCAAGATTGGGTGGTCTGGTGATGTGGTGGGTAAAGACAGACACAGAAATCTTTTGCTGACAGCATAAATTAATTCACCTTGTGATGCCAAGTAAGTGTGTGTACACTTTAAGGTGGGACTATGAATAGTTTCAAAGTTATGACCCAGGGGACAGTCCTCAGGAGGTAGGTAAAGATCCAGGGGCCCATTCTGGTTACATGAATGACTTGGCCTTTTCATGCTAAGATAGTATCTAAATGGTTATAGGGTGGGGATCTCGGTGTTGTCCAAATTTTGACCCAGGGGCTGGGCTCCAGTTGGTAAGGACAGATACAGGGGCATGAACCAAGGCAGTGTTAATTTAGAAAGAAAGTGAACTGTTTGCTTAAGCAATATTCCAAAGATAACAGCATGCATCATAGTAAATTGTGCATTGAATTCTATCAAAATATGTAGAAATTTGGAAGGTGACCTTTCACTGTCCCCACCCCTCCCCCACGATGGTGGGATTCACTATAATGAAAAATAAAATAAAGCCCCACTCCCTAAACATTAAGCATAGCAATTTTCATATCATTTATACCATTTGTTTTAGAGTTATGGGCTTGTACAACAAACTTTTACATTGAAATTGCTGCTTAAGGACAACTTCATGTTTGGTCTGTCTCACATTTTTATCAGAGAAAGGTGAGACAAAAACCATTGTATGTCATACTGTTAAGGAATATTAAAAAACAGTACTGTTTTGGTTACCATATTTTTGAAAAAGTGTTTTTACTTTTTGCACTTCTTAGAATTTCCAAACTAAATGTCATGGCCCATAAGAAGTAAATGGTCATGTGGCATGGTTGAGTATTATGATTGTATTTTCTTTGAACTGATAAATCATTTTCTTGAATGGGCTGGATACATTTGTTTTTGAATAAGGCAACTCCTTAGAGTGATTTCCCTTTGATGCTAAAAGCAGAGGCATATTTTTGTCTCCACCTATGTAGATAACCCTGATATAGATGGCTTATTATCCCTCTTTGTTACAAATTAGCCCTATAAACAAGATATACTAACTTCTGATGAAGATAACCACTTATGTCAGACTGTAGTCTTGTAACCAGATTAGACAGTTGTTATCAGCCATTTTGTTTTAAATTGCCCAGAACCACACCTAATGGACTTATTGCTGCTTATAGCGTGCCTCTGAGATAAAACTATCTGGCAAATTTTATAGTTGGTTGGTTTTCAATGCTTTCCCATCACCATTGCAAAAATATTTTATTATTTCTCAGCTCATAGGTGCTGACAGCATAAATCTTTGTTAAAAATCAGATAGAAATCCATAAATCTGTATAAGTGTTGGTGCTTTTTACATTTAGAAAGTTTAATCCATTACTGTCATGTAATGTCATAGAGGAAATAATCACCTCTTGGTCTGAATGTAAACATTTGCAAAGTTAATTTACATTACAGTAAGATGCATGTTAAAAAGCCAGCTCTGGAAAGCAGAGTAAGTGGCCTTCTAAGCAGGTGACTGCCTAATACAGGTTGATTTCTTATTTAGTTGTAGGGAATGTGACTGCCTAAAATGGATGAGTGCAAAATAAAGGTGACTGGAGCAGGTTTGACTGTAGGTTGTACATGACTGTGTTATTTGTAGATGGAATAAAAAGAGAAGACACTGTGTGTACAGTAACTTGTGTAGTTCACGTATGATAATACTGTAATTTTGCTGTTATGTCTACAGATCTTAGATTGTCGATTGGTTATAATCACTTATTTGTTGCCCCTATTCTTGTAGGCTTCAACATTCAGTTTTTGCATCTAGCTGTATTTCTTTATCACTGTTGTTTGAAATTTGATGAATACATTGATTTTGAGGAGTGATAGTTATTGTTAGAAAATTACACACAGTCTCACAGTGATCTAATTTGTATGCCGCAATAATTACATTAGGTTCACACATTTAGTTCAGTTTTTCACACTGTTGCATGTACAGTCATTAAATTGATATTTGCATTTATATTAGAACACATTCTTCCCTTAAAAAGCATGTCCCAGTGACCTACTTTTTTATGTCCTTGCCTTATCTGTGGTTGGGATATACAGTGTTCATCCATCTCATCCCATTGTGTCATGTAACATGTCACTTCCTGCAAATTTAGTTTCCACTCTGTAACATTTGAAGGACTTCATGGATTGAAATCAAATTTGGTCTAAGGCTTTACATTAAAAAGAGCTTGGTCTGATTGTCAAAGTTTTCTTGAAAATTTGCAAATAATGGTCCATGTTTACTTAGAAATTTGCCCTTCAGTTTTATTTCCACTAAATAATTTTTGAAGAACTTCATGAATTGAATCAAATTTGGTATGAGGTTTTACATTAGAAAGACCTAGATCCACAGTTTGCCAGCAAGGGTATGGAGTTATGACCCCTGTTTGACTTAGACCCTTCCCATCTGTTTTGTTTCCATTCAGTAACATTGGAAGGACTTAATGGATTGAAATCAAACATGGTATGATACTTTACATTAAGAAGACATAGATCAAGTTGATTTTCACCTTTTTCCTGCAGAATTTTGTGTAGTTATGGCCCCTGTTTGACTTAGAACCTTGCATATCAATTTCATTTCTGCTCAGTAACATTTGAAGGACTTGATGCATTAAAACCAAATTTGACATGAATTTTTATATTAAGAAGGTTTAGGTCATTTTATTTTTATCACTTTCCTGCAGAATTTTACCAAGTTATGGCCCTGTACTACTCCTGAACTGATAGTCATAACGACATGGAGTTTTCACTAAAAGACTTCTTATCATGTCTAGTTGATCCAACATGAAAATGGTGCCAATCTGATGTTAAATATGGCTGCCATGGTGGTCATCTTGAAAATCTTGTTACAGCTTCTCCTGAGTGGATGGTCATATTGACATGGGGTTTTCACTAAAAGACTTTTTATGATATCTTGTTAGTCCAGAATGAAAATGTTTCCCCTTAGACATCCAATATGACCACATGGTGGCCATCTTGAAAATATATTTAATGCTACTTCACATGAACAGATGTTCATGAAAAGACTTCAGATGATATCTTGTTGGTCCTAAATGAAAATGGTATTGATCTTATATCCAATATGGCCACCATGCCAATTATCTTGAAAATATGTTGTTATTGCTACTCTGCCTGAATGGATGGTCATATTGACATGGTGCTTTTACTAAAAGATTTCATGTAGTTGACCCTAAATGAAATGTATGGCCTACAGACTTCCAGTATGACTGCCACAGTGGACATGATAACAATCTTGTTATCACTAATCCTTGTGAATGAATGATCATATAAGAAAATAGTTTTGTTACAAAATTTGGTATGTTGGAGTTTCTTAAGAATTTCAGAGATGGTTTCAATACTCAGCAGTTGAAAAGAAGAAATGGTCTTGTGTTTTATTCCTGGAAATTATTTTTGGCCAGTAGAATGTCAGTCCCATCAAAGAACTCTTGTAATTGTATATGCTAGCTGGGCTTAAGAATTGTTGTCCCCTTATAAATTTCCTATGTTTAAAGTTTTTATAAAAAGAAATAAATTTGCTTTTAATTACTTACACAGGACAATATTTGAAAGCTGTTTGACCATATTAGCTCAAAATATATCATTAATATTTTGAATACAGTTCTTTGCTTGATTTTTAATCTTCTAAGAAAGTCTGTTTTTAGTTTGCATACATATTTGCATGAGACAATTTAAAAAACAAAATATATGTCTCGCCCATTAAGAATATCACTGTAGTCTTGCAAATACTTTACCAATTGAAAATAAGTAGACAATCCATCCACAGAAACAGGTGGTGCCACTTTCAGAAACTCTAACCATTTGACCCCTGTGACCATGACATTTGAACTTTTGACCTCCCTATTCCTTTGAGTGTTTCATTACTTGATAGTACAGTAGAACCTGTCTTGAAAGACCACCCCTTCTGCCAAAAAATCAGGGTATGTTAAGACAGGTGGTCTTTGATGACAGGTCACAGTACTGTATAATCAGTAAATCGGTGCATTGAGAATCTGGTCCCAGTTTTGCTTTATTACTCAAAATATTTCCTCAAATTGAGATTCTGCATTATCTTGCTCCTGGTATTTCTGACAATACTGGGATTTTTATGAGAGGTAGATATAATACAAATAAAGAAAAAAATGGTACACCATGGATCCCTTTAATTATTGAAAAATTAGTTGAAGAATTTGAGGAAATCCTCTATTTTTCCTTAGTATTAAAGCAAGACTAATTTCAGGAGCATGCAGGATATTATGACAGGATTTTAATCTATAAATGCCTGCTTGATGTTCAGTGAAAAACCCTTGATAGCAAGCCAAGCAATGAGACAGATATTCAAAAATCTCAATCAGATATTCACAAATCTCAATCAGAGGACGAAATTTTTTAGATGTTTAGTGAAACCAGGACAGTTTGTCTATCGTGGCAGTGGTCTGACAGGTTTTACTTTACAACTCAGTGTGACATACTCACTTTGCTTCTCTGTGGTCCCAGGGTTGATCCAAGATTTATGATTTTCTTCCATCTATCCAGTTAAATTTAAAATCACTACTCTCGTGTGGTCTAATATTAACTTTATTTAATCTTCTTCAGAACTTTTGTTCAGACAGAGAGGGCAGAAGTTATGGCCGATCAAGAAAACAGCTGAACAACAAACCCACCAAGTCACCTTCTCTGATATATTCAGGTAATTCCATGCATTCATCCTTTTGGGCGCAAGATAATGGGCCAATTTAAATGTCAGAAAAGAAAGTGCAGCCCAAATTAGGTCTGGACCAAAAACTTTGGTACATACATGTAATAATTGTTTTTACTACTGTAATTGTTAGCTCACCTGGCAATAAGGCCAGGTATTTGGAAATAAAATTTTGTGAAAGTAAAGTAATACCAGTAGCCTCAAGAAAACATGAGGATTATAGAATTGATATCATCTTTGATGTAACTGGACATATTTTGTGATGTTCTGTGTGGACACAGAGTGTGGATGCACTCCCACCATTGATTAACTGTTGTGCAGAGTTATTATATGCGTAATAATGAAGAAAGTAAAATATATGATGTATATATTACCTGAATATCCTTTGTTTAAATAAAATTTCCGTCATAATAAATAAATAAATAAATAAATCTAGTAGGATAAAATTACTTGTGGGTGGGTGGGTGTGTTGGTTTGATTTGGTGTTTTAGGTTGCAGCAGCACTTTTAAGGTTATATCGTGCTGAGAAAGTTGAATATATCGTGCTCAGGAAAGTGAAATGCAGCTTGTTATCTGGAATGAATACAGTAGGAAAAATAAATCAAACTGACTTGATGAAGTAAAGAGATGACCATTTAAAGTTTAATGCATTCAGTATATGAAAACAACCTGTAATGTGTCGCCACTTTAATTGCATTGCACTGGTGCCAGGCAGTAGCTTTACACTTTAGCCTCATTCTCGACACACTGTCAGCAAGAGAGACAACTCTTACACAGGATTATGAAAGGGGTCTGTTGCTTGTTACCTATCTGGAGATCAAATTTCTGATCATATATTGATCAGACTTGGAATATAGACATATCAATATTTTACATGAGTTCAAATATGAGCAATACCCATACATGTAAGTAGGTTGATTATGCATCTGATAGGCTGAACTTATTACCAGTCTGGAGACCATATTTTTTATTTGATTTTGATCAAACTTGGAATATTGCCTATATCACCTGAGAAGAGTTCAGTTATGAGTGAGATCCATATATATTAATCAGGTGTCTTGCATCTGATTGGCCAAGCTTGTTACCACTCTGGAGGTCATATTGTTGTATTTATGAGCCAGATCTGTGCATATTATTGAGATGATTTTGCATCTGATTGGTTGAGCTTGTTACACTCTGGAGCCCATATATCTCATCTGATTTTGATTAAACTTGGAAATCAGGCGTATATCATCAAGACATTGAATGAGTTAAATAATGAGTGAGATCCAGGGATATTTATGAGGTGATCTTGCATCAGATTGGCTGAGGTTGTTACCATGATAGATACTGTATTTTTAATAAGATTTTGATCAAACTTGGTAAATGACTTATATCATCAGTATTTCAGTTCGAGCGAGATCCATGCATATTAATGAGGTAATCTTGCATCAGATTGGCTGGGCTTGGTCACACTCAGCAACTCTAGATTTTGATTTCAGTTGTTAAATAGTTTTTCTGTCGTCAAAATGTTAGATAAGATTGATTATGAGCAAGATCTACTCATATTCAGGTAATCTTGTATCACTCCATAGATTGAATTTAGATTTGATTTTGCTCCAACTTGGTAAACAAGTCTATATCATCATGGTCTTTGACAGGTTCTGTAACAAGTCAGGTCAGCTCATATTAATGAGATGATCTTGCATCTGATTAGCTGAGCTTACTACCGTATATACCCTTGTATAACCCGATACCAACTGCAAACTGCATAGGCCCAGATCTGCCATCGCATAATGTGCCGGCAGATCTGGGGCTATGCAGTTTGTAAGGACTGATTTTGCTCCAACTTGGTAAACAAGTCTATATCATCATGGTCTTTGACAGGTTCTGTAACAAGTCAGGTCAGCTCATATTAATGAGATGATCTTGCATCTGATTAGCTGAGCTTACTACCGTATATACCCTTGTATAACCCGATACCAACTGCAAACTGCATAGGCCCAGATCTGCCATCGCATAATGTGCCGGCAGATCTGGGGCTATGCAGTTTGTAAGGACTAATCAGTAGAACAAACAACATAGACCCTGATCTGCCAGCACATTATGCGACAGCAAATCAGGATCTGTGTTGTTTGCATTTGGAACCGGGTTATATGTGAGTATAGACGGTATTTCTCTAGAGACTATATTTCTCATTCAGTTTTGATTAAACTTGATCAGTAAGTTTATGTCAGTCAGATCTTGGATGAGTGATTATGAGCAAGAGCTATGCATACTATTTGTGTCTTTTTCTTTGGAAAGAATTTTATCAATTGGTAAAAACTACATGATATAAAGGTTGGGAGATAGTTTGCACAGGGTTTTGTTCTTTCAGTAGTATAGAAGTGAAATGGTCAACTATTGAGTTATGTAAGATACAGTATATACTCACGTATAATCCGGGTTCAAATGCAAACAACATAGACCCTGATCTGCTGTTGCATAATGTGCCAGCAGATCAGGGTCTATGTTGTTTGTTCTACATATTCGTCCTTACAAACTGCATAGACCCAGATCTGCCTGCGCATTATGCGAAGGCAGATCTGGGTCGATGTAGTTTGCAGTTGGTATCAGTTATACGTGAGTATATACAGTAGGTTAGTGATATCAGCCTCTTTTTTTTGTAATGGAATATCATTAAAAATGGATGATTGATATTTAATGTGTGTATTTTTTTTACAGTTTAAGGGACCCAGTAATAATGGATAATGATGGATCTAAATGTTACATATTTATTCTTTATGGAAGGACTAGATACATAAAAATGAGTACAAAATTACCAACACAAACAAATATACACATTACACCATATGTTTAAAGTTAAACAGAGACATGGAGTATGAAGGATCATTTCAGAAGAGTTTTAATTTCAGGGACCACTTTTTTTTTGGGGGGGGGGGGGTTGACAAGTATCGTGAATAGTTATGGTTTGGATTGAGGTACTTTCACATAACTTTAAAACTTTAGCACACATTTTCCATATTTTGCAAATATTTGATTCAGAACTATTTGATCATTCTAAAAATATAGCAGTTTAAGAAGTGTTCCTAAATGCACATAAAATTCCCTTGTTATGCAAAGCAGTTTAGTTGATTATTTTCTGTTCCCCAAAGCTGCTCAGACTGGCAATAAAATCTAGTTACATGCAGTAACTTTAGTTACAATTATTGGAAGAAATTGATTCATGTGTTTAGTTTGATTTTTCAGTGGAAAATGATTTTGGAAGCTGTTACTTAATTTCTGCCAGATGGAATTTAATTTTGTTTCCATTCGTATTAAGTCTAATCCACAAATCTGAAATCAAATTTGAATTGAAGTTCTTTTCCACAACGATGTCAGAATGCACATTTTAACTGTGACCTCGGAGTCAATCCAAATCTGCACAATCAAAGTAGCATTCTGTGTCACAACATGGGATTTCAGCCAATTTGTTCAGATTCATAATTTATGATTTCAGCTAATTTGTTCAGATTTATTGCTTATGATTTCACCTAATTGGTTCAGATTTATTACTTATTATTTTAGCTAATTTGTTTCGATTTATTACTTAAGATTTTAGCTAATTTGTTCAGATTTATTACATATGATTTTAGCTAATTTGTTCAGATTAATTACTTAAAGATTTCAGCTAATTTTTATTCAACCCACTCAATAATTATGAAATCAGATTTGATTGTGAATGCAGTATATATTACTCTTTTATATAGTTTGAAACGAATTGTAACATCTATACCATTTACCTGTTATCTTGTAGTACTACATGTTTAAATTTTTTTCAGGAGGATTTATCATGAAATTCTTTTGCAATAGTCTCATTAAACATTATACATAACATATCTACTATACATACATACCACTTTCAAACAGAGCCATGGTAGTTCAGTTGGTAGAGTGTTGGACTTGTAATCCAAGGATTGCTGGTTTGATACCCACCCAGGCCAGCCCAGGTCATCTGTCTTGGTGTGTCCTCGGGGGAAAGGCACTAAACTTCCATTTCCTTGGCGTGATATAGCCAATAATGTGTTAAAAGTGCCATTAAAACCAACAAAAACAAAATCTCTTTCAAAGTCATAATGACATAGAACATCAACATGACAATGTATTCAACATAGTAAAGCACATGTCTTAGTAAAAATGTCCACTTAAAAGCAAACATTTCTTGATCCTTAGCATGCAATGAGGGAGGGAAACAGCTGCTTATATCCACCTGGAATGTCATCATTTTATTACAGCCTACCAAAATACATGCCTGATGTATCCTTGCAGTTTAACTTTGTGTTAAATCAGTCTCAGTGTTTTATTGGGTATGACCATATTGGGAGAGAGTGTGCATCTCCATAGTGGAGAGTTCCCAACATAGACAGAAGGAACCAATTCAGTTAGTATGTACATATACGTGGCGAGGGGAACTATTCCAGCATGCATTTATTATGATAAGCTTTAATTGCTTGAAATTTACCAAAATTATAATTTTTTAACTGCACAGTGAGGGTATTACATTAAATATGACAATGAAGACATCTAAAAGTCATATTCCTGGATAGCACAATGGTAACATGATTGCTTTTCACCACTGTAATCCTGGGTTAATTTCCCAGAGCAGACACATGCAGGGGTTTGTGGTTGCCAATCATAGGTCATTGGTTTTCCTTAGGTTTATTGGTTTCCTCCAACTTGTGCCAGTATCTGAGCCATAAAGTACAGCGATCCCCCACCATAAGCACCTCAGTTCTTCGTATAACACATAAGGTCATGGATCTCATTTTGGGGATGAATGTAGTTTTGATATTGAAACTACCTCATTATAATGTGACCTTGCTTTTAATGCCATACACTTTTATGGCTATCCTTAACAGCATTATAGTGATGGAGCACTGCACTTAATATACCATATATACACGTGTATAATCCGGGTCCAAATGCAAACAACATTGACCCTGATCTGCCATCACATAATGCGCCAGCAGATCAAGGTCTGTGTTGTTTGTTCTACTGATTAGTCGTTACAAACTGCATAGACCCAGATCTGCTGTCGCATAATGTGCCCGCAGATCAGGGTCTATGTTGTTTGTTCTACTGATTAGTTCCTACAAACTGCATAGACCCAGATCTGCCGGCACATTATGCGATGTCAGATCTGAGTCTATGCAGTTTGCAGTTGGTATCGGCTTATGCGTGAGTATAGACAGTAAGCTGTTAGAATTTGTTTAATAGTCACCATAAAATAGATGAAGTCTAAATTTTAAAATTTAAAAAGTTAATATTTTAATACAGGGATCATACCAGATTATATAGTGGATAATATAATAAGTCATGAGTGTCTAAAATAGGAAATAGATGCAGTGTTGCACTTAGAATCCCAAGGGAGGGGGGCCTTGTGGCCCCCCTTTTCTCCAAATTTGGAGGACATACCAAATTTCAGAAGGGACAAAGAAAAATACTCTATATTTTGCATTTAATGCACCAGTAGTGGTAAATAATTGAGATAATCTTATTTGCTTTGACAGTTTTAACTTTTTATCATATGCCCTGCACTATCATCTTTTCCTTGGACAGTTATATTATTGCTATATACATTTTATCAAGTATTCAAGTAACTGATATAAACACTTTTAATTTTTTTATACCTGTTTCACCTGAATAGAGCTGCACTATGAAATTTTCCGTTCTGGATCTTGCTTTCATTTAACTTTAGTGTTCACTCTTTATTATAATAATTCACATTTTTTTCAGAATTATTGTTCTTTTCAAACTAAAAATTCATTGAATAAAAAATATAAAATTGTGTATTTCTGCAGGGTTTTCACCCCAGAAATTTAGTCCCTTTTGTCATTAATTCAACCTCAGAAATACATTAATCTGGCAGCTGTCAGTGACTTTGCATTGCATTTTCGTATACTATAGTATTTGCCTACACTCCCAGCAGTTTGTATCCCCTTAGTGATTTTAAAAATGAAAAACAACAAGGATATAAAAAGTTCACAAAACATAGTCACTTCATTCATCAATTTATAATTTCTAACCTGATTGTTAGCAGGTGGCCCCTAACATTGTCATCTTACTCGTGTTTCAAACCAAATGGAAGCTGTTGATGTAAATAACCAGACATACTTCTCTGCATCTTTTTCCAGTTCATAGAACAGTCAATTTTCAGTAAAAACTGCTGTCGTCTGCATCCAATATTTTGCAGTGTCTAGTTTTAATATTTCTAAAAAGAATTGAACAAAATAAACAGGTTTAACTCTTACATACATGTCTTCAAAGGGATGTAACTCCAAAAGTTATGGAAATTTACGGAATTTTTCAGAGTTTATTCGAAGACAGCGAACTACATCACATCTGTTGTCTGAAAAAATAGATTCACCCATACTAATATGGCGACTGTGTTAGTAAAGAAACTCACGTTTGGTTTGAAACGTGAGCAAGATGACAGTGTTAGAGACCAGCTGGCAATGATAAGGTTAGAAATTATAAATTGATGAATGAAATGACTTAAGTTTTGTGCATTTTTTATATCCTTGATGCTTTTAGTTTTTAAAATCAGTAGGGGGGTACAAACTGCTGGGAGATAGGTGAATACTATACAGGCCTAGAATTTAAAACAAATTTCCTTGTAATCAGAAGGACTAGTAGATTTAGAAATGTACTAGTCCTGCTTAATCTTCATTAGTCCTTCCCTCAAAACAATGTCAGACATGTATCTAGATTAACAACAATTCTGTTTCTTAATATCACTGATTCATAATTCAGAAGTACAAATTGTGCTTTAGAAAACCACCAAAGTTACTTGAAAATATTCACTACAAGTTCACAAGAAAAACAATGACTGATTTTCCAAGAATTGACTGTAAAAAAAGATGACTTAGTAAACATTTTTTTTATAGTTTTTAGCCTCGTCATTCGGATAAAACAAATAACTTAATAAGAGACAAAGACCTCATTCAGTATGGTCATTACATATTGTAACTCCACATATAGACAGATTAAGGCAGTACCCATTGCACTACAGTGAAAGCAGGATGAGAAGATCTCTTATTATAGCAATATAGGCACTGTGTGGGTTTCCCCAACAGATATGAACCTTTGAACAAAATGTGCATCTCCATGATGCTAATCCTATAAAGACTGAATGGTTAAATCATAATAATGATTCTGATGACCATGGCACTACAGTGGCAGTTTGATAAGTTTATAAGTCTGGTTTGCAGTCTTTTAGTTGCAGTTTCCAAGAAGATAAATCATCTTTCTATCGATTTCATGGGCTCATGTAAGATCATTCAAGTTTGCTTGGCCCAGTAGTAAAATGGGGTATGAAAGGTGAGAGGAAACTTGGACAAGCAGTTTTTGACATACAACTTTACCTTATAAATCGTAACAAAATCAGTACAGATTTATACAGCCTTGTTTTGAAATACGATTTGTAAAATCCTCATTTTTCTAACTCTCTGGGGGAGCATTGAATCTTGGGGATTTACGTGATTAACTCTGAGAGAACTTAGACATCGTCCTATCATTCAGATTTTTTTTAATTACATATGAAAGTGTAAATAAATGCTGACTGGTGACAACTGGAACTTTAGCCATCAGACTATGAAAATTATGAAACTACAAGTTTGACAGGAAATTTAGTTGCCATAGGCTAGTGGAGTACCACTATTTTCAATACTACAAACCTTGAGCATATTGATTGCCAAAAATGTTATTTTAAAATGGAAGTTAACTTCCATCTTAAATTTGTTATCGCCTTTAGTGACTTTGGCTATTGTTTGAGCCAACATTGACATGGACAGAGTACAGATGTGCACTAACTAAATGTAGTTGGAAAATTTTTCAACTTTTCCCAAATGAAAAAGTGTGCCCATGGCACACACAGGAGTCAGGATTTGAAGGACAATATTGTTGGAAACCTGTGATTCCATGCTCAAGGTGCAACATTGTAAATGAATATTTTTATTTTCCTCTGATGAGTGTCAAAAATGGCTGAAAGAAGTCTTGAGCAACCGTACATCACTGCGTAGTAGCCCTTGACATGGTCAGTCTTGTATAAATTTTAAATCTTCCTTTACCATCATTGTGCTCCAAAGTAATTATCACCTTGAATGTAAATTTGATCTTGTTGACAGAAACAGCAATCTATTTTTAGTTGATATTTCAGCAAATTTCTTGTAAGATTGAAACTTTCCATTAAATACTAGTAGCGTAAAAGTTAGATCCATGTGATTGGCATTGATAGAAGAAAAGCTGTAAATTTGTACTATCTGGTATCTTTGCTTAGAAAGAGCAGTTTCTGGCATCAAAGAAAGTGAAAGCTGGTAGAAACAAAGAACAACAACAACTGAAATTATCATTATTATTAGTACACACACACATGATCACTGTATTTAAATTTCATGCATCATTGAAATGTGTTAATTTTTAACTGACATTGCCAGAGGTCCATGTCCAATGCATATAATTGTAAAACTTTTTTCTTTATGAATTTTACTGAAATGAAAAATATATAAAAGTCATTTACTGAAGAAAACTTTTTTCTCTCCCATTACAGATGAAAATAACAAATGTGAGGCTTGTCAAAACCTTCAGGAAGGTCCTTATGGCTTCCCAGGAGGTCAAGGGTGGAGTGAGCAAGGTCACCTTTTCCAGTGTTGCAGACATCAGCGGGTACATAGTGTAAGTCACATTGAACTTGCTGACCATGGCCATTCTCCAGAATCAGCACGAGCAATGTCATGTTCACCATTACGAACTCATTCAACTCAAGTATCGGTGTTGAACTCTCCCGTGCAGTTTTCTCCTAATCATCATTCACGGATATACTCACCTGTGATTCCACATGAGATGAAAATGTACTCAGGTGTTCATGCACTTTATGGTATGCCAGGAATGGATGTGTTAAGGGACAGACTTAATGTAATAAAAACGTCTGCATATGTCCACAAGACACCATCAAAAGTTTCCCTGATATCCTCAGGTTCAGAGCACTCGATGGAATGCTCATCCCAAGCAACGACTCAGACTGACTTAGTGGTAATGAGGGGAGATGACCTGAATTACTGTAGTAACTCTACAGTCTCCATGAGTTCTGACACATCACCTGCTGTCAATGGGAGGAGGAAATACGGAGGTGGAATAATGGAGAAGATGAAGACAAACAAGGTACTCAATTGATAGTTCCAATATTTGCTCCAGTTGCCAAGGTTGCAAGCAATTCACACACTCGAACCTAGACTTGTTTCAAAATTCTGAAGTCTGATTGGCTGTTGTGTCGTGTCACTGACCAATCAGACATCAGAATTTTGTGAGGTATCACTGAACAATCAGTTAAGTCTGATTGGCTGTTGTGTGGTATCACTGATCAATCAGACATCAGAATTTTGAGTTAAGTCCAATTGACTGTTGTGTAGTATCACTGACCAATCAGACATCAGAATTTCAAGTTAAGGGTGAGTCTGAGTGTGAGAATTGTTTGTAACGTCCGATCCAAGTCCAACTAAAACTCTTTCACATAAAAAAAAAATCTTGTGTAAAGACAAAAATTTTATGAAAAGTTCCATTTTTCTTCAGGTAAAAAGAAGTGAGGACTCCCAAATTCAAACTAAATTTAAAAAAAATAAAAATGTGATAGGTTTTTAAACTAAACAAAGTACATTCAGTGAGAAACATGTCACATGAGTGGCGATTTAACAGCAAAAACAAAAATTATGTCTTATGAACCCCTAAAAGTGCAGTTTGTAAAAAGAGTAAATATAATTGATTTTCATCAGAATAGTAAAGCTTTTCATAAATTTCCCTAGTGAACAAAGCTGATTATTTTTGCCTATCTCATCAATGTGACTGTCAGAGATTTATTACTTTTATAGATAATAGTTTTGTATGCAGAAATTTATGATTTTTTTTTAGGCATAGTTCACTGATTTGTCTGAAACGAGGTTTTTCAAACTAAATGAGAAAAACAATTGATTTTACTCTACAGACCTTTATTGCATGGCTTTGAGATTGATTTAATGAAGCAAATTTTGAGAATCTGGTGTAAATCTGAGTTGGGGAAATTATAGCAGGTCATGATAAACAATGTAGAATCAGGGATCAACTAAACTCAATTTAGTCTTCTCAAAGAACTGTAAATCAAATAATAATTAGAGAATTTACTTAAAAGAAACCAAAATTGGATGTTGTAAGACATTTTAGCGATTGGGAATTATCTGGCTCAGGCTTTTTTCAAAGATACCTATTGAAGGAGCTATTGAATATAGAATTAATCAGTAACCAGTTTGGTGTTTAAAGCTGAATATATTATGAACAGGAACCAGTTTATGTATTGAAGTTAAGTTTTACATAAGGGACTGTGCTATGTGACATGATCCTTCCTGACAGCTCTCAGAAAGGTTTCCTGTTGATGTAGAAGTGTGATTGTTTTCAAATAAATTCTTTTTCCCACAGTTAAAGCTGTGTCTTGCAGCCTTATGGGTTGTGCTAGCTGTTTTATGGTTTTCCACAAGAAATTATGAAACTTAAAAAGTATAATTAGTCTTGTAACGGTCTGCATCTAACTTTCATACATCTCATCTTATTTTTATCATCATCACCACCACCACCAACATACAATCATCATCATTTTTGTTGTCACCACAATCACCACCACTACATACGATCATTATCATTTTTGTTGTCACCACAACCACCACCACTATCATCATCATCATTTTGTTCTTCATTTTCTTCTTAAAGTTGAAGTTATTGAAATAAGAATACTGTATCACTTTATCAAATGGTCAGAGTTCTGGGGTTTTGGTTTGGTTTAGTTTGGTGTTTTGTTGCACAGCAACACAAGTAGTCTAGTTTTAGGGAGTGACAAAGTTGGAATTGGGCAGGCTGAAATCCCATACTTGTACCTACAGTGTGACATCAGTTGTTTCTGCTTTGCTTCGCAAGCATATACTACTCTCCATTTCCATCCTTTCCTATTTCCTTCTTTTCTGCATCTTGTGTTCCTGATAAAAAAAATAAAGTGAAACCAGTGTATAAAGAACACTCCAACGATTACAGAAATGTGTCATTTATGATCAGATTCCTTAATACAGAGTTTAAAATGATTGGAAAATTTTCAAAAGGAACGCATTACCAATATCCTTTATAAACAGGTTTTCTTTGTATGGAGGTGTCTGTTAAGGCAAGTTTCACTGTAATTGCTTGGTATACTCTGCATCATTTTCTTGGTAATTATCAATGGCACATATTCATTTTTGTTTAAAAAAGTGGTTACAAATGGCTTCCACAGATTATGCATGATGGGATTGAAATATGAATTTCATTTATCCGACTCTTAAGCTCCAAATCATTAAACCTAATGGACCAGAATGTAATATTCTTGTAAAATGATTACTGCATGAATATGTGCAGTGGAGAAGAAAAAAAAAGGCAAAATGAGATGTAATTGCTGAAAATCGCAAACCAGGCTGACAGATGTGTTCTAATTTGTGTCCTCATTTGAAGAATCCTATTCAGGGGCAGTAGAATATTGGTATGGAATATTTCATGCTCTTCATAATGAAAATGTATTGATTTAAATGGTTTATGAATAGTTTCTTTCAATCTTAAATTCAAACCACTCTTTGGAGAAATAGTTTAGATTAGCAAATAAGAGTGAAGTTAAGACTTTGTTTTAATCATTGTAGTGTAATACATACTCTTGTCAGTAACCATATGTGACTATGTAAATACTATTGTACAACGGTAGCTGACTTGTATCCAAAATCCATGATTGTTATATACATCATGACTTGTCAGTAACAGTCTTCGATTATAAATATATAAATAAAAAAAATATAAAAATGATAATAATAAGTGGTGGACCGTTGATCACTTCAATGCACCTCATCAAGTAATGCATGGGCAGGCAGGGTAATATCTCCACCTCATCAAATAATGTAAGGACAGGAGGGTAATATGGTAATATAATCTCCACCTCATTAAATAATGCAAAAGCAGGTAGGCTAATTAATATAATTTCCACCTCATCAAAAAATGCAAAGACAGGTAGGGTAATATAATTTCCACCTCATCAAGTATTGCAAAGGCAGTAGGCTAACATAATCTCCACCTCATTAAATAATGCAAAGGCAGGCAGGGTAATATAATTTCCACCTCATCAAATAATGCAAAGACAGGTAGCGTAATATAATTTCCACCTCATCAAGTATTGCAAAGGCAGTAGGCTAATATAATCTCCACCTCATCAAGTAATGCAAAGACAGGCAGGGTAATATAATTTCCACCTCATTAAATAATGCAAAGGCAGGCAGGGTAATATAATTTCCACCTCATCAAATAATGCAAAGACAGGTAGGGTAATATAATTTCCACTTCATCAAGTATTGCAAAGGCAGTAGGCTAATATAATTTCTACCTCATCAAGTAATGCAAAGACAGGCAGGGTAATATAATTTCCACCTCATTAAATAATGCAAAGGCAGGCAGGGTAATATAATTTCCACCTCATCAAATAATGCAAAGACAGGTAGGGTAATATAATTTCCACTTCATCAAGTATTGCAAAGGCAGTAGGCTAATATAATTTCTACCTCATCAAATAATGCAAAGACAGGCAGGGTAATATAATTTCCACCTCATCAAATAATGCAAAGGCAGGCAAGGTAATATAATTTCCACCTCATCAAGTAATGCAAAGGCAGGTAGGGTAATATAATTTCTACCTCATCAAGTAATGCTAAAGCAGGCAGGGTAATATAATTTCCACCTCATAAAGTAATGCAAAGACAGGCAGGGTAATATAATTTCCACCTCATCAAGTAATGCAAAGACAGGCAGGGTAATATAATTTCCACCTCATCAAGTAATGCAAAGACAGGCAGGGTAATATAATTTCCACCTCATCAAGTATTGCAAAGGCAGTAGGCTAATATAATCTCCACCTCATCAAATAATGCAAAGGCAGGCAAGGTAATATAATTTCCACCTCATCAAGTAATGTAAGTGCAGGCAGGATTATGTAATCTCCACCTTTTCAAGTAATGCAAGGGCAGGAAGGGTAGTATAATCTCCACCTTTTCCTCAAAAAGCATGGGGATAAATATATGCTTACTTGATGAAAATATATTTACATGCACTAACAGTTATTATTAAGTATGCTGGTCATAGATCAGAAGTGCATATGAGATGGCCTTTTGTCCATCATCCGTCCATCATGGTCATATCAACATAGGTTTTCACCAAAAGACTTCTTATCATATCTTCTTGGTCCTAAATGAAAAGGGTGCCAATCTGACCTTGAATATGGTCACCATGATCACCATCATAAAAATCTTATTGCTATACCTCCTGAGTCATATCCCCATGTGATTTTCACCAAAAGACTTCTTATTTAAGAAAATGGTTAGTTCTAATGAAAATAGTGCTGATCTTACATCCAATATGGCCACTATGGTGGTCATCTTGAAGATCTTGTTATTGCTGAAGAATATCAGAGATGGTTTCAACACTCAACAGTTAAAAATAAGAAACGGTCTTATCTTTGATTCCTGGAAATTCTTTTTTGGCCAGAAGAGCACCAGTTCCTGCAAGGGACTCTTGTTATAAATTACATGTTTAAGTTTTCAGTTGAAATTTACTTAAATGTAAATTAAAGTGTAATGTCTTGTGATTTTCACAGGAAATGAGTTTCACATGAAAACATGAAAATCTTCATATGAATATAGGTGAAGCAGTTGCATGTGAAAATCACATATTGTTTCATGTGAATGAAACATGAAAAAATATTTCCTGCTATGTTAAAAAGATATATTCATTCATAGAGTAATTAACATGAATGTCATCTGAAAACTTTCAAATGAAAATAATGGAATAAAATTTGATGTGGAAATTTTCACACTAGTTTGACATGACAATAAAATATATCACGTGAAACTTGTGATTCATTTTGAAATAGTTTTCACACAAAATTCAAGTGAGGCACAACTTGCTGTGCAGGACTCAATAATAAAGCCATTATGAACCCCTGGTAAACAAATCATCCATTTTCACAAGATACTAGCAACATTTATTTAAGAAATGAAAACTTTCTTCAGTGAAATGTCCACTCCTTACTTAAAAAAAAAATTAAAACAGTTGGGCACTGCTTTGCATTGCTGAAATGCAGCTACTGAAGAGCATGAAGAGACAGTGAAATAAAACTGGGCTGGGTGGGTTGGGTTTATGTTCATTTACGTATATGTAAAAACACTTTATGAACATTATGAATGCTTTTTAGTGCCACTGATCATAGACCAGGAGAGATTATGGGATGGTCTGTTGTCTGTTGTTCATCTGTCCATTTAGCACAAGTTTGTTATCGCTACTCCTACTAAACTACTTGAGGATTGCCATGAAACTTTACAAACATATTCAACTAAAGGTCTAGTTGCTCCCAAATGAAAATAGTGCTGCAAGGACATCCAGTATGGCCACCACAGTGGCCATCTTGAAAATTTTATTGCTACTTCTCCTGAATGGATGGCCATATTAACATGAGGTTTTTACTAAAAGACTTCTTATGATGTCTAGTTGGTCTTAAATGAAAAGGGTGCTGATCTGACATCCAATATGACTGCTACAGCAGCCAGCTTGAAAATCTTGTTACCGCTACTCCTCCTGAATGGAAAGTCATATTGACATGGGCTTTTCACCAGAAGACCTTTTATGATGTCTAGTTGGTCCTAAATGAAAATGGTGCTGATCTGATGTCCAATATGGCCACACAATGGCCATCTTTAAAATCTTGTTAGAGCTACTCCAGAACGGAAGATTATCTCAACATTGTGTTTTCACTAAAAGACTTATTATGATGTCTAGTTGGTACTAACTGAAAATGGTGCTGATCTGATGTCCACCACAGTGACCATATTGAAAATCTTGTTAAGGCTACTCCTCTTGAATGAAAAGTAATATTGCCATAGAAGATTTTTTATGATGTCTAGTTGGTCAATGGTGCAGCTTGCACATCCAATATTTTCACCACAGTGGCCATCTAGAAAATCATGTTATCGCTACAGCTGAATGGCTGGTCGTATGAACATAGGTTTTCACTAAATGGCTTTTTATGATGTCTAGTTGGTCCTAGATGAAAATGGTGCTGATCAGACATGCAGTATGGTCACCACAGTGGCCATCTTGAAAATATTGTTATAACTACTTATCCTGAAAGACTTCTTATCATGTCTAGTTGGTCATAAATAAAAATGGTGCCAATCTGACCTCAAGTAAGGCCGCCACTATGGCCATCTTGAAAATATTGTTATGACTACTTCACCTAGATGTCTGGCTATATCAGTATTGTTCTTTAACCAAAAGACTTATTATGATGTCTAGTTGGTCCCAAATGGAAATAGTACCAATCTGTTATCCAATATGGCCACCATGGCAGTCATCTTTAATATTTTGTTACTGTTACTCCTCCAAAATGGAAAGTCATATCAACATGGGGTTTCCACCAGATGACTTCTTATGATGCCTGTTTGGTCCTAAATGAAAATTTGTTCTAGCCTGACATCCACTATGTCCACCACAGCAGCTAATTTGAATATCTTGTTATTGCTGAAGAATATCAGAGATGGTTTCAACACTCAGGAGTTAAAAGGAAGAAAATGGTCTTATCTTGAATTCATGGAAATTCTTTTTGCCCAGTAGAGTGTCAGTCCCTTCAAGGACTCTTGTTTTTTTGTTATACAGATTTGCATAATGTTGCACTGGTAATTTATAACGATTTTCCACCACAATCCTGGAATTAGCAAAATTTCATTTTTGCCTCATGTAAGAGCTAGTGTCAGACATTTCCATTATTTTAGACCTTGTAGCATCAGATATCTTGACTTTGTGTAGTTAGTTCATAGGAATAAATCAAGTCTAGTGGGATCTAGTGTTTTTGAAATTGGCTTGATCAGTAGAGAGGGTGTTAAACAGGAAAGAAGATATCTGGATTTAATGGATATACAAGTATTGATGGACTGTATTATCAGATTGGGAAATAAATTGTTGTTGTTGCCTTTGTAATCAGCCTACACTGGTGGGCAAAAGTTGAGTCTTTCCCTGTACCTACCATCTTGCATGATTTCATTCAAGGAATATGGCTTTTGTCAAGCCTGATTACAGCAGATGGTAAAACAGAGGCAGTTGCATCATTGTCAACAATGTTGAGATTGGGTTTTCAGCTCAACTGGTCATAGACCAGAAGAGCTTATGGGATGGTCTTTTGTCTGTCGTCCGTATGTCCATTAGCCCAGATTTGTTATTGCTACTCCTCCTAAACTACTTGGAGGATTACCATGAAATGTTACACACACTTTCATCCCATGGTTTAGTTGGTCCTAAATGAAAATGGTGTTGCTCTGACATCCAATATGGCCACCACAGCAGCCAGCTTGAAAAATCTTGTTATCACTACACCTCCTGAACGAAAAGTCATATTGAAATGAGGTTTTCACCAGATGACTTCTTATGATGTCTAGTTGATCCTAAATGAAAATGGTGCCAATCCAATGTCCAATATAGTTGCCACAGTGGCCATCTTGAAATACTTGTTACTCCTCCTGAATGGATGGTCATTTCAACATGGGGTTTTCACTAAAAGATTTCTTATGACGTCTAGTTGGTCCTATATGAAAATGGTGCCGATCTGATGTCCAATATGGTATCCATATTGGATATCAGACTGGCGCCATTTCCATTTAGGACTAACTGGACACCATGAGAAGTCTTTTGATGAAAGCAAAAATCTTGTTTTCGCTACTCCTCCTGAACTTAAAGAAATATTGCCATGGGGTTTTCACCAGAAGATGACTTGTGATGTCTAGTTTGTCTTAAATGAAAAGGATGCCACTTGGACATCCAATATGGCCACCAGAGTGGCCATCTTGAAAATCTTGTGTTCGCTACTCCTCCTGAAAGGATCGTCTTATCAACATGGGGTTTGCACTAAAATGCTTCTTATGATGTCTAGTTGGTCATAAATCAAAATTGTGCCAATCTTACTTCCAATATGGCTGCCACAATGGTCACCTTGAAAATCTTGTTATGGCTAATTCTCCTAGATGCCTGGCTAGTTATATCAACATTGTGCTTTCACCAAAAGACTTCTTATGGTGTCTAGTTAGTCCTAAATGGAAATGGCGCCAATCTGATATCCAGTATTGCCACCATGACAACCATCTTGAAAATCTTGCTACCATTACTTCTTCAAAACAGAAAGGCATATCAGCATGGGATTTTCACCAGAAGACTTCTTATGATGTCTTGTTGATTTTAAATTAAAATGGTGCTGATCTGATGTTCATATAGCCACCATGGTGGCCATCTTGAAAATCTGGTCATCGCTACTCCTTAAATGGAAAGTCATTTTGACATGGGATTTTCATCTAAAGTCTTCTTACAGTGTCTAGTTTGTCCTAAATGAAAATGATGCA
This sequence comes from Margaritifera margaritifera, assembly GCA_029931535.1. Classification (NCBI taxonomy): domain Eukaryota; kingdom Metazoa; phylum Mollusca; class Bivalvia; order Unionida; family Margaritiferidae; genus Margaritifera; species Margaritifera margaritifera. Next base: position 273,540 of record JAQPZY010001460.1, read on the forward strand.
AACTGACCCTCAGTATGACCACCATGGGTGTCATCTTGAAAATACACGTATCTCTATTCCTCCCAAAAGGATGGCTGTATCAGCATGGGGTTTTCACCAATAGACTTCTTATGATACCTAGTTGATCCTCAATGAAAATGGTGCCAATTGTCCATCCAGTATGGCTGCAAGGTGGGCCGTCTGGAAAATCTTGTTGTCTCTACTCCCCCAGAATGGATGGTCATATTGACATCAGGTTTTTTACCAAAAGACTTCTAACAATGTCTACTTAGTCCTAAATGAAAATGAATATAATCTGATGTCCAGTATGGCCACCACAGCAGCTAATTTGTAAATCTTGTTATTACTGATAAATATCAGAGATACTTTCAGCACTCAGCAGTTAAAAGGAAGAAATGGTCCTATCTTGAATTCCTTGAAATTCTTTTCACCCTGTAGAGCTTCAATCCTATTGAGGAACTTGTCTTTTTTTGTTTCCATTGAACAATTGGTAGTACACAAAGAAAAGAATTGGTGTCATCAGCTCACAAGTGTCTCAGAATAAGTTTCAATTTTATGCTTTTCAAGAACAAATATAGCAAAAGTGTTTCATTTATACCACAAGCAACATGGTTACTAATATGAAAATTGTGTTGGAAGAGGTCCTAGTAATGGATGCAAGTTGGGGCACTTTTTTGAAAATGTGTTACTTGTGAAAAGAAGAAGAAAACGATGGTTGGACTGTATGATTTTAAAAAAGAAATAATTAAGAAAACAACATTCTGAACATATTAAATTAACTGGCATATTTATAAAAAAAAACTTGAGCCTTATTATGTCAGGGATTGATAAAAAATTCATACTGAATCCAGTTTCATGTACCTAACCATTTTTTCAGAAATTCCTATTTTTATAGAAAAAAAATCATGTTCATACTTTCTTAATAACTGTTTTCTTTGACCATTAAAGCATCAAGTTCTCCTTTTAAATATCTACTGTCTGTACTTGCTTGTAAGTCGAGTCTATCAGCAAACTGCATAAACCCAGATCTGCCATCACAAATGCCCCAATAGATCAGGGTCCATGCAGTTTGTTAGGAGTAATCAGTAGAACAAACAACATGGATTCTGATCTGCCAGCGCATTATGTGATGGCAGATCAGGGTCTATATTGTTTGCAGTGGGACTTGACTTAAAGCAAGTATATATGGTAATTGAAACTATGACAGTATGATTAGGATTTATCAACAGTAGACATAGTTTATTACCGGTGAAATGCCAGAAACTGCTTCCACAAAACATTTTTTTAAAAATTATCAGAAGTACATAATGGTCAGAGTAAGAGCAGATATTCAGCCCTGACTTGCAACTTGCTATTGCACTAAGCATATTTACAAATTGTCAGTGGCATAGCCAAAAATTCTACCCCCTCCCCCCCCCCTCTGCAAAACGTTATTTTGAGGCCCCCTCCAAATACAAAAAGTTGTTTTGATGGGAATTTTGGGCCCTCACCAGGCCTGGATCCCCCCCCCCCCCCCCACCAACCCCAGCAGTTTCAGGGTTGTTACGCCACTGCAAATTGCGCATTCATTATTTGTGACTCAACTTTCAGTCAAGACTGGTAAGAACAAAGTTCAGCGTCCAGCGTCAGTCCTAATATTTTGGCATGATATGATCTTTACAATCAGTTCAGCGTCAGTCCTAATATTTTGGCATGATATGATCTTTATAATCAGTTCAGCACATAAGCAACATGAAAATTTGTTTAATTTCTCACTGCCAGTTGTATACAAAGGTTGCATAATAAATAAAAAAATAACATTTTGTGAATGTAGTTTTCTCACTGAATTTTTGACAATTTTATGATGCTGAAAGTTCAGTGATTTACAATATTTCTATGTATTGAAAAAGCTCCCTCTATGTGCTGAGGTGTTTATCAGGTAGCTTATGTCCAACACAGCCAAAACCAACTATATGTTTTTGTATGGTGCTACTGATAGAGGTTAGAGGTTAGGGACCAACCAATTAATTGGGGGTGGGGTGGCTGGGCTTTTAGGGGGGGTGATGTCAGGCTTTCAGATAGCTTGAAAAAACATTCTTGCTCTGATTTATAGCAACAACAAAAAATAAACACCTATTATATCCATTATATTTCTTGAAAAAATTAATTATATTGAGGTAAAAGAACAATAAAATAACTCAGCTCCTTCAAAAACAATCCCATGCCCCCCCCCTTTCCTAAAAATTAAATGGTCAGTCCCTTTAAAGTCTTCCAACTGTATGTTTTTGGATGGTGGTACTGACAGAGTGTAAGCCTTTAAACTGTCTTTATAAGGTGCTACTGACATAAAATAAGTATTTGAATTGTTGCTACATTCTTGAAATAACACATTACATTCTTGAAATAACACATCAATGAATTTATACAAGTGGATCAAAAAGAATTCTAGCCATTTTATTAATTTCAGTTAGTTACAACAAAGAATCAAACATTGAGGGCATATTGGATGCATTGATCTCTAGTTTTGCACAATCTAGGTTTTGTATTGCGTCAGTCGAAGTCCACTTGCAACAGAAATGAATGAACATTTATGCTTTTCCACTCGTGAATGAGATGATGTGAAGATGGAAGCTACCAAATATACTCGCGTGTAAGCCAAGTCCAAATGCAAACATCATAGACCCTGATCTGCCGTCGCAAAATGCGCCGGCAGATCAGGGTCTATGTTGTTCTACTGATTAGTCTTTACAAACTGCATAGATCCAGATCTGCCGGCGCATTGTGCGACAGCAGATCTGGGTCTATGCAGTTTGCAGTTGGTATTGGCTTATACGTGAGTATATAAGGTATATACAGACTGAACTGCGTGGTATCAAAGTTTCTAGTACATGTAATACTGTATTGTCTGTCATTTTTTCATATCCTCTAATTATCATACACCATCAATTCATAAAAAAAGGTATTAATTTTTGGTCTTTTGAAGCCATCCCATCAGATGCTCTCAGCTGGCTCCAAAGTCTTCTACATTTACAAATTGTAACATGATAGCAGTCAACTTTTACAACACTGTAACATTTTGTGCTAATTGTTGTATTGACTTAGTGGTGTACTTTTAATTTTGAGCCAGCTACTTGAAGCTAATGGGAAGCCTGCTTTAATTTTGAATACTGATATTTTATTTTTTTTATTTGCAAATTTTAGGTACTTTTTAAGGTATTTAAGAAAATGTTAAATAATGTTTTTACATATCATTATTTGTACAACCCAGAAAATAATTAATTAAATGTGTACACAAAATTACAGACAAAGTTATGTGTCTACCTAGTGCTTCTGATTTTTGTAAATAGTTTTGAACTATCAGTACCAATTTTTGTGTTGAAATGCTGCATGGAACCTCCTGTAAGATCACACATAAGAAGATGCAAAGAATGTTAATTTGGTGGTTACTGAATAGAGTAATGGGTTACTTCTGACAACTTCAGCACATAAAGAAGTCTACCATTCACACATGCTGTCAGAAATTATCCCAGTCTGCAAGTAAGATTGTATTTGTCTTCAGTTAGAATCTCCTGAATGTTTCTTTTCCAGATAGTTTCCAATTAGCTTTGTTTTGTAGACAACACCAACTACATACATCCATGCAGGAGTAATCCCATTACTTTGCAGCCATTTTGGGACTTTCATGAATGTACCATTATACTTGCTTGTAAGTCAAGTCCAACTGCAAACTGCACATACCCAGATCTGGTTCTCTGCAATCTGCTACAGGTAATCAGTAGAACAAACAACATAGACCCTGATCTGCCATTACATTATGCAATGGCAAATCAGGGTCTATGTTGTTTGCAGTTTGACTTGACTTACAAGCAAGTATAGATGGTAGATTCCAACAGTGCTGGAAAATAATAATACACAATATATATATATATATATATATATATATATATATATATATATATATATATATATATATATATATATATATATATATTATCACCTAGTACAGAAGGATTTTGTTTGGTGTTGATATTACTGCAATATTAGCTGGCAATAAAAAGTCTGAAACTTAATAAAATGAGAAGAAAAAAAACAACCTTTAATTAATCATGATCTCGTTATCATGAGGTATCCCATGATACATTGCTCTGCAGTCAAAAGCAACAATAAAGACCCTGTCTGACCTCTAGGACGTGCATATCACTGCATGGCATATACCAGTTAAAGTGTGTGTGTTGGGGGGTGGGGTATGGGGATACCATGCTTGCTTCTGATAGAAATTGAAGCCAATATAATGAAACTTTAAACCCTTACCGAAGCATTTGGTCCATGAATTGAATATGGTTTGGTCTGAATATAAACCCTTAGCTAGGATTTGGTCCATGAATTGAATACAGTCTAGTCTGAGTATATACCCTTGGCTAGGATTTGGTCCATGAATTGAATACAGTCCAGTCTGAGTATAAACCCTTAGCTAGGATTTGGTCCATGAATTGAATACAGTCTAGTCTGAGTATAAACCCTTAGCTAGGATTTGGTCCATGAATTGAATACAGTCCAGTCTGAGTTTAAACCCTTAGCTAGGATTTGGTCCATGAATTGAATACAGTCTAGTCTGAGTATAAACCCTTAGCTAGGATTTGGTCCATGAATTGAATACAGTCCAGTCTGAATATAAATCCTTAGCTAGAATTTGGTCCATGAATTGAATACAGTCTAGTCTGAGTATAAACCCTTAGCTAGGATTTGGTCCATGAATTGAATACAGTCTAGTCTGAGTATAAACTCTTAGCTAGGATTTGGTCCATGAATTGAATACAGTCTAGTCTGAGTATAAACTCTTAGCTAGAATTTGGTCCATGAATTGAATACAGTCTAGTCTGAGTATAAACTCTTAGCTAGAATTTGGTCCATGAATTGAATACAGTCTAGTCTGAGTATAGGCTCTTAGCTAGAATTTGGTCCATGAATTGATATTCCGTTTAGTCTGAGTATAAACCCTTAGCTAGGATTTGGTCCATGAATTGAATACAGTCTAGTCTGAGTATAAACTCTTAGCTAGAATTTGGTCCATAAATTAAATACAATCTAGTCTGAGTATAGACTCTTAGCTAGAATTTGGTCAATGAATAGCGCTTGTACTCTTTACCTCAGTGATATATCATATACAGTGACATCAGCTCCTAAAAATAGCCAGCAGCTCAATTTCGGACAAGGGCCACCAACATAACGAACAGTTCTTTTAGCAGAAAGTGAAACTGTAGAAAACCGTGCTGTACATTGACTCTACAATGACTGATTTAAACCATATCATGCTGGAGAAGTGAATATTTATTTTACAAAATTAATAAATCCACAACCTGAGGACCTGTGATCTTTATCATCCTCCCCAATTGCAAGTCAACCCTACTGGATTTGAAGTCCTTGTGCTGGAGTAACCATTCCCTCCAGAATTTATTTGGATGTTTCAGTCTACATTTTTCCTCAGTGTATGCTACTTTAGAAATAAATGCAGCAGTGTTTTTCCCAAAGATTTGATCATCAACCATATGCTCTAGATTAGTACTCAAACTAATTAAAATCAGTAAGACATTTCTGTCAGGCAGTGAAATCGGTTCATCTTGTGGTTCTTTGGCAATGAGCTGACTCTGTTCAGAGAGCTTTCAGTGCCCTTGATTCAGTCTAAATTTGATGCCCTTGATTCAGTCTAAATTCGATGCCCTTGATTCAGTCTAAATTTGATGCCCTTGATTCAGTCTAAATTTGATGCCCTTGATTCGGTCTAAATTCAATGCCCTTGATTCAGTCTAAATTTGATACCCTTGATTCAGTCTAAATTTGATGCTCTTGATTCAGTCTAAATTCAAGCATAACAGTCTTTTATCTTTATTCTCTTGGGTCTTTTTTATGTACCCTATGGGTGCCATAGAGGGAACTTGTGCCAAACATGAAAAATAAAGGTCATTAGTGAAAGGGTGCAGCCTAAAATGAACCCTGGCATATATTTGTCCTACACCCCAATGAACAGAAAAGACTATAGCAGTTCTTTTCACTACAGTGCACTGTTATATACTGCAGAGTGTAACAGTTGGTGAATTACTGTACACAGTACATACTGGTTTATTTGCTACAGTATTTGAGGTAAATCCTGACTTTTTCTTTGTCAAAATAGGAAGTTTGTCATCCGCAGGCAGTAGATTGTCATACAAAAATTCTTTCATTTTCCTACTGTTCATTTTCGAACTGTTCCATAACTGTGGTACTTGTTATACAACAAATAGAGTGTGACCTCCCTTAACTTGCCATCAGAGGGATAGGATACTTCCAGCTTTTTCAGGGAGGTGACTGATAAAGGAAAGTATCAGCAAAATATGTTGGGAAAATATCATCATTCTCCCATGGTAAGCCCATGCTTTATGATAAATTCATTTCCTACTTTTTTACCAAATCATAACAATTGTTTTTATATATGAGAAAGCTTTATCTACTGATACACCCAATCCCTACTGTTCAAAAATTTACTGTTTAACATTTTAGTGATTGAATTTTTGTTTTAGTTTTCAATTTTAGCAAATGTAAATTTTACTGGGTAAAACCACCAATAAAAAATTACCATATATACTCTCGTAACAGTTGATGCCAACTGCAAACTGCATAGATCCAGATCTGCCATCGCATAATGCGCCGACAGGTCTGGGTCTATGCAGTTTGTAAGGACTAATCAGTAGAACAAACAACACAGACCCTGATCTGCCGGCACATTATGTGACAGCAGATCAGGGTCTATGTTGTTTGCATTTGGACCCGGTTTATACGAGAGTAATGATGGTAGCATTTTTGCCCATATTCATTACAATAAATATGCAGAAATTAACGATTCATTAAAATTTAATGATGCTGAAATACCTTGATTTTCAGTGTTAGTCAGGCGCCCTCGAATTGTCATAAAAGAAATATGGTAAGCAAAAGCAGAACTAGCTCAGTCAGAGAAGTGGCTCCAATATGGCAGGGGACCATCATGGGAGTTAATTATGGAACTGTTTTTTTTAGTTTTCATTTATATTCATTCCTTGAGTTAGCCATGAACTTGCACTTAATCTATTGAAAATTGTTTTCTTTAACATGAATAAACATTTCTTTATCAAAGCTAATACAGTAAGTGGCCAACAAGGTCGATCAGTTCCAATTAGCAGTGTTGCACATTGGGTGCTGGCTTGTGGGTTTCCCGCAGTTTTTTGTCCTATGTCCCCCAAATCTTGACTCTGAGTGCCCCCCTTGGTGCATTTTTTGTCAGAAAAAAAAAATTCTAAACATACGCCTACAACTTATCATTGTTGGATGTATATCCATGTCCTTGTTGGTGCTAGCAATGGCCAAAGTCGCAAAAGGTGATAAAACTGTAAGATGGCAATGAACATCTATGTTAAAACAATCTATCTGGCAATGAAAACATTCAAGGTTTGTGGTAGTTGGCTGAGTTGCGATGTAAAGTGTTTGACAGCCATTACTGTAATGTAAATTTCGAGGTTAAAGCCCTACGGCAAGGAAGATTTAATTTATTTTGAGGTTGAAATTATGACAAAATAGACTAAATTTATGCAAATACACAAGTTGTCATTTAATTAATGATTTGTTAGTTTGGAAAGAAAAGTAATTTAGAAAACATAGGTATTATTATAATAAATGCTGGTAGATATTGAGTGTACACTAAAGTTAAATGAGGGCAAGATCCAGAATAGAAAATTCCATGGTGCAGCTCATTTCAGGTTAACCAGATATTCAAACATATTAATGTTTTCATGAGTTACATGAGCACATTATAAAAGTTGTATTGCAATTATCTAAGTGTCCAAGTAAAATATGACAGTACAGTGCAGAACACAAAGTTAAGGTTACAAAACTGTTGAAGTAAACAAGATTATCTCATTTTTATAGTACTATTAATGCATTATGTACTATTATTTTCATTTTTGTCCCTCAAAAATGTTGCATGTCCCCCAGATTTGGAGGGTGGGGGACACAGTGTCCCCTGCCCTTGGGATCCTATGTGCAACACTGCAATTCGTGAAGATTTGCACCATGTTAGACTTGGTGCATTTATTTGGTGGAATGTGGCAAAAAAGAGCACACAGAAAATCTGATACTTTTGGTAGGCAGAAATTAATCATTGCAGTCTAGTGTTTACATACATTTTCCCCCAGTTGGAGCTTCTTGACTCTACAACAAATGTATAGTAGACTTCTTGTAAAGCAAGACTCCTCCTCAATCCCTGTTGTATACACCTAGGCATGAGAGTGGGGTTTATGGGTGAAATAATAATAATAATAATAATAATAATAATACTTTATTTCAAGAGGGTAACACAGTTAGTGGTACAAACACTAATCTCCCTTGTGGCCCTTAATAGAAAAAAAAGAAATGATCAGACTCTTTCTTAAAACTTTTGCATACTTCACAAATTCATCACTTGAATTTACTCTCTCTCTCTCTCTCTCTCTCTCTCTCTCTCTCTCTCTCTCTCTCTCTCTCTCTCCACTTAATCTTTCTCTCCCTTTCTTGCACACACACACACACACACACACATGGGAAACATATCTAAAAACTCAGAAGAACTTCAAATAGATTGCTGTTTAATAAGAAGGTATTTTTTGCAACCATTCGGTAGTGAAATCCATAATAAAACTCCTGAAAACTTCAAACAGTTTACAAGCGTCAGAGGAAACCAATATGTACAAAATGAAAAAAGAGAAGTTGACCCTCTAAAATGTAAGGGTGATTTAGGCCATTGACAAATTCGGATGAAAAAGACCCCCCCCCCCCAGCCCCACCAAACCATCACCACCACCCCCTTCCCATTTAGACCCAGATCCATTTGTCACAAGGTGCTGATAGATTAAAGTGTACACTCATTGTCTCTGATCATATGTAGCATGTAACCAGTATAGACACCAATATATCAGGCAGTATGGTAGAAAGGCAAAATGGAATTGTACTAATTACTAAACCACCTGTGAACTCTACCACTTTCTTTAAGACCATCACTTTTAGACAGTCAGTGCCAAGGACAAAATTTAGGTTGAAAAATTAGTATGTGAACACTAAATACCTGTGCCATTTTTATGGTGCAGTTGGAGAAAAAGTTGTGACATTAGGGAGTTGGACAGTATTCTTGATGAAGTCTACATAGTAAATGAGGAAATCAAACATCGATTTCAGTGGTAAGAATGAAAGAGGGGAAGTTATTTGTTCAGGGTTCTGGTTAGCCGACAAGATGGGTGGCATGTATGTCTGCCTAGATAACATCAGTAACCAGCTGCTTTGACATGTTGGATGCAAATCAAATGTGAAAAACAATTTCTTTCATATTTAACTGTGGTAGTACATTAGTGAGAGACAGCTGGCTTTCATATTTTGTTGTTTCTTTTTCAGTTTTCACCATTGCCTGCACTATAAGATGCTTATTCTCCTTTGTTTTAAGGAAACCATGGGAGCTCAATTGGCATAGCTTCAAACTCCACTCCAAGGATTGCAGGTTCAGTACCCACCCAGGTCAGCCTGGGTCGACTGCCTCATTGTGTCCTTGGGAATGGCATTTAGCTCCCATTTAATGGGTATTATGAAGGGCTTGAAATTTAAGTTAATCTGCAATCCTGTGGTTAGTGATTTTGCTGACAAATCACTAAAACCCAGCCATCACTGAGCTGTTGGACCAGGGAAAATTATTGTTTTTCACTATCATAACAGTTCAGTAGTGGAGTCAGCATTCCCTTTAATGGTTAATTGATCTGTTTATTGTGTTAATTGAGTATCTACCAACATCCTGCACTTGATGAGGTACAATAAATGCTTGCAGCACAAATGGAAAGGTGTTAAACCACTCATCCACTCATAAAGTAAATTAGTGTAATTATTGTCAAAAGAGTCTTTGTGCAGGTGGAACTAGCCTGATGTACTTCCCGCAAGTACTGATTTAATTACTGATGATAACAATAGGAATAGTCTCAGGATAGTATTGACCAATTGGAAATGGTCGCATTTGCCGACTCAACAAATAATCCAGAATTATACCAAACAGTGTCTTGTAATAGTTATATTGTTGTTGATAAACATTCAATGCATTGTGCAGTGACAATTGTAAACATGACACTGGAAGTATTTGCGAGGTGTGCAGCTGCCACCAAAACAGCAGAAATTATATGATGACAAGAGTGCAATTGCAAATATGATCAAGAAAAGAGACTAAGAAAGTAACAGAAATACTGGGAAAATGAACACCAATGGCTGAAGTATGACACAGGAAAGGCTTTATTGTTGAGCACTTTCAGCACTCAGTATTGAGAGAAATACAGAAGTGTGTGGGGTACTTCTTTTGTGAGTCTTGTTGCTGAAATACAGTTGTTAGTAATGAATAATAATGACTTCTGTTTGATTTTAGCAGGATCAGTGAAAAATAAGCAAGATTTGGAACAATTTTTTTTTGGTGATCCTGTGGGTTAGAAAAACAAAATCTTAATTTCAATCACGATGATGTAGCCAATAATGTGTTAAAAGTGCTGTTAAAATCCAACCAACCAAACTTTCTTTTACCATTTCACTACAGAATTTAGTGGGTGCAATGTAAGTATGTATGTGTGTATTTGTAGGGTTTATGACACATCAGTGCCAAGTAAGGTTAGGTATCCACGTAAAAGGCTTACAAAACAAACATAAAGGCAAAAAGGGGTAAAATCCATAAAGTTATTTTTTTTATATCAAGCCTTCGTTTAAAAAGTCCAAATTTCTTCTCAGCTAGAACATCATCATGGGATGTATCCCAGGGCAAAAAAAGGTTGCCTTTGTTAGTTGCCTCTTGTAACATGCAGGAGAGGACTTGAATCTATTCTACGGCCTAAGTCAGTATTGGGGGTAGTGGGTGATAGGTACCATATATACTCACGTATAAACCGGATCAAAATGCAAACAACATAGACCCTGATCTGCCATCGCATAATGCGCCGGCAGAACTGCATAGACCCAGATCTGCTGGCTAATTATGTGACAGCAGATCTGGGTCTATGCAGTTGGTATCGGATTATCTGTGAGTATATACTGTAAATAAAAAAGTAAATTAGAGATATAGATGATATTGTTGTCCGACACAATATTTTATTTCAATACTAATTTGTTTTTAAGGCTAAGATTGAATTTGGAAAGTTGAGGCTGAATTCTTTTATCATCATGATTTTTATGAGCTAAGCTTGACAAACTTTGATACATGTACAACAATTCAGAGGATATCTGCTTCATTAAATACATACACACAAATTAAGAGGGTGTTTAATTAATAGGGTTATTGGGCATGTTAGGGGGTGGGGAGAGACATGCTTTAATTCCTCTAGGGAATGAGCAGTCCTTGTCCTGATCAAATTAACAGTGTGACTTCACTGGCAAATATGCCATAAGACAAGAGAATAGCAAAGATGGTTGATTTGCCAGCTTGCAGGGCAAAGTGGTTGAAGTTGGGGGAAGATTGTTGAGAGAATACCAAAGATGGTTGATTTGTCATAGTACTTTGCAAGGAGAAGAAGGGGATGAAAGAAACTCCTCATTCTTTTACTCAAATTCTCTTTCTCTTTCTAAATAAAATTAAACAAAACATTGGGTGTTGCATTGTTTTTTTTGTTGTTGTTTTTTTTGTCCCACCTGTGAATGGTAAGACATAGGTATAATTTTCAGTTAGCATACTTATCAACAGTGTTATGGTGCTGTGTTAATGTTTTGAAAGTCACTTGACTTTTACATTATTTGCTGTACCATATATACTTGCTTATAGGTCGAGTCCAACTGCAAACTGCACAGACCCATTTCTGCCATCAGATAATGCGCTGGTAGATCTGACTCTGTGCAGTTTGTAAGGACTAATCAGTAGAACAAACAACATAGACACTGATCTACCGGCACATTATGCAACTGTAGATCAGGGTCTGTGTTGTTTGTAAGAACTAATCAGTAGAACAAACAACATAGATCCTGATCTACCCGCACATTATGCAACTGCAGATCAGGGTCTGTGTTGTTTGCAGTTGGACTCGACTTGTAAGTGAGTTTAGATAATATTCAAATGAAACTTGTGTTAAATATTAATACAGTACTCCCTCAATATAAGCCCCTTCATTATAACATGGTTCCTGTTATGAAGCGAGTATGACAAGGGATCACATTTCATTAAGTGGTAGTAAAATTAGCTGTACTTCATTATAATTATCTTTGAACTTTTATCATTAAGTACCTAATGTTAGTGGTGGTGGTGGTGGTGGGGCTTTATTGTCCTAGATTTTTGTTTGCAATTCTTTTTATTTGCACTATTATAAGTTTACTTTTAAGCAGCACCATATAGCCAGTATTGTGTTGACGTGCCATTAAAACCTTCAACTACTACTACTACTTCATTATAATGCGCTCTCACTACAAGGCAGTATACTGTATGACTCCTATGGACTGCATCATAATGAGGGAGAACTCTGTAAGTCTCAAGTTTTATCGATATATGGTAGGAGTTACGATCTCACCTTTGAAAACAGAAAACTATGTCATGGTAAAAAACTGTCATAGCTTTCACACATGAGACATTGCAGTCCGCAGAAAAAAAAATTAGGAGGGGGGGTTGGGGGGGTTTGTGAATGAAATAGAAACTGTGTCAACCAGCTGACATAACTTGTCCATTAATCAGTATTAAATATGATATTTTGATTGTTTCAAGAAACAATCTTAAATATACTGCATGCCATCAGAACAAAATTTATGATTGTCGATAAAAGGATATTGAGTATAATTAGGAGAAAAACAATTCCCATGGTAAAATCAAGAAATTTTTTTGGGGATACAATTTTGTTTTCTTCTGCTTATTAAACAATTCAAACAAAATTTTGTTTCAATCGAACAGATATTCCATTTAGAATAATTCTTTTCTCTAGGATCTCACATGGAAATGCTTATAACTGCAAAATCTTAGACCAACAAAAATTTAAAGTTTTGCATAATTTTTTAATTTTTTACAAACCTAATTCCTGTTACCTAGGAACTGAGAGATTAAAGTAGGGAACTAAATTATTAAGTGACTTGCTTTCATAGTGTTTTATTGTTGACATATATGGTGACACTATCAAGAAAATTGATATAGTTGCAGGGAAATTTTATACCACATGTAACTCCTGACATCTGTTACACATTATTCTCACAGAAAATGTTGTAAGCCATCTTGTCTCCAGATAAAGCCTTTTTTTTGACATTTCACAGATTTCTTATTTATTTACTGCACTGTTGCTAGCAACCCATATCTCATATTTAGGTTGCTTTTATGACCTTTGGGAATGTATGTCGTGACAGCTTGCAATAAATTTGGCACCAAAAGACCGTTTTTGTGGCATTTGCATGTTCCTGGTTGGTGATGAACATTTTGATAGACAGACTGATATATTCTCTGATTTTGTTCCTATTCACCCTGATAAAAAAAAATGCTTTCTTCAGCAAACTGTTTGAAAAAGTTTCTTCTTTAGGTTATTATTTAAGTATCCCATTTCTTGTAGCATCTGTAACATTTTGCTCTTTATAGTCTGGCAATGCTTACATTAATCTTTATGATCTAGAATTAATATTGCTGTATTTTAAGTGTTATTGCTTTCACAACCATTAATTGCAGCGCCTTTATATAGTACAGTGCAATCAATGTCACAGTCCTTTAATGAAAAAATGTGGGATCCAAATGCATCATTCTTTTTTTTATAAAGTAATTATCCAGATTTTTTCATTATTTTGATGTACAACATTGGTATTTGTTATATCTGGAAATTTTTCAGGGCAAGGTTTCTTACACAAGTGTTTGCTCTATTGTCTTCAGAGTTCAATTTCTTTTCTGCTTTTGATAGGAGGAGTATGGTGGCACGGTGGTTAGCATTCTGGAACCGTGACTGAAGGGGTGTGGGTTAGAATCTTACCATCAAATCAGAGCAAGTCAGTTTTCATGGTGTGTCCTTGGGCAAGCACTTTACTCCATTTGCCTCAGCACTAAATAACCTACTTGTGTTGCTGTGCCGTAAAACACCAAACCAAACCAAACTATTTTTAACAGAGAATTTCAGATCATCATTCCCATCCATATTGACTATTAGTGTATTGTTGATAGGTGACAGTTGTAACCAAAGGAAGATTTAACCCACATTAAATAATAAATTCATTTTCATTCCATGTTGGATCTTTTTCCATCATCTGCATTATTTTCACTGCATTTAAATCAGTGCTGCACAGTCATCATTCACTGCATTTAGATCAGTGCTGCAGTCATCATTCACTGCATTTAGATCAGTACTGCACAGTCATCATTCACTGCATTTAGATCAATGCTGCACAATCATCATTCACTGCATCTAGATCAGTGCTGCACAGTCATCAGTGTGCATACCTAAAGTAAATACCGTTTACAATTTTCATAGTTTTACTTGAACAGTCAAAAGGTAGAGTATAAATAAGAACAAATTGGTTTTGTTCCTACTTTTTCAGTGGCAGAGATCAGGAAGTTACAGTGCAGGAGATGATGGGATGTCTACCGACAATGAAGATCAAGATGATATTGACAAGGTAAAGATAAATTATTATTAGTGTCAGTAGAGAACTTGTTTTAAGTGATCTGAGACCTGTTTGTAGCACTATTGTCATACTAACAAATATAACTACCTTATATACTCGTTTGCATGTCGGGTGCAGATTTGTCATCTCATAATATGGGTCTTTGTTGTTTTCAGTTGGACCTAGCTTGTAAGCAAGTATATATGTGTTGTTTCGGGGGGTGGGGGTGGGATCTCCCCTTAGTATAGGGGATTAGACCATATCACCTATACTGTATATATGACTTCCTTGAATTATTTGACAAAATGCAAATAGTGTTAGCATTTATTTTTCAGGTGGAAATTTTATTGTGTATTGTGTACAACACCCTAGTCTAGAGACATGCTCATTTTATGTATAATCTAGTCTTGTCATCTTTTGTCTGACTATACTTTATTATGATGCCATTGAATGAAACAGTCAACTTAGAATTCATTTATTTTTCATGGGGATTAATTTTCATGGGTTTTCGCAAAATTTGACTTTTCGGTTGGCACTTAAATTTGTGGATTTGGGAAGGTGTCCAATTGTTTCTACAGACTTATCAGACTGATCATTGTTTATTGGACCTTGACATTCATAGTTTGAAGCAACCAAGAAATATATGAAAATTGGTACCCAAGGAATAATAGTCACTTTACAGTATTACGTTAAGCCACTCTAAATAAAACCAATTTATGTGACGGATGGGCTTACCGCAAATTTTTAGTTCAGATGGTCATAAGACCAAGTGAGTTTATGGTATGGCTTAGCATCCATTGTGTGTCTTCCATTGTGTATGTCAACAGCTGCTATTTTCAATTTCATCTCAAAATCCATTGGACCAATCTCAATCAAACTTCGCAGGAAGTATCAAATATGGACACCATTACTAAAAATAGAAAAACCTTTAAACAACAACTTCTCAAAACCGCTCAACAGAATTTGGCCAAATTTGGCACTAAGCATCCTGGCATGAAGAACTTTCAATATGTACAAATGATGCCGATCTCCCATTAGATACACCCACTGTTACTAATAATAGAAAATCTTAAGATGACTTCTTACAAACTGCTGAAAAGAATGTAAGCAATATATTGACAAAAAGCATACTTGCATAAAGTTCTTTAAAATTTGTACAAATGCTGCCAATATGCCATCAGATAAGGCCACTGAATTTGACCATATTGAACAGAAAGCATCATGGCATAGACCAGAGATTCAAACCATTCTGGATTTTGCAGAATTATTATGAACATTTGGTGAAAGTTTTTTATTCTGAATTATATTGACCAAATTCTGGAAAATCAAAATTTAAGGGATACAATTTTGAACATCAGTTTTCTATGTGGACACAGCTTGGGTTAAAAGTACTTAAGCACTAGTGTGCTAGACTAGTACAAAGAATGTTGTTTCTCTATGTAAACAACAGTATGTACATAACAAAAAACCAGCCTCTTAGACTGTATATTGGTGAAAAATGGCAGCAGAGATGAAGAGAAAAGAAAGATGTAGATACATGTAATTCTTCAGGACTAATGTTTATCGTTATTGTTTTTGGCAAAAATATATAAGGAATTCAATATTCTGGATTTGGAGGAATGGATTTGTCATTTATTATCATCAGACCTTCATTATTTCTGACTGTGTAACATGTATGTAAAGGCTCGTATAAAACACCAAGCACCAAACCTTGACAGAAAGCATCCTGGCATGAAGACATTTCAAGTTTATACAAATCATGCTGATCCTCCATCAATTGTGGCCACTGTTACTAAAAGCATAAAAACCTTTAAATGTCTTCACCTCAAAAACTGTTTGATAGAATTTTACCAGATTTGACCGAGCACATAAAGGCCTTTTAGATTTATGCAAATGATGCCAATCCACCATCAAATATGACTGCTGTTACTAAAAATAGAAAAACCATTAAATGACATCTTAGAAACTTATAAGCGGAATTTGAACAAATTTGTCAGAAAGCATTCTTGCTTGAAGGCCTT
This sequence comes from Margaritifera margaritifera, assembly GCA_029931535.1. Classification (NCBI taxonomy): domain Eukaryota; kingdom Metazoa; phylum Mollusca; class Bivalvia; order Unionida; family Margaritiferidae; genus Margaritifera; species Margaritifera margaritifera. The sequence goes on from JAQPZY010001460.1 coordinate 290,138, forward strand.
GAAAGTTTTTACAAATGATGCCAATTTGCTATGTGGCTACCATTATTACTAAAATTATAAAATCCTTGAAATGACTTCTCAAAAAACACTCAACAGAATTTGACCAAATTTGACAGAAAGCATCTTGGCATGAAGGCCTTTCTACCATGGCTGCTATTACTAATAATAGAAAAACTTAATTTCTGCTCAAAAATTCTCAACAGAATTCGACCAAATTGGACAGAAAGGATCCTAGGTTTAAGGCCATCCAAATTTATACAAATATTTTGGTTCTGCCATCAGATATGGCCAGTGTTACGAAAAACAGAAACAGAAACACATATAAACAACTTTATCCAAAAAATGCTTAACAGAATTTGACCAGCTTTGACAAAAAGTATCCTGGCATATTAAGACCTTTCAATATTTGATGATTGATGTCAGTGTGCCATCATGAAAACACCAAAAATAGACATGCAATCAACAGCATTGGAAGAAATTTTCTACAGAAAGCATTTTATTGACCCAGATTTCTTGGCCAATTTCTCTTGGATTTGTCTATAAGGCAGGTGTGAATGATCTCAGACTCAGTTGGGCCTCGTGTTGCAAACAATGGTCTGCATGGAGTCAGTGAGAGTAGACCATGTTTTAAACTAGTACACAAAGTAAATCAAATAGTATACTCCCTGAAATATATTACAAAAATCAATGTGTGAACCAGCCTATTCCTTATAGCAAATTATTACAAAATCAATGTCTGAACCAGCCAATTCCTTATAGCAAATTATTACAAAATCATTGTATGAACCAGCCTATTCCTTATAGCAAATTATGACAAAATCACTGTATGAACCAGCCTATTCCTAATAGTAAATTATTACAAAATCACTGTATGAACCAGCCTATTCCTTATAGTATAGTATTACAAAATCACTGTGAAGCAGTATATTCCTTATTGTTAATTATTTCTAGGAAGCTGTGTGATCCAGCCTATTCCTTATAGTTTTTTTTTCTAGGAAACTGAATTATATAATAGTAGCAAAGGATAATGACCTAACATGTCAAATAGTAATATAAATTTACTAGTAATGAAAGAAGCTCAGAGTTTGTTAACCGCAATAATGCCATTGAGGAATAAAAGGAAATGATATTATCTGTGAGAGGCCATATAGTATTGTTTAAGAGTATCTTACAAGAGTTAACACATCAATGTGAAATGTATTTTAAAATTACCATTACAAGTGTTATCACATCAATGTGAATGTGTTTTAAAATTACCATTACAAGAGTTATCACATCAATGTGAAATGTGTTTTAAAATTACCATTACAAGTGTTATCACATCAATGTGAAATGTGTTTTAAAATTACCATTACAAGTGTTATCACATCAATGTGAAATGTGTTTTAAAATTACCATTACAAGAGTTATCACATCAATGTGAAATGTGTTTTAAAATTACCATTACAAGAGTTGTCACATCAATGTGAAATGTGTTTTAAAATTACCATTACAAGAGTTGTCACATTAATGTGAAATGTGTTTTAAAATTACCATTACAAGAGTTATCACATCAATGTGAAATGTGTTTTAAAATTACCATTACAAGAGTTGTCACATCAATGTGAAATGTGTTTTAAAATTACCATTACAAGAGTTGTCACATCAATGTGAAATGTGTTTTAAAATTACCATTACAAGAGTTGTCACATCAATGTGAAATGTGTTTTAAAATTACCATTACAAGAGTTGTCACATCAATGTGAAATGTGTTTTAAAATTACCATTACAAGAGTTGTCACATCAATGTGAAATGTGTTTTAAAATTACCATTACAAGAGTTGTCACATCAATGTGAAATGTGTTTTAAAATTACCATTACAAGAGTTATAACATCAATGTGAAATGTGTTTTAAAATTACCATTACAAGAGTTGTCACATCAATGTGAATGTGTTTTAAAATTACCATTACAAGAGTTATAACATCAATGTGAAATGTGTTTTAAAATTACCATTACAAGAGTTATCACATCAATATGAAATGTGTTTTAAAATTACCATTACAAGAGTTGTCACATCAATGTGAAATGTGTTTTTAAATTACCATTACAAGAGTTATAACATCAATGTGAATGTGTTTTAAAATTACCATTACAAGAGTTGTCACATCAATGTGAAATGTGTTTTTAAATTACCATTACAAGAGTTATAACATCAATATGAAATGTGTTTTAAAATTACCATTACAAGAGTTGTCACATCAATGTGAAATGTGTTTTAAAATTACCATTACAAGAGTTATCACATCAATGTGAAATGTGTTTTTAAATTACCATTAAGTCTTGGGAAACTGTCAATTTAACAAGTTGCACAATGGTGATGTTTTGTAGTGAGTTACAATCAGATACCTGGGACATTACATGTGAAAATCAGATACTGCAGGGTCTATTCTAAAACTGAAAATTAAGGGGGCAAATTCCCTCTTCCATTTGATTAAAGGGAGGAAATGTTTGAATACTGTATAGGAGGAATGTAATGAAGAAATAAAGGCAGGACTTAAAAATATAATGCACTACTTAAATGCTCTCAGTTTTTCTGTGCAATATTTTGGAAATTAGCACGAATCTCACAATTGCATGTCCTAGAACAGACCCTGATATTATGAATTGCCATAGCATGTCCTAGAAAATACCCTGATATTATGAATTGCATGTCCTAAAACAAACCCTGATATCATAAATTGCAATTGCATGTCCTAGAACAGACACTGATATTATGAATTCATTTATTTTTGTGGGTATCATTTTTCATGGCTTTGCCAAAAGATTACATTTTAGTCTGTAAATAAATTCATGGATTGCAGAAATTGGTCTTATCATTTCCACAGTAAGATCAATGTATTTTTTGGTTGGGTCTTTAAAATTCATGGTATGTTGCATGTACCTCAATGAAAAAAAGCGAATTTACAGTAAATTGCATGAACAAGCATCAGTTTCTTGTAACTGATTGATGATTGCATATATGTAATCAATTAGCTTGTACATATGATGTCATGCCAAAACTGGTGATATTTCCCAGATAGTCTCAAACACTGTGCACCACCATCATAAAACTTTGCTCAGCATTACTAAATGTTACTCTAGACTTGAAAATCCTACTCAGAATAAAAACATACAGTCCTTTTGATTGGTTAAAGTATTTTTGAGTAAAATTTAGAGTCAAGTTTATGACAGAGAGGACAGGACTTATGCAACACTTACTTTTAACCAAAAATCAATCACAGAATTTGTAATTTCTTCATTGGTCATTTCAATTCAAGCGACTGATGCTCAACCAGATTATTGAATTGAAACAGTAGTTAGTTTTACTTTTTGTTACAAAATGATGTGATTGAACACAAATGTAATATAATTAAGAAGAGTTGTACATGTATGAGTGATCATCATGTAATAAATATCATATTATACTATGCAATAGCTGCTATTACAACCAGTACATTGATGAATCATTGTATGAATGATCATCATGTAATAAATATCATATTATACCATGCAATAGCAGCTGTTACAGCACGTACATTGGTGAATCATTGTATGAGTGATCATCATGTAATAAATATAATATTATACCATACAATAGCAGCTGTTACAGCCAGTACCTTGAAGAATCATTGTCTGAGTGATCATCATGTAATAAATAATATATCATGCAATAGCTGCTGTTACAGACAGTACATTGATGAATCATTGTGTGAGTGATCATTATGTAATAAATATCATACTATACCATGCAGTAGCTGCTGATACAGCCAGTACATTGATGAATCATTTTACAAGTGATCACAATGTAATAAATATCATACTTTACCATGCAATAGCTGCTGATACAGCCAGTACATTGATGAATCATTGTATGAATGATCACAGTGTCATAAATATCATACTTCACAATGCAATAGCTGCTGATACAGCCAATACATTGATGAATCGAGGACACATCTCTGTCTCTCTCATGCACCATAAAGTGCTACAATAAGAAAACTGTGAGAGGGACCTACCTGTTATGTATGAATGCAGACAAAACATCTAGTTGTCCAACTAAAACAGATGTGTCTCCTTATATGTATCATATTTTTAAAATCTAAGTGTGTCATTTGACCATTCATCACTTTTCTTTTGTTGACCTTTCTTAGGAGCTGCAGTGGTGTGGGTTCTAATCTTACCATTGCATTAGCCCAGGTTGGCTACCATGGTGTGTCCCTGGGCAAGCCAAGTTACTCCAATTGCCTCAGTATTAATAACCTACTTGTTTTGCTGTGCCATAAAACAAACCAAATCTTTTTTTGTCTTCAAAATAATTTGGCTCAGTATGAAGAATTGGTGCCAGTATTTCTGTGAAGTAAAGTCATGTCTGATTAAGTATACTTGCACATAATATCTCATTGACACTCATGCATATCCCATCAGATACTGCTTTATTTCACAAGAAATATTGGTGCCAAATCTGAACATTTAGCAAAGTTTTCAATTACAGTAAAAGTTATAAACAGATTCAATCAAATAATTCGATTTTCAAAACTTGATATGTATTAAATGTTTCGTCTGCATTCTGTAACCCACTCACTCATAACTGAAAGGTTACACTCCTGGTTTTCTTATAATAACATTTCATAGTGCATGGGAGAGATCAGTGGCCATGATGAAAAGCAATAATAAGAAACACTGTCGTGAAGTACACTAGGCACTGAGAAGATGAAAATCTTTTATGGTAATCAATAGTTGGATATGGATTGGACATGACTGTCATATCCACACACACTAGACAGCTGGGATCATCTGCAGTCTGGCACAGCATTTGATATATAATAATATAGGAATAACACATGATTGGTAAAGCACAAAGATTTGCTGGAACACCAGCAAAGATTGTGAATCCAAAGGCATATAGTGTTCCAGGAAATGTTTGAACATTGCAAACTGTGTATGATAATTTTGAAATAAAACCTGCTATATACTACTGTATACTTGCGTATAAGCCGGGTCCAAATATAAACAACATAGACCCGGATATGCCATCACATAATGCACCAGCAAATCAGGATCTATGTTGATTGTTTGACTGATTAGTCCTTACAAACTGCATAGACCCAGATCTGCCAGAGCATTATGCGACAGCAGATCTGGGTCTATGCAGTTTGCAGTTGGTATAGGTTTATACGCGAGTATATACAATACTAATTAAAAAAAAGATCATTGTATTGTCTGTTGGGTATTTAAAATTCATAGTTTCTAGAAATCATGAAATCAACAAGAGTGGTACCTGCCAAAAAAAAGGGTGAATTCCCAGTATATTGCATGAACAATCATCATTTTCTGGTAACTGATGATTGTGTATACTGTTTATACTCACAAGTCAGATTCAACTGCTAACTGCATAGACCCATATCTGCCATGTTTTGCAGTTTTGATCGAAAGCTTGACATGCATGTCCTGGCCTTCTCTTTTAGGAAAGTTAGCTTTTTTGTTGGAAGAGGGAATTCTATAAAATGAGTGGCTATCGCTCTTTATTTAAAATATTCTCTGGATGGAACTTGTGGTATTACTATCTCATCACATCATTTCATGTCGTCCGTCATGAATTCCATTTCTGCACAAAAACTTTTGTAGGATGTTGTTGATATAAATCAAATTGTGTATGGTGCTTTATACTAATAAAACATAGGTAAAGTTTAAATTTCAATTTTTTTCTGACAAACTTCGACAAAATGATGGACACTATTTTGCTTATAATTTTGCCCTTATTTTTATTATCTGGTTACCTCCCCTTACAGCTCATATAATGCCACTACTACTACAAACTGAAATCTTTTAGAAACTTGCAGAAAGGCTTTTTCTTGATTTAATCTTGCTTTTGAAAGAATTTAACAAAAGTAAATGATAAAATATAAAAATTGATGCTAAAGCTAGTAGTCGTAGTGAATTTATGAATCTTTTCATCAAAAATTCATCACCAAAATAACAGAAATGATATTTCAAATGGAGACGGACCCTTGATTCAGACAGTTTGTGCAGGCAGCGGCATTGTTTATGATGTCAGTTGGGGAGTAATTTGAAATTGAGCTCTGAGAATGCACCTCCACAATGAAGAGCTCACAACATAGACGAAGGGAGCTAACACTTTACGTATGTATATGTACATGATGAAACCAAGTTTTTGACATTTTCAGTGCATGCTTATTATGATGGGCTTTAATCTCACAAAATTTACCCAAAAAAAACTTCTCAAGTGCACAGTTTTTAGTAATAGAAGAAATCTGTACCCAGAAATAGTTACATGAATACCAATTTCTTACTTCATGACATGCAGTTAGAATTTTATCTTGCCAGCAAAGCATAGGTAAGACATACCGTTTATACTCATGTATAAGCCAGGTAAAAATGCAAACAACATAGACCCTGATCTGCCATCGCATAATGCACGGCAGATCAGGGTCAATGTTGTTTGTTCTACTGATTAGTCCTTACAGCCTGCATAGATCCAGATCTGCTGGCGCATTATGCGACAGCAGATCTGGTTCTATGCAGTTTGCAGTTGGTATTGGATTATACACGAGGATATATGGTAAGTTGTAGGCATAGACATTAATGTTAGGTTTTTGCAAGAAACTTGATAACTGTATTCATCATGGAGAGTACAGGCAAAAGGCGGTAACAGCGACCTACTTTTCATGTTCCATTGTCTTTGTTGGATATTTGGAATATGCCTCAAACTGAATTCTTCTTGTATTCTGTGGTTTAATTCTTTTCTACAAAGTGAGTGGGAAATGTTATCATGTTGTGATGATGGTTTTCCAAAACGGTGGATAACATATCTTGGCTTTCATTTTGTCAATAAGTCATTCCATTGACTGTACCTCACGATAATTACTCTGTTCTTCACCATATTCTGAAAATCATGATTCACAGCAAGAAAATACTTTGAATATTTAAAAAAAAAAAAAAAGGCAGAAAGACAAGCAATTAATAGATTAGAAGACCTTGTGCAAGTCAGAGATATGGGAACATAGTTTATCTTTCTCTCCAGACCTTTGATAAGTTTCTATAGGTGATCTCATTTCCTGTGCTGTACAAAAAGTTGCTTTCAGTAGTTTTAAATTGGAAATAAAGAACTCTTTTATATTTCATGAAGGTGGTTATGTCTTGAAATAAAGAACTCTTTTATTTCTCATGAAGGTGGTTATAGCTGAAGAATTTCTGTGTTTATATCACATTTCGGATATAACAATTGTCAATGGAATTGCAAGAAGTAAAACTGAGTTACATTTTATAAAACTCCTCAAAATCTATGTAGCTGTTGGATTTGTTTTATATTGCCTTTTGGAAATGCCTGTAACAATACCACATACATATGATCTTATTATCACACACATACACATGAACACATACATTATTATAATCGTACACAAACATATGCACACACAAATATTTGATACAGTACAGTTGTTTTGAAACTTGAAATTTAGAAGTGACTACATGTGATTCTTTTGGACTTATTTTATACTTAAAGACATACACTGGGATTGGAATTGTATTGATTCAGCATTTGTTTGCATTTAGTTGCTGAAATTAATTTTCAATGTCTACCAGACATAATCTTCTTTGGAGAACAAGATATATTTTTTTTTTGTTCAGAGTGTCTCAGATATATTAATCTGTCTTCTCTGCAGAGTTTACTTGTCCGCAACTCTGGCGCCAGAATGTCTGACAAAATCAAGGATATGAAGAATGAGATTAAACGGAGGATTCTGCAGACCAAGGATATTAAAGGAGACGGAAAGGTAAGTTTTGCACAGTGGTCCCTCATTGTAATGCTGTTCTGAAGAGCCATAAAAGTGAACTGTTGTAAGTGAGGGTACTTTATACTGGGGTACTATAGAATTGAGCCAGTATGATGGAATTCATGACCATACCCATGTTATATCAGGGACCGTGTTGTATGCGGGGTTCGTGTGCTACCAGGAAATCAGGAAAAGTTGGGAGAAAGAATAGGTTTGTTTCTGACTGGGAAAAGCCCTTTATTTTGTCAATATTGATCAGAGTCTGGGAAAATCAGAATTTTCAGCCACCACTTGATGATAGGAAAAGTACATAATTGAGTCGTAATTGAAGTGATCATGCGTTAAATTTATTGAGTTCTTACCAGAAGTTTTGGAGGTTGTGGAACTCTTCAGTCAGTTGAGATACAGTTGCTGTATGGTTCATTTGGTTGTGTGCCCTAAGCATATTTGTATAGTCAATCCAAGCACTTAGGTGATCAGATTAGTCAAGTAGTCTGCTCACCCCTTATTCCACTACATTGTGGTATCTTTTCTTATGCAGAAGATAAGAAGACCAGTCAAGCATCATACTGCACCAACATGTCTGCGATGTGTGATCTGGGTAAATGTTAGAAAAAATATAGCCTAATTTCCCCCTTTCCCCTTTTGATATGTAAAGGTAATGAAACTGTATTGTGATAAATCTTTGTTTATTATTTGGTAGTTCCCACTGGGAACATGACATTAAGCATTATCATCAGTAGTAATCTTTGAGGTGAATTTTACCATCAGACCTTGCTAAATACATACAAATCTACAGACTGTTGGAGGAATTTTCAATGCAGAATCCCATGCTCTGGGTGTCTTTGATTATGACTGCATTTAGTATACAGTCCATAGTCGGATTACATTGAAAGTAGATGTTTGGGCACCAACATGAGCATGGATCAGGAAAACCACTGTGTTATATCAGGGACCGTGTTGTAGGCAAGGCTACATTACACTGGGGTACAATAGAATTGAACCAGTTTGATAGGATCCGTGACTATATCCATGTTATATCAGGGACCATGTTGTAGGCAAGGCTGCATTATACTGGGGCACAACAGAATTGAACCAGTATGATGAAATCCATGACTATATCCATGTTATATCAGTGACTGTGTTATATTGAGGTTCTTTATAATGAGGGACCACTGTAGACAGAATTCAGTGAAACCTGCATTATTATATTATAAACTATATAAATAATAATAATAATAATAATAAATATAATGATAATAATAATAATGATCAATGTGATAATGAGAAGGAGAGACAGGAATTGTATAGTTTGTACAGAAAAACTTGACAGATTGTATTCATAGCTATATCTTACTATATAGAAGCACAGTACATGTAAGTATGGGATGAAAATGATTTATATCTTGGTAAGTATTTCACATTTTCAAAGCAACCTTCCCTGTGTGAACATTGTAATATATGCCACAACCTCTGGATGTGATAGGCTTTCATAATGGTAATCTTGTGCAGTTTTAGTCCTGGTGAACAATATGTTTGCTGATTATTGTGGTACTTCACTTTTTATTTGAACAAATAAATCAATCTTGGCTTGTGGGAGTGAGCTAGTGTTTCATAGTGATATGGTAACTTTGAATGCTTTCTTTAGTGTCTGTTTTATACTGATATGGTAACTTTGGATGCTTTCTTTAGTGACTGTTTCATAGTGATATGGTAACTGGATACTTTTTTTGTCTATATTTTCATAAAAATTGGCATCCACATCACTACCATCACTTTTCGTTTCAGTACTTTAAAATTCAGTTTTTAAATAAAATTTTCTATTAACCAGTTATGATCATTTCTGTTCATTTTGTCGAAGTCAAGATCATGATCTGCACTGCCTAAAACGTAAATTTTCCCCACAAAATTGTCTATATTTTCATCAGAATCTGCATCAACATACATCACTGCTATCACTTGCCATTTCAGTGCTGTCCGCCATGTTGATCTCCACTCATTTAAACTCATGTTTGAAATCAAATTTTCAAATAACCAGTTATCATCAGCTCCGTTCATTTTGAAGAAGTAAAGAAAATGATCCCCGCTGCCTAAAATGTTAATTTTCCACACTAAATTATCTATATTTTAAACTAATTCTGCAAGCACATCACTGCCATCACTTGCCTCCTCAGTATTGATCGCCATTTTGATCTCCGCACATTAAAACTCAATTTTTAAATCAAATTTTTACCAGTTTTGGGCATTTTTTAAACTCATGATATCACTGCATATGTGTACCTCCACCTTTATTTTCTTTTTTTCAAAAGAGTACACATAAACTAATGATGTATTACACAGTTAAATGTACACTTCTGTGAAGTGGTAGACTGAATGTGGTGAACATATGACCATACTCGTATCCTGTCAGAAAAGGTAAAGTACAACCAGAATCATATCCCATCTGAAATGTATTCAACAACCTGTTTATCTATTCTAGCAATCACACCATGTAAGTTTTATTCTAAGAATACCTGGTAGTCAAAAGTTTTCTTTCTTCATATCTGGAATGTCAAATTGGTAGCCAGAATGACTGGGTGTATACTAATGACTTTAAGAACCCCATGCTTTCATGGCTAACATGCAGTCCTGTTCTGGTAGAGTCAAACTCTTCGTAACTGATGAAATTAACCAATCCTAGTATGTGTGGTCCTCTACCAAAAGTTTTTATCAAACAAATCACAAAAATAAATACATTTCAAAGCTCATAAATTCAACATAATATAAAATACATATGAACTGAGACTAATTTATAATTCTGAGTTATTATTTATAATAAATATTCTAGCATGAAACTGATTTCTTGATCTGAGACCACAAAATTTGCTGGTACAGATGGTATTAGTACTAACCATAATGGAGTATCAGGCACCACACCTCTCCCTCAATACCATGCAAACAACAGGGTCCATAAACATTAACAACAGCATAAGCCAGGGTGTGAGATAGTGATGGAGACTAGGATCTTTAGTTAATACTAACAGTTAGTGGGGAAAGATGGTGGTGCTAGCAACTTTCAATGATACATGAGAATTATAATATAAACTTTCAATGATACATGAGAATTATAATATAAACTTTCATTGATACATGAGAATTATAATATCCATTGTCCTACACAAATATTCATCTAATGGATTTTAATATTAAGTGATATTAAATCTTAAGAAGTCAATGACAATATATAAACTGATGACACATTTTAATTAAAATCAAGTTGACAGGCAATACTCACAAATTCATGCATCAGTAAAATTTGAGTTGCCTCCTTCTCAGTATTAAACTATGTGTAGCCATCATAAGCAAACACAAATGAAGTAAAGCTTCATAGCTAGAATTACACACATAAACCTCCTGAGCCAAATTCATTGATATGTCTGCACTGGTGAATTACCCAAGATAACGATTTTAAATGTTATTGTACACTTCTTTGTTGATAATACATGGCAGTGACCAAGTACAACTCCATATCGTTTGTACTAATAAAAACAGTTGGCACATGGCAGTTGCATGGTCCCTGAACAGTAAAGCCGAAATGAAAGAAGGATAAACATTTGTGTGTTTTATTAGAACTTGCAAGTTATTTTTTAATATATCACTGCAGATTTTTGAAGAACAATCTACAGATTAGCCAAAGGCAAAAACTTTGGAGTTGTGTACAATGTGTGATTTTTAAAACAATTGGGATGACCTACACACAAATGTTACTGTTATGTTGACACCTTTCATATATTGTAATCTGCTGAATATAATGATTCTGTTAATTCGCTCATGTTATTGATGTTGGAGGACCATTAAGTTCTCAACAAAATCCAATTTCATTTGCTGCACAAGCACTTAATTAGGTTCTCACAGAAGTGCTCCTGTGTATTGCGTGACATTTGATTGACTCTTTCATATTTGAATCGAAGAGGTTATATCACATTTATGATGATTACATTGAAACTGAATGAAAAGGTAAAATCAAAACAGCAATTTCACTTGACAAGACTTTAATTGGTATTTGTTTCTTGTGGTGTTGCCACTGCTAGGCAGTTACCAACATTTTAATTGATTGATATTTTGTTGTATATTGTGTTATTTATTAAGAAAATATTTTTGTTTAAAGAAAATGTTACAAAATATATGATTTTTGTATTAAAATTTGTGAATATTTAATAATGTCAATTCCAAATTTTAGTGCACTTACTGCTGCTTTCAGCGATAAAACTAGCAATATATCAAGCTTTCATTTGAGCAACTTCAATGATATTTCTATCTTGGCAAGTAGGCACCTACTTTTCATCTTTTCTATAAGAACAAAAAATGGGATTCACACCTGCCTCCAATTGTCATAAACAGGCTCACGAGTCATCTGGGCATGCTAAAATGAGGGAGCAGTGTAATTTCCTGACTGGCTTGGGAATTTAATGTTTTATGATGAAGATATTTCATCTAAAAGGTAAATAAAGTGAGTTAATGGCTCTCATTTTGCTATCACTGCCTGCAACCTAATGAATAATGAAGCATGTTACATTCAGTTTTTAACAGTTTGACTCTAATATGAAAAGGTCATATCAAAGATAAGCCCATATCCACTTTTTGAAAAATATATTAGTTTGGCCCCCTGGTCTTATGATAAAAATACAGTAATGAAGTAAACAAATGAATAAAACAAGCCACGTGACTTTCTATAGGTTTCTACAGAGACATATAATAAATATATCATATAAATTATACTGCCATAAGGATATTGATTGAAAACTTTTAATGCATAGATCAGTGTATGTACTTGCTTATAAGTCTAGTCAAACTGCAGACTGCACAGACCCAGGTCTGCCATTGCATAATGCACTGGAATATCAGGGTTTAAGCAGTTTTTTAAGAGTAATCAGTAGAACAAACAACATAGACCTTATCTGCCAGCACATTAAGTGATCAAAGATCAGGGTCTATGTTGGTTGCAGCTGGACTCGGCTTATACTCAAGTATATTCAGTAGGTTAAGGGGCTGATTGTACCCAAATGATGATAGAAAGAACGAGTAGAAATGTTACAGATAATCCGAGTCCAAATGCAAACAACATAGACCCTGATCTGCCATCGCATAATGCGCCAGCAGATCAGGGTCTATGTTGTTTGTTTTACTGATTAGTTCTTACAAACTGCAAAGACCCAGATCTGATGGTGCATTATGCGACGGCAGATCTGGTCTATGCTGTTTGCAGTTGGTATTGGCTTATATGCGAGTATATACGGTACTCGTGTATAACTCAAGAGTCAACTGCAAACTGCATAGACCCAAGATCTGGTTCTATGCTGTTTGTTAGGAGTAATCAGTAGAACTAACAACAAAGACCCTGATCTGCTTGTGCATTATGCGATGGCAGATCAGGGTCTATTTTGTTTGCAGTTGGACCCAACTTGTGAGTGAGTATATATGGTACCATTGAAGGGTTATATCCATAGAGCTCCATTTGATAAATCTGCTACTTGGGCATGTCATACAGCCTTATTGCTTAAAACAATCTGGTTGTGTTTATGCAACTTTTATTTATCAGAGTATTACCATATATACTTGCGTATAATCCGATACCAACTGCAAACTGCATAGACCCAGATCTGCCATCGCATAATGCGCCAGAAGATCTTGGTCTATGCAGTTTGTAAGAACTAATCAGTAGAACAAACAACATAGACCCTGATCTGCGACGCATTTGGACCTGGTTTATACACGAGTATATACGGTAGTCATAAATGGAATAAATTATTGGGGAGTATATACAGTTACCCTAGTAGTTGGGAGTATATACAGTTACCCTAGTAGTTGGGAGTATATACAGTTACCCTAGTAGTTGGGAGTATATACAGTTACCCTAGTAGTTGGTTTAATGCAACATCTTTAGAGGGCACAATTTTCATTAGGCTTGATTGTACTCTATATTCAGTCTCGAGGAAGTAGGAGTACAAACATATAATGATGCCTAATTATAAAACTTTACAAAATGACAATGACATTGAATTTTTAGACTGTGAGATGGACAGTGAGGGTTTTTGATGACAGAACATGCAGTTGAGGACAAAACTAAGAAGAATGGACAGGTAGCTTAAATAGTGAATATTGTTTTTTTTTTTTTTTACACATAATGATTTTGATTTTGCAGGGACACCAGTTAAGTTCAGCCTACCAGTCCCCAAGTGCCAACCAATCAGTCAGTTCTACAGACAGTGGAAATAGTGGCTCAAGTGGACATGGTGAGTATAGACTCAAGGAAATTATCCACACTAAATATATCTATAATTGTAATGCAGTAGTTCTCCTCTCACAAGCCCAGCCCTTCTGCAATGAAAAACTGGCCTCATAAAAGAGTTGGTTTCTTGAGGGGTAGAAAATAGTTAAAATGTACTATTCTGGAATTGGGCAAGGTGGTCTCTGATCAGAGAATGGCCTCTTTTGAGAGGTGAACCGCTGTATTATCATTGTTTGCGAACTAATCCTGTAATTTTTGGTAGTTAATTAAGAGATGATTAACTTGAAAATATCTTGAGGCTTACTTCAGTGACAAATACAATCTTTAAGCTGTTTTTAGTTTAGATAGAAAATACAGTCAATACCATATATACTCATGTATATATCCAGTCCAGCTGCAAACATCATAGACCCTGATCTGCTGTCAGATAATGTGCCAGAACATCAGGGTCTATATTGTTTGTTCTACTAATTATTCTTAACAAACTCCATAGACCCAGATGTGCCAGTGCATTATGTGATAGCAGATATGGGTCTATGCAGTTTGCAATTGGACTTGAGTTATAAGTGAGTATATATGGTACTTGTTATAACACCACCCATTATACTGCCCCCCACCCAACATAGTGTTCCAGAATGGCATTTCACATCTTGAATTTCTCCATAATACTGCATGACCAGATTACCACTATCTGTCAGTCTGTCATTATATACAGATTACTCTTTCAGTTTTATCAGTGAATTTTGAAAGATATTAAATAATTGCCTGGGTTAATGGTAGGGAGTGATTTGGGTTAAATAGACAGCCTTTAACCTGTCATTTCACTTGAACATGTCCAAAAAGCAAAGTTCACTTTGCCTTGCCTTGATTTACACCTACCCCTTTTCTTTTGATACCATGCAGTAATAATAATAAAAGTAAAATTTCAACTTTTGTGTCAGTTTTCCTATCAAAGAGGAAGGTGGAAAGTTAGAAAAAGATTTTTTTGCTCTGTTCATTTGATGAAGTTAAAAGCAGAAATACGTGGCTTTCAGTGGAATTTCTGCCAAAAAAAACTCACATATGATCCTTCAAAAAAACGAGTGAAAAATTGAATTTTTGTAGCTCAGTCAAAAGTGAATTATGATTCAATCAACATATCCGGGTCTATTAGTAATAAAATTAATAATTGTATCCAGTATTTCGTCCTATAAACATATGAAAAGAGAACTTCTACTTTGAAACAGTTCCTGATTTTTTTACTATGACTTATTTTCAAGGCTGCTAGTTTAACTTTAACTACCGTATATACTCACTTAAAAGTCAAGTCCAACAGCAAACTGCACAGACCCATATCTGCTATTGCATACTGCACCAGTAGATCTGGGTGTATGCAGTTTGTTAGTAGTAATCAATAGAACAATAGAACAAACTACATAGACTTTGATCTGCCGGCGTATTATGAGATGGCAGATCAGGGTCTGTGTTGTTTGCAATTAGACTCGACTTATAAGCGAGTATATTGTGTGTATACAACAACTGTGGTGAAGCAAACTAGGAAAAGTTTTAACATTTTTGTAAAGTTTTAATAGTATTTCATTGGTATTTTAATCATTCGACGTGAAATTATGTAAATTCATAAGTTTAAAGTGACTGTTTTCAACATTATATATTTTTAATTTTTTACACTCACTTCTACCTATTTTCTGTTCATGGGAAAGATAAGTGACATTCTGTGTCAGATCGTTAAATAAATCACTTGTGATTAATAACTTGTAGATTTTATTTATTTTTATCTCTGTCTCATATTCTAGTAATACTTACCAATCCTGATACTAAAGTGTCTTTTTTAATTCCCAGGGAGCCAGCATGGTGCATCAGTGGATGTGGTTCCAAGATCCTGGGAATATCAATCTATGGCTCCTATCCTTGGTTATGCTAGAGTCCACACAGACTACAACCCAGCCACTGACCAGATGGATTTCCTTGTATTAAGGGTCAATAGAGATTTTATCTTGTTCACCAGCATTAAAAAATTGCAAGCCATAGGTGTCCTTTATTTTCATTACTGGCTGCAACAGTGACAATACTATTAACAGTTTGTGTTAAGATTTTATTTTGTTGTTGTGTTCAAGTCTTAGAAAGTCATAATTAACATACTGTATTTGATATACCGGTACCTACACTGTGTGCTTCAAAATGTATTATGTGGGTAAGTTTCTTAAGGAAAGTCCATCATTATAAGAGTACACAGATGATGTCGTAAACAATATCTTCACCACATGTATGTTCGTACCATAATCATTTTTGCAATTTTTGATTGTTACTTTTTAGAACTTTTCTTTTAATTGGTGCCATATAGCCATTATTGTGCTGACATGAGAACTTGTAAACTGACCCCATTTGTTAACATTTATGGCAGTAACATATGTTTAAACTTACTAATGATAATACATACATTCTGGAAGAGTTGTCGTCCTTTGCCTATGTTGAGTACTTGGCAGGTGCATTCTCTCTCCCAATATGGTCATGCTGAATAAAGCACAGCTAAGGCAGCATTAAAACAATTTCATATGATTGGCAATGGGGTAAATTGTTGATACTAGAGGTATTGATAAGTTATCCTACAGTAGCTCCATCATGATTAGCAAAGGTGTCATGAACATATGTCTACTTGTGCTAGGCCTTGTGGAACAGCAAAGGTCATATGTCTGCTTGTGCTAGGTCTTGTGGAACAGCAAAGGTGTCATGAACATATGTCTGCTTGTGCTAGGCCTTGTGGAACAGCAAAGGTGTCATGAACATGTCAGCTTGTGCTTGGCCTTGTGGAACAGCAAAGGTGCCCTGAACATATGTCTGCTTGTGCTAGGCCTTGTGGAACAGCAAAGGTGTCATGAACATATGTCTGCTTGTGCTAGGCCTTGTGGAACAGCAAAGGTGTCATGAACATATGTCTGCTTGTGCTAGACCTTGTGAAAAAACTTTGTGCCATTTGGATTTGAGATAAATTAAAGATCACTGTTGTTATTGGTGACTATCCAATGAGAACTTACTCTGGGGGAACCTGCTTGGTAATTCGCAAAGTAAGTAATTTTGCAGAAAAAAGTAAGTTCATGGTCTGCTTTTCTAATAATTTTTTACATACTTGGGTCTCACTTGATAAGCATTTACTACTGTCATTTCCACAATTTCATTTGGTATTCATCTGTAATGGGATTTTACTATCATTTCAATGATTTTGTTTGGTATTCATCTGTAATGGGGTTTTACTGGTTTTCACTCACCATTTGAAGGTAGGTGGGTATAAAAATAAAAGGGTGAAATAACCTGATTAAATGTTTGTAATGCAGATGTTTTATTTACACATTTTCTCTGTTCTCTTAAAAGCATAAAAATAAGTACATGTTGATGATTGCATTGTAATGTATCACAGTGGGTGGGCTTTCATCCAACATTTTTGAGACTACTTTAACCCACAAAGTTAAGAGGTAATGAGATACCAGGCATTCATGGTGTTAGGTTCTGAGAAAATCACAATGTTGAAGTGAATTTTAGTAGCCACTTCCCTCAAGTGAAGCATGTAGTGATCGAGAAACGTACAGTTCAGTAGGGGTATTTGTATGTAAGTTTTGTCGAGAAAGGGGTGTGAGGAAAGAAAGAGGACTAGTTAAGTGTTTGTGGGTATAACATCAAATATAGGACATGTTAGTGTTATTTGTTTTGGGGTTACCTGTTTTGTTCTGTCACTTGTAATCTTGTGTTCATTCAGTTTGAAAGGGCAAAACATTTGAATTTTTTTCTTGCTTAATTATAAAGGAAACTGTTGATATCACTTATAAGTGTTAAAGGAAGATTTATCAAACACTGACATTATGTTTGCTCACATGCATTACCATATGCAAGATATTGTTCAGGTGTCTTTTTTTCCAACAGTGAGAATGGCATTGTGGTCATTGTAATTTTTCCAACAGTGAGAATGGCATTGTGGTCATTGTCAGCATTAAGATTCTAAGGTAAATGTTGGTGTTTAAGTTTTTTGAAAGTCAGAAAGTCACAGTTTGCAGTTGAAACATTCTGCAGATATTTCTTTTGGTTTGCATGAAGTTTGAGGGAAGATCAGATGCAATAGTCATAATGACTAATGCTTGCAACTTCCTTCCAGACAAGGAAAGTACATGCAAACCGCAAAAAAGTGCATGCAGTAAGCAATCTCCAAAATTTAATGGTCACTAAACTATTTTGTATATCAGGAGAATGATACATTTTCTGACTGTAAACGAAAGTAGGTTTGCAGTAGCTGTCCCCCCTCCGCCCCCCCCCCCCACGCACACCAACAAAACCCAAATAAGCAACATAAATTAAACTATTTTTGTGAGAAGAATTTTTAAAGCAGAAGGAATACAATCCTTCCATAGCCCTAGATAGGAATTTAATAAATTGGGTGTTTTGCTCCCTGGTTTGGAACTAATTATGTCTTTTGAAATTTGATCGGGTATTTTGTGAATACACAGATTTACTCTACCAGACTGATTCTTAATCATGAAGACATTAGTCCTGTCTATTTGAATGCATCAAATGGCTTC
The DNA here is from genome assembly GCA_029931535.1 of Margaritifera margaritifera. Lineage (NCBI taxonomy): Eukaryota > Metazoa > Mollusca > Bivalvia > Unionida > Margaritiferidae > Margaritifera > Margaritifera margaritifera. Next base: position 308,785 of record JAQPZY010001460.1, read on the forward strand.
GTGACCAAGACTTGTTCAGTGTGCATTCCATTATATGGCTGTATTTGAGTGAGTGTTTTCACAGTAATCAAGTACTATCATTTCAGATGTGAACAGAACATCTGGAACTTGAACCATTTGTTTAGTTTATATATATCAAATGTGCCATCATACAAAATGGACTGTGCTTATGGCAGGAGGAATATGCTGAAAAATTCAGACCAAATGCTTACAGTTAAAATGTTTTGCATAATTTGAATGTATTAACAAATTGATCTGCGTATTTAGTTGATTTGTGTGCATACAATAATGAAATACACTGTTTATCTCTGTAACACTATTCAGGGGAGCGAGGCTGCCTTATACTAGAGTACATCAGTGCCCCATGTCACAGGTGAGGCGATCTTATACTGGAGTACATCAGTGCCCCATGTCACAGATGAGGCTATCTTACACTGGAGTACATCAGTACTTTGTGTCATAGGCAAGGCTATCTTATACTGGAGTACATCAGTGCCCCATGTCACAGGCGAGATTATCTTACACTGGAGTACATCAGTGCTCTGTGTCACAGATGAGATGACCTTATACAGGAGTACATCAGTGCCCCATGTCACTGGCGAGGTTATCTTATACTGGAGTACATCAGTGCTGTGTGTCATAGGCAAGGTTATCTTATACTAGAGTACATCAGTGCCCCATGTCACAGGCAAGGCTATCTTATACTGGAGTACATCAGTGCTCTGTGTCATAGGTGAGGCTATCTTATACTGGAGTACATCAGTGCTGTGTGTCATAGGCAAGGTTATCTTATACTAGAGTACATCAGTGCCCCATGTCACAGGCAAGGCTATCTTATACTGGAGTACATCAGTGCTCTGTGTCATAGGTGAGGCTATCTTCTACTGGAGTACATCAGTGCTGTGTGTCATAGGCAAGGTTATCTTATACTAGAGTACATCGGTGCCCCATGTCATAGGCGAGGCTATCTTATACTTTAGTACATCAGTGCTCTGTGTCATAGGTGAGGCTATCTTATACTAGAGTACATCAGTGCCCCATGCCATAGGCGAGGCTATCTTATACTAGAGTACATCAGTGCCCCATGTCACAGGCGAGGCTATCTTATACTAGAGTACATCAGTGCCCCATGTCACAGGCGAGGCTATCTTATACTAGAGTACATCACTGCTCTGTATTATAGGCAAGGTTATCTTATACTGAAGTATATTACATGTGGAAAATATAAATCATCCAATACAATGGGATCCATGACCATACCAATGTTATATCAGGGACCATGTTATATTTAGGTCCTTTATAGTCGGGAACCACTGTATATGGGATCCTTGACCATACCTGTGTTATATCAGGCACCATGTTTTATTGAGGTGCTTGATAGTGAGGAAACCACTGTATATGGAATCTATGACTATACCTGTGTTATATCAAAGACTGTATTATATTGAGGTGCTTTATAGTCGGGGACCACTCTCTATACACAAGATTAAAGGATTGAAGCATTTGTAATTCTAATTCATGCTAAAGCTGTAGCAATCTTTTGCTGAATCTAAAGATTATGTATACATTTTAAGCCTATGATATGACAGAAGTTTACATTTAGACTTTATTACCTGTTTGCCAATTAAAAACTAAGTTAAACATAGATGGTCTTGTATTCACATGATATATAAGGTTTGAGAAACACCGTTGCTATATTACCTGTATTTATCTGTAATTGAAAACAAAAAGCAATCACTATTGAAACAGCTACTCTAGCATGTTACTTGCTCAGCTCTGAGTTTCAAATGGGCTTCAAAGCAAGCTACTAAAATTAGATACTGTACATGGGTACTGTATTAATGAAATGAGCAAACAAAAATCAGATAACTGAACAGTTAGACACTTTTCTAAGCTTATGCTTTGGTTCACACAGTATCCAGTATCTTGGGTAAAACTTGAATAAATACATAATTATTCATTATATACATTTGTGTTCAGTGCAGTTGTGGATCTAGGAACAAAAAGAAACCTATTATATGGAGCTATTTCCTCACAACTGTATTATATATAATCATTCTTTATTTTTAAGAGGATAACTAATTTAGTAAGTACATAAGTAATCTCCCTTGAGGCCATCTACTACTTTCAAATTTACAAAAGCAATATATAGCATGCATATAATAGCCAGCATCAACAGAGTACATGTATATCCAATTGACAAATCACTTAACCAGAGAAAACCACTCCTACTAATTAACATAATTTTCTTTAAAATCAAAGATTTTCTGTTGAAAATTGTATCACTTTATTAGATAGTAATTTGTGGTTCACTGTGAAAATCTCATGAAAATTGGGCGAAAGATAGTGATATTATAACAGTTTGAATTTTTACGTTTATATAGTGAAATTAGCCAAGGTGACAGACAATAGGTTAATCATGGCACTTATGGTCAGACAATCTTAGCACCCCAATTTTCTCATGTAATTAATTAAAGAGAGCCCAGATTGAGAGTGGGCATTAGTCCATTGGTATATAAACAACACATGACTGACAGCTGGTGTTATGTTGGTGGAACTTGGGAGATTCATTGCTTAAACACCAAATACAGTGGGACCCCGCTATAACCCAGTAGTTGGGAGCCATAGAATCCGACCGGGCTATGAGCCGAACCGTGTTATAAGCAACCATGTACAATACCAACACATTTTTGGATTTAATTGGGGGGGGGGGGGTTACATAAAGACGGGTGCGAAAATGCATGGCACAATTACCATTTTTGATCAATATATATTAAATGAGAAAACCATTTGCTGATATAATATATTACTTTATTCAGAAAACCATGCATTGGTACATACACGTGTCTAATTTATATATATACATGTATAATCTATTGCATGAAAAGAATATCAACACCGTGTACTCACCAGCGAATCTTGTAACATACATTGAATCCATAATACAAATATTTCCATCGAAAATATCCACACACGGATGTAGAATATTCAATAATTTTGTCACAGATCATTATGTGACTAATACAATGAAGAGAAAGTAACAAAAATTACGTAACGGGTGTATGTAATGAATGATGAAAAAGTACATGTATGTCCGACGATTAATAAACGGTGTCGCATACATTTTACACCACTACATTTCTCATCTGTTAGTAGTTATTATTTTTTAAAAAACTGTGATTTTTAGCTGCTTTCTGCTAATATCACGTCTGCTCTTGGCAAAGTCAAGAATAGTACTCAGTTGCAGAACCCTCTCTCTTAATTTTGCTTCATCTTTCTTCCATCCTCGAACTGTCGATTCATCGAGACCTAAATCTTTAGCTACATGCGATTGTTTAACACCGGACTTAATCCTGTCCAATGCTTCAATCTTTTCTTTAACAGTAAAAGCATTACGTTTGCGTTTCCCATTTTCCATTCTAAATGTATACAAATTAACACTTTTAATCCTATTGGTTTGAAAATCTACAGCAAGAATAATAGTCATTAAACAATGGGGGTATATTTGTAGTAAATTTACGACATTATTTACTGGCCAACAGATTGCATAAAACAACACCGCCAAGCCTTACGCACATGCTGGCGGCTTTGTTTCTTTGATGCTGTATAAATCGTTGCCCTATGATTTGAACAAGTATAGCTCGGTAGTTCACTTTGATGATAAACAATGTACTTAAATTAATTGATTTATACATTCTGGTGAGAATCTTTTATCAACCGCCACATTGGCTGCTGCTTAGTTGTGTATGAAATTAAGAGAACATATATCGGAGATTATTTGAGCAACGACTGTATTCGGAATGCATTCAAGACAAACAAAGTAGAAACGATGGCTTCATTACTCAGGAATCAGTAATTATAATATTGACACTTATGAGCTGTAATTTTTCAACAATAAACAAAGATCAAAGTTCTCAGTAGGCCCAGCAATTGGTTCGTATTTCCGACGTTTATTTTGGCACAAAAATAGAAGAAATTTGATAATACATTTTCTACACGTTCTTTTTCGCACTGTTTAGACGAATATGAGAATGATAATTAAACTCTTGACGTATTTAGTTTTTTTCATACTTAAATTTTTTTTTTTTTTTTTTTTTTTTTTTTGGTCTTTGAGAAAAATAACTAATAAATTACCCGAAATTTCGGGAGCCATGCCACGACCGGGTTATATCCGAATTCGGGTTATAGCGGGGCGGGTTATAGCGGGGTCCCACTGTACAACATTGGAGTAACTTTACCAGCACTAGCAATCTGATACAGACAATACTATTATGAGACATTAAACCATGAGATTGTAAGTTGACATGAAATAAGTAAATGACCTTCAATATTTTTAATACTATAATGGCAGGAAATAATATTACAACAACAACAAAAAGTTTCACTGGTGAGCTTGCCATTCTGACATGTAAGAGAAGTGAGTTCTCTACCTTAGCACCTGAATGCTGAAAACTGCATTTAAATTAATTAGTATGTGGTCTTGGAATCTTTAAATTACCATCCTGGCTGAGCATAATGAATAATTTTTTGAATAAGGTTGCAACAATTCTGTACAGTAACAAGGTGTGTCCCCCCTTCTGTAAGCACGGTTTTTGAAAGTTAGTATTTACATCTATGTTTTGTCACTTTAATTCCATAAACAGAGTTGCTGATGATGTTTGACATCAAGGATGGTCCATGCAGCACACTTATGTATTTTGTGTATTCTGTATAATTGTCTTTTACAACAATTTCCCCCAACAGCTTTGCAATAATCAATGATAGGGAATATATTAGCAATATAGAAAAGTAATTCTTGTATCCCTGGGGATATATCTTTTAATCCTGTTTAAAAAAAGCTAATTTTGTTATGAGAGATCTATATAAATGGTCCTACTCCATATTAGAATGTGACTGGTTTTATGTTGTTTCATTCCAGATTGGTGATCGAATTAGGATACTTGAGATGTGCAATACAGGTATATGGAAGGGACTGCTAGACAACAGAGTTGGGTATTTTAGGTTCTCCCACGTGGACCTGATCCGTGAGACAACACCACAACACCAGCGTAAAGATCGGTCCAGGCGAAGATATTCAAGACGATCTAAACCCAAGTCTGTAGAAGAGCTGCTACAAAGATTAGGACTTCAGGTTCTTATATTACACTGCTTCTGTATCTTTACATGAAATCTTACAGGTTCTATTGATTTGAATTAGTATGTGGCAAAATTGTAAAAAAAAAAATGTAAAAAAATGTATATTTATATTTCTTGCAAGTGTTGTTTTTCTTTCAGACTATTGTTGCAGTGCTACAGAGGCATACAGTTACCACTCGGAAAAAAGCTCTGTAGCACAAAACTTAATATTGATAAGGTATGGTCACAGCGGTTGAAAAATTACTCGCCCAACTTGATATGCCGAGTGAAAATTTACTCACCCAACTTGATATGCAGAGTGAAAATTTACTCACCCAGCTTGATATGCCAAGTGAAAATTTACTCGCCCAACTTGATATGCCAAGTGAAAATTTCAGCAGTTGAGTGAAGTTTCCAGTAAGTCGCCTGATCAGGTGAGTGCTGGTTCAGGACTGACCAGTATTTATCTTTAATGAAAAGGCTGTTCTGTTGAGAATATTTCTGACTTCATTCTTGGAAAGTCCATACTTTCTACCTAAAGTTTGTTTTCCATTTGTTTTGATTAAGCTTATATAGGCACTTCACTGTCACCATTCAGTACTAATAAATGCTTAACTAGAGGGAGAGCAGACGGGTCTCGATTTGTAATTGCATTCAGCTGGTGTCAGAAGGGTAACAGAATAAGTTCTGGAAATCAAACTTTCACAGGTCATTAGCAACATCAACTTTTTTATTTCTATCATAACAGGTTGAGTAAGAGTTTATTCTTGGCGAGTAACATTTTTTATTACTTGCCTGACTGGGCAAGTGCATTTTTCGAGATTTTTCAACTCCTTAGATAAACATACGCATAGTGGTCACCCTTAGGACTGGTCCAGAATCACCTTCATAGACATGTGGCATTGAGATAAAGGGTCACCTTGCCAGGAAATGCAAGAGATGAAGGATGGGAGAAGCAGAGTTAGGATTATTAAAAAAAAAAAAAAAAAACTGAAGGGCAGTATTTACAATTCTGGGTTTTAAAAAAATTGATGATATATGTCTTTGATAATATTTTTACGCAAACCACTAAAATAAACTCAAATTTCTCAACAATGAAGACAAAACAAAACAGAATCGATTTCTGGCAACCTGACCATTATATACAGAATTATGCGACGGCAGATCTAGGTCTATGCAGTTTGCAGTTGGTATTGGCTTATACGCGAGTATATGTGGTATATATATTTGTGACCATATATGGTGACCAGTGACAGCGTTTAACATGTGACCTGTATATACAGGATATTTATATAGCAAAATGTAACTGTAGAACACATTAGGAGTCTAATTTCCAAGAGAGTTCGGCATTGAATACTCTGATAAATGAAAATGTGTCATTTCAAAATGTCTCTCCATTATGTTGCAGCACTTGACCAACCTTTTCCTGTTGAATGGCTATGACAATCTGGAGATATTTGGTGAGATAGATGAGGAAGATTTGAATGCTCTAAACATAATGGAGCCTGAATACAGGGCCAAGATTCTGACGGCAGTGGAGCTGCTGACAGACATTGATGGTAATTAATTTGGAAAAGTCATTTATAATCATGATACCCATACAGAATGGTTTGCAAATCTTGATGATGTAATGATGTACATTTTTGGAAGTTCTATTATAATAAACCAGTTCTTCTTTTTTAATCCATTTGCCCTAAATCAAAAATAGCTTGTACAATAAAATTGTAAAAAAGGGCAATAATGAATTTGCATAGAAATCTTTCTTTTCAACCATTATAACTATGTTTAATTTTTTTGTTGTTATCAAATGAATAATGACACAGGGGTAACTTATTTTTATTTATGGCAGTATAACTGGTTGATTGATATAAAGATTTTTCTTTAAAAATATAAATTATTCCCAAGGAGCTATTGTCTAGTCCATCGATATATTGATATATCATGATGTTGTCTGTGACAGCTCTTGTTATTTTTATTGAAATTTGTAGGGAAATAATATTTCAGTGTATATTATGAAATAACAGTGAAAAGAAAAAGGCTCCCGACATCAGTGATACATCAAGATCTGTTAACCCCTAATGAGTATCATGACAAACATCAGTGATACATCAAGATCTGTCGACTTCTATTGAATATCATTACATGCATCAGAGATACATGAAGATCTGTTGGCTCCTATTGAGTATCATTACCGGCATCAGTGATACATAAAGATATGTCAACTTCTGAGTATTATTACAGACATCAATGATACACCAAGATCTGTTCACAAATAATAAGTATCATTACCAACATAAATGATATGTCAAGATCTGTCAACTAATGAGTATCATTACAGACAAGTGATAACTCAAGATTTGTCAACTCATATTGAGTATCATTACAGACATAAGTGATACATTAACATCTGTCAACTCATTGAGTATTATTATAGACATCACTGATACATCAACATCTGTGAACTCATTGAGTATTATTACAGACATCACTGATACATCAACATCTGTGAACTTGTATTGAGATCATGAGACATCAGTGATATATAAAGATCTGTCAACTGCTACTCTTGTTGAGTATCATTACAGACAACAGTCAGACATCAAGATCTGTCAACTTCTACTCTTGTTGAGTATCATTACAGACATCACTGATACATCAAGATCTGTCAACTCCTACTCTTGTTGAGTATCATTACAGACAACAGTCAGACATCAAGATCTGTTAACTCAAATTGAGTATCATTAAAGGCACTGTAAACTGATATAGTTGTCTCTAAGTTGGTTGTTATTGTTGGTTGCTTATTAACTCATTGTATCCAGGAGATTATTTTCATTTTCACCTGTGATGGGGTTAGGAGACAAATATTTCTTGTTACTTGTGATTGAATCCAAGTATGTCTGATTCAGAGAGACTTTCATATTGCCAGATGCTTAAATGTGTAAACATGTTGTGGATTGGCTATTTTCCCTGCACATGAGCAGATGGGTGAAAATTGGCCTTCTTTTTTTCCAGGCCCCCTTTTTCTCCAAATTGCAGGTTTATCCTGCTTTTTGCAAAGGTTCATATGTCCTTGTGCTGTTTGAACCATTCTGCTATAGATCTAACAAGAGGAAGTCTAAAATCCTGATACAAACTCTGGTTCTGGAACCCCAGCAATTTTTTGCCAAAAAAAGAATCTGTGTGTTCAAAAATTCCGCTTTCTTTGCTGCATTTTTGATCTTATTAGAACATCTACATCGTTCCTTTTTTTTCTCTAATACCACCCACTTCATTCTATCATGAATTTTGTCAGCATCACAGATCCTGCAACAAGGATACTACCTCATAACGAAAAACTGTTATTCGGGCTTAATAAGGTAATTCCACTTTCAGCACTTTATTTGGCTATATCATGCTGAAGAAATGTGAGCTAAGTGCCTTTCCCAAAGACACACCTAGCCAGCCGACCCGGACTGGTCTGTGCATGTATCTTACCAACAATGCTTTGATTGCAAGTCTCTAAGTTGGAATAAACTGGTGTCCGAGATACACCTTTGTATGATGAATATCCATGTGTGACCCACATCGTCCATCACATAATGGCTAGCAGATCAGGGTATCTGCTACTGGCTTGAAATCATTGGTAGAATTAACAGTGGACCTGGATATGCCAGCTCATGCGACTCTAGATCTGGGTCTTGCTTTTCAGTTATATACATATGTATATTCAAGGAAAATTTTCCATTTAATGAGCAGCTAGTATTCTCTAGGTATTAAACTACTAGGAACAAACATGGAATTTTTAGGTACTGGTACATGCCAATCAGGTTAAGTGTCATGTAAAAAGAAAAATTAGGCATTTAGCTAGTCCATGCTTTATTATTCAGCTGTGGTAAAATGATATAAAATGCATAAAGACATACTTTGTTTGATTTACTAATAGTTCCATGTCCACGTGTTTTCAGGCAGAGAGTCCATGGATCCAAGAATAAGGGGAAATAACTCAGTTCCTCCTGAAACAACACCTTGCAGTCTCTCCCAGTCTGTAATAGCACCATGGAGTAATGTCCCCTGCAAACACCAGCTTGGCAGCAGGGATTCTGGTTGCTATGACAGCAGTGAATATCTTATCAACAGAGAAATAATGACTGATCCCTATGCTGTAGGAAAAGTAAGGATCCATAGTCAAGAAAATAAAGAGAATCAGAGGCCAGTGTATAGTGCTTCAAATAAAAAAGGCATGAAAATGGGCATGACCCCAACTTTAGATAGTACTGGGGAAAATAGCGGCAACAATACTGGTGCTACAAAACTGTCAGATAAGCCATCACCTTCCACTAAAAGTGACAAGTGTTTGACAGAGGAGGATCGTGAAGTTTGTGATATTACTCATGGATATATGTTGCATAATATAAACTCAGATAATATCAATTTGGAACCCAATCAAGATGTAATTGTGAATGGAGATGAGACTTACAAACAAGTGACTCCAGATTTTCTTGGTCCAGGTTGGGTTTATTTATTGGATTCTGGAACGCAAACCAAACACACCTCACTTACTGATAGTTTGCTAGGTAATGACATGGCAACTAGCATATCATGTGGTGTGGACCTAGTCTATCATGGAAAACCAAAACCTTTCCCACGACTTTTTCCTGACAATCGAAGACCAGTCCGTGATGCTCAAGTTCAAGTTATGTGTCCCCTTGGTTCCTTTCCACCCTCAAACCAATCCCCTAGAACTGTTCAGCATTCTGATATCAGAACATGTTCACCTAGAACTCCCCCTGTAAGGTGCCAGTCTCAAAACTCGGTGCCAGTTGGCCAAGAAAATTTAAATAGTGACACAGATAATTTGAAATATTACAAGGAACATGCCAAATTACGAGAATCTGCTAGTGCTCAATTTGGATTAGACCGGACAAGCAGGAACAGCGGACAGACAACCCCAGAAGCTATTTATGGACCAGTGCATCAGGGTTTTAAGTACGTGAAGCGATCACTTGTACCAAGATTGACTTCTAAATTAGCAGCAGAGAAAATAGATTTAGCAGAGGAACCTTATTCTAGTCAGGTTAGTAAGAGATAAGTTAGTGAAACAAGGACAGTGAAGATAATTTTTGTTATTACTTTAACATTTAAGTGAAGCAAATTGTGCTATACATAATTTGCATCATGCCTAAAACTTCTTGTTTGCAGTTTTCAAAATGAGTTGCATTATTAGCAGGCTTTGCTCAAACAAGTGTTTGAATTTTCTTAGTGTATATGTACGGTATTAGTATGATTTAGAAGTTTATCTAAAGAAGATAGAATAAGTGGTTAGATTGCTGGGTTTTCTTTAGAAAGTTACAGAAGCCATTTTCAGCTGGTCATAAATTTGACCTACATTCCAAGTTTACAAATTTTCAAATATGAAAAGGTATAAAAGGTCTGAAATCAACAAGAATGTTAACAATTTTAATTTATACAATTTATATCGCCCCCCCCCCCCCCCCCCCACACACACACACACCAAGGGGAGACCTATTGGTTTTGTCTATCCATCTGTCTGTCTGTCATATTGGATACTTAAATACAAAATTGGATACTTAAATACCTTCAGTGGCTTCCAAGACCTGGTTGGGTTCTGGTCACTGATTGCTTTTTTCAAGGTCATAGGGTGATACTTTGTGTTAAGTGAAGGACATCAGCATGTAAGCAAGATATCTCCAATATGTTTTGACCAAACTGGACCAGATTTGATATGCAGATGTTGCGGGCGTTGGGCATTGATCTGCTAAGCTTTTGGTGACCATGACTGAACATTCAGGGTCACAAAGTGACAGTCGGTTTGCTGAGGGCAGGGGGCTGCTCACATTAACCTTGTAATCAAGATGTCTCAAAAACTATTGAACCAAACCAGTCCTAATGGATGTTTAGATGCATCATGTGTGGGTAAGGACGGTCTTATCATCATTTGTCATCATAAATGGTTTCCAGGATATATTACAAAATCAACATCCAATACTTTGCACAAGTTGTTAACTAGTGACTTTGGGAAACTGGTTAAGGTCAGAACCAAAATATAAGGCCACTGCTTGTATTCCTTTGTCATGTGATCCAAGTTTCGTGGCATACTTTTTTCATTATGTTAGAGGTCTAATGATCACATGACAAACAACCTATGTAGGGAATTTGCTGACAACTGTGACACACTTCTTGTATTCATGAGACCGCAGATAACTATCAACCTCCATCTTTGAAAGTACCAAGAAATCGTGTACTTTTTACCCATTATGCACCATGACAGTGTGAAGCTACCAACCAGTCACTGCAGTTCAAGAGGAGTTTCCAAGCTAGCTATTATAGGAATGACATCTCTATTGGTCAGATGACATCATTCACTAACCAATCAGGAGACGGAGATATTACTAGTTACCAGCCTATGATATTGGCTTTCCAATTTAGGCCATTTCCAGCCAATGTATGGAAGAGGCCAGTAATCTGATTGCATTGGATTATGTAGGCCATGAGATTTAATGATCATGCGATGAAGCAATGCTGCATCACAGGGTAGATTCTGTTCCTAAATACTGAATATCAGCTTATTAAACTTACAAATTATGTTTTGATTGCTGTCTGAGAATTTAAATATTCTATTGATTTCAGGCAGGTCAGGGGTGATAAGGGTTGCATAAATTTGCTAGTTCCTGGATAAAGTATGCAGCCACCATATGGTTTCAGAGAATCCCATGCAAATGTAAACCTCCATTCCCCACTCTTGTATGAGATTATCCATCATTTCACTGGCATTTAGCACTGAAAGCCCGTGAATTTTTTAATATTTGGCAGGAGCTATCAAAGTTCAACCCAGAAAAATACAAAAGCAGCATTGTAAGGAAGATTTATCAGCTGATATGGCTACTGAAGGGAAGCAAAGATGGCAACTCTCTGTCCTTGTCTTTATGTTTACTATCTGCTCTCCAACTCCTGTGACCCCAACTTAACTGTCCAAATATCAAACATAAAACTCCTGTGACCCCAACTTAGCTGTCCAAATATCTAACATCAAACTCCTGTGACCCCAACTTAACTGACCAATATCTAACATCAAACTCCTGTGACCCCAACTTAACTGTCCAAATATCCAACATCAGACTCCTGTGACCCCAGCTTAAATGTCCAAACGGGTCTAGGACTTTACCCCCCTTTCAATTACCCCCTGCCATCACCCCCCCGTCATTTACCCCCTCTGTATATTACCCCCCCGGTCTATTACTATATAACATATAATTGTTATACCCCAGAATAAACAATAAATTAAAATAAATTTCAAAAGAATTTATTGTAAATTTTTATTTTAGTTAATTAATCTCAGCCTTGAAAACATATACTTGTCCTGGAATATTCAATATTAAATTCATCATATCATAATGTTATAGTACCATAGTACCATAAAATATGTTATATTGATATGATTACAGCTGAATGTTATGTGCGTTCCCTCGCAAGTATTCATAGATTGAGCACAGATTAAACTGCTAAAATCATTTTTATTGATGTGAAGCCAATACTAGTTTTCAGATTGTGTTTGTGAACACTTAATTAGAAACCATTTCTGTTCGAATTATATTCAATGAGGTGAAGCCAACACAATAGTATAGATTGAGCACAGATTAAACTGCTAAAATCATTTATATTGATGTGAAGCCAATACTCTTATCAGATTCTGTTTGTGTACACTTAAATTGACGGGATAGAATCTTATTGCGGTAAAGCCAACACAATATGTTTTTGCTTTAGTTCCATTGATTGAGCACAGGGTATAATCATCGCAGTCGCAGGGGGGTAATTAACCGGGGGGTAATATACAGAGGGAATAAATGATTGGGGGGGGGGGGGTAATGGCAGGGGGGTAATTGACAGGGGGGTAAAGTCCTGATTCCGTCCAAACAACTAACACGGGATGGAAAAGGTCCTAGTGTGCCATGTGCAGGTATTATTTCCATTCAATATTCATTTATTTTTTGCAATCACTGGTTTGAGAGGGCTAGGTTGTAGGTAAACAATCACTGGTATATTTAAAATGCTATATACAGTTCATTTTATTAAAAATGTAAATGAACACTATTGAAAGAATGCTGTTTCTTAATGTTGGAATTCACGGAAGTATGCAAGTACAAAACTTGGAGGTGCATATATTTGTGAAGTATATACTGGTTCTCCACAATTTATATCTTTTAAACACATTATTTTTACACAATTGTTGCATTGTTATAGATACATAAGAAATACACTGATGTAGATGAAAAGAAATTTAGCAATATGCTGCAGTTTAATTGAAACCACAGAAGTTAAGCTTCAATGTTAAAATGTTTCAGCAATGCTGGTATGAAAAATGGACATGTGATGGTGCAAGCATAGAAAATAATTCTCTGATCAATACCTTGTGTCAAGAAATAAGTAATTTAGTATTATTTTGGTCTACATTCAATAATACTTTAAAAACAAGAAAATATAAAAATTCTTGGCCCTACCTGTCAACCCTAATTTTTTTCAGGATGAAACCTGAAAAACGCATTTTTGTTTAGGCCTGAGCAAGATTTGAAATTTTAAATGTGTTGGCACAATCTTCACCCATAGGGCTTTTGAAATTCCAGAAGTGTTGGCACAATCTTAACCCATAGAGCTATTGAAATTTCAAATGTGTTGGCACAATCTTCACCCATAGGGCTATTGAAATTTCAAATGTGTTGGCACAATCTTCACCCATAGGGCTATTGAAATTTCAAAAGTGTTGGCACAATCTTCACCCATAGGGCTATTGAAATTTCAAATGTGTTGGCACAATCTTCACCCATAGGGCTATTGAAATTTCAAATGTGTTGGCACAATCTTCACCCATAGGGCTATTGAAATTTCAAATGTGTTGGCACAATCTTCACCCATATGGCTATTGAAATTGGCACAATCTTCACCCATAGGGCTTTTATTGACCCATGTTTCATGTGTCTAGCTTTAACCTCAGGGATAGAATCTGGGGAAAAGTATTCTGTACTGTTGGCTGCCAAGCAGCATTGGTATAAAGGGTAATGAAAGAGCAGATAAAGCAGCCAAAGCTGTCCAGCAGTCACATGTTTCCAAATGGAAGATTCCATATACTGACTTCAAATGTTTTATAAATCAGCAAGTTTGTCATACTTGGCAAAATATGTGGAATGAAAACTCTACAAAGAAACTTATGAACATCAAACCCACTATTGGAGAGTGGCATCCCTCATATAAAACAGATCAGAGAAATGAGGTGGTATTGTGCAGATCGCATATCAAACACACATACCTGACTCATGCATACCTCCTGAATGGTGAACCTCGACCAGAGTGTGTACCCTGCCAGTATCCACTGACAGTGGAGCACATTCTTGTTGAGTGTATCGATTTCCACCCTGTAAGACAGAAGTATTTTCATATAAACTGCTTGAAGCAGCAGAAGTATTTTTGGGTGTTACAACTTTTACAGTGTAGGAACATATAAGGTAAATACAGTAATTTGTAAATTTGACTTCATTAAAAAAAATTTAAACAAAGGCAAAATTCTGGGTTGAAAACGTAAACAAATTTGGCTGGGGAATAGTAAACAGTTGCATTTCATGATATTGAGACTCAAACCAAGAAGCTCTTTAGTGTAAAGCAAGCATTTAACAGGCCCTCTTATTTTGTCTTTCAGAGTGGAGAGTGTGGGATCCCACCACTTTTGGTACAGAGATATGCAGAGGAGTTGAAACAGGATTTGTATCATACAGCCCTTGTGTTGGACCAAGTCCGCATTCACAAACTGACCACCATGGGACGGCCAGTGGTATGCACAATTTTCCATTAAAATTTGTACATTTACTATATTACATGAAAGAGTTACATTATTGTGGTAAATTTGCTACATTTTTGCAAATTATGATCGAGGAATTCTCTGTCTTTCTGTCATCTACTTGCTCTGTCAAATATTTGATAATCATGTAACAACTATATCACAAAAGATAGAATTTCAAACTCTAACCACCAGGCATCTTGACATTACTAGTAAATTAAAAAGGAAGGAGTAATTGATATTATTAGGAAGAAGATGTCCATTTTAAATATGGCAACATAATTATACTCTTTTAGGAAAGGAAAATTACATAGATTTCTTTTTTTACACCCACCTAAAGGCATATTATGTTATGATGTTGCTTGTTTTTTTTACAATTTTGTTTCTGCATAATAAGTAATAATTTTCCTGGAAATAATCAAGTATTTACTTTCATTTCAGGTTCCTTTAGTCAAGCTTGAGGAATATGCGACAGCCACTTCTGAGTTGAAAATATCTTCTGTCAAAGATTTCTTCCTTTCCATTGGACTACCTATGTATGCTGGTGCTGTCATGAACAAGGGTTATGGCTCGGTAGAGGACCTACTTAGCCTGTCAGATAAAGAGATTCAGTCAGTTTGCAAGCCAGACAAGAAACACCTTAAACGAATTCTGCATGCCCTTGACTGGGTTAGGAAAAAGCTTACATCACCAAGGAAGACCAAAGTTTCACCTGTTAAAGATAAAGTTTAACCAAAGAATAGAATATTTAATTATAATTACTTTTAATCAAATTTTTCAACGAGTTTGCTTATTGTCAGTGTCAGGATAAATTACTGGAGTTACAATTCTATCTTTCAAGTTACTGCCATGCTTGAAGTTAACAATGCATTCACTTCATATTACAAGAAAATCATCAAAGAACATGCCATATTTTATTGCACCAAAATCAAAATGTTCAAAGATACTTTTACCGTTTTCATAAGTGCTATACATGTAGTCTTTTGTTCTTCTCTTAAACTCTAGTTGTATTTCTTTTAAAGTATATACCATAATTGATGCTGTATCTTTAACTCACCCTTCATAACAGCTTGCTTTGAATGTCAGAGCTGAAGGGTATAAAAATACCAGAATAAGCTGATGGTATCTTGAGTGCAAAATGTGACTACTGCGGAAGGTAAAAATACAACTTGCTGCATACACTTGAGTACAAGTCAAATCTAACTGCAAACTGCATAGACCCAAATTTACCATAACAAAATGTGCTGGCAGATCTGAGTCTATGCAGTTTGTTAGGATTGATCAGTAGAACAAACAACATAGACCCTGATCTGTCGGCGTAAAATAGCGATGGCAGAACAGGGTCTGTGTTGTTAGCACTTGGACCTGACTTATAAGCAAGTATAGACAGTATGACAAAGGTGAAATATTCATCATAAGTGGTATTGTTTTACCCTCCTTTATTTATTTTTTAACCAATGATTTAATTTTCTTCTGGTTGTTGTTTTCCCTCTGGCATAAGAGAAATAATATGTTGCCTTACAAAAATCAATATAGAAGTTGTTGAACATGTTCAGTTTTGTTCAAGTTTTATTTGTTCATTAATGTTATTTATAATTTTGTTGGCTCTGCTGGTTATGCGATGGCCTGTGGTTCGTATGTCCATTAGCACAAGTTTGTTATCAGTACTCCTAAACTACTGAGCGGATTGCCATGAACACAGTAAGCTCAAGGTCTATTTGGTGCCAGATGAAAAGGGTGCCCCTTGGGCATCCAGTATGGTTGTCATGGTGGCCATCTTGATAATCTTGAAATTGCTACTCCTAGTGAACAGATGGTTGTATCAACATGGGGTTTTCACCAAAAGATTTCTTATGTCTAGTTGGTTCTAAATGAAAATGGTACTGGTCAGACTTGCAATATGGCCACCATAATATGGCAGTCACTTCAAAAATCTTTATCACTACTCTTGAATGGATGGTTGTATTGACATGTGGTTTTCAATAAAAGAATTTTTGTGATGTCTGCTTCGTCCTAAATGAAAATGGTTCCCCTTGGACATCTAGGATGGTAGCCAGAGTAGCCATTTTTAATTTTGCTTTGTTGCTGTGCCTTCTGAAAGGATCATCTCGTATCATCATGGGGTTTTCACTAAAAGAGTTATTATTATGAAGTCCTATATGAAAATGGTGCCAATCTGACATCCAATATGGTCACCATGCCATCTTGAAAATCTTGTTATCGCTCCACTTGAATGGATGGTCATATCGACATGGAGTTCTCACTAAAAGATTCATGATATCTAATTACTCCTAAATGAAAATAGTGCCGATCTCACATCCAGCTTGGCCACTAATGCAGTCATCTTGAAAATCTTGTCATCGCGGTTCTTCCTGAATAGATACTGGTATTGACATGGGGTTTCAACTTAAATACTTCTTATGGCATTTAGTTGAGAAGTAATAAAAATGGTGCCAATCAGAACTCAAACGTGGCTGCCATAATGGCCTGCTGGAAAGTCTTGTTATAGCTACTTCTCGTGAATGGAAGGTCATCTCGACATGGAGTTTTCACTAAAATATCCTCAATTAAAATGATGCTAATTCAGTCTTCAAAATGCTCATCTGACCTGCAGCATGGCACGATTCTGACAATCTCAAGAATCTTGTTATTACTACTCTTGCATGAATGGTGGCACTGACATGGTTTTCACTAAAACACTTCTTGCAATACTTAGTTGGTTCTGAATGAAAATGGTGCATATCTGACCAGCAACATCCTGCACTTTTGTGAAGGAGTTTTAAAAAGCAGCTTTAATTTCATTTTGGCTTAAGTCAGAGGTCATTACTTGCATTTTTTTACTTCCTTGAGCTTACGAACAGTGACTTGTATATATAGAAGTTCATTTTGACCAGACTTTGTATTTAGTTGCATTCCAATGAACAAGTTGATAGCACTGTGACATTGATTTTAATTAGGTCAAATGGTCTCGACTCTGATTTTTAACTGTACTGGTTTGTGAGCATGATAAAACAAAGAAGTATGAATGGATTTTTATCAAACTCAGTTTGTGAATGTATCTCAAGAATACCTTGAATGATGCCACTTCAGTAACTTTGTTTTTTTCTTTCTCCATACAAATATTATAGATTTAACCAAAATTAGTATGTGAGTATATCTTAACATTGTCTGAGACAATCTATCCATGATATCAGATTCAAAATCAAAGGCTATGACAAACAGGTCTTGTGAACATGTTAACACCGAACATTTCAAAAAAAATTTATAACCAGATTTGGTATGTTAGAGTTGGTCAAGAATATCAGAAGTGGTTTGAATACTCAGCAGTTAAAGAGAATAAAGGGTCAGACGAAACAAACTTATCTTGGATTCCAGGAAATTCGTTTCGGCTAGTGGAGTGTCATTCCCTTTGAGGGACTCTTGTTAGATGTCCTCAACAAAAAATGTTGGGATTGGTATTGTTAAAATGTGCAATAATTATTTTGACAAATAGATTTTTTTTAAAATTCTGCTTATATAACATTGACAGTTATTCATTCTTATATTATACTGCCAAAATGTTGTCTGATGGCTTTAAAATAGCATTTAACTATACTTTCTTCTTTCATGCTTTTCTCATTGTAAAATCCATATTGAACAAGCTGAATGCCAGTCCCCACTTGGGACTCTTCCATACTATTACAAATTTATTAATATATAGCTGTGTTTTCCTGATATTCAGTGAATAGTATTTGAAGACTTTATGCAGTACTGAAAGATAAGCACATTTGGAGGTAATTTAAATTTGAAGTTTGCTCGAGTACCATGAAATGTCTTAAGAGCTATATTTACAGTTTTAAATTTTAGAGTTGACCACTACAGCATCCTAGGATAGAAATACAGAAAAACATTGATAGGTCAAACATCAGGTCAGTCCAATACTTGACCTCACTCGAATTAATTGCTTGGTCCCAACCTAAAGCTTTTGCTTTCCACCAACCCTATTAAACTCGAAACAACCAACAACTCAAAACAAAATTCTTGGCCCTGCAGCAATTAGGGTTCTTTAAGTTTTACTGTTAGTTTGCTATCAATAAAGAATTTTCAGAAAACAAAAACAAGGGTGTTCTAATTGTGGTGAATTCATTTATTTTCATTGTATCAATTTTACTGCTTTTCAAAAAAGGATGTTTTTATTGGTAACCTAATTTTGCAGATTTGGGAAGGGTGACTATTGTTTTCACAGAAGGATCTTTGTTGGGTCTTTCAGTTTCTGGTTTATAGCAACCATGAAATCAGTGAAAATTGGTATCCCACAAGAAATAGTCAAATTACAATACATATACAATTTACAAACTATGGTCTTATAAGGAAGGTATATCCAGTCCCCTTACCATATCCAAATAATTAGTGAGCTACTTCCATCCTAATATGCTATGACCTGTAAAGTTTGATTTTGTATGTCAGTATCCCAAGTAAAAGCTTGAAATGCCATAGCTTCTCTTTATCACAAGTGTTTTCACTGAGTAGACAAGAAATCAGTGATCTGACATGATGTTCAGCATGACAATCTTCAAACAGTATTTCTTGAGTCACAGCTATGAAGCACAAAATACTGGAAAATTGGCACATAGCATTTATTGAAATCGAGAGGATTGATGTCAAATGTAAACAGTACCAACATTTAATTTACTTTTATTACACCTTAATGGACATACTTGTGGGAAGGTCAGGGTATAAATGTTACAAAAATTGACTTTCGAGGTTCAGAGGAGTATTCTATAGTATGAATTATGAGTATTAAAAATTTATATTTGCACTTCACTTTTTCAACATGTATTTTCATGAACTGGACATGTGTATAAATTGACCAAAATTACCTGTTGGTTTGACTGTTTTACTTTACTCGCAGGTGTTGTTGTGCATATACATTATGTATGCATGCTATTGTTGCAGTCAGTAAAAAAGTGCTATGCACTCTTAGAGCAAAAGATATAGCTATATTGAGATGGCATTTTATGGAGTTTTCATTATTTTAAAAGTGTATTCTTCACTGATTGGCAAATAACATTTCTTGACTTTAGAATATATTTTTAATCAATATCATCAACAAAACCAATAGTCTAAAAAAATATTGACATATTTAACAAGTGAAATTTAATGCACATCTCAGTTCTAAAACCTCTATTTCATTATCTTGAACAAGACCTTTTTCAAGTGAAAAATATTTTCCACGATTTGCTCGTTGTGAGCTACCTCTGTATGCTGTTAGCGTCTAGCTCCAAAACCACAAACTGACAGTCGGTCAGTTAAGTCTAACAGCTTAGTGCTATGAAATTGCCGTATAATACTATTGTTACTAAATGCAGTCCTGTGGATACCAAACATTCCAAATGCATGCACACCACTACACCTGGCCCCATAGTCCCAAAGCTGCCTGGGGACAAAAACTGAACTGAGCACTCGGAAATTACAGATCACACTAGAGTTGTCCACTGATTGAAATTTGTCTTATATGTAAAAAGATACAAACATTGAGACAATCCTGAAATTTTTGTGATTCTCTCTTGAAGTGTAGTTGTAGAAGGTCAAAATTTAGGAAATTTTAGTGGGAGTTTAAATTTTGTGGTTAGACAGTTTTGTGACTGCAGGGCTTGTGAGTTCAACCTTGTTAAATATGAAAGGTCAAACTCAAACATTATTTCAGTTGATCTATACTTGTGTCTTGGCACTTAGATGGGTATTTAGTGAGCATATCCTACTCTGAACTTTATTCTTAGTGCAAAGAATTGAATGTATATATTCAGAGTTCTGAAACTGTTATCTTAAGTATTGATGTTTATATTAGTGGAAAAAATTTGACAAAATAAATAGATATTTTATTTCAATATTTGTTTATCATTGAACCTGCCCCATATGTAATCAATAAACAGTATCTCAAGGAAGATACACACTGCCAGTTATTGTGAATGTACTGTTATTCATAAGGTAACAATTTATGTGGATTCTGTGATTGGTGTAAACCATGAATTAAAAAACCTAAGGAAATACGAAGACAATTAGATCATCTTACGATGTTACATATCCAGACAGACAAAAAATGTAATTATTTGCCAGAGCATTACAAAAAATACCCATACAAATAAATAATTTCCCAATTCTTCTCAACAGTGAACCAAAATATTATCTTGACCCTAAAATATTTAGTGCAGAAGAGATAGAGTTTACATGTCAAAATTTGTATGGGCAAGTTGAATGATTGGTTAAATATTCTGTATACAGGAGTACCACAAATGCACATGATATGCCTGTCTTGTAACCTTTTCCCCCTTCTCTACTAATGACCTTGATCTTTGTGTTAGTCACCTCGTATGATGTGCAGGAGGGCACATTGGGACTATTCTACATCCCCAATCCCACAGGTTGTGATAAATTAAGGAAAGTAGGTGTACTTTAATGGGAAAAAAGGGGCATTTATCTAACTTTGTTAGATACAGCTCAAAAAATCAATAACAGAAATGCAGATTGCCTAAAAATTATACAAATATTTTTAAAAAATGATCAAAGAAAGCCCTTTTATAAAATAAGCATTGCATATGTGGATCTTCTACATTAGTTTATTCATTTATGTTCAGACAAGTCCTCATTTGACGTTATGTTTGGTAAGGGAAATCACTCCTGCATACACAGTTTGGTAAGGGAAATCACTCCTGCATACAGTTTGGTAAGGGAAATCACTCCTGCATATGCAAAGTGCAATATATTGAAAGCATCTATATAGCTGGTTACATTTTAATCAAACAAGCAAATTAAGTAAATTTTTGTTCCCTGCCCATCATGGTGAGGTCATAAGACTTAACAATCATGAAATCTGACTATAACCTTTGAGACTGAGCTGTAAAGTTACTAGACACACATTGAAAATAACGACGTTTCATTGCCCTTTCTTAAAGAGCATTAGAGAAAAAGAGCAGAAAAGGTTAAAAAAAAATTATCAGTGACCTTGAGATAAAACCATGAATGGGATAGACGAGATGCCATTATACTGAGAAGCATAAGTGTACCATGGTGCATCCCTGTACCTCAAACAGCTTTTATAATATTAAGCAAAAACAAAACAAACTTCAAAATATTCAGCTGTGACCTTGATCATGAGGATAAGACTTAAAATGTGCAAAGGAACACATCTTCAAGTGATAATATAAGTATATATATATATAAATAAAAGTATATAAGACAATATATCTTCTAGTGACAATATATGTATACCAGGCTTATTCTATTTATCTTAATCAGCTGTCAACTTAAAAAGCAGAAGGGCAAATGTGACTGAAACCTAAACTAGTGATCAGTTACTTTGACCTTCAAAATAGGGCATTCATTGTGGTTCTTAGCATACCTTTTGGTTATGATATAGTTAAACCAAGTTTCAACCCTTCATCTTAATAAGCTCTAAAATTAAAGAGTGGCAAGGAAAGTATAATAGAAAAATTCAACATATAATACAATGGCACTGACCTTGAAGACAAGACCCCAATTTGGTACACGACACACCTGCTAATGATGATGTATATGCATATCAAATTGCGTTGTTTGATTTCAAACAGCTCTCGAGGTATAAAGTGGAAAAGAAAGTATGATAGAAAACAAAAAATACAATGACCTTGACTTTGATAGGACCCCCCCCCATGTGACATGTGTCACAACTTCTGGTGATGTACATGTTTACAAAGTTTCTTTCCTTACTCTCAAATGGCTTTAATGTTATAGAGCAGATGGGAAAGTATGATGGAAACATAAAATATTGACCTGTGATCTTGACCTCGAAGATAACACCGACAATGAATGTGGTTCACAACACGTTTTATGCCTTAATCTCAAATGGCTTAAAAAAATTATAGAGTGGAAGGGTTGTGGTATGGAACACACCATCTATATCTGTATATATATATAATTAGCTAAAGTTTCACTGAAATATCTTCAGTGATTCAAAGATTATACTTTGGACAAGGATACAAGTCACAGAGTTGCATTTTTTCTTGCTGTGAACATTAAATTGAGGCATGGGGTGTGACTCTGGTATGCGACACTGGCTCGTCATGAAATTTGGTCTCTAGAGTTGTAACAAGTTCAGCCAATCATATGCAAGATTACCTTATGAATACATTGAAACCGCACTATAGCATAATGGTCCACATAGTGCCATCATGCTATGTACCATATTGTGCAACAGCCAAACAAGTCAGTTAACTGAAGAATATGGTGCATGCACATCCCCTAGGCTCAACAAATTGGGGGTGGGGGTGAAGGGGATATAAGCATAGGTGCCAAGCTCATGCTTCAGTTACTATCTTGAATCGATGTATATTCAAATGAGAAATTGGGCAAGTAGTGTGATTGCATATTTAATATTTGATCTTAAGCAGAGTAAATATATGTATAGGATGAATACTATAATAAAAGCATTGATACAAATAATCGTCTGATGTCATTGCATCAATAACAGTAAATCCATAATAATTCCATCACAAATATGCACAAAGAAGCATGTTTTAGTTATTACATCATAGATCATGTGTTTAAAATCAATTGAAAAAAATTAATCTAATTTAATCTAATAAGAGCATAAGGAAAGAAAAGAATATTTACAGTTAAGTATCTATGTACGTGTATGTGTTAAGGTCATTGGGGTGTATCTGTATATCTTTCAAACTGCTAGAATTTTCTCTCCTAGATTTCGTACGAATCTGAATAATGTACACAATTCTTTTGACAAAAGCAGGAGTAATTCTTAATAAACAAATGTAGTCATTTTTATTTATTCCTTTCACAAATGGACAATACACATGACGGTTGTCTGACAACATGGCTAAACCACATGCATATAAAGGTTACCTCGCTATTTTGATGTTTTTATAATGCAGTGGCCAATAATTTCAACAACCTTAAGCTGCAAAAATGACACTGATGATAAGCAATTGATTAATTAGGCAGGTAAATTAAATGAATTATATAAATTGGAGTGAGAAACCTTTTTTTGACTACTGCATTGTTTGTGCTTGGTTGTTTATGCTGGTTGACTGATCAAACATCTGTTGGCTATTGTTTACCCTGGACTAAACAACGATTATAAACAGTATGCATTGAAGACAAACACAAAGAAGACTTAATGACCTTATTGTTGGTAGTTCAATAATAATTAGTTTAACAATTATCAGCTTTTTAAAGAGTCAACATCTTTCAAAAACAAGCGAAGATCAAAGTGTAGCTATTGACTTTTGACACAGCTGAAATGAACATTCACAAAGAGAAACTTTTAACATCTTTATTCAAGTAAAGAAAGATGCAGTGATGAGACATTTTTTTTTTCAACAAGAATACAACATATCTTGCCGTATTATTAAATCAAATAATTCTTGCTTATTTTGACACTAAAACTTTGAATTACTTAAATAAATTAGTGAAATTATTGTGAAATTTCGGGTGACACGCCAGGGTCATGTTACATCCGAATTTTGATGAAGCGTGCTATAGCAGGGTTTCACTGTATACATAAATCTTGCTCAATAATCAAACTTGTACAACATCTTGATAACAAAACTATTTAACAAGTCTGATCATACTCTGATTAGAAATATAGCTGTTTCAGTGTTGACAAGCTCAGTCATACAAGATCACATCATTAATATGTGTGGATCTTGCACATAATCATACTTAATCTAGTCTATTTAGCATGTTTTATTAAATGTTATAAAAAATACAGTCTCTAGAGTGGTACAATATTCAGCCAATCAGATGCAAGATCACCTCATAAATATGCATAGGTCACACTCATAATACAACTCATCCAACATCTTAATGATATTAGCCTATTTACCAAGTCTGATTAACAGCAGGTCTGAAATACTGTTTCAAGCGGTAAGAAACTCTGCCAATCAGATGCAAAGTCACCTCATTAATACAGATCTCGCTCATAATAAACTCACTCAATATCTTGATGATATAAGCCTATTTACCAAGTCTGATAAAAATTTAATCAAAAATAATGTTGCCAAATTGTTGATAAGCTCAGCCAATCAGATACAAGATCGCCTCATTAATATGCATGGCTCTTGCTCTCATTAATATGTGTGGATATTGATCACAATTGTACTTGTCCGAGATCTTGATGATTTAAGTCTATTAAGTTTAATCGCAATCAGATCAGAAATACAGACTCCATAGTAATAACAAGCTCAGCAAATCAGATGTAAGATCACCTCATTAATATGCATGGATCTCTGTAATTATCAAACTTATGTGAGATATTGATTATACAGGCCTATATTCCAAGTCTGATCCAAATCAGATCAGAGATATGGCTTCTGTGGTAACAAGTTCAGTCAATCAGATCCGAGATGTGGCTTCTGTGGTAACAAGTTCAGCCAATCAGATGCAACATCACCTCATTCATATACATGAATCTTTCTCATTATCAAACTCACGAGGTCTTGATGAGCCCATATTCCAGTTTTTATTGAAATTGGATCAGAAATATGGCCTCCAGAGTGGTAACAAGCAATTGTTGCTGCATGACAGACAAGGTGCGCTGGATGCAGGGGCATACCATAAGCTCACCTGATCTAAAGAAAGAAAGGCCATGGGTCTCTGCATGTCAGCCCACACTCACATGAAAAACTTGAACCCAAATCTCCACAACAAGGTTGATGATGACTGTCATCACTGGAAAAGTGACTGCTATGTCTTGTTTTTCCACTAACAAGGGACTGACAAAAAATTCAAACATTATTGTCACATTTATTGTTCAACAAGTTCTTACATTTTATAAAATAAACTCACAAGGGTTCAAATATTGGCATTAGGCCTTTGAGGTGGAGAAAACCATAAGTTTTTTTTTGGTAGGTTTTGGTGTTCGAGGGTGCAACAATGCATGTAGGTTATTTAGTGCCAAGGCAATTGGAGTAAAGTGCCTTGCCCAAGGACATACCACAGTAGCCGACCCTGGCTGATCCTACCATTTTAGGATTCAAACCAGCACCCTTTCAGTCACGAGTCCAGCACACTAACTACTGAGCTACCATATAACCCATATTAATCACTAACACTTTGAGGAAGAACAATACTATACATTTTCAACTATAAAAATAAGCCAATACCAACGGCAAACTGCATAGACCCAGATCTGCCGTCGCATAATGCGCCGGCAGATCTGGGTCTATGCAGTTTGTTGGGACTAATCCGTAGAACAAACAACATAGACCCCGATCTATCGATGCATTATGCGACAGCACATCATGATCTATGTTGTTTGCATTTGGACTCGGCTTAAACACGAGTGTATATGCTAGGTCTGGACAAAAATAGCAGACAAACACTAATGTATCAAAAATCTCTATGTCATCAATTTTGCTGCTATTTCCTTACCAAACAAAAAAGGAATTTTATTTACCATTAGATCAATTTCTTAGTCATCCTAATTTTCATAACATGTCTATGAATACTGTCATATCTTTATGTGTTTATATCAAAATATTCTTGTATAACTTTGATCCAGCATTACTGAATAGAAACACATTGTTATAAATCATATTTAATTTCTATCATACACCAGCTTTTCATAGATTTGAAGAGGATTAACATTTCAAAATGAACTTTAAAAAACATACAATAATGACAATCATTTGCTTCAGAAAAAGAAATAGACAATTGTAAGTGATCACGAAGTACAGGAGAACAACAAGCAGAGGTTAAAACAAATATTCTTCTGAAAAGTGTTTCGATTATTCATTTTTAAATCCTCTATAAGAATAAGTCTTCATCTCATTTGTCAAACAAACTGACTGTAATGCAGTTCAAGTCAGACTAATGAGATTCAATCTTTGTTTCTACAACTATTTTCCACCAAAAAATAGAGTCTGTGCACCAGAACTTATACACTTTGCCTAAAGGTGACCATACATGCTGTTACCATGGACATTACTTCAGTATATGAGACACACTCTAATCATGGTTGAACAGTTTTGAGATGATCTATTGACCTAGAACCTTCCCGTGGAATTAGTCCTAATTCCTGCAGGCAAACTGAGGCCGCTTGCATCTTGGCAGTTTTCTTGTTGTTACAACCACCCGGTGCTTGAAATTCTTGTCCATTCACTCGAACCTGGAAAAGAAATATTAGAAACAGATTCCAGCGAGCAGAGATGTGTCGTATAATCTTGCTTAAAAGACGAGTCCAACTACAAACAACACAGACCCTGATTTGCCATCACATAATGCGCCTGCAGATCAAGGCCTTTGTTGTTTGTTCTATTGAATACTATTAACAAACTGCATAGACCCAGATCTGCTGGCGCATTATGAGAAGGCAGATATGGGTCTCAGCAGTTTACAGTTGGACTCAACTTATAAGTGAGTACAGATGGTAATCTTTGAGCATAACATGTAAAAAATGTGTAATTATATACAAATAAAGCCAATACTGTAAATACACTTGTATTCATGAAGTAACCGTTTTCATGGATTTTGTGGTTGCAACAAACTATGAATTTAAAGACCCAATGAAAAATTATTTTCCCCACAAAATCAGTCCACACCCCTCCAAACCCCCCAATTCATAGCCATAAGTCTATGTACCCATGAAATGAAAGGTCAAATCTCGACATTATATTAGTCAAGCTATAATTATAGCCGGGGCCCCGGGTGACCGAGTGGTCTAAGGCGCTCGCCTTTACAGATCACTGACATCTCACCTCCATCCTCGTGGGTTCGAGTCTTTTGCTTGCCAATGTGGGTATGTGAGAAAGCTTGCCAGTAGCTTCCCGTGGGTCGGTGGTTCTTCCCAGGGTTTTCTCTGGTTCTTCCTCCACCAAATATACTGGCCGCCATGTATAGCCTATCATGTGCTGAAAAATGGCGTTAAACCCATAACAACCAACTATAACTATAGTCATCTTAAATAATGAAAAACAAGAGTATCTTTGACCTTCTGACCCCAAAATCAATAGGCTTCTACCTTATTCTAAGGACAAGCCATCCACAAAGTTTAATCCAGGTCTGTGACATAAAGTAAACAGGACTCAGGAAAACCACTCGTCCACTCATCCTGACCGGGTACAAATTTGCTGGACCAAGTAAAACTTTACTACATACTTGTCCCTGAGCCGTGCAGATGCAGATTCACACCTTGAGAATAAATATGAGTGCATTTTCTACCTTTAACAATCGCCGAAGTTTAACATTTGAGGTGTGTCCGTTATAAATAACCAATGCCTAATTTGCCTACTTGTTGTCAATCTAGAACATATTGCAATGGAAACAACTTTGTTTTTTTTTACACAGGTACCTGATGTAAGCTTGATACAAAAATGGGTATATATTATGAACATATTATGTTGCAGTTTCACACTTAGCTCTCGATTTCTTAATGATGTTTGCATTTACAGTTACACTTTTCATCCATTTTGGAGTCATTCTGATGTGGAGAAAGATTCCCTTTCAACGAGTTACCCCACATCTTTACGAGTCACAACCCAAGAAGTTAAGAGACAGAGAATGTCAAAATTTGTGTGATTTTTCATCTGGTCAGGCAATGTTACAGTTGCCGCAGATCACTGATATTTTTAAGACTGAAGCTTTATTAATACATTGTCATCCCAAAGGGAAGATGCCAGCAGATATTTCTATAAGCATATAATTACTTTTCACAAGAAAAATGTTGCCAACTTACACTCAAAGTGAGTATTTTAAGTGTCTCAGCTTAATTCCACCAACTTTCACACAATGTAGGCTGTTATAATCTATTTATAAAGCAGATAATGTCGAGGTAACAGTTGATTGGTCGAAATCTAGTTGGGGTTATGACCTAGAAATGTTGGCCAATCAGCAAACTTCCTTTTTATGGTGTGTAGCTCTTTAGAATGGAGGTCTGACCAAAATGGATCATTTAGTACGAAAGTTGGTGGAAATTGAGATGGTTGGAATTCTTCTTTATAATGCAAGTAACTGACATTTTTCTTGTGAAAAGTAATTACATACTTGTATAAATATCTGCTGACATCTTTACTTTGGCATGACAATGTATTAATAAAGCTGCACAGTCTTGAAAATACTGGTGATCTGGGGCAAACATAACAATAAATTTTGACATTCTCTGTCTCTTAACTTCTCCCATATCTAACTCATAAAGATGTGTGATAGCTCGCTGAAAACGAAAATTATGACATCTAGATTACTGAAAGGTTTCACTGTACTCGTGAATATCACTAAGTAATCAAGGACTATGTGTGCAACTGCAATTACTCAAGTTACAAACTTTGTCTCTTATTATATGTTTATCTAAGAAGCCATGTATTAGAATATAATATTTTCATGGATTTGAGCCATTTTAGTATCAAGCTTGCATCAGGTACCCGTGGTTCTTTAGTAAAATTGTAAGCAGTGTAGTGAAGAAGTGTACTGTGTTGAGTATAACGAAGACCTGGACGAGTAACTCTTGCAACTCACTCGTCCCAGGGATGAGTGCCTGGGAATTTTGTTCCTGAGCCCCGAGTAAAATTTGTATGTGCAAACCATTTTTCTTCTTTCAGTCAAAGTGACCTAGACTTTTGATCTTTTGATTCCAAAATCAACAGACTTCTTCCTTACAAAGCCATCCACAAAGTTAGGTCCTGGTCTTTGATGTAGAACTAATGTTATTGTGTGGAAACCATTCTTTTTCTTTCAGTCACAGTGACCATGACCTTTGACTCCAAAATAAATAGGTTTCTTCCTTATCCCAAGTGCAAGCTATCCACAAAGTTTGGTCCATTTCTGTTGTATAGAACTAATGTGATTGTGTGGAAACTATCTTTCATCTTTCAGTCACAGCTGCCTTGACCTTCACCTTTTGACCCTGAATTTGACAAGCTTCTTCCTTACTTAAAATGCAATCTATTTACAAAGTTCAGTAATGGTAGATGATGGAGAAAACAAGTTATTTTTCAGAAATGAAATAGGGAACAGATGGACAGACAGATAACATATTTATTCTATGTGAGGTATGTCACTCTCTGATGAAAGGTTGGATATTACGACACATGGATGGATGGACAGATAACATATTTATTCTATGTGAGGTATGTCACTCTCCAATGAAAGGTTGGATATTACGACACATGGATGGATAGACAGATAACATATTTATTCTATGTGAGGTATGTCACTCTCCAATGAAAAGTTGGAAATTACGACGCATGGATGGACAGACAAAGTCATAACATAATTCGCTCCGACTTATGCTCAGTGTATAAAAACAAAATAAAAACAATACTTACTTTGAATAAGAAAGTCTTTTTATGGTCAGGTCCAGTCTCTTGTACCACGTCAAACTGAGGCTGTCCCCACCTTCTCTTGTTACAGAGCTCTACAAGAGCTGACACAGGATGTTTGCCTACAAAAGGAGTCAACAACTGGTCATTTTAAAGCTATAGGTGTGTGTGTGTGTGCGTGTTTATGTGTAAGGACAGACACCGGGGTCAATGTGCGTTACATATCTGAATTCATCTTTTCATTAGCAGTAAGTGTATGTATGGTTATTGTATGGGGATCCCACCAATTTCCAAGTTATGAAAGAGGGGCCACATATTTAGGAGTTATTTCAATTTTATGTAAAGGAACTCCCACTTTCCAAGCCCTGCCTTTTCAGAAATGATCAAAGATCGTTGTGAACATCTACAAACCGCCCCAATCATATCCCAATGATTGCACTCCTACCTTAACAGTATGGAGTTGTGCAGCAATATGAATGCCCATACACAATAACACATCACGCGCAGACGAGCTGGATCACATAACTCATACTTTTTCTTCAAAAAGCAGCAGGGATAAAGATAGTGTGACCTAGTGGTTAGAAGTGCAGACATTGGATTGGAGGCTTTATGACTTTGCACAGCAGTATGGTTGATTTTATTGTGCTCACAAGAAAAGAATGTCTTTGTCATTGTTCCAGTAAATTCAGTTGAAAATGGGTCATCACATTTAGATGGGGGTCCCCCAAAGAAAAGCATTGGATTAGAGATTAATTTCAAACCTGCTCTTGAAAGTTTGTAAAATGTGCATCTTCTAATAAGGGGTCAAAAAGATGTCACACTGTTGTGACTTTGCACTATATGTTAAGATTAATACAAGCAATGAGATCAGTCTATTTCATCCAACAGCACTGTTAGTCAAAGGTAGGCAATGAAAATTCAGACTGTGGATATTATTTACATCTTTTAGTAATTTTTTTACCCACCTGACAAATCCTTAACTCTTGGACCGGGAGGTGCTTTTTTGGGACCTTCTTCTGAAGACTTCAACCCTGAAAAATAACAAACATGAAAAACAAAAAGTTCCAAAAATTGAGGTTGTATATGTTTTTTAACAAGTTGATTCAGCACAGACCAAAACAAACTTCATACCATTGAGCTAAGAACTCTCATACAAATTTGGGGCACCACCCATAAACTGCAGTTTGTTTCTACTACTGTTATTCACCATTCCTTGGCCTAAGGGAACAAAACGTACCATGATACATTGACAACTGTTCACTAAAATTAATTTAACATCCAGAACCAAAGTGAATGCCTGCATACCTGCCAAGATGAATGATGGTAACTATTATAGTCCAAAATTATCACTAGCAGGTAATTAAAAAAGTCAAGTTCTTTACCTCAAAGGGGTGAACAAGTATTGCAGAATAAATTATCCATGCTTTATGTCAAGCAAGTATGAACAGACCCCGTGAAGAGGATAATAAAATGTAAGCACATGAAAAGCTTTAACCACAAGCCTTAACATAACTATTGGATGCCAGTACTGAAGACGTGACTACTATGTCTTACTTTTCCACTAATTTTGACTATTAAAAAAAAGAAATAAAATTTTTTGAGAATAATAACTTTAAACTGTTTACTTGGTAACTATGAGAATTGAAATGTACATTATCTCTAAAACAATTCTACAAATTCCAAATCAAACCTGTTGTGGTAAAAGTGGCTGTAATGCAATACAAGTGTTCCATGGAATCTAGTGTCACCACTGCATATGTGTGTTGATGTATCACCCATGTCTGACATGCATAACTTTAATACAAAACTTAAACATTTATGATGACGATGCCATCACCACAAGCAAGTGACACCTATGTCTTACCATTAGGAATGTGAAGATATGTAACAAGAATTTTTCAACTTTTAACTTTCTGTGTATAATTTTTATATGAGCACATTAGCAATGCCAAAGGTTGTTTAGATTTCTGTGCAGAAATCTGATATGAATACACCGGTAATACCAAAGGTTGAAATCTGCCAAGATGTAGAAAAGAAAATTCTTGAGAAAAAAAAATACCTTTTCTGTCTACTTTGAAGTCCAGCATTAATGGTTCTTTAGTTCCTTCATTATTCTTGCCGAGTCCTTCACCCTGCTTCCATCCCATCTTCTGGAGTAGGTACATCCCAATCCCCCCTTGGAGAGGGGCAGCATTGGTGAATTGGTCCTGAAAACATAGATGCAATCATTAACTTCATCGTTTTCATGACAAGAAAACATTTGTGACTGTCAACAAATTTTAATTAACTGAAAGGCCTAAAATTCATAATGTAAGCTATTACAACTAATGATAAATTCTAAAAAAATCCATTAAAAGAAGTGCTGAAAGCACTTTCACAAAAAAAGCGACTCCACATGGTTTCTACAGCCCTGGTGACTTCCAAGGACTTTTCAAGTATCTCTCAGATTTTCAAGAAGCATTTATTCTTAAGGAAATCCAACTTTCTGCCTATGTAACTCAGTTCACCACTGCTTAAATATGTACAACAAAAAGGCCAGGGCCTGCATTTTAAGCCCACGTTCAAAACATTTTTGTAAAATATGTGACCTTGACCCCAAAGTCAAAAGGTCGAGCGAGCATGTTGCAGAATGATTGATCTAATTTATCCCAAGAAAGAATTAAACACATCAAGGGGTTTATGACATATAAGCAAAGAAAAAACCAAAACTTTAACGTAACATTTCTGTGACTGTGATGTTGACCCCAAGTTCAATTTGGCAAACAAGCATGCCGCAGAATGAATGGTCTTAGCTTCATAATGATTCATCCCAAGTATGAACAAAATCTATCAACGGTTTAGGAAATATAATAGAAGCAACTTTCACCAAAACGTTAATGCCAATTTTCTATGCCTGTGACCGTGAACCCAAGGTTGAAGGGGCAATTATGTCACAGAATGAACCATCTTTGCTTCACAACAGGGATGATTCTAACAATGAATATATGGGACCCCATTTATAGAATTGGGAAATTTTCATCACAAAACAAGTATTTTGGGGAATTTTTAACACATAAGCTTAAGGTTATTAACCTCCTAAACCTCATTGCTTGTGATTTTTGTTGCAATCTAATTTTCGATGTCCCTTTACATCAGATACAAAAATTATTATTATAAACCAAAATTTAATGGTAGTTACTGTAGTATCATTTATTTTCGTGGGGCTCAATTTTTGTGGTTTTGTATTTTAAAAAAATGACATTTTCGTCTGTACTTAAATTCGTGGTTTTGCCTGTCAAAATTTGCATATTAGTAAGTGTTTAATTTCGTGATTTAACCTCTACAAATACCCAAAATAAAGAATAAAAAAGAATAAAACTACGCAGCCAACAACACTAAGCCAGTCGGTTATTAAAGTACATCTGTATGATCTCTTACTTAAACCACTGTCCATAAAGTGAAAAAAACATGTGACCGGCTGCCCCTTGCTCAATGCAATCAGCAGACAGTGGCAATATTTGAAGTGTTTAGAGCCCACCAATGTGAGAAGATGCTAACTAAACTGAAAGACAATGGAATCACGTGCTTGTTTGTGTCTGACTCATGTACAGACCAACTTCAATCAAAAGACTTAACAATAAGTAAAGAGTATACAGAAGAATTAAAATCACACTTCCACTACTGGTATGCTAAACAGGTCATGGAGGCAACCTCATTAATCAAGCCAATTCAGGCTCAATGGATAACTGCAGCTTACATGACAATGAGTGAAAGATCGGACCTAATTATCAGTGGTTTTGAGAAAGCTGTACTTTTTAATTATGCAATTTGGGGATTATTTACGCGAGAAGCATTTGTGTGTACCTTGAGACTTGATTGACACGATGTTGATACAGTGGCTTTGTTCGAAAATCAGTCAAGTGTAAACTTGAATACTCTGCTGTAATTAGTGTATATACATAAAGTTTCATTAATAATAGTGCTTCAAGCAATGCATGGATAAAATTAAAAGTGGTTTCTGGAGGATTTAAATTTTTCACCAACAGTTGTACTCGAGTGAAGGATCAATTTGAATAAGTATTAAATTTAATTTTCATATACTAGTATTTTTTATTATTCTTTCTTTCATTTTCAGCATTACTAGTGTTTGAATACCTTATGCTTTTTCTCATTTCTCTCTATCCATACTTATCTCACATATCAATTTATGACAGTGAGTGGAAAACACAGCTATTGGATATCTTATTGATACATGTGCATTGAAACAATATTAAATGCTTTATAATTCTTTTTTCAAAGGGTTAAAATAAAACAAACACATATAAAAGCTAATATTTTATTACCAAATTACAGTATTGATGATGATTTATCAAATACTAGTAGCTTCGTTAATCTCAAGAAACGACACAGTAAGATAATGAATGGAGGTGGGGGGGGGGGGCCTCATCATATGTGGCTAATGTTTCATTGGGTATTTTAATTTGTGGTTCGGGGCAACAACAAAAACCATGAAATTGGTCCCCTATGAAAATTTCTGATACTACAGTATATAATTTTGTTTTTGTTTTGCAGAGAAGTTGCCTTTTTAAATTGTAGTGGCAGTAGAAACAAATTTATCTGTTTATTCATCTAACATAATATATATTAAGTCTGCATTATAATAATTCTGTTTGTTACTTACAGGTGATATTGGAATAAAGTGCTCCACGATCATCGGGCACCGTTAGATAGTTTCACATCAAATTAAAGTTCTGTGTTTTAAAGGATAGGAATCTTTGCAACACATTTACTAAGCAGACGCAAGTCAATTTTGGTGTCAATTTGATGATCATAAATACCAGAAATTACATTGCAATGTATGGAATTCCCTTTGAAATGTCACACAAGAACCTTGAAAAACAAGTGAAAAATTGCATATTTGTTGCCTAATCTGAAGAAAATTATGGCTCAGTGGACATATATAGGTCCATTATTAATAATATTAATCATTTTATCCAATATTTCATCATATAAACATGAAAAGAGGACTTCCACTATGGAAAATGTTGCTGATTTTCGACTCTATCCTATTTTCGAAGTTGCCATTTTGTTATTCAACTGTGGTGAAGTGAAATAAGGCAAGTTTCAATATTTTTATAAATTTTCAAGAATTTTTCTTCATCATTTTAATAATCTGACATGAAAATATGCAAAAACATTAGTCTAAAGTGACTATTTTGAACTTTCTACTCCCACTTCACCCTATTTCACCAACTTTGCATATTCTGGCTGGAAAGGTAATTTCATGGACTCTGATTTATTATGATTAATCACACTTAAAAGCAATGCCAAACTTTTGTATGATTAAGTTGATTTCTGGTAAGGAAAATGGTACATTTATGGTTCCAATCTAGTAATACTTGTAATGAATATGAATGGAATGAGAAAAGTTCTGGCAAGCAAGATTTACTAACTTTTGATTGGGATATTTCAAAATAAAAATTCTGGGATCGCCAACAGATGGCCCCAATTAATATAGCAGAATCATCCCTGCATAATCATTCATCCAAAGTATTAACAAGAGTACTGTGTGAATGGCACATTATATATCCACCCCATGGTAAATAGTTCTTTATGTAGGCACTAGTAGGGCATGGATGACTGCAGAATATTGACCAATTGGTCTCAATCACCTGGGCCTTAGGTCTGAGTATGCGGTCTTGAATTAAACTTACTGTGCAGAAACCATTTTCTTATTAGACTTACCATGACAGTGACCTCTGACCTTTAGACCCAAGAATCTATTGGTTTCTTTATTACCCTAAGTGTGTCATCCACAAAGTCTGGTCAAGAAACTTGCTCTAGGACAAAAGTCATTCTGCATAACCCATTACCACAATGACCATGACCTTTGACCTCCAAATCAACAGAACTCTTCCATACCATAAGTGCAAGACCTCCGCAAATGGTGTCAAGGTATGTACTCCACAACTAAGGTTATCATGCATAAAACATTTTTCTTCTGTCATGGTGATCATAACCTTTCGACCCCAAAATCAATAGGTTTATTTTTCACCCAATGTGAAAGTTATCCACAAACTTTGGTGAAGGTACATAGTTGAGAACTGAAATTTGTGTGCAGAAACTATTTTTCTCCTCTCAGTCACAGTGACCTTGACCTCTATTTTACCCCAAAATCTGCGATGTAGAATATTATTGTGAAAAAACATTTTCTTCTTCGAGTCAAAGTGACCATGCCCCTTCACCTTTTGAGCCTAAAATCAATAGATTTCTTCCTTACCCTATGCAAAAGCCATCCACAAAGTTTATTACAAGTATCTGATGTACACCTAATGTTATTGTTTCTTTTTCAGTCACAATGACCTTGACCTTTGATGCTTTTACCCCAAAATCAATAGGCTTCTTTTTTATCCCAATTGCAAGCCATTCACAAATTTCTGTTTAGGTCTGTGATACTGAACAAATGTTATGTGCAGAAACCATCTTTCTTCTTTCAGTCACAGAGACCTTGACCTTTGACCCCAAACTCAATAGGCTTCTTCTGTACCCCTATTGCAAACCATTCACAAAGTTAAAAAACTGTTTATCATGGGGAACTTGCATTATTGTGTTGAAATTAAATTTGTAACAGGCATACAGATGGATGGACAGACAACATCATAACATAATATATCTGCCTTATTGTGGGCATTTAATAAAATCTATTAAGGGGTTTAGAAATATAATGATACAACTTTAACCAAAACCTTAATACAAATTTTCTCTGACTGTGACCTTGACCTCAATGGTCAAAGAGGCAAGTGAGCATGTCACAGAATGAATAGTTTTAGTTGATGAATTCTATCAAGGGGTTTAAGAAATACAAGCAAATAAAAAACTGGAACCTAAATTGAAACAAACTGCTGACCAGCTAGCGGAAAAGTGACTGCTATGTCTCACTCTCACGCTAAAGTGGACTAGACAATAAAGGCACAAGAAATTCATAAAAAGCAGTGCAAGAAAAAGAGACGAAAAGCTTATATCAACCTGACGAGTTTAAAAACTAAATTCTGTCAAAAACAACCCAATTTATTAGGTCAACAACTTAATTCAAGGCCTTTCCAGGGTTGTGCAAACCATGTTCCAGCTGAAAACTGTTAAACTAACTCCATCTTTTCTACATGAATTACTAAGCAAAGAAACTTTTCAGACAAAAACATAAAGTATAGCTTTCAAGGATTTTAACACATTACAAAAAAAACAAACTATTTTTGTAATAGATGTATAAAACTATTTAGCTTTTTCAAGGTTAAGGAGGTATGCATGTAAAAAAAAAATTTTTTTTAAATGGTCAAACAGTTTATCTGACAAAAGGTTTATATTTTTAGTAAACTGTCAATAAATAAACAGAAATTCATACAAACATCTACACGAATGCACTAGAACAAAATTATTCATCATGGGAAACAGGTGGTATCCCTTAAAATAAAACCCAACTAGAGGAATGGTGAACAATTTACTCATGTAAATATACCCCTGCCTTCCCCTACATCCCACCCCAACCATGCCTTCCCCTACATCCCACCCCTACCATGCCTAACCCTACATCCCACCCCAACCATGCCTTCCCCTACATCCCACCCCTACATCCCACCCCTACCATGCCTTCCCCTACATCCCACCCTACCATACCTTCCCCTACATCCCACCCCTACCATGTCTTCCTCTACACCCCACCCCTACCATGCCTTCCCCTACACCCCACCCCTACCATGCCTTCCCCTACATCCCACCCCAACCATGCCTTCCCCTACCATGCCTTCCCCTACATCCCACCCCTACCATGCCTTCCCCTACATCCCACCCCTACCATGCCTTCCCCTACATCCCACCCCTACCATGTCTTCCCCTGCACCCCACCCCTACCATGCCTTCCCCTACATCCCACTCCTACCATGCCTTCCCCTACATCCCACCCCAACCATGCCTTCCCCTACATCCCACCCCTACCATGCCTTCCCCTACATCCCACCCCTACCATGCCTTCCCCTACACCCCACCCCTACCATGCCTTCCCCTACATCCCACCCCTACCATGTCTTCCCCTACACCCCACCCCTACCATGCCTTCCCCTACATCCCACCCCTACCATGCCTTCCCCTACATCCCACCCCTACCATGCCTTCCCCTACATCCCACCCCTACCATGCCTTCCCCTACATCCCACCCCTACCATGTCTTCCCCTACATCCCACCCCTACCATGCCTTCCCCCACGTCCCACCCCTACCATGCCTTCCCCTACACCCTACCCCTACCATGCCTTCCCTTACATCCCACCCCTACCATGCCTTCCCCCACATCCCACCCCTACCATGCCTTCCCGTACACCCCACTCCTACCATGCCTTCCCCACATCCCACTCCTACCATGCCTTCCCTTACATCCCACCCCTACCATGCCTTCCCCTACACCCCACCCCTACCATGCCTTCCCCACATCCCACTCCTACCATGCCTTCCCTTACATCCCACCCCTACCATGCCTTCCCCTACATCACACTCCTACCATGCCTTCCCCTACACCCCACCTCTACCATGCCTTCCCCTACACCCCACCCCTACCATGCCTTCCCCTACATCCCACCCCTACCATGCCTTCCCCACATCCCACTCCTCTGAAAATAGTAAGAGTAAAATGATCAGTCAACATGTATATCTTCTGATGATGAGCATAATATGTACAACATTTTAAAACAAGCTACTGAAAACAACAAGAATTGCTGCATTCACAAAATTCTGTTATACATGGCATCCAGCCGTAAGTCAGAAAGGGCAATAACTCTACAAAAATCATGGAAGCACAAAGATTTGTCACTATGTACATCTTTAGATGATGACCGTAATATGTACCAAGCTTTACAGTGAGCCATAAAAAAAGTGAAAGACAAGTTGCATTTACATGATTCTATCAGACGCTGCATTCAGCTGCAGGACGTAAAGGGCAATAACTCATACAAAAATTGCAAAACCAAAGTGATTTTTCAAAGTGTGTCTTCAAATGATGGCTATAACATGTACAAAATTTAATGGCATTCCATTCACATTTATGAAACTATTTGTGGTCACAAGATTCTGTCATACACTACATCTGACTCCAAACAAAAAAGGGCAATAACTCTACCACAAATTGCAGAAGCAGTAATTTGTCAAAATTTGCATCTTTAGATGATGATCACAACATTTAAAAAGTTTCATGGTAATCTAATGAAATATTTTAGACTAGTTGCATTCAGAAGATTCAGTCATACACTGCATTCAGCTGCAAGTCAAAGAGGGCAATAACTCTCATGAAAACATTGAGGAGGAGTAGCGACACTGGCATGGTATGCACTCTGGTCGAGGTTCACCCTTTAGGAGCTATGCACAAGTTAGTTTAGTCTGTCCGATACACAACTGACACAATACCACCTCATCTCTGCAATTTGTTCTATACCAGGGATGCCACTCTCCAACAGTGGGTTTCATGTTCTCAAGTTTGCTTGTGGAGTTTTCAGTCCACATATTTTGCCAAGTATAAAGAACATGCAGATTTATACAATATTTGAAGTCAGTATATGGAATCTTCGTCTTGGAAATGAATGACATTAGGGATAGCGATAACAAGATTTTCAGGCCACTTCAGCACAATTTCATTTTGGACAAACTAGACATCATAAGAAGTTTTCAGGTGAAAACCCTGTGTCAATATGACTGTACAATCAGAAGGAGAAGCTATAACAAGATTTTCAAGATGGCTACCATGTTGGCCATACTGGATGTCAGATCAGCACTGTTTTCATTTAGGACCAACCAGACATCATAAGAAGTCTTTTAGTGACATGACCATCTATTCAAGAGTAGTGATAAGATGTTCAAGATGGCTGCTGTTGTGGTAACCATATTGGATGTGCAAGCAACGCAATTTGCATTCAGTACAACTAGACCTTGAAATGAATGTGTTTGTAAAGTTTCTTGACAATCTTCAAAGTAATTTAGGAGGAGTAGCAAGAACAACTTGTACTAATGGACAGATGGGCAATGGACAACATGCCATTCCATAAGCTCTTCTGTGTCCAGTTCAGCTAAAAATGGGTGAAATTATGACCACTATGTCTTGCCTACTATTTTGACATGAAAGTTAACCCTCTACAATGTTTAACACATCAGTTAACCCAGGAAATTAAGGAATTATTTCCCTCATGGAAGGCAAAATATTGTGATTTCACTATTTTTGTTGCGTACCAATTTTCATGGATTTCTTGCTTGCTGCAAAAAATGAATTAAAAGGCTAATGAACAATTATTTTACTGTGGGAAAAATAGTACCCATCCCTAAACCATGAATTAAGAAGGTCTAATGAACAATTTTTTTACTGTGGGAACAATAGTACCCATCCATAACCCTGTGAATCTTAGTTCATGGCTGTATAGACAAAAATGTGACTTTTGGCAAAATCATGAAAATAAAAATTGGCACCCACAAAAACAAAAAAATTCACACACAAAAAAAAAAAAAATAAGAAAAGAAGGCTGCAAGGCAGCCTCACTTGTCATTGAGAGACACTGATGATATAGCTTAGGTTTTGTTATTCTGCAACTTCTGGGCTCTTTTTTATTGAAAAAAATATATCTTTCTTCTGAAATAGAATGTGTTATGTCACTTATACTTACCACTTTGATTTCAGACTAATCAGTCATCGGCAATGACTTTATAATGTGTTCTTAGTAGCCATCTTATTACCACGGCTACGCTTGCTTGGATCATGGAAGAAAAATCTCAGTACCTGCAACAATGTTCCATAGTTCTCTCCCTTTAGAGCACTCTTCTTTGATGCAGACAACAACAGTCTCTACTAGTAAGAGACTGGGTCTCCACCAAACGGAGTGCTCAAAGGGAAAAGTCAGAGTTCCCATCTGAGTAAAAAATGAGAAGGTGGTGATTTAAGAAGGATGAAATAATGTTGCAGACTGAAAAATGGAATAAATAACAGGTATGTGATGCACCATTGAGAATTTTTATCATCTTAAAAATCTTTTTGTTCAAAAACATAAAAACATTTAGGGAAAGTCAGAAAATAATATATGAACAACAATTATAATCATTCTTATCATTATTGTAAAAACAGGAACAATTTTTGAATGCCAAATATTTGTTGCTTTTATGAATATATATGCAAACTTGTAACTGGAATGTAGTCATATGTAGATTGTTCACAATATGTAAAATGTGAACTAGCAGCCTGCACTCAAAGTGAAAATATTTGTGTAAGTAACCTTTTTACACAAAACTCTACCTGTAAATATTGTCATCAACTGTGCAAAACATACTTGTTACATTTTCCTTTAAAAATGATGATTTTGTTTGCACTTGGCAGTGATTAGCATAGTGCTCAACATTATTTCAAAATAAAAGTTTCAAATGCAAAAAAGGGGTAAAAAAAAAGAGTAATTTGAGAACTTAAAAGGTAAATAACTAGTAAATAGAAAGTTTCCATTATAATTCTCTTATCTCCAAACTAACCTCTGGCTAGTACCAATGTCTTCCTAAAACTTTAAGCGGCAGATAGAAATTACAGTATTTACTGTGCGAAGGATGCATTTAAAGCCATTTCACCTTGTAGAAGTAAATCCATGCACCTAAATTCTGAAATGGGTTTTCAATTTAATTTGAATGAATATATAATTCATATGTTTTCTAAAAGGTATCTTTCACTCATTCTCTCTAGACCTATGAAACAAGGATTTTCACAATACCATATATAGAGAAATTTCCAAGTGGTTTTATTTTCACAACATTCATATTGAAAAAGAAAATCCATGAAAATGTAACCTCTCAGAAATTTAGTAAGTAAAATAATCTGTGCCACCAAATGTCAAATTTGCAAAAATTCAATATGCACAG
Source organism: Margaritifera margaritifera (assembly GCA_029931535.1). Taxonomy (NCBI): domain Eukaryota; kingdom Metazoa; phylum Mollusca; class Bivalvia; order Unionida; family Margaritiferidae; genus Margaritifera; species Margaritifera margaritifera. The sequence continues at coordinate 350,907 of JAQPZY010001460.1, forward strand.
TTTCCCAAAAACAACAAATCAGATATAATTGTATATGCAGATTTTTGTTTTTAAACAGTATTGATCCATAGCATCTAAGGCCACTGTTATACCCCTTTAGTTGCTACTGTCTTGCTCTGAATTCAACTTGTTTTCATTTTTTTTCATCTTTATTTTGTTTTCTTCTATCATACAGCAATTTATTTGTGATTGAGACTGGCATATAAAAGAAATGACTGAATTAATACTTGAATTATCAGTTGATGGAGGATATTTTCATGTGCCTCAACCAAATACTACTGAAAATGATTAGTTGCATCATGTTTCGGTGCAAAGTGCATGTGAAGACCTTCTTAATGTTTGTTACTAATTGTCACATTCAACTTCAGATTTTACTTTGCAAAGATGCAGTTTAGAAGTCAACTGTTTCAAATTCTTGGTAAAATTAGCATCTTACATGATTCTACATAATGCAGTGAATGCCGACAAAAGTAATTTAATGATAACCATTGTAAAAACAGTTCATGACAACATACCGTATATACTAACTTATAACTCAATTCCAAATGCAAAAAACACCGACCCTGATCTGCTGTCGCATAATGCAATGGCAGATCTGGGTCTGTACAGTTTGCAGTTGGACTCAACTTATAAGCGAGTATATATGGTAGTTAATGAAGCAGCTGTAAAAATACTTATGGGTGAACATCATTATTGTGTATGTACAGAAGACTAATTAGTTTACCCCCTAGTATTCTTTACCAAAAAAAAATTAAGATAGAATATTCAGAAAAAGTAAGTAAAAAAAAGGGGTATAGCAGTGGCCTTAGCAACTCCTTTGTCCTTCCTTCTGCAGTAGATAAACAGTGTCGTCACGCTGCTCTGACAGCAAGTCATCTGAAAATAAACTGACATTGCCATTTAGCCTTGCTTGCTCTGAACCTTTTGGCTTGAATTCTCTATCCAGTTACAGTTTTGTTGCAAAGTTTAATGATTACAATTCCCTAATTTCTAGTGATAACTATATGCAATGACCAATGGGGACATCAACATTAAAACTGTAGCTTTAACTGTTACATATGAAAACAATTTTCAATAAATTACCAAGACAGTTTTTGATTCTTCAAATTTAAAAAAAAAACAAAAACAAAAAAACAATAACTTTTTTAAAAACTTACTCCATTTACCAACTGATTTAATAATAATTATGCAAAATTTAAAAAAAAAAAAATTAATAACATCTGACAAAAAAAGATTTGATAGTATATAACTCTCTTTCAGTGCATTGAAATGTTCATCAAATTTCATAAGCATGAAATTTACATCTCTGTCCAACAAAGAATTTCCAAACATATCCCTTTACAAGGCCTTATCCATGTTATCTATATCATGTAATCCTATTACTTACTTGTATGGTATACATTGTATCATTTGACCATGACTGTGCAAGTTTTTAGAAGAATAAAGCAGGGATATAAAATACTCAAAAATGTTATTAATGTATTCCTTATAAGATACAGCCTTGCCTGATGATAATTATTCCCAAACTTTTACAAAACTGAAGCAAGTTTTTGCACAAGAAAGCCCAAACCAATAATAAGCACCCTTTTCATTATATTTACAACTTGGGCCTCTTGGGCTTATTAAAGGAGAAACACTGAAATTAGCAAAGAACATACTATTTCTGCAATTATGAACAAATAGGAATTTAGAAAACTCAAAGTCTGGGTTAAACCAGATCTGCTATAATAGCCTAGAGTTACAGTGTCTTCTTTAATTATACAAGTACAAACAATAACTATTCCAAGGAAACATGAATGCCACTTCAAGTATGATACATTAGAAGAAAGCTTGGTTCAAGATACAAAGACAAACTTGTAAATCAAACAAGTGGCATTGCTATTTTGATAGCAAACAAGTGAAAACTTAACTAAATCTTCTTGATATTAAGGTCTTATTGAAATCCATAATGTCCTTAAATTTTATTGAGCAAAACAAATTTCATAACATAGAACTCAGACAAATGTATGAAAGGACATAGGCAACACGGTGTGTCCCATCCAAGAATATAGCAGGATCACAAAAATTTACTTTTAAATCCAAATATTTACTATCTGAGTAAACTACCTTATAAAATACATCAAAGACCAGAGCAAGCAATGCTAAACAGGTGTTTCATCCATCATTATCCTGCCATATTACCTTCTTTGCCCAGGCCTGTCGTTTTTTGTCTGGCCCCATCAGCTCCTGCTGAGACAATATAGTTGCCCCTGTGCTCCCTAAAAACTGACCAGGCAGCTGTTTAGACTGGGCCCACAAGCTGGCCTGCAATTAAAGAAAGAAATTAGACCATACGGAATCCACAGAATGCTGTTTCACTTGCAAAAGACGATATTATGTATTAAATTTAACTTTCAAAAACTTCAACATTAAATCTGAAATTAATGATGACAATCCCAATCATGCCACTGAAAGAAAATAGAATTTGATAGCATGCTATCTGCTAAAATAAGTGAGATGATAGAAATGAAGTAAGACAACAATCTACCAAAATTATTTTCATTTAGGTGCTGCCATACATGTGATTCTACCAACAGTCGGACAAAAATACCATATGAAAGCCAGTCTACCACGCATACCATTTTAAAGTTAAAATCACCGACTTTTGAAAAATTAAAAGCTTTTTTTATTATTATTATTTTGAAAAAAATTTATTTTTATGTGTTCTATCGAAACATTACAGAAACCAGTCAGAACCAGTCTACTGGAGACCAGAACTGTTCTACCAGCGCAACAGCCAGTGCAATGATGCATGCTGAGTAATCTGATTAAGAATTGTTACACAACAGTTGACATGTACACAACAAGCTGTAAATTAATTAATTTATTGTTGTAATTTGGAGAGTTTATGGCCAAAGAAAGCAATATTTATTCAGGTGTTATAAGTAATAACGAGATCAAAGGTGGTCCATGATGGATTCTGAATCTTTGATAAAAAAAATCGGCCAACCTTTGGCAGAGGTGAGACAAAAAGGAGACCAACTAAAATATGATTTTGGCAGAAACACTTGTGTAAGGATTTTTATTTTTTTCTTGTTTAATTGTTATTATTTTTTCAAGATGTTTAACGAGGTATATTTAAGGGAAGCTCTTATCTTTTTTGGTCAATTCATGTCAACAAACAGAAACATACACTTTCTCCCAATGCTATAAAACCATCGGCAACAAATGTATTACAAGAAGTTCAACAACGGTTGGAAATCCGAGTTGAAGTCAGTGCAGGCACATAGCAAAGGTCCTGAGTTTGCATTCTGTGTTTCATCTAAAGTGGATTTTAAGATAGTATGGGGGAAGAAATTATATCACCAGATATATGCAGACACCATCACACAGGGGAAATCTGGATCAGAAAACTACTGAGAACCTGTTAAGTGTGAAACTTAATAATCACAATGAATGTCATCAGTGGACCCCAAGCAGTAAACTTGTGAAGGAAACTAAAAATGCTTGTGGATTTCATAAAAAAGAGTCCCTTGAAGGGACTGATACTCTACTTGCTGAAAAGAATTTCCAGGAATTCAAGATAAGACCATTTTCTTCCTTTTAAATGCTGAGTGTTTAAACCATCTTTAATATTTTTTTTTAGCAATAACAAGATTTTCAAATTAGCTGTTGTTGTGGGCATATTGGATGTAAGATTGGCACCATTTTCATTTAGGACCAAGAAAACATCATAAGAAGTCTACTGGCAGAAACTCCATGTTGATATATCTTTCTGTTTTGGAGGAGTAATGATGACAAGATTTTCAAGATGGCTGCCATGGTGGTCATATTGGATATCATTTTGGCACCATTTCCATTTAGGACCAACTAGATATCATAAGAAGTCTTTTGGTGAAAGCACAATATCGATATGACCAGACATTTAGGAGAAGTAGCAATAAGATGTTCAAGGTGGCCATTGTGGGGGCCATATTGGATGTCAGCTCAGCACCATTTTCATTTATGACCATCATAAGAAGTCTTGCTGATATGACCATTCATTCAAAGTAGTGATAACAAGATTTTGAAGATGGCCACTGTGGTGGCCATATTGGATGTCTGAACAGCACCATTTTCATTTAGGACCAACTAGGCATCAAAAGAAGTAGTTTAGTTAAAACCCCATATTGATATGACCATCCATTCAAGAGTAGTGATAACAAGATTTTCAAGATCGCCACTGTGGTGGTTATATTGGACATCTGATCGGTACCATTTTCATTTAGAACCATCTAGACATCATAAAAAGTCTTTTGCTGAAAACCCCATGTCAATATGATTTTCTGTTCAGGAGGAGTATCGACAAGAAGATTTTCAAGTTGACTGCTGTGGTGGTCATACTGTTGTCTGTTATATTGGACATCTGATCGGCACCATTTTCATTTAGGACCAACTAGATCATGGAATGAATGTTTCATCTCAATCATCCAAGTAGTTCTAGTTTTACGAAGAGTAGCAATAACAAACTTGTGCTAACAGATGGACGGATGATGGACAACAGACCATCTCATATGTTCTTCTGGTCTATGACCAGTAGAGCTAAAAATCTTTTCATATACAACTCTTCCTTTTTCATTTCACTGACAGTACACTGACTCATATTAATTATTATTGTAACATTTTCCATCCGAATCTGATTTATGTTCAAAACTTGCTGTTTTATTCTCATATGAAGATGTTCATATCAAAATGAGGTATCACTAAGAAAAAGTCAGCTGATGAGAATTTGGTGTTCTGCACTTTACATAATGCATCAGGCTCATTTACCAATAGTACTGACAAAACCTTCTGTGAAATATATTATCTACCTTTAGATATGGATGTTCAACAAAAGAATATTCAATGAATAACACTGTATTTTGAAGAAACTTGGTTTCAAATTTTCAAGCCATTGCACAAGTATCTCATCATTATAGATGTTATAAAAACTAGGTACCTTGTTATGCACTGGTCTCAGACAAATTAAAGTGGGTCAATGATAATAATTATATTTTTAAATTTACAAAACACGAAATACACAGTGAGTTCATGTTCATACTATTTTATCTTATATTTAAAAGTACTGAAATATGAAAATTAAAGTGATTTGTTTGGTACCTTATTCAGTACTAGGCATCTTAGCATAGCATTGGCTCCTTTCTCCTAACCATTATTTAGACTGACCAGAAATCTGGCAACATGTACTTTCTGTCAAAGAGTAGGTAAACACCCTTGCGTGGTAACAACCCTTGACAATTCAATAAAGGACAAAAGATTTTAATTATCCTTCAAATAAAGCTGAGATAATCCTTTGCCCAGTGTTGCACATTGAGCATGGGATCACAGGCTTCCTGCAATTTTGTATCCTATATCCCCCAAATCTTGACCCTGTGCACCCCCTGGGCATGATTGTTTGTCAGGAAAGAATAAAAAAATATGCCAACAACTTTTCTTAGTGGATGTTCATCCACGTCTATGTTGGTGATAACAATGGCCAAAGTCACTAAAGGTAATAAAAACTTTAAGATGTCAATGAATATCCATTTCAAAACAACGTTTCTGGCAATGTGGTAGTTGGCCGAGTTGCAATGTAAAGTCTTTGACTGCCAATAGTGTAACATATTTTCGAGGTTAAAGTCACACCTACAGCAAGGAAGATTTAACTTATTCTGAGGTTGATTTAATCAGAAAAGTGAATAATTTATGCAAATACACAATCTGTCATTTAATTAATTATTTATTAATTTGAAAAGAAAAGTAATTAGGAAAATATGGGTATTTATTATAATAAATGCTGGTAGATAGTGAGTAAACATTAAAGTTAAATGAGAGCAAGATCCAGAATGGAAAATTCCATTGTGCAGCTCATTTCAGGATAGCCAGATATTCAAACATGTTAATGTTTTCATGAGTTACCTGATTACAGGATAAGACGTTTATTGCAATAATGTAAGAGTCCAAGGAAAATATGACAAAGTCAAAAATTGTCGAAGCAAACAAGATTACCTAATTTTTTATCACTTCTAGTGCATCCTGTACTACAATTTTCCTTTGTCCCTATAAAATGTTGTATGTCACCCAAATTTGAAGGGTGAGGGACACTGCCCTTGGGATTCTAGGTGAAACACTGTTTATTCAACAACAAGTGGAATAGTTATTTTAAGCACCTCAAAAATGGCACTCATTATTTTCTCTGAATGCTGAAATCTCTAACGTTGGTGCCCCCAAAACTGAGATCTTGTGAAATTGACTTAATACAGGCACTTCCATATTTGATATGGACTGTAAGGGTGCCAAAGTTATAATTTTTACAGTATCTTTTATTTGAGACAGTGTAAAAGAATTTGTTTTTATTTAGATTAGAACTGACAGCATTACTTGATGCAATCATGAAGCATTAATACCTCAACTCTGATATTGTATTCAATTACTTTTTCAGGGTGATTGGAAATGGGAGTCTTGGCCCATCATGTTTGGGATACAATTGGACTTGTTAGGAGAAAAAATTGTTACACAGGAAATTCTGCATAATTTAAGATACTTTTTATTGTAACTGGGGCCAATTTTCAGTTCATATGGACCCCAAGAAAAATCCCTCATATTATATTGTTTAAGCCTATTATGAAGGCTTGATGGAAACTATTAATGCTAATTAAGGTCATTACAAAAATGCATTGTTTAATTTGGTGTTTAAGTCTTAAAATTATTCACCGAATCATCCTTTGATAAACTCCATTCAAGATGCACGTGTACATGTTTCTCATTGATCTTCGTTAACAATGAAATTATTTCAAGGGTGTGATAATCTCAGTCTGCCCAAACCATATGAGAAAAAAAAATCTTCAAATAGTCTGAGAAAAAAAACTGGAAATTGTGTTTGTTTAAACATATGTCCCCACTGCTATAACATTGTGAGTAGAGTGCTCTGCAGAACCAAAAAATGTCTACGTCTGAAACATGAAAATAATGTAGGATTTTTGTTCTTTCTACAATAGCATGAACATTTAATCAAGTTATATACATAAGCATATATTATTATACCAAATTTCATTCATCTACCTCAAGTGGTGGGCTTAATCATGCTAACAAGATTTTTGATACCCACAAGATTTTCATAAAAATGTCCAAATCAAAAAAGTGTAAAATATTTAATATTGCTGTTATGATCCAAAACCTAATCAGGCCATCTGCTTATGACCCAAAACCTAATCAGGCCATCTGCATATGACCATAGCAAAGTGTGTACAATTTCATGGCTCTTATCAGGCCATCTGCTTATGACCATAATAAAGTGTGTACAATCAGGCCATCTGTTTATGACCATAATAAATGGTGTACAATTTCATGGCTCTAATCAGGCTATCTGCTTATGACCATAATAAAGTGTGTACAATCAGGCCATCTGCTTATGACCATGATAGTGTACAATCAGGCCATCTGCTTATGACCATAATAAAGTGTGTACAATCAGGCCATCTGCTTATGACCATAATAAAGTGTGTACAATCAGGCCATCTGCTTATGACCATAATAAAGTGTGTACAATCAGGCCATCTGCTTATGACCATAATAAAGTGTGTACAATCAGGCCATCTGCTTATGACCATAATAAAGTGTGTACAATCAGGCCATCTACTTATAACCATAATAAAGTGTGTACAATCAGGCCATCTGCTTATGACCATAATAAAGTGTGTACAATCAGGCCATCTGCTTATGACCATAATAAAGTGTGTACAATCAGGCCATCTGCTTATGACCATAATAAAGCGTGTACAATTTCATGGCTCTAATCAGGCCATCTGCTTATGACCATAATAAAGTGTGTACAATTTCATGGCTCTAAGTTTAATAGTTTTTTGTGCTATCATGCTAAAACAGATTCGAGATGGAGGTACAGATGTGGTAATGTACAGATGGATAGCAGCAAAACAATATGTCCCCTTCTGCTACATCACTCAATGATTTACATCAATTGGATGCTTTTATTTATCCTTTAAAAAAAGTGCTGACATCTTCAAATGTATGAGTGTAATGTGCATTGTATCAAAAATGGCATTAGGCTCATTCAAAACTAAACTGATTTCACAAAATTCTTTGGAAAAGAGTTCTCCCTTGATAACTCGTGCACAATGGGGTCCAAAAACACAGACCACAGCATAAGTGAGGGCGCGAGTTAGCGAGGGACCTCTGACAAATTAAGAAAGGGATGGAAATCTACACTGGGGGAGGGGGGATCCAACAAAATGGTTGAATACTCGTTTTTAAATCATGATGGGAATAATGGTCAATTGTCAATAAATAGCTTTTCCAAATGAAGTTGTTCGCTTTTCTGTATAAATTACCTTTATTTTCAATATAATCAATCTCTGAAAGATCGTTAAAAACATTACTCTAAGAAGTTTCAGCACATATCACGTATACCAGCGAAAACATTGTGTATAACTTCACTGCTTTTTGCATGTGAATGTGGATACATTCTAGTGTTATTGTTGATTCAAAACAAGATTCCTATTTATAAAAGAAATATGGACATTTTATTTTAAGAAACAACAACATCAAAACTCGATTGTTTATTATTCTATTAGTAAAATACTGAAGCTGTTATTTCATTGCAAGTAAAAGTGAAATTTCTGCTCATCTTGAGCCAACCTCTGAGTGCCAAATTAGAATTAAGTTCACTACAAACCTTTAAACTCACTTCTCCATTATGAACCCTATCTGTGAAACTAATCTTTTCACGTACCAAGTAAACCTTTCCCTTGGTTCACTTGCTATCCTTAATCACATTTGCAAATGAATAGGTTAAACCACTGATTAATGTTAGATACCTAAATTATGTTACTTACAAAATATTTAAAACTGTTCGATTGGTCAACTGAAATGAACTGACTTGACATATGACAGTGACCGTTAGCTCTTACACAGGATGGATTTGCATGCCTTTAAACTTTTTAAAAATTCTACCCCCTTTACTTGATTTGATACAAAAGACATAATTAATGTGATAAAAAAAGTTGGTCTACTCTTAATTGATTGTAACAATGCAACAAACACTTCCACAAGTCAGAGATCAAAACACAGCTGGCGCTTAATTAGGTTCTCATGGAAACGCTCACTGGGAAATGTGTGGCAGTTGATTGACACTTTTCATGCCTGAATACAAGAGGGCATATTGCATTTATGATTACACTGAAACCGAATTAAAAAATAAAACTAAAAACACACATTTCCCATGATAAGACTTATTTAATTGGTATTTATTTCTTAAAGTACTGCCACCATTATGCATTACTAACAATTTAAATGATCGATATTTCATCATATAAGTTGTTATTTACAGTGTACTAAGAATTATTTTTTTAAAGAAAATTAAACAGAATGTATAACTGCTTATTAAAAACTTTGAATTTCATGATGTTGATTCAAATTTGCAGGCACTAACTGCCATTTTCAACGATAAAATGGGTGATATATCAAAGTTTCATTTGCCAATTTTGATCACGACTTTATTCATGTTCAACAATTAGGGGCCTATTTTTCTGGTATTTTGCACAAGAAAAAATGGGATCAACACCTGCTTCCGTGTTATAAGGAGGTTGGCAAATTATCCAGATAGGTTAAAACGAGGGAGCGATATATATTGCTTTCAATACTTCTTTTTTCTTATATACTTCCATTAAAACTCACAAAACCATTTAACACCACAAGATTTTCATTTTTATTTTTTTTTCGTCCCAGAGCTATGATTTGAGTTTCTAATGCATAAGACAGAAACTGCAGGAAGGCTAGGTGATTGAGGTCACGAGTGTGATTAGCAGGAACTGCAAAATTACCCTTTGTTGAGCTTGGGCCATGACAGATTGAGCCACAGGATCATAGGGATTCTCTTGAAGCTTCCTGACAGCATGTAGTCTTTCCGAGATGATGGCACTAATATCAATATCCTGTAAGGCAAAAACACAAACCATACATACATTAGCAACTGGAGTCAGCTGTGTTTTGGGATCACACTTAATTATATGCCTATTAATGATTACTCTCCGATCCGATCATGTGACCAGAGGCTTACAGCAAATGCCTACAAAGAATTTATGCTTATTTTGCTGTTTGTGTTGGCATGGACTAATATAGGTTGGGAGGTAATTGATCATAAGGTCAGCAATTTTTATAATATTTATTTTTACAAGAAGCATCAAGACAATTACATCTCAGTTTTCTATAATATCTACATATTGTACCTCAGGAATATTTTATATTTACACTCTTCATATAAATATAAGTACCATATTTACTACTTGCTTCAAAGTCAAGTCCACTACAAACAACATAGACCCTGATCTGCCATCACATAATGCACCAGCAGATCTGGGTCTACGTTGTTTGTTCTACTGATTACTCCTAACAAACTACAAAGAACCAGATCTGCAAGTGCATTATGAGACAGCAGATCTGGGTCTGTGCAGTTTACAGATGGACTCGACTTATTAGTGAGTATACATGGTAATATATTTCTAGGTGAAAGGCATTACAAAGCTCAACATATATAGGCAAAACCTTTCTTAAAACTAGCTGTATATTACTAATATGGTGATCTGGTTCATACAAACTAGCTGTATATTACTAATATGGTGATCTGGTTCATACAAACTGGTCAGGAAATATCCCATAATGTTGCACATAAGACATAGAGAAAGAAAGAAAAAAAAAACATGAAAGAAAACAACTGATCTACGATTCTCATTTCTTTCAACTGATGAGTCTACCTTTAAGAAATATAGTAGATAAGAAAAGAAATTGATCTCGTAGATTCATCTAGAAAATTATCAAGTCTAGTTACTTACTTTAGACATTACACTGTGTAATTAACAAATTCACCACTGATATTTAATATCTTAATCATTTGACAGCTGAACACAAAGTCTTGCTTGAGAATTATATAATCATCTACATCCTTCTGTGTAATTTTGAACAAAAACTTGAACAAAAAATATTTATGTTGAAAATGTCAACACAAATAATCTTATCTCATTATTAAATAACACAGTAAAATTTGTTTCTCTATCGAATACATTCCTCAATCATATTAACATAATAAACTCAGCTACCTCAAGATTCCAGTCCTCCATGAAAAGATTAAAAATTGTCTTTCCATCTTTACAGCACACAAGTGAAGGGAAGAAACTCTAAAAGATTTCCTCCCCTTGCCCCCACTAGGTGGCCATCTATACCCTGGATGTATATTAGTTTGAGCTTTTGCTCAAGTTTCGTAAAGTGTGCCTCCTGAATCCAGTTTTGTTTTCTAACAGTTTCAAGACCATCCATTGATTTTTTCATTCTTATCCTTGTTAAGTCAACCATTAAGTGGGCTTTCACCACTGTATTTTTAATTTGTGCTGTAAACATTATGTTTCATTTATAAATTAAAGTGTTCTTAGTTCACGGGTTTCATCTTTATATAGTTTACAGCTCTCCCTCGTTATAACGCTATAGTCGGATCCATAACTGCTGACCACATTATGTACCGAACCATGTGATATTGAGAACCGTGATATGTACGGAACCACAATATATTGAGAATAGTGTAATATACTGACCTGTGGTATGGCAGGCACTATTAAAAGTTGTTAAATGGTGGTATTTTGAAAAGGAAATGAAGATATAAAACTATGTTTCACCTTGTTTTTTCAACTCATATTGTTATACATTGGTATGATTTTGGTCATGGAGTCCATAGTTGTTCCACATTATATCTGGAATCACCTTATAATGAAGCGTGTTATAATGGGGGAGAGCTGTATATATTTTATATGCATATCTTTTTCTCTCTAGAGTTTCAGAGAATGTTGATGAAATGCAAGAAATACAAGTGTTTTAAGATTGCAGATTACAACAATGCATGCCTGGCTTGCACAAATCCTCATTTTCGCATCCATGCAGTGTTTGTGCTTCGTTGGCTGAGGATATTTTGTCCAATGTCTTAAAGAAACAACTTACAAGCCACAAAAAGAGGTCATGGTCCACACCTTGAGACCAAGATGTCTTAAGTCTCCATCCTAATTCAGAATCACTAGCCAGCAATGTGGGGGACACCATAATGCCACCCCTACCACCCATGAAGATTCTCCAAACAGTGCTGACAGTGACAGTGACATCCAACTCCTGTGGAAGCTGTTACAATTGATTCTGGCCACGCTTTGTGGGAGCCACATATGCAACAATTTATACTGCAAGCTACATCAGAGATGTTAGCATCTGGAGAGTTGGACAAATTGTCATCATGGATGTCAACTGGTGAATTGGCACAAGCTCCATCCCACCCCACCCAGTCCATGAATGACCAGGTGTGCGGGATTGCAATCTGACTTTGATATTGTGTCCTGCAAGTCCAGTACCAGATGCCTTATGTCATCCCGGCTGCCGACTAGTTTGGCCAGCTGTTCTGGTCATGGGTATCTTGAGCGAGATTCTTTCATATCGGACTGTCAAACTGCACATCAGTCAACAGCCCCATCAGTGATAGCCGGTTATGCCTTTCCTACCACCAAGTCTAGCTGGTCAGATGGCCTACCTGCCGGCCTGGCTTGATAGATCTCGCTGACATGTTAAAGTAGACCGGCTGCACATTATATGCCAGCCATCTGATCTGGCCTAGCCTGATTGGCTGGCCTTGCACAGCATTCACCAGCTGGACCCTGCCCTGTTTTGGATATGGTGGGGCCAGCTGTCCATGAGGCAGGTGCCACACCATGCTTGGTGATGACACAGTATCATCCCTACCATGCTATATCTGTACAAGGAAGGCGTACAGGAGAAGGACAACCCCTCTCTTCAGGAAGGGGATGACCTTGATTTGCTCCAATTTGCAGCAACTGAGAAAATCTATTTGATTTTGCCATCTTCCGAATGCCCTCCACCTTTGATGGTGAATCTGGCATACAAAGTCAAGGCCTTGGTAGACATCAAATGAAGAAGATGAGTATCCATCATTCAGAACTCTGTCACTATGTCAAAGACTGCAAAAAATTACCAGGTGTCTCTTGGATAAGATTTAATACCCTGGTAATGCAAAGGACTTCTTCTTGGCAATCATCTGCCGACAACTTTACTTTCTCACCATCACACTAGTACTGGTCACACACCGATGCGTACCATTTGATAAATATATAACTGCCGTCAACATCTCTGCCCTATTGTGTGATAAGCTAGACAGTCATGTGTTTTACACAACATCCAAGTTGATGAGAAACGTCATGTCGACTTCCTCCCTACAGGATTTGGCACCTTTTGCCAGTTTTTGTCTAGCCAAGAAGGCAGGAAGCAAGCATATTTGGGAATCAGTGTGCCAGATAGTCATAGTCATGAGTAGGGTGATGCATCATATGATGGCCAACACCCTAATCACATCCTGCAATTTGGATCTGATAAGAAGAGATGCAATTTTGCACTCTTCTTCACTCACCTCACCATAAGGCAGCACTGCCTTATCTCCCTTTTGGTTCTCCCCAGGCCGCATTGAGATTAGAATATAGGTGGCACAAGAGTTGCCACTTTGCTCTCCTTGCCAGCCACTTCTCATTTTGACCTTGTCAGGAAACATACCACAGAAGGAACGATTGTTGACAAAAAGACTGCAGGAGTACACCCCACCCAGCATCAACAGTTTTTTCGTGGACAGGTGGATTTTAGGTTGCCACTGGCTACTCATTTTAGGAGACAGACGTGGTATGTGTGTGTGTGTGGAGAAAACAAAGTTTCTCCTCCCTAAAGCCTCCGGTACCCGGCAATGACTTACCATCCCTCCTGCCAATGGTAACCCTGATGTAGGTACCAGACTCCTTCTATTTAATCTGACTTGGATCAACCTCTTCTTGAATAATTGGGTGATCCAAGTCTTTTTGGAGGGCATGTGGATTTCATTTATCCAGGCCCCACCCATTTCATAGTCAGTCTTCAAGACATATGTCCCAAGTGATCCCATGAGGCTGACATTTTTATAAAGGAGACAGAGCTTTTGCTTTCAAAGCGGGCTTTAACACACTCCGGACTTTTTCTGGACACAAAGAGTAATGGGAAACTCGGACCAGTCATAAACCCAAACCCGCTCAACCAGTTTACTGCCACTCCAAAATTAAAGATAGAGACGGCAAAGTTGGTTCAGTGCGACAAGTACACTATCAGTCTTTATCTCAAAGATGCATACTTCCATATTCCTATTCACCCAGCACCTCTCAAGTTCCTTTGCTTTGGTTACCGAGGGTTGGTTTATCAATTTCTCGGCTTTCCATTTGGTCTGAACCTCATCCCTAGGGCCTTCACAAAGACATTGGACTGTGCCATATCCCACTTCAGGGGATCCTCCTCCATGGTGACGGCAGCATACCTGGATGATATCTTGCAGAAAGAAGATCAGTTCTAGTTCAGGATATGCACACCCTCCTCTAACTCCTTTGCAGTTAAGGGTGGATTGTAAATCATGACAAATCAGATCTTGTCCCCTCTCAACACTTTATTCATCAAGGTATGGAGTTTCTAACTCATTTCAACCTTGTTAAAAAACACATCAATTGGATAGTTGAGGCATTAGAGTTCACTACTACCAAAACATATATTTCAGTGAAGGAGTTTCTTCAACTCCTCAGCCTCCTCAATGGGCAGTGGACTTGATCAGTCTTGGCTGCCTTTACATGTGCCCCTGCAGATGACCACCAATGGCACAGTAGTGTCCTATTTCGGGTTGTTTAGATCACTAGGTTATGGTCTTGACTGAGAGCCACCACTTCCTACTCCAGTGGCTAGACCATAAGTGGTTATAAGCAGGAATACCCCAGAAACCCCCCAGCGAGAAGCCACAATCTGTGCAGATGCCACTTTGTGAGGCTGGGGGGGGGGGGGCACACTTACTGCCATGCTTCTCGACAGTTGGCGGAAAGTGGACAGTACGGGAGAAGGCACTTTATATCAACGTCTTGGAAATGAAGGCCATTCTCCACACTCCCCAGCTTGGAAGAAGTGCATACATGGAAAGACGGTGCTGATAATGTCAGACAATTTGGTGGCGATAAATTACCTCCTCAAGCAAGGGGGAACAAATCAACCAGAGCGTTGCATAATGGTCTGTATACAAGTCCAACACATTATGGGCTGGCTAAATGTAGTGGCCAATACACTGTCTTGGAGAGGCCAGCTGCTTCTACAGAGTGATCCCTCTATCCGTCAGTCTGTCATCAAGTTTGTACTCTGTGGGACTGACCGATAAAAGACCTTGCTACAAGGTGGAACTGCAAACTGCCCACCTTTGTATCACCATTTCCAGACCCAAAGACCTGGGCCATTGATGTCCTGTAGATCAGAGGGAGCAGATGTGGGTTTATGCATCCCTCCCAGCAATCCTGATCCAGAAGGTAATTCAAAAAGTGAGAGGCCAGACTTTCAGAATAGTTCTGATTACTCCTCTCCAGTGTGACAAATCCTGGGTCAATACTCTATTCAGTTTGCAACCAACATTCCCAGGACAATCATGATGATCCCGAAGTTTCTCAAACAGTCAAGGGCACCGGTATTCCATCTGTGTCCAGACAAGCTCTTGCTTCATGCATGGCTCTTGTCAGTTGAGTCTTGTGCAAAAAACAATTTTGTACTTCAGTTATGGAGAAGATCTTGGCAGCTAAAAGGCCCTCCACTTTAAAGGCGTATGACGGGAAGTGGCATGTATATGGTGATTGATTGGTGCATTGTCAACGTCACCTCTCTACAAGCTGAGGTTCCTCAGATAGCTAACTTCTTCTTTTTTCTTACTGAAGAGAAGAGATTAACTTTAATAATGATGAAAGGGTATCTCTCCATGCTTTCTGACATGTTCAGACATCATGAGAGAGAAGATATTGGTCACAAAAAGGATCTTTCTGACCAGTTGTCCAATTTCAACTGTTCCAGGCGAAGATCATTCACCTTGTTCCCCATCTAGAACCTCTATTGGGTCTTGACATGGCTCAATTCATCCCAGTTTGAGCCCCGTCTGCCACTTTCATCAAGCTATTATCACACAAGACTTGCTTTCTGGTACCTCTAGCCATTTCATACAGGGTCAGCAAGTTACATGCCTTGAATTACAAACAGTTTTGTTCCAATGGATTAGTCATACTGATGATGCAACCTGGTTTCATATAGAAGAACAGGTTGTCATTCACAAGCAATCAGAAAGTAATCATTCGCTCCCTCTTTTCAATTGATCCATCAAAGCTGCATGATTCGGTTCATGCTCTTGGGTGCTATCTGAATTGCACAGAGACAGTCCACTGCACCTGTCTAAGGCTCTTCTTGCCCATTATGAGATAACCTCTAAGCACTGTCCTCAAGGCTCAAATGGGTCATTTGATTGGTGTACTCCGAGCTCTCTCAAGATCAGGTATGCCTCGTGAAGATGTCTGCTCATGAAATTTGCGCAATTTTGACAAGCTCACTTTTTAATGTAATGTTTTCCATTCAAGACATTGTTGAATCAGTGGCTGGTATGTTCAGTCTACTTTCTCCAGCTTCTACCTATGGGATATGGCATTGAAAAGGCAAGAGTTGAACTTCCTTGGGCCCCTGGTGGCTTCCCAGACAATTACAATGCCCCATTCATGATGTCACAACCTCAGTTCTGGACATGTAGTTTTCACTGGATTCACCTGGGAAACTTTGCAGGTAAAGCAACATACACATGCAGAACCGCACAGGGGTTGCTTTGCATAGTGTTTTGTGCTCATACAATTTGGTTGTGCTGCTGTCACTTTAGAAGAAGTTCATTCTTTTCAAGGAGCAACTAAAGGAGCAACTATTTTGTCCCTGTTGGGTGACTCTGGTAGAGGTTGGGTGACTGGTAGAGGTTGGGTGACTCTGGTAGAGGTTGGATGACTCTGGTAGAGGTTGGGTGACTGGTAGAGGCTGGGTGACTTTGGTAGAGGTTGGGTGACTCTGTTAGAGGTTGGATTACTCTGGTAGAGGTTGGATGACTCTGGTAGAGGTTGGGTGGCTCTGGTAGAGGCTGGATGCTCTTGCATTCCTCCTCCTCTTACCTGTTAATGTGATTAGGAAGTGTATTTAATGGAGAAAAGAAATTGTTTAGTAAATTATGTTTCACTAAGAATACTTACCCAAGGCCATTACTATCAATCCCTTTCCTGCCATGCAAACATCCTGTTTCTGGGCTTTGCTCAAGCTTAAACTGATGCACATCTGGGGTATGGTTGGCCACCTAGTGAGGCAATCTATAAGAGTTACTTCCCCATCATTAAGGTCACACATAGACGGAAGGATGATTTTTTTATCTTTTGAGGATGGCTGGGTTTGGAAGGTAGCAGCGTGTATTTTCATAATATTAATGTAATTATGTAAGTATTCTCAAAGAAACAAAATTTATGACAACATTTTCTTTTTTCAAGAATACTTACCTGATTATATAACATTAGGAGTACATCCATTACCTTGCAAATCCAGCCCTCCCATAGCTAAAAGACAGTTACCATGTCTTCTGGTTTGTTTTAACAGCAAAAGTGTTAAGAAGTTGTCTGCTTGCTGAAATGTCAAACAAAATGGTCTCCCCTTGGATAGAAATTGGCACCAAATTCCATCACTCATCAGTTACTACTGGAGCAGATGTGCACACTCTTCCAGGCATATATATATATATAGGGTTTAATGACACATCAGCACAATATTGGCTATTAGTGTCCATTAAAAGCAAAGTTATAAAAGCATGAGTCCCATGAATGGGACTGTTGTGCTACTGAATGAAAAGAATTTCCAGGAATCCATGATAAGACCATTTTTTCTGTCCTTTTATTCTTTTTAACTGTCGAGTATTGAAACCATTTTTGATATTTTTCAGAAATTCCAACTTACTAAATTTAGTAACAAAAATATTTTCTCACATGTTGGAGTTAACAAGTTCACAAGATATCTGCAAGTGCAATAAAAAATTCTTTGTCATGGCCTTTGACCTTAAACCTGATATCATGGATAGAAAATCATTGAAATTTACACAGACAACTTCAAGACATGCCCACATGCTAAGTTTGATTAAATTTATAATATCTATATTTTTTTGCAACATTTGTTTTACTTAATTGGAATAATTCAAGGTATTCTTCAGATATATCCACAAACTGGTTTTGATAAAAAATCCATTCATACTTGTTTGTGTTATCATGCTCATATGCCAGTACAGCTAAAACCTGAATTTAGACCTTTAACCTTAAAATCAATGTCAGAGTGCTGATGACTATCAACTTGTTCACTGTAATGCAACTAAATACAAAGTCTTGTCAAAATTCACTTGTTTATATAAAAATCACTGCGTTCATAAGCTCAATGAAGTACAAAAATGCAAGCAATGAATTTTTACTTGACCCCAAGGTCAATTAGGTCTGGTTTTCAAAGATCCTTCACAAAAATGCACATATGTTGATGGTCAGATCTGTACCATTTTTTCATTCAGAAATAATTAAATACTGCAAATGTTTTAATGAACACCCCATGTCAATGACACCACCATTCATCCAAAGGGAGTAGTGATATGATTCTTGTGATGGCCATAATGCCGCCATCTTAGAGGTCAGATGAACACAATTTTCATTCAGAACCAGTTACATACTGCTATAATAGTGTTTTAGTGAAAACCCCATGTTGATAATACCATCCATTCTGAAGAAGCTATATAAAGAGTTTCAGAATTGCCATCAAGGCAGCCATTTTGGAAGTTAGATCAGCATATTTTTAATATATGAATTGCAAGGAACTATATACTGCAAGATAGAAGGTTTTTGTTTTCTTAAATGATGGTATGGCCATCCGTTTAGAAGAAGTAGCTGCTATGTGATTTTTCATATCAAGGGAGGTCAAATTGGCATCATTTTCATTTAGGACCAACTACACATAGTGAGAAGTGCTGCTATGAAAACCCCATGTCAATACCACCATCCCTTCAAGGGAAGTAGTGATAACAAAATTTTCAAGATGACTACCATTGATCAGCACCATTTTTATTTAGGACCAACTATTCAGAAGAAGTAGCAATATGGCTACCATGGTGGTCAAATTGTCAGTCTGATTGGCACCATTTTCATTTAGAACCAACTATCGGTATATATATAATAAGAAGTCTTGTAGTAAAACCCCATGTTTCTACAACTTTCCATTCAGGAGAAGTAGTGATAGGAAGATTTAAAAGCTGGCCACCATTGCCTGGAAATTAGAGGTCTGATTAGCACCATTTTCATGCAGGATCAACTAGACATACGAAGTCTTACTGGATGTCCAAAGTTCAAACTTTTCCTTTAGGTCATAAAAAGTCTTTTGGAGAAAACCTCAGGTCAATATAATCATCCATTCCGGAGGAGTAGCGTTAACACGATTTTCAAGATGGCTGCCATGGTGGCTTGGATGTCAGATTGGCACCATTTTCATTTAGGACCAAATACACATCATCAAAAGTACTTTATTGAAAACCTGATGTCGATACAATCATCCATTCAGGAGTTGTGTTAATAAAATTTTCAAGATGGATGCCATGCTGGCCATATTGGAGGTCAGATCAGCACCATTTTCATTCAGGACCAACTAGACATCGTAAGAAGTCTTGTAGTGAAAACTTCCTGTCGATATGACCATACATAATGGAGGTTTAGATTTGATGCTTTATGGCACAGTAACATAAGTAGGTTATTTACTGCCATGGCAACTGGAATAAAGTGCCTTGCCCAAGGACATAACACAGTAACCAACCCTGGTTGATCCAGTGATAGGATTTAAACCCGCACCCTTTCAGTCGTGAGTCCAGCACACTAACTATGGAACCACCTAGACATCATAAGAAATCTTTTAGTGAAAACCCCATGTCGATATGTCCATAAATTAAGGAGGAGTAGTGATAACATGATTTTCAAGATGGCCACCATGTGGGCCATATTGGTGCCAGATAGGCACCAGTTTCGTTTACAACCAACTAGACATCATAAAATGTCATTTAGTAAAAACCCTACTTTGATATGACCATCCATTCAGAAGGAATAGTGATAACAAGATTTCCAAGCTGGCTATTGTGGTGCTGCTACAGATCACATACAAGATATAACAAGCAATTTGACTGGTCTGTGGTGAGAAGCCCCTAAGTAATGCCAACTTGACCTACAAAGAGTATAATCCATGTGACAAGCAAGTTGCCACAGATCAAGCATAGTCCATTTTATATATTTAGCTACTCCAGTGCAATATTGTTGTATTTCTTGGATGACCTGTCCGTTATTCAACATAATGAACAATCAGATGTACACACATGCCCCCATCTGGTCATGAGCAGTTGAAGTGCAAGAGGTACTGTCAACATTTATTATGGATATATTTTGGACTATATTTCATATTTCAACATTATAAATGAAACTCCAAATTGTGTCTGCAATGCCGTCTATCTTTGATAAGGAATGCAAAGAAACAAACAAACTTGGAAATTCAGTTTAAGCACAGAGACATTTTTTTAAAAATCTTGTCAGGTTATTGACTACTGTGGATTTCATCATCACATGCAGGTAGATTGGAAACAAGTGGGGTGAGGGCAGTTGCTTGAACATATTTATTTCCCAGAATTTATATATAAAGTGGATTCCAAGAAAAAATTTTACATATCAATTTAGTGAACTTACTACAATTATTCCATGTTGTGTGTTGCCTTAAGTTTTGTTTTGTGGAAAATGTCAATGTCATTAAGCTGTATGGACATGAAATGTTAAGTTTTGTTTTGTGCAAAATGTCATGTCATTAAGCCGTATGGACATGAAATGTTAAGTTTTGTTTTGTGCAAAATGTCAATGTCATTAAGCCGTATGGACATGAAATGTTAAGTTTTGTTTTGTGGAAAATGTCAATGTCATTAAGCCATATAGACATGAAATTTGGGAATATAATTAACAGTCTTTTACTTAACATTCAACTGATTTTGCATAAGACATTCAGTTGGACTTATAGCTGCAATAATTGTGTGCAGTGGCCATATCTTGTAATTGAAATCCCACAAATTATTATATTTTTTCAGTGACAGTTAAAGGCAACCATTTTAGCCTTTCAATCCAATATCATACCTTAGACAATTTTGTTAACTGAACCACTTTTTTATTTTAAGTTTCTAATTGAAACAAAGATACAATCTACAGCCCTATGTATATATTTTCTAATTTTTTTTCTTTTGTAGCAATGTTGTGTTTATTGGTCTCTTGTAACAAAGAAAAGTATACATCATGTTGATTTATTGAGATATTCCCAACATAGCCTCCAGTGCTTTTACCAGTGAAATGCAATGACAGAAGGGAAAAAATATTCACTAATAATAAACTATTATTTCTATGAAAGTCAAACAAGGTGGTAATGTGAAGTGGAAAAGGTTGAGATGAATAAGGAGAAGGGGAGGGGAGTGTTTGACATGTTGTTGTAGGCTCTTATCACCCCAGGGGAGGGGGAGTGTTTGACACATTGTAGGCTATTATCACCCCAGGGGAGGGAGAGTGTTTGACATGTTGTTGTAGGCTCTTACCACCCCAGGGGAGGGGGAGTGTTTGACATGTTGTTATAGGCTATTATCACCCCAGGGGAGGGGGTGTTTGACATGTTGTTGTAGACTCTTATCATCCCCGGGGAGAGGGAGTGTTTGACATGTTGTAGGCTATTATCACCCCAGGGGAGGGGGAGTGTTTGACATGCTGTTATAGGCTCTTACCATCTCAGGGGATGGGAGTGTTTGACATGTTGTTATAGGCTCTTGCCACCCCAACTTAAATTACATCAGACTTAAACTGGTGGAATTAATCAATTTGATTGACAACTGATGTGTGGATGCATACACATTCACTCATTTGTTGATAGATAGCAGCTGATTTGCTGAAGAAGCAAGAGGGCTAATTTTCAAGTCATGTGTAGCATAAATTCAGTTATCATTCATAATTAAATGGCAAGATATATGGAAATATTTACTTTGATGTGATTAATGTCATGGTTTTTGTCATGTACAAGAGGAACATTGCAGTATTTTTCATAAACAGACACCATACAGCTCAAGTCTTTCAAACATGTTTAAGAGATATTTTGCTTTTAGCAGCATTGCTAATTTATAATGGGGCCTTCTACTGTCCAACACTGAACTCGTATTTTGTCCCAAACTCAACCTTTTCACTAATTTATTTTTTAGAGTCTTAACCATGCTACATACCAATAATGTTAACTCTCTTTACCAATTTAGTACCTATGTTTCAGATACAGATAATAATAATAATAATAATAATAATAATAATAATAATAATAATAATAATAATAATAATAATAATAATAATAATAATGATTCATAATTAATAGTAATATTATTTTATTGGCAAGAAAATGGAATAAATTCATACAAATTTCAGAAAATCAATACATGTATATTTCTGCCAAAAGGATTGGGCAGTAGGCTAAAACCTGTATAGAAATAGGACCCAATTTTTAATATAGAGATACTTTGATAAAAGAAAAGCAAAAACCTTAAATCAAAATTTACTTTTATTTTAAAAAAATACAATGTTCCATGGTTCCCTAAAATAAAATGCATTCTGTCTTAACTTAGAGCAGTTTTTATTGGTACTTCAAAGAGGCCATACATGTGCCTGTTCAAAGAGGCCTTACTTGTGCCTGTCGACCTATGTAATTAACACCCTTTAAAGGAGACAAAATCAAGGTCTACTGAACTGATGAAATCATCAACACTGCACCCCAAACCATGCTTTTCTAATGAGGCCATCTTTGCAGGTTTTAACACAGATGCCCCTCCAATGCAGCAGAGGCAGCCAATGAATGATGCTCGAACAAAAACCATTACATCAATTTGGCATGACATGTTACAGTGTATGCACAGAAGCTCCCCTGTATAGATGATGAATTACAGAACTTGTTTTGTTCAGTCTTCCCCTTCCTCTGTGGTAAATCTCTTATGCATCCCTCATTTAATCCCGCTCACTGTTGTTGATTTCTGTAATTAGAGCAAGACAATATCGTATACAGGTGAAATCAGTAAAGCAATGTGCTGAGTTTACTGTGAAGTGGATGCTATGAATTAAGACAAATACCAAAGGAAATTACAGAAATTACCTTATTACCAGGAATAAATTAACATTTACTAGATAAATCTTACAAGATAGGTTGAATTCTGAAATGAATTGTTAAAATACCACAGACCATAGGGAAGGCAATCTAGATGGTTTTGGTTACCTTAATGTACTACAGACCCTAGGGCAGGCAATCTAGATGGTGTTGGTTACCTTAATGTGTTACAGACCATAGGGCAGGCAATCTAGATGGTGTTGGTTACCTTAATGTGTTACAGACCATAGGGCAGGCAATCTAGATGGTGTTGGTTACCTTAATGTGTTATAGACCAAAGGGCAGGCAATCTAGATGGTGTTGGTTACCTTAATGTGTTACAGACCATAGGGCATGCAATCTAGATGGTGTTGGTTACCTTAATGTGCTACAGACCAAAGGGCAGGCAATCTAGATGGTGTTGGTTACCTTAATGTGCTACAGACCAAAGGGCAGGCAATCTAGATGGTGTTGGTTACCTTAATGTGTTACAGACCATAGGGCAGGCAATCTAGATGGTGTTGGTTACCTAATGTGTTACAGACCATAGGGCAGGCAATCTAGATGGTGTTGGTTACCTTAATGTGCTACAGACCAAAGGGCAGGCAATCTAGATGGTGTTGGTTACCTTAATGTGCTACAGACCAAAGGGCAGGCAATCTAGATAGTGTTGGTTACCTTACTGTATGATGAACTTTGACAATTGATGTGCAAAATATTCATCTACGATAGTAAAAGAGCAAGATTTAGTAAGAAAACAGGTGGAGTATACTTCCCTGACACGAGAAAACTCCCAAGTATCCCTCAAACCGCAGAGATGCCAACCCATCAGCATGCTTATCAGGAATCCTAGCAAAAATTGTCTGGAATCTGAGCAGGTCCTGTGGAATGATCACTATTTCAATAAACAGAATAATAATCCATGATGACTTTTCAATCTTGATGGTGCCAATGGCGCATACCTGTTATTAGGTCTGATGGGAAAAGTATGCAGAGTCCATTCCTTCAATCCCTAAAATAAACAAAAACTGCTTCCACTTCAAAGGCCATAATAATGATAATAAACTAGAGTTTTCCTCAAAATTTTCTGTACTGTTGTCTCTTCTTTGTTTCTGCAGACATATTTTTGTGTAGTTCACTGCAGAATACATTCTGCTCTTCATGTTGACAGAATGAAGTCTGTGTACCAGTCTATCATTTAAAATACAACTGTTTGAAGAAAAAGGACAAAGGTATTTCCATTGTAAGTTTTGATGCTGCTGCACTTTTTATACCCTTTTACCTGTGTCCTTATAAAAACCTCCCACTCAAACTTGTATCCCACAAAATGGTGATTCTGTGGAATTTCATCAACTCAATCCAGAATGCGTAATGTTCACTGAAATTTCATTTCTGGAATGGTTGGCATCTCTGAAACTGGTGAAAAGGCAAAAAGTGGATGTTGCAAACGAAGATTGACAGGATTTGGTGCCAGTTGCTCTATCCAAGGGGAGACTCTTGTCTGACTTCCATCTTGGCAAGCAGACAACCTTTTAGCCTGTTTACTGCTAAAACAAACTAAAGCCATAGTAAATGTCTTTTTTCAGCTTGGGAAGACTGGATTTGCAAGTAAGTGAAAATTCAGTGTGCTCTTAATGTATATTATGATCTGATAATGTATTTGAAGCAAAAACACAACAATAAGTGTTTGTGGAGCCCAGTGTCTCATCTGTGTTGATGCAATGCTGTATCCCCCTGTATTTGACTTGCAAAAACTTTCACATGTAACTTAAATATTGCTGATGCTACCACCATCTTTGCCAGTGATACCTATGCCTCACAGTGCTAATGCAGGTCACACAAAAATACAAAAGCTTAACAAATTACATCCATAAATATTGTTACCTGGGCTGGGGGATCTGGGAACACCTTATCATCTGGAGGAGGGGGAGGTGGGGGCAAAGCAGGCACAAAGGTCTGAGGTTGAGTGACAATCCCAGATTTTGCGATGGATGTTGTAACTGTGGTTTTTGTTGCCGTGGCAGATATTGTGGTGTCCACAGGAATCCATTCCTCCTTCATCCGATGAACACTGCCACTAGACACAGGAAACTGAATTCGAAGCTGTGCAGATTTTTCAGCTCTTTCTGCTGGAGTCAAGACTGGTAACTGTTTTGCATTCTGTCAATTTTTCAGAAGAGATTTATCAGCAATAATATTCTAGCACCATGGTATTTTGTCACAATCTTGACACATACACTTTTTATACTTCAATTTTGCCACTAAAATGACTGCTAACTACTTTCATCCAAAATAAGAACATGTGGGCTTTAATACTTGATATTTAATTTTTGTTTGAACAAGAGTACCATGAATCGCACATACCCCCACCCCATGTTTAATATTCTTCTATGCAGGTATTAGTAGGGTATAGCTGCTTTAGAAAAAGATGTTGCGATGTCATTGCATTATATCCGGGTATCCCTCAGAGATACAAGTCAACAATCAATATGGCGGAATATAGTATAGCAGAACTAGAAACAACTAGAAACAATTACCTAGTTAAGTACCTAATTACAACTACCACTACCACCACCAACAACAGCAACAATCTAGTACTTTCCTAGTCTCTCTCTCTCTGTGTGCTATATTCATCATCAAATCATTACTCAACACAACATAAACAATATCATCATCATCATCATCACCATATCAACACGTATCATCAACATCACAATCATCATCACCAAAATCAGCATTTAACAATGAACAAATCATCATCATCACTAAACATGTAATCAGGACAACATAATTCCTATGTGATTTTGCTACCATCATCATCATCGTCATAACCAACATGATCATAATGATGTTGCTAAAACAAAAAATCAATAATGTAAGGGACCAACCATTTACTTTTCCGAGGGCTCTATGTTTTTTTTAAAAAAATTCTGACCCTCAAATAGCTTGGAAAAAAAAAAAAATCTTGCTCTGATTTGCAAAAAATCTAAATCCATCATATTTTCTTGAAATTTTTTTTTTTCTTGAGATAAAAGAAAAAACCCGATATCTTCGTCCGAACATTAAATAGTTGGTCCCTAACTATCGGTACTTGGCCAAAATTGAGTGTATACATATTCCTTTATGGAGGTTAACAACATATGGAAATTAAATAGATAAAACATAATTATTATGTCTTTTTTTCAACTTACTAATCTGGCTGGTAATTTAGAAAGGGTTGTTTTAAGATTGGCAACATTGTGGAAATCATCAACTGACATGACATCTGCGCACGTGGATACGATCTTCCTTTTCAACGCATTTTAGTCTCTTCATCAGAGATATACTTAATATTAAAAAACTGAACACCCTCTGATCGTCTGCATGTTTTTTCGGGACATGCTCCCATTGCACAAGATTGACGCACCATTGTGTAAATTGTACTATGGCCGCCATCACTTAACAGGCTTGAGGCAGCTGCTCACAAATTTTGTGCTGTTTTTCATGATATATGTGTTCACTGACTCTCTACGTTACTGAGTTCATCATGCAATGGCTGTTCTGTTGGAATGTGTTTCTTCTTTTGGAAATGAGAACTATTTGATTTATTCTCAGTCGTCTTGCCCCACTGCTACAACCGCCTTCGTTGTTGAACATACTGCCATCACGTGATACTGGCCAGTCCTTTATGCATTGGCTGTTCTGTTGGAATGTGTTTCTTCATCTACTTCTTTTGGAAATGAGAACTATTAGATTTATTCTCAGTCGTTTTGCACCACTGCTACAACCGCCTTTGTTGTTGAACATACTGCCATCACGTGATACTGGCCAGTCCACCTGCAGTTTGCTAACCTCCTGAATATGGAAATTCATTAGGTGGCAGCCTGATTATTCTTAAAGATTTCAACTTTCACTTTGACTGTCCTGAAAACCCATACACATAAAAACTCCTAGAATTCATTCACATTTTCAACCTCAAACATTCAGTTAGCCAACCTACCCATAACATGGTCACATTTTAGACTGCATGGATTCTTCATAGACCTGATAATAATATTCTACAGTCTTCATTGGTGTCCCACGAACTTGCATCAGATCACCTCTGTGTCATATGCCATCTTGACGTATCAGTTCCAAACTCTCCATCTTTGTTAGCTACTAAGAGCAACCTCTGTATGATAAATAGAACCCAACTGATGCATGACATCCAAGCAAACCCAACAACTTTGTTACCTCCTATAGCAGAACAACTTGAAAAGTGCTTGCGGTCATTGCTAGACAAACATGCCCTAACAACCAAGTGCAGAGTATCCATTCAGAAGTGTACTCCATGGTATAGTAGTGTTAGAGATCACTAATCTGTTAAAAGAGAATGCCATCAGGTGTAGAGGCTTTGGCTTTCATCCGGTCTTACTATTCATATGTAAATCTATGAAGTCGCTAAGAAGAATGTCACAAACACAGTTCATGCAGCAAAATCAGCCTTCCTCAGTACCAATATCACTGAAAGTTCCAACTACAAAGAACTCTTCGATATTACTAACAAGCTAATGCCAAGGAACAAATGTACACTATTTCCAATGACCTTCTTTCCGGTCAACCTTCCAGACCTGTTTGCAAATTTCTTCTGTGACACAGTGCAAACCATTAGAGCTCAACTTGACAACACAATTTCAATTGACTCATTGTCACCACACAGTTGTGATACAGAATTTCAAAGGCAACCTTTAACAGCATTTCAGCCTGTCTCAATGGATACATACAATCCTGATGAAGAGTGCCCCAAAGTCATGTAAACTTGATCCGAGTCCTACATCACTGCTGCTTGAGTGCTTAGATTCAATATTGCCTTCACTAACCAATGTTATATCTTTCTGTCAACAATCATCCCTTCTCTGGTCACGGCTTGCAAGGTGAGCTGAAGTGCTAACTCCTGTGCTGCCAGCATGGTCAGCATGGTGGGGTTTAAGCGAAGAATATTGCAATAGAATCTCTTCTTATAAGATCACAGTTGTGAGAAGTTGTTCGGGCATTCATCATCATGTTGTGCACTGTTCTGTTGACAACTTTGGCAATATGGTATACTGATTCCTGAGCGTGGTCACTCCCTGCTTTCTCAGCTATGCAAAAGATCATGATGTTCCTGACTAACTTAGATGTGGTGTGAAATACCTGTCTATTCCACTTACAACTGAGGGGAGCAGACATGTTAACAACAGTAATGTCTTTATCTAGACTAGGCAGATCCAAGTGGTAAGCATCAGTATATGACTTGTACCAGCAAGGTCAGAAAGTTGCTGGCAATTGACTCAGCGAAATAAAGGACCCTGAATTAACAGGGTTGCGAATCTTATCTGAGAGATGCCCGGTAATTTCAGCAAAGATACTGAAGGACAGATGTTCATCTACTTCATCAATGTCCAGTGAGGCCTTGATTTCATATGTGGTATTCATGCCAAAGGAGGGCATTGAGACCAAGGCAACATTTATTAGATCTCTTCGATTGCCACCTTAAAACTGAACTCTGACCTTTTGATTGTCGGATCGGATTGTTCAGGTAAGTCCATGTCGTCCTCCTCATTGACAGGGTTTTGTTTCTCCTCCTGTATGCTCTGTGTCTAGAGATATAATATAACATTCCGTATTGTAGTAATGATTCTGCGTTGTCACCATATGTAATATTGGCCCTACCTGCTGGATATGTTAGTAGCGCTGGCAGTATTATGTCCTGCACGGAGCATTGTCTGGCTGAGGGATGTTGGTGTGGGGCGGTCAATGGAGCTAATAGATATGGTGAGTCTGGCTGGACAGACAGATGGAAAGCCAGTGCAGTCTGCTGGTAGAAGCCTGCCATTGCTGTTGGAACTGTCAAGCAATGTGCACTTCGCCAGTCTGAAAAGATCGAGTCATACCTGCCAAAGCCGTACAATGATTAGGTGGACAGCTGGACCAGTTGGTCGGCAGCCATAACGGGGTATGGTGTACGATATGTCATTTTGAGGGGAGGGGGTAAAACTAATTTTAATGATGTAATACTTAACTGTTGCTATTGTGTAGCTGGCTCTTTTCAGTTGTCTAAAAAATCTCCTTAATCATAACCTAGTGAGGAAGCAACAAGAGATCTGGTCGATAGTTAGCCCCACAAAGGGAGAGGAGACAGGGGACCCAAAGGCAGGTGGTACCATGTTAGTCTGATCTGTATCAAACTCATGCGAATCAACCAGAACAGAAAGGACGTCTTCGTCCCTCTCTCACTCCTGGGAGGCAGGAGTATGCGACCCAATGTCTCTCTATTGTTGGGGGAGACTTGGGTGTAAGAGGAACTTGAACTCGTCGACAGCCTTTAAGACAGTACTTGTATTGTGCGTATCATCTGCGAAACTAATAAAGCTTGTGTAGGATCATTTGCTGGAATTTCAACGGGATAAGAAATAATAGTTGTTGTAGGTGCCATTCTAGGTATCTTTGCTGGGGATAGAGGCAGCATTTCAATGTCCCCCATAAAACTCGCTAACGATTTCAAATCTGAGTGGATACTTAACACTTTGTGTTCAGACAATTTTGAACATGCCCTTTTTTCTCAGCCCTTCAACAGCCTTTTTAAGACATTTAATCATACATCTTCAGTAAATAAAGAACAAATGCTGTATGGGTGTGATGATGTACATTTCATGCAGGAAAGGCACATTTCATGATTATCCTTAGCAACTTTATAGTGCTTGCATTTTTGCCACTTGCTTGACATCTCTGAAATGGTAGACAGAAAAAACAAGTGCATAAAAAAAAAAAATTCAATTAGGCAAACTTGTGTTTCTGAAATGGCCTATGAGAAATGCATAATAAACCAAAATTTAAGAGCACAATACAAATACACTGGTGAAAACTACATGCGTGTGTTACCAATCGATATCACGTGGACAATAAGAACTGATAATAAATGTGAATAAATTCACTGGAAAAGACACAAATGTTGTATACACCAGGAATATCAACCTTTTGACTTACTACACCACTGAAAAGAAATGCTGGATTGTCCAAAATTATGATAAACTGCAATGGATTCTCAGACGCTCTGTTAACAGTTTGAGTGAAATTTTAAACAGGTGGCCACCTAATGTGGACAAGGGAAGTTAATCTGAAAGAGTTACTTCTGTCTGTCTATATTATATATAAACAGAAAAATGTTTTTTGTCTTTCAGGGTCGGCTGGATTCAGAGGTAGCAGAGGTTATTTCCTAATGTTAATGTAACTGAGTACTGTATTTGACAGAGAAACAGAAGTTTGAAATATTTGCAACACTTATTTTTGCTGCTACTAGATGAGGATGAATTTGCATGCCAAATGATGGAATGATATTTGGTTTCTGAACATACAATGTTTGGTATTTGAGCCGTAAGACTACATCATATGCAGGATTCGATGAATTAGAAGATAGTTTGGTAGTATACTGAGGAGCCAATTTCGTTCGTCTGTGATAAAGTCATGGTTTGTTTGCCCAACATAGAGGATTTCTGAAGGGGAAGTTCTAAATGAATCCAGACAAAGTCTAAGTCCCAGACTGTGACTCGGATCAAGCATCTACAGATAAAATGTACAGTCCGATTTGTACACAATCGAGCCATAGTCAAATTTAGATCTTACTAAAGACCTGTATAACTGAAGCAAGACCTTCCGATTGCAATCCAATCTATGTTTTGCCACAACTCTGATTAAATCAAGGACTTTTTACATTTGTCACTGATATACCTAATATATGCAGAACAAAAGTTTTTATGGTCAAAAATAAACCCTAAAAATGTGTACTCCTCAACAAAGGAATAAGACAACCATCAAGATAGAGCTTTGGATCATTATGAATTTGATGTAATCGACAGAAGTGTATATAAACTGTTTTAGATTTCAAAAATTTGAACCTGTTTTCTTCTGCAAATTTTATAACTCTATTTAAAGCTTATCTGTAGTTGACGTTCAATAGTATGAATACTCTTTGATCTATAGCAGATCAAAATGTCAACATAAAATAATGAGCAGAGTTCCTGGATTACGGCATTTTGCTACGCTGTTAAGTTAGATAATAAATAGGGTGACTGTCAATATACTGCTCTGAGGTACACCCATCTCTTGAGGATAGCTTTCAGGTGCTGCCCACCTTAACTCTGAAATTTCTATCTTTCAACAAAACTGGAGATAAAGCTAGGCAAGCGGCCCATTAGACCTAGGTTAAATAGGTCATTGATAATGCCATACTTCCATGTGGTGTCATAAGCTTTCTCCAAGTTGGAAAAAATGGCAATTATATGTTCTTTCTTGATGAAAACTTCTCTAATAAATGCTTCTGACAAAATAGTCTATTGTGCTTCTCTGACATCTGAATCCACATTGAATGTCCGATAGTAGTTTGTTGGATTCAAGATACCAGAGTAATCTATCATTTATCATCTGTTTCATGGTTTTTGTAAATACAGCTTGTTAATGATAATGGACTACAGTTGGAAGAGTCACTATGGTCTTTTCCAAGTTTGGGTACTGGTATCACTGTTTTGTGCTTGCCAAGACTGTGGGAAATAGCCAGTTTCCCATATTTTATTGAAAATCTTGAGCAGTGTATTGAGAGCTGTATCAGTAAGTATTTCAAAAGTTGACAGTGGATATCATCTGGTCCATGGGCTTCATAAAGAGTCTTGTAACTCTCTGAGAGTGAAAAGTTTATTGTAATCTTCAGCAGATTTGAAATTTATAGGAACCTTTTCTCTCAGGTTTTTGACAAAGTCTTTTTTAGAATAATTCTCTTGTGAGGAGTTTTTTGAGAATGTATTTGCCAATATATGAGATTTCTGGTACAGCTGTGACTATTTTGTCAGATTTCATTAAAAGTTCAATACATCTGCTTTTATTTTTCCCAGTGATACTTCTTACAATATTCTATACTGATTTAATAGAGGAGCAAGAGCTCAGCCTACAGCTATTGGATCTCTAGAGCTATAGGATCTCATAGTGTTCCTCTTCGTCTCTCTAATGGTATGATTATAGGTCGGTATATATAGCATTTATTGATTTTCAATTGTTAGATTGGCATTGAAATGTTTAAGGACGTTTTCCTTTCCCTGATGGCATCTTTGCATGCATGATCAAACTGTAGTTTAGAAATCACAGACATTTTTAGTACTGTATCCCCAGCAACATCCTGAATATCTTTGTAAATAGGGGAACTGGATCCACTGCATTGTCAAAACAATCAGCTGTCAGAGATGACTTGCAGAGGGATTTAAACGTTTCCCAATCTGCCTTGTTAAATTTCCAACTCTGCCCGAGCCCTTGAGATTTGGGAATATTATTTCTTAAATATATTTAAAAATTATCACTACCGCATACATCATCACCAGCTTCCCAAAAGAAGTCAAGTAAACCAGTTACTACAAAGGGAAACAATAAACAGAAGCACTGCTTGCTGAGCAAGGCATAAAAACCTTCAAAATTAGCAGCATGAAAGCAAACAAAATAACTCAAATAATGCAAGGACTGGGGAGAAAAACACTTAATCGACATAAGAAAGGTATATGATTTTCCGAAACGTTGAAAAATGACAATGAAGGTGAATTTTTATGAGTGACTTGGCAAACGTGTACACTCACAAAGTCCAAGAAAAAAGACAAACATATTATGTATGTTGGCTATGACTAAAGAATCAGACTGGGATCATGTTCTTTTCAATTCTGGGCCTCTAATTACTAACTGGAGGAGGGAATATTTAGCTTGGACTGGGGACTTCACATCCCAGAAAAGGTAGCATTTCCAATAGCAGCAGCTTATTGCATTACTGATATTAAAGTAAAAGTTTTGTACAGAAACAATTTTTCTTCTTTGTCACAGTGACCTTGATCTTTGACCTTTTAACCCCAAATCAACAGGCTTCTTCCTTACCCCAAGCTCAAGCCATCCACAAAGTCTGGTCCAGGTTTGTGATGCTGAACCAATGTTATTGTGTAGAAACCATTTATCTTCTTTCAGCCACAGTGACCTTAACCTTTAACATTTTGACCCCAAAATTGATAGACTTCTTCCTTAACCCAAGTGCAAGCCATCCACAAAGTTTCACAAATGTTGATGGTGGAGAACTTGAGTTATTGTGCAGAAAACAAAATTCAAAAGAGATGGATGGCTGGATGGACAACATCATAACATAATATGCTCTACCTTATAGAGACAAAAAACTGCATGGTTGAATTTTTGTACATCTCTCATGTTTTGGAAAATCTTCAATTGGTTTTTTGGGGTTTTTTTTGGCAACTATTGATAATTCATTTTTGTCTGTACTTACATTGTACAGAACATTGTCCATTGGGTTTAAAATGTGTGGTTTGTAGTATTCATCAAATAAAAAAAAATTGGTACACCATGAAAAATAGTGAATTCTCTATCTGTCCAAAACAATTATTATTTCAGATTTGCCAAAAGCATTTCCAATTTTTTTAAAAATTTACCTGAGCTTAATTCTGCAATTTGAACTCAAGACTCTAAATTTTAAGATTTTAATGCAAAAAATCTTTGCTTAGAATAAAGATATAAATAACAAAATTTACAAATTCTCTTAGCACTATTAATTCAGTGTACACTGCTTTTGGAACCTGTGAGACAAAAAACAATTCAATTTTTGGCTGGTCGAGTGTTCTGTGTTCCTATTATTGACTCCCATCCCTTGGGGCTATCCCAGTTAGAACCATTCATTGTCATCTACTTACCCTTGTGAAACATCACATCAAATATGATCACCCTCTCTCAATCAGGGCAGCCAGATTTCAAGTTATAAGGAGAACTGACTGACCAATGGACACAAAGACACATGGACTGATCCCAATATATCCACCAAGGTCTTGATATGAGAGTACTTACCCTGATGTCCATGACAATATTTGCATGTTGCTTCATTTTGAATGGATGATGAATAAGACTGTCTTCCTCATCGGACTTGGCAGCTGCCAGACCCTCATCCCCTGAGGAACTTAAATTCTCGGATCCAGTCTTGGACTCTCTGGATGCAATACGTTTGCAGAAATCTGAAACAAGGACATGAACAGTAAAGGTAACATAAGTGTATGTTTGCACAGGAATAATGTAATTGTATAGGTTATACATAGTGGATAGTGCTGTGGCAGTACATTTGTTTGGCACTCCGCAATCGTAAAATTAATTGATCCCAGGTTTCTGCATGTGCAAAGGTAGGTCTTCCATCAATCAAGGTAGGTCTTCCATCAATCATGGTATTTTTTATCTTGAGGTTCTCCAGTTTTCTGCACTTTAAAGGACTTCTTCAACTTGAGTGCACACCCAAACTCTTCAACTTGAGTGCACACCCAAACTCTTCAACTTGAGTGCACACCCAAACTCTTCAACTTGAGTGCACACCAAAATCTTCAACTTGAGTGCATACCCAAACTCTTCAACTTAAGTGCACACCCAAACTAAAATTCTGACAAAAGCTTACAATAAACAAACTAATTGCTACACATGACATTTCAAAGTAGCAATACATTTAGGTACAGATGTCTGTTAATTATATATATAATTTTCAGTTTTGCACCTTGAGTGTGGGATTGCGAGTTTCCTGCACTTTTTGTCTTATATCCCCCAAATCTTGACCTTGTGTGCACCACCCAGTTAGGAAATAAATTCAAAAATACACCTAGAACTGTTCATTAGTGGATGTCCATTGATGTCTATGTTGGTGCTAGCAATGGCCAAGGTTGCTAAAGGTGATAACAACTGTAGGATGGCAATGAATATCCCTCGTAAAACAATGTATATGACAATGAAAACATTCAAGATTTGTGGTAGTTGGCCAAGTTGCACCGTAAAACCTATGACGCCAGCTAGTGTAACATATTTTTTGAGGTTAAAGTAACATTTAAAGCAAGGAAGATTTAATTTATTTTCAGGCTGAACTGATGACAGAAGAGACAAAATTTATGTAGCTACACAATCTGTCATTTAATGAATGATTTATTAATTTGAAGAAAAAAAAAGTAATTAAACAAACATGGGTATTTACTATACTAAATGCTCATACATTATGAGTGAACACTACAGTTAAATGACAGCAAGATCTGGAAAAGAAAATTCCATGGTGCAGATCATTTCAGGTTAACCAGATATTCAAACATCATAATGTTTTCATTCGTTACCTGAGCACATGATAAAATGTTTATTGCAGTAATACAAGTGTCCAAGAAAAATATTATAGTTCAGTGCAGATGACAAAGTTAAGGTGGCAAAACTGTCAAAGCAAATAAGATTATCTCATTTATTTGGAGATGGGGGACACATTGTCCCCTGCCTTTGAGATCCTCTGTGCAACACCATATTTTCTAATAATTTAACAAATGCGAGAGCTATGACATAGGTAATTTTGAGACTGAATAAGCATTCAAGTTGCAGTTTTATGAATACAGGGCCAGAGCTGTTAAAAAGTATGTTGAAAACTGTCTATAATGTACACTCAAGGAAAACCTGTATATAATGGACATTTCAGTAAAGCCTGTCTGTAACTGCCCTCCCAGGCAACCTGTCAATAATGGAGACTCGCAAGAAACATGTCTGTAACAGATACTCCAGAGAAACCTGACCATAACTGCACTATAGTGAAACTGGTATATAATTTTGTTGGCTGGAAAAGAACTGTCAGCCGAATTTCCAAAAAAGCAGATATTGGTAAGACTTTATTCATATAAAGCTATTGTCAGAAAAATATATCAAGGTATAGACCCTATATCAGTAAATTTGAGGCCAAGCAGTACGAAGAGAGATTATTAATGAGCTCCAAAGAGTGATTTCATTCTGGCATGAGGATGAAGCAGATGATGACTATTGACAGTTCTGCCAGACAGATCAAGATATACTGTACTATTAAAAATAACATCTCCAGACTCCTAACATATGTCAAGCTGCTTCAAGTTTTATAGCTAGAAGCCATTTTAGGATTAGCATATGATCTATGGATGGATGCAGTTTGGAGGACAAATTATCATTTCCACAAATCCAGCTGAAGTAGAGTAATCTACAACATTATGAAGCTTCTGAATGAACTGGGAAGGTAGCATGTTGTGTTGCTAATAAAGGTCCCACCACCCAATGGCTTGGACAAAGTCAGTTAGGGAGCAGATGCGTTCGACTGCTATGCTAGTGGTGACCACCCTAACCTTGTCAGCCAATATGTGTAAGGTATTAATCTGGTCTTCGGTTAGTTCCTTGTAGGCTAAGTAGATAACCCATCGAATCCTGGACGACAGAGCCTGAGCGGAAAAATTGTTCCTTCCTTCTTGAGTGGTAACAAGAAGCAAGATCTCACTCTTCTGACCGACTTAGCCTGCTTCAAGTACAACTATAGAACCCTGATGGTGTCTTGCAGAAACCCCTGATAGAAAGAGTCCAAAGAAGACAACAGTTTCAAGGCAAAGGACTGATTCTCCATGAGTTTGAGCCTGGCAATTAAAGCAGGAGCTGTTATGAGAGAAACCGAACCATCATGACGGAACTGGCAGATGGCAGATAGTTCAGTTAAATTGATAAGGCATGTATCTCAATGATTCTGCCGACTGTAGCTAACGTGACTAGGAAGCATGTCTTGAATGAAAGACGAGCCATGGAGGCTCTGGACAGAGGTTTAAAGGGTGCCTTATTCAACCAAGTCAAAATCTACAAAAAAGTTTTTGCAACAGCCAAGGCCTTTAGTCGAGACAAGTCGAAATTCACAGGAAGGTCAGAGAGGTATTTGTTCTAGCCCATATCCTCCTTCCATGATGGTGGAACATGTCTTAAAACATGGGACAGTAGACATTAATTGCGATCAGAGCCAATTTCTCATCAAAAGGAGGAAATAAGCTATTTGTGGTACTGAGGCTTCTAAGGGAGAGACATGTTTCTGCTCTTACCACTGGAAGAAAACTCTCCATTTCCTTCATAGTTTTTCAAGCTGGTGGAACTTCTTGCTCAAGCAATTCTGTCCACCACTTGTTCATAGAACTTTTTCTTTCTAATGGCTTGTTTGACATGACCCAGGCATGCAGGTTCAAAATCTCTGGGTTTGGATTGAAAAACTGCACTCTCAGTTGTTTCAGCTGGTGAGATGGCAGGATCTCCCTCTGAATCTCTACTGCTAGGTTCAATCATTTGATCCACGATTTTTCACACTTGAGGGATGCAATCAGGATTAATCTTCTCAGATTCCCTCACTTCCTGCAAGACTTGGGGAATCAGAGGGAATGGAGGCAAGGCATATGCAAGTTCTGTGGCTCTGGGTTAGGACAGAGAACCTGCATGTGCATCTGTTCCAGAAGGCAGAACTGTCCTGGGAATCTCTGCTACTAGATGGAGGAGGTAGGTGATCTATGATTGTTCCTGCTTGAGGGGAGTAATCAAGGTTAGTCAGCACTCAGAATCACTCATTTCTGCAAGACTTTGGGAATTGGAAGGGCAATTACAAAGGAGTGCTTGTCAAGTCCATTCCAATTTAGGGGAAAAGGGAATCAGCCGTCAGGTTTTCTGATCTGTGACTGGCAAGACATTGGTCAGTAGCCTGGCATTCTACCTCAGTGCAAGGTCTGTATGGGTCAACCCCAGCAGGTACAGATCCGGCTGATGACTGAGGGGTAAAAGGACCATGCAGTATGGATCAGCTGATTCCATTTGGATGATGAGTCGCTTGGAACTTGAACCTGCCAGGGGTGTGACAGACATTAATGTGGATTTGTTGATGAGGACACCACTTTTGGAAATCCCAAACGGGAAGGCTAAGGTCTTGGGACTTAGTTATTCCTTGCCTTTTCAAGTACTTGACAACAGTCAAGGTGAAGGGAAGATGACAACAGTCAAGGTGAAGGGAAGAAGGAGTGCCCATTTCAGATAACATCTCTTCTGCCACAATTGAAAGGTATTCGCTATGGCCTTCATCTCCTGGGGGTTGATATGCATGGAACACTCCTCAATTGAAGGGAGGACAGGAGGTGAGTACTGCAGCCAGTCGTGCTGGTGTTGGCGCAGATGTTAATTCCTAGTGATTGATCTTTTAGCAAGATACCTGCTGTGATATGGAAAAGGTTCCCCCGTTTGCTTAGATGGGACCTCATATAGTCAGAAGCTTTGTTAACTAGGTCTGGTAGTCAAAGTTTTGACTGCCACTAGGTTAGGGGATGAATCTGTGGAGGTCTTGTTAACTGGTGGACCACGGCAAGAATATTTATGGCTGCATTGAGAAGACCCAAGAGGCAAAGTAATTCCCAGGTTAAGATTCGACTCTCCAAGCTTAGGAGGAACACCAATCAGGTGATCCTTAAAAGACTCTCTAGAGGGAGATAAACTCAAAACAGGAGCGTTTTGAATCTCCTACTCAGATGAATGAAGAGCTGGGACAGAATGAGATAGGATTTGTCCTTGTTGTCAAGGAATCTGAAAAAAAGCAAAAATGAAACAATATGTATGTATAGGGTTTAATGGCATGTCAGCACAATACTAGCTATATGGTGTCGAGTAAAAGTTAGGTTCCTAAAATGTAAAGATAAAGAATTCACAAAAACTATAGGAAGATAAACCCTTCTAAATAAATGTAAACATTTAGGAAGATAAACCTGTCTCAATAAATGTAAACATGCAAAAGAAGGGGGGGGGGATTTCATGCCTTGCTACAAAGGGATGATTGTTCTGTGTGTTTGGCCTGTAATATTTTCCTCCTGAACAGCATTGGGGACCAATTTCAGGGTATCTGTGTTTAACATGGGTACCTGAATGTGTTGACTGAGAGAGCTTTGATCTTGATGGGCCCGAAATAAGATCCTGGTGGAGTTGTGCTGTGAAGGAACTTGACCACTCTTTTTCGGAGGAGAGTGTTTATTTCTAGCAAGAGCCATTTGTTGGCAGGGCAGGATATTCCCAGTTAGTAGTGAAGTGTTGAAGACTTCCTCTCACTGGGGTAGCAGAAAAAGGGCACCACATACATGGCATCATTTTCTGCATGAAGGCTGCCAGGCAGAGATGCTGGGTCAAAATGGATGTTATCTCCTAGAATTATGTCCTGGCTCACTTGGCTGGCACAAGGTTTACACCTGTTCAGTTGCATCCTTTAATAGATTTCACAGACTGTATGATCGAAGTGTCACTTACAGAGCCCAAGCTTAGTCTCCACATAAGCACCCGCATATGACAGTAAAGACGAGGAATCAGAGTCGGATATTTACGATGACTAGACGACAATGGAGGATTTCAGAACTTTACTTGGTTACTCAGATGATGAAGATGAATTCTTGGATTTTGTACTAGATAATATTAAATAGTGACATTTATAGGATACAGTGAATCACAAAAATTGTGGACTCGGTTTATTTGTAAGACTTGGGGAATTAACATATTACAGGATATTGTGAATCTAATCCTTTCAGGCTACTATTTTTATACCAGTATGTGACCTATAATTGAAATCATGAATTTAATAATATAAATGGATTTAAAATGTCAAGCATTATGGATTTCTATAGACTTTATGACACAAAGATGGACAAAATGTAAGTTGTAAATTTATTTGTGACATATTCCACTAAATAATATAATTTTATTTTACACTGGTTTTGTCTTTTTATTTTTCCTATCTATATATTTATCTATCCAGTTTGGGTTTTTTATTTTTCCAAAGTACAACTCTGACTCACTGATGACAAGTCACCCCTTCAGATGGATCTGTCTTGCAAAATACACCCCGACTTATAGGAGGGTCAAAGAGAAATGAGCTTTTTGCAGTCCTAAAAGGGTGGGGGTGGGGGGTGGACTTATAGTTGAGTCAGTTTATAATTGAGTATATATGGTACCAGGAAGACAGATCACTGTTCGCAGTCCTGGTGGTAGATGGCGTAGGTCACGGCTGTGCCAGAGCTGGAGTCATGGTCTGGAGCTGTCTGATATCTGGTGCCTATCGAGAGAAGGATCACCATAGCCAGTACCAGGGTCTGTATAAGGTGATAGAATGTCCAGGACTGATCCATGTGGGCTGCCATACCATGTCAGCACTGGCCAGGTAGTCTGTGCTATAATGGAATGCTCTGGTTGTGGCAATGTAGACTAGGTATATTTGGAAAATAGATCACCATACACAGTCCCTGAAATCAAAGACATAAGTTGAGGCTGTGTGATCTGCAGTCTGTGTTGGTGGCATATCTACTACTGGTCCAGATGGACCACTGTACCATGTCAGTTCTGACTTGATAGGTAGTGCCATGAAGCTCTGTTCTGCCTGCAGAAAGGTCATGGCAAGGATTGCCAAAATTTCTTTAGAATGGGCGAGCTTTCCATCTTATGGGATTCAGTCAAAATGAAAATGTCAATGGCAGCAAGACTGATGGTATCTGTATGGCCTGAGTTACACTGCACACAATTTATACAGGTAGAATTATCTTCAGCCAGTTGAATTAATTTGCACCCCATACACCTATTCCTGCCCACTGTGCAATCTGATTAAAATCCGATCTCAACAGTCCTACATGGAAATCTGATGGACACCAATAAGAGGTCATATTCTGTTGACCTTGTTGTTCAGCAATCAAATCATAACTTTCAAAGTTTTGAAAGTGACACACGTCATTCAGAACATATAGTAGTACATGTACTCCTCATGTATTATGACCTGGTACATATCTGAAGAACAAACACTTCCAAGCATGACGACAGAATGATATGCACATGTTGACCTTATGTCAATAACGTCAGTCAAGTTTCAAGGCAATTCATTAAAAACTGGGGGACTACTTGCACACACAAGAATTATCACACATAGTATATACATTTAACACCAAAAAGGGGGCGTAACTCTGGAAAAATGTATACGAGCATGATGACAAAATGAGAAGTGCATGTTGACCTCATGTCAATGATACTTATCAAGTTTCAACACAGTCCATGGAAGAATGCAGGACTAGTTGCACACAGAAGAATCGTACATAGTATAAACATTTAACACCAAAAAGAGGCATAATTCTGGAAATACAAATCAAAACGTCATGAGAGAATCATGTGCATATGTTGACCTCATGGCAATAACATCGACAAAGTTTCAACACAGTCCATGGAAAGATGAGTAGCTGCACACACAAGAATTTAGGTATGTACATACAGGCAGACAGACAAGCCTAACACAACATGCCCCTGCCATGGTGGGGGCATAATAAAAATGTGGAGCTGGTCATGATATCATGTATTAGTCCATGGAGCAACCTGAATTCAGACTCCACATTTTGGTAGCCCCCTAGGCTCCAAGAAGATTTGTTGGCCACTAACATTTAATGTATTTGATGATGTCCTTTGTGTTTCTAGCAGGGCACAACATTAATTTTTATGATCACTTGCCCAGTCTGGCCAGTTCTCCCAAACTGAACTTGCCCAAACCAAGTTTATTACTTGTCCACACCTACATGTATTTCACCTCAAAATGAAAGGGAAAAAAACTACAGCATTTTTTAGTATTATTTATTTAATTGTAAAATAAACAAATCTTTAATTAGATCACACTTAAGTCGGCAAAATTAAGCACGTGTTCAAAAACCAAACAGGCAGTGTTAAAGCAAACAAACAACTTTGCCGCTGTGATTTATTAAATTTCTAAAAACAATGTTGAGAGCTCCAACAATTTGTGGGCATCCAGTTTTAGCTACAGCTGCTAAGCTAGATGGAGATGAATAAATATCCCCAGTGTAAGAACAGCAGACAGTCTTCTTTTGTTTCAGGCAATGTCTCATATTTTTTCTGTGATGACTCATAAGCGGTGCTGCATCCATGGGATTTTATTGAACCA
Source organism: Margaritifera margaritifera (assembly GCA_029931535.1). Taxonomy (NCBI): domain Eukaryota; kingdom Metazoa; phylum Mollusca; class Bivalvia; order Unionida; family Margaritiferidae; genus Margaritifera; species Margaritifera margaritifera. The sequence goes on from JAQPZY010001460.1 coordinate 392,848, forward strand.
TGTCTAAATACACATGTTCCACTAGCAAAACTGTAGCCAGAACTGCTATTGTAAGCACTATCCACTTCAGCAAAAACTCTCTTCCACACTTTTTCCTTTTGTACTCAAAGTGACTTCTCTACCTTGACCTCTCTCTTCTGAACCCCATTCTTTTCTCTCCTTTGATGATGAAAATCCAACCAAAAACAATAGCATTGTGTTCACATGTAAACAGTCATATGTTGGTTGTACCTAATGTCATAAAATTAGGTTACTCTTTGTGACAGAAAGAAGATAATTTCAACCAGTTTCAAACGGATACCATGAAAACTTATCATTTTGATTAAAAATCTTAATTCAAATCTCTCGTTTTATAGATATATAGATAATTAAATAGATGCTTATGTAATCATGTTCTGGACATGCAAGCCTCTAGTGGATCAGAAAGGTCAAGACAGCCAACTTACAGCAGCAATATTCACTTCATTTTAAGTGAAGAATTGGAAATTTCTACTAAAGAATTGTAATTATTACAAGGGGTATAGGGGTAAAATTTTGTAGAATGAAAAAGATCAAATAATCACTTATCACATAAATCGCTTCACAATTTTAGTCAGCACTTTTCTATTTTGCTTATCAGTAACACCCGAAAATCACTTGACCAGTTGGACAACCCTTTTAGCTTTCACTTGTCCTGACCTCAGTTTTACTTGTCCTGGGCACTTGGGCAAGTGTTCAATTCCAGCCCTGTTCTAGGTATACTAACCTGTAAGTTCCTCCACTGATTTGCCCCCAGCTTTCAATGTGACATCAATCTTTGGTCCCTGACCAGTCTGGGCATTTGCAAGGGCATTTTTACTGCAAGTACAACAACAAATCACTAATAACCCACATTTGAAAGTAACTGTATGTGTAAATTATTTCATTCTTCTGACACCTGTCTGTTTTACATTATAAACACTAACGAGACATTTCCCTTTTATATGGACATTACCCAAACTGCAGATCAAGAGTAGCTACCGTATATACTCATGTATAAATCGATACCAACTGCAAACTGCATAGACCCAGATCTGCCGTCACATAATGCACTGGCAGATCTGGGTCTATGCAGTTTGTAAGGACTAATCAGTAGAACAAACGACATAGACCCTGATCTGTTGGCGCATTATGCGCCGGCAGATCAGGATCTATGTTGTTTTCATTTGGACCTGACTTATACGCGAGTATTTACGGTATTTGTTTTGATATGTGACTTTGTGTGTTTATCCAATGATAAGCCCATGCCTGATGATATTCCCACCCCCATTTTTGCAAACTTTTGGCTAATATTTACAAGGGATATTGTTGTCTGGTAATAAGCCCACTCCCTACTCTTTGACAATTTCATAAGACTATGCCCCCCCCCCCATCGTATCATGGAAAAAATACCGCAAATGAGATGATCAATTTACAGCACAATTATAAAACAATGAATTCTGACACTTAAATTTTGCAAATAACTTCTACTGTCATAAACACAATGTGATATTGTTGCACCTGTATGAGATGGCAAGAGAAAAATGTGCAATTCGAATGATCAGTTTATTATAAAGGGTCCATCTAGATCAGGATTTCAGGTAGAAGTCACTTCTCTTGAAAGAGGAACAGGGCAGTGTCTTGCAGCCTTAGGGAGACATGACCAACCCTGACCAACCCAAACCCAATGCATTAATACAATAATAATACATTGTAATAATCATAATAATAATAATAATAATAATAATAATAATAATAATAATAATAATAATAATAACTGTCTTTAAATATTTTTTACATGTCTAAGATGCAATTTTTTCTTGATGTAGGTTTCACCCACACTGCTGCTAGCATATCATGTGAGGACAAGATTTGTCAATATGGGCATCTTTTGATGATGACCATAACATGTACCAAATTTCAGTGATCCATTAAACTACAAGGGGCCCCGGGTAGACGAGTGGTCTAAGGTGCTCACCTTTACAGATCACTCACATCTCACCTCTGTCCGTGTGGGTTAAAATCTCGGTTCGGCTAACGTGGGTATGTGAGAAAGCTTGCCAGTAGCTTCCTGTGGATAGGTGGTTCTTCCCGGTGTCTTCCTGGATTCTTCCTCCACCAAATATACTGGCTGCCATGAATAGCCTATCATATTGGATGTAATTGGCACCATTCTCATTAAGATCCAACTTAAGATCATTATAAGTTTTTTGGTGACAAGCCCATATCAGTATGACTATCCATTCAACAGGAGTAGCAATAACACAATTTTCAAGATGGCCATTGTACTATCCATTCTGAGTACAAGATTGGCAACATTTTCCCTTTTGTTTTATATGGTATTTCAGCTGACCTGGAGGTGTTTGACACGGGCTTTAAGTAATACGGTATAGACACAATATGGGGACCCCGGGTGGCCGAGTGGTCTAAGGCGCTCGCCTTTACCGATCACTGCCATCTCACCTCTGTCTGCATGGGTTCGAGTCTCGGACTCGGCCAATATGGTCATGTGAGAAAGCTTGCCAGTAGCTTCCCATGGGTTGGTGGTTCTTCCTGGGATTTTCCCGGGTTCTTCCTCCACCAGATATACTGGCCGCCATGTATAGCCTATCATGTGCTGAAAAATGGCGTTAAGCCCATAAAACCAAACCAAACCAAACCATAGACACAATATGCCAATCAAGAAGAGGTATGGTACTGGCAAAAACAAAGAACTGCAATCTGACGGCAGAGTGCAAACAGAAGGCCAGAATTATGGTCAGGTGCCCCGAGTTGTGGGCAGGGCAATGCACCCTTCTGTACCTACCTAACTGGAACACTGTATTGGAAATTTAATTAACAAGCTTCATGTAGATGAAAACCTGAGGACATGCTGCAGCTTGAAATGCTTAAGTAATCTGTCGATATAATAATCAAGAATCTGATGGATCATTATACACTGCAAACAACATGCAATCTTTAACTTGCTGATATCTGGAAAAGCTGAGCCTAAATAACCACTCATTGTCATTTCAGATCTGTATATATGGAAAAACTCTAAAATAAAAAGTATCTTACAGAAAATGCCAAAAAATCTCAGAATATTTTACTATACATGAAAGACTTGTGTTTGGAAATCATAAGCATAGCACATTAGCTTTCTGAATCATAGGAACAATATAGTTGAGAGATCAAACTTTGCCGACAGACATAATTTTAAATCAGTTGACTGGAGAGTCTGGATAGTTGATGTGCCCATAATCTTTGTTTTATTGTATAGTTCTACTTACATTGCAATTTCCCTCAATTTAGCCTTGTCAATCTTCAACCGCAGATCTTCAACTTTTCTCTCTGTAGATCTTGATCTACTGCGCTTCTCTTGAGAGTGCGAGTTACTGCGGGATCTACCGCCACGATGTTCCCTAAATCTGTCTTTGTCAGCCAAATTTCTCCGATAATTCCTTAAGAAAAAGAAATATGTCAAGTCAATAGCATAAGAATTAAATCTATTTAGAAAATGAGGCTCTATATTCTTTAAACTTGTTGCAAGCTATCCTGGTGCTTTAGCAAAATGTCCCCAAATCAGATACAATATTTTTAGTACAACTAGACCACAGAAATTTAGCATGCATTATTTTCCTTTCTCTTTGGAAATCGTTTTGAAAAATGATTCAGTATTTTTTACATTTATATTGAAAGAAAAAACTCTACTGATGATTCAATGATTCTTTCATGTGTCTGATTTTTTATTTGTATTTTCATTCACTAATTTTTTTATTTTTTATTTATTCATTTATTTATTGATTCATTCCCTGTATTTATGTTTTTCTTTTTTTCTTTTATAAAATCAATTCAACAAATCATCATATTCAAAAGAGTACCATCCTACCTAAACAAATGGGCATCAAAGTCTCCAAATCTGTCACTCCGAGGTAATTCACGTTCTCTAGATCTTGATCTTGATCTTCTTTCATCTCTCAATCTGGATCTGGATCCAGATCTGGACCTGGATCTTCTATTTCTCTTGGGACTCTTGGATCTAAAACATATTTACAGACAGACATAACTTGGAGGGCTTAACCATTCATTTAATTTTAAATGGATTACTTATTATTCTAATTCTGGTGATTATAAGTATAAATACTCTGTGCTGCAAGAGTGTGCACCCATAGCTGAGTGGTCTAGAGGGTTAGTCTTGGAAATCTGAAGCCATGGTACTGAATCTATATGTTGGCAATGCATTTTTCTCCTCATATCCTATTATCACGTTCCTAGAGACACCACCATAACAACAACATCATCAACCAATACCCTTGGTTCTAACAGAAAGGTGAAATGATGTACATGCATCTTGCCTGCTTTTATTGAAAAATGTCACATCCAAGCATGCTCCAAGCATGCTACATCTACATGTATATGGAGGGCTTTTCTCAGGATTTTAGTACTGCAAGTTACATCAAAAGTCCAAACCCAGATTTTCATACATTTCTGGTGTCAGGAATTTCTGGAAATTCAAGCTCCTTTCAAGGGCTTTTTAAGGACAAATTGTTTTTCTTCAAGCACTATAATACACTGCAACTAAACTTAGGAAGAATATGTTTATTATGGTGTGAGAGTCGACAAAGTTTTAGATTTAAGTATTTTACTCTCAGACAGAATATTTTTGCTAAGTGCAGACACTAAGGAGGTGTGGAGGTAGGGGTATGGGTGCAGTCAGCCCATCTACATCAGTATGGAAGTTTGCATTCTTATTTATCTGAATTTCTGACTCTTAAAGAGTTTTTCATATTTAAGCCAAAATAATTTAAAATTCAAGCCTACTGTCAACATTTTGCTTTTTTGTGCATTTCACTGTTGCCATGGGATTTCAGAGAACTTTCAGCCACTGATGCAAGATCAATTTTGTTTCGATAAACGCAACACACAGCTATACAGCACTTATGATAATTGCATTTGAAAATAAGCTTCCCATGCAGAGTACTTGACCGAATTTTTTAATCAGCCTAACTGGTGCCATCAACACAACATCCATTCATTTAAACATGGTATAATGTTTACAATCCCAAACAAGCCCGAGTATTAAGAAATGTATAAGCAACCCAACTGGAAGTCTTAATGACTATGTTAAGTGACCCAATATGGAAGTATAATTCCTGGAACATCAAGTTTCTTACTTTACTAGCTGATCATTATTGTTTTCTTGATATGTAAACTGATGGTTTCCAATGAAATGTGTTTGTTTCTAAATTCTAGTATTTTTCAAGGACTACTAAGCATTCTCAAGCACTTTTCCAGTACTTACTGGAGTTGACCTCAAATTCAAGCACTTTCCAAAGCAACCATCAAAATTCAAGCACTTTTCAAGATAACCACCAAATTCAAGCACTTTTCAAGATAACCAACAAATTCAAGTACTTTTCAAGACTGTGCAAACCCTGAAATAAAATCTCTAAACATGGGTACCTACAACTATCAGTGATGTGAGCGTAAAAATTGCAAAAGAGATGAAGGTAGGCCGGGGGGTGTGTGTGTGTGTGTGTGTGTGTGTGTGTGTGTGTGTGTGTGTGAGGGCTACCTAAGATCCCATGGGGTTCAGGGCAACACCTTGGTAGGGGGTCCAGGGGGACAAGTCCCCCAATTGAAATTGAAGTTTGGGCTATTTCAACTCAATAAAATGCCTTTTCCTGATAGTTTTCAACACAATTCTTTTCTGACAAATAAAAAATAATGGACATACAAATCTTTCAACATTAATGAATAGTGAATGCCCCCTTCATCTCTTGAAGTAGAAAAAGTATATGCTATCTACTGAATTCAGGGAGTACAAAGGTAAAAAGACAATAACGATGTTTTTTTTCAGTACACTTCTATACTCTGCAATGCAATAAGAAGAAAATTCCAACAAATGAAGAATCTATTCGATAGCATATGTTACACTAGCCTAGGGGTCCCCAACCTTTTTGTACCTACGGGCACATTTGTGAGTTTATGAGAGAGTGGCGGGCACCAACCAATTAACTTGACCCATTTTTTTTATTATTATTATTATTCATTATAACCTCTTTCACAGGCACACAAAAAACCTTGGCGGGCACAAAAGCGCCCACAGGCACCGTGTTGGGGACCACTGCACTAGCCTTTTCCAGATCTATGTTGTTAGTTCTTTTATCTTGTATTTCACACTAACAACTAGTACTTAACATATGGTACAGAATTCGATGTCATAAAATTTGTGTTACATCTCACACTTTTTTTAAAATTTCAAAGTTATTATAACTTGTCCATGTTACATAATTACAAAACACCGCATAATGGCTATTTATATTATATGAACGGAGATAGTTCATTGTGTGTATTGTGTGCAAAAAAAATAAAAAATAAGGGGGGGGGGAAACAAAAGATGTATTGCAAGACACCAATGAGATATTTCTCAAACAATTTCAACATTATCATTTAAAAATATCCAAATGATGTTGTGATTGTATAATTACAGAGAATGCAATGAACAAATCTTAGTTCTTATATTTAACATATAGGTCAGGATATGGACACTGTAGCCATTAATATGTTGCAGATGTAACAGGACGCCGTTTTTCCTTTTTCCCAATGATTGTGAAATACATCAGATGGCTATCCATATGAATGATCATCAATTTGAAACAATGAAGTTGACATAAATTTTTCACATCCTTATTTTGCAGTTTTATGGGTTTATTACTCTTAAATTGCAAAGATGGCATTTTTGTGTCCACAGTTACATCCAAGACAAAGGTGTTTCATTCCTTTTTGGTCATTTTAAACACTCATGGTCTCAGGACATCATCCAATATCATCAAGCAATATAAGTTGGGTCATTTTTAACCACTTTCTGTTCTTCTTGCAGATGACTAATTAACACACATAATGTGTCTGATGAGAAATGTCATGTCAAACCCACTTATACTCTACAAGTCCCTACTATAATGTACAAAATGATCTTAATATTTAGATAAAATGAATGTAGGCTACTCTTAATGCATGTATTAGGGGAACAACTAAAGGGAATGTGCAAATAAGCAACAAAAGGGACCAAAATGTTAGGCTTGATGGTCAATTAGCCAGAATCCCCAGTGGCTAATCAATAATAAAGAGGCCAGAGTAAACCCTTTTTTTTTGTGCCACAACAGACAGGAATAAAAAATACTCAGGGGCTAGATTATACAGGTTCCACTTTTATATGAACTTTATGATGTTAATTGTCTTTTTACTGGTACAAATTATGTTTTGATAGCGACACATAAGGAGAACCATAAAATCGTAGTTGTCATGTTATTGTCATCATTAATATCTGCAAATCGAACAGTTTTCCGTATTTTAAAGCAATTTTGTTTTCTTTTGCATTTCTTATGTTCAAGTGGATTCAAAGCATAAATTCTGCAGATTTTATTTAATAAACAGAAATAATTCCTTTCAAAGTGTTTTTATTTCAATTTGTGATGTTTAATCATTGTTCAACTTGCTGAAGATTTGTGCATCAATAGTTTTGCATGTTTCAGTTACTGTGTGTGTGTGTGTGTGTGTGTGCACTGTACTGTTGCATTTTCAACTAGCAAAAGTGTATCTGAACTTTAACATGCCTGCATATTGTGTACTTTAATTATTTTTCATCTAGTGTGTTTCAGCTTAACCTTGCCTGCATGATGTAGTGTACTTTCATTTTTAAAATCTAGTATGATTCAGCTTTACCATGCCTGCATGATGTAGTGTACTTTCATTTTTAAAATCAAGTGTGTTTCAGCTTAACCATGCCTGCATGATGTAGTGTACTTTCATTTTAAATATCTAATGTGTTTTAGCTTAACCATGCCTGCATGATGTACATGTAGTGTACTTTCATTTTTAAAATCTAGTATGATTCAGCTTTACCATGCCTGCATGATGTAGTGTACTTTCATTTTTAAAATCTAGTGTTTTTCGGCTTAACCATGCCTGCATGATGTAGTGTACTTTCATTTTTAAAATCAAGTGTGTTTCAGCTTAACCATGCCTGCATGATGTAGTGTACTTTCATTTTTAAAATCTAGTATGATTCAGCTTTACCATGCCTGCATGATGTAGTGTACTTTCATTTTTAAATTCTAGTGTGTTTCAGCTTAACCATGCCTGCGTGTTGTGCATTGCAACTTCACTGTATTGAGCTTGTATAAATTTACCTTTGGCACTTAAATTTGTAGCTTCCAATTTTAACATTAATATTTAGGAAATCCTTTAGATACCTGTGTATGTGTCCATTAACTATTCTCTGTCACGTGCTATGGAGTATATAACATGATGACATGGTAGACAGTGGTTGGGTTTCTTTTGTGTACATGCATATGTAGCATGGCTATTTGGTTTTTTGCACAATTTTTATTTTCTTACTGTTATCCTTATTACGTTGATGTAGTAACATATGGTCATTTACTTTATTAACCATTTCACTCACATAGAGCTTTAATTAATACAATAGGAAAGGAAAAAAGCCCCAAAAGTAACTAAAAAAAGCATACATCTCTATACATGTATTTACAACATAATATCTGTAAGTGTTACATTACAATTCCAATTCAGATACTTTAATATTCTGAAATCACAACTTTAAATTAGATAAATTTGTAATTTTGAATAGATATGATCCTTAAAATTGTGCTTAATGAAAGCATTGTGTGTGTACTTGTGTTATCTAGGTTCCAAATTCAGTTGTTTGCTTAGGTGCATATTTTGTACCAGCTTTCAACATTTGGGTGTATAACCATTATTTACTATTCATTCTTCGTTGCATGTTTTTGGGTGCACAGGCCCAAAAGTGGTGAACATTGTATGTGTGCACCAAGATATTTGGAACCCTAATTACACAACTTATTTTTCCACCTACACAAAAACCCACAGCTTTGCACATAACAGTATTTTGTTGGGGTAAGACCAACAGAATGTGAACTGTAAATGCATATGGTATTACATTATATTGCTCTTATCTCTAGGTCATTGTGTTTTCATGTGATATAAAAACTATTTAGCCAGGCAACCCTAGTGCAATGAGACCTGGGGGTTCACCATAGCAGAGAATCATCGTTCCATGCAGCCAATTCTGTTTCATATACCTAAATTCAGCATACATTATCCATGTTTATTGTTCACTGGTTAATAATCTGATAAACATGCATTTTATACATTAAACATATATTAAAGTTGGTAAAAATTTTTACCTGTGGATAACTATTGAAGAGTAAAACTAATTATGCACCAGGAGAGTTTTCCATGCTTATGGAATGTACATCGATAGTCATACGGTTGAACATTGATAGGAAATGCAATTTTTAAGTTCTATATACTTGCAGTAGTGATAAAAAACATCAGATTTTCAGTATTATAATGCTTTTTAAGTTCAAATAACCTTCAGAATGAATCTAAAATCATCATAAATATCAGATTCTACTGTGGGATTAGTGCTTGACATTGCTCCTTCACCGAGTCTACTGTGGGGCTGGAACTTGACATTTGCTTCCCATCACCAATCTTCAATTCTAGTGTGGGGAGGGTGCTTGGTGTTACTGCATCACCACAGCAAAGACTAAAGTGATGTCTTTGTTACATCCTGTTTTATATTCTAACTTTAAGCATGATAAACAAATAATTAATTATCCAAGTTCTAGATTTGTTTGACATTTTTGATTATTCAAGAGATTTGTTTTATTCATTACATATTCATGACAAGATTAAAATAGCATATATTTATTTGAAAAGATGTAACTAGGACACCTGTTGTAATGCTCTCTGTTACATCTTGACACAAAACCTCCTGGTAATGATCTTACAACTGTCTCAGACTTTACTACAAATGAGCATCTAAAAATATTTCAAAAGTATTAAGGGTAGATATACTCAATATCAATCCTGTGTTTACAAACCAAGCTAAAAGAACAGTATTTAAATGTAGATGCAAGAATGACACCTAAATAACACAAATCAAAGTTATAATATGCTATCATTTTTACATCTTGTGCTTTAAACATTTAAGAAATTAATAATTTTACCCATCAATGTGTAAATGTACCAAATATTTTAACAATTGTATATTCCAAATAAGATACATCAGAGAAGCTTATTACTAGCATTCACAGAATATAAATATCAAGAGTTGTTCCCTAGACGTTACCAAAGACATAAAAAAAATAATATTATATCTTGGATTCCTTGTTACATCTGATGAAAAAATATTTGTTTTCACTGTATTGCTTCCCATTTGCTTAATAACAGAAAGAGTCCTTGTTCTAACTACATACATGTAGCATCATTTCCATACCCTGTGTCATTTAGTTGGTCTATAGGGAACATAATACTTGGGCAAGAAATTATACACTGAGATGCAAGAACGCCATGAGTTTTTGTTGTCCTTGTTACATCTTCGTTGGGCACTTACATATCATTTCATCTGAAGCTTTTGCAAGAAACATTATAATATTACATATTATAATAAGTGAATTCTGATTTTGTTTTTTATATCTGAGTAGGCATGATCATGAATACCTTTTAATACACAGAGGTTTGCTAATTTCAACCCACTAGATGTAACAAATGACACTTGGGTAATACAGACTTTGGTACATGTTACATCACAGCAATCTAACATGAAATTAACAGGATGTTGTTACACATTATGAGTAAACATAAAATGTATCTTTTTTCCCCCTGTAATAATTAGTTGCATGAAATCACCCCCAAAACAATGAATAGAAAATTTATTTATATTTTAAAAATCCGACGAAGATGAAACGTGGACACAAAATTCGGATATTTTAAATGGTGTACATGTGACATCTCCACTATCTAATTTGAAATCAGTGTGATGTTTTACTCATATTGACTAAACATGACAAATATCTTTTCTTTTTCCTTAAAGAATTACTGTTACAAAATCATCCTCAAACCAATATAAAAGAATGTTAATGGTATTTAAATATCTAACGAATACGTAACAATGGACACAAACAGCCAACATCAACAGCAGCTGGAAAATATATATTTCTTGAAAGTCATTAGCAAAACTCAACCCATTTCCAAACAATTTTCAGGAAAAATGCTAAACAATTAAAATCCTTCACCAATTTATGACTAAAAAGGCTATTTTTCCATCTGTCTTGAGCAATATTCAATACAGAACCAGTTATTTCAAGAGATGTAACAGTGGTAAAAAATACACCTACATTTATCTGCCATTCTTCCAAACCATGTGCTTTGTCTATGATGTGACATTATCATAAATAAGTCATGTATTGATGACATAAAGTAAACACGGCTTGATTATGACAAAATAAAAAAATAAAAAGTGATCTCACTTATAACACAAAGGATCCTGTAATGGCTCCCCTGTCATAGTGAGGGAACACTATGGAAACACAATATGATGCAGTTTAACTCAATCTTTCTCCAGTTCTTTTCAAATTAATAAATAATATTAGTTTCTTAGAATCTGACAAACAAAATGACGGGCCAACTTCAATTTGTTCTTGTAGCTATAAGACCATTCACTATGTGCAAATCAATATAGTCTATCCAAAGGGAAGATGCATTTTCTATCCTAAAGAAGAATATTTTACCTGGATCTGGAACGATGTGAAAGTTTTCTTTTACTAATGGTGCTTCTTTCTCTATCTTTCTCCTCAGAGCCATCTGCTTTATCTTTCTCTTTAGAATTTTTATGCTTTTTCTTGTGCTTGTGTTTGTGTTTCTTCTTCTTTTTCTTCTTTGACTTGGAAATTTTACCATCTTTGTCCGAGCCACTTATTGAACCTGTTCCTGACACAATATCACCATCATCGTCATCATCATCATCATCTCCTGACCCGCTGCCACTGGATCCCGAGAAAGAAGACACCTCTCCTGAAAGAATGTATTAGAGATTATAACATACACAGTGGTCCCCTACTACCAAGCTGTTTAGGAGAGCCATAAAAGAGTTCTGTTATTGGCAAGACCACCTTAAACTGGGGTACATTACAACCAAGGTTATGTAATAATGGGTATATTTAATGCAAAAACCATGATGCCCATATTGCATCAGGGATCATGCTATTAGTTTTTCCCACCAACCATTTTAGGATGGAGTCACGCCATACTATTTCAATCCTGCACCAGGCATTTGTTTGATGCTCCAGGCTGCTTTTTACATCCGACTAGATCTTTTTTTTCAGCAACTTGCCTTTTTTTCAGTTGTAAAATGAACCTTTTTTTGTCTCACTAACAAAACCAGTCACTTACGTGTTTGACTTACCTTTTATCATTGTAAAAGGCAATACTTCTGTGCCTAAAGCTTAGGTTATTCATTGTATCCACTGATTAACACCATGTGTTGATGCACAAAGGAGGTCTTTGTTTATTTGAACTGTTTGTAGCAGTGTATCAACTCACTTAGTGTTTTCCCGTGTAATTTTGCAATGGTGTTCTGCCATGTTGTTCTTTCCTGCTCCAGGTCATTATGTTTTCATCCCAGGCCATTCTTTAAATAGTGCAAGACCTTTCTCCCAACAACTTGCCCCTTTTTTGGTTCCAAAATGCCCCTATTAGTTTCTAATGATAGTAAAAAGTTGCTTATTTACTCAATTTAATGTCAATATTTTTTATGATCATAAACAGCAATATACCTGTGCAAGTCACTGCTCAAAGCAGTGTGTACACTCATGAAATAATGTTTTCACATGCAATTAAGTAGATATGATTAAAGGGATTATATTTTCCGACATGAATTGTCTTGCAGTTAATGGCTGGGTATGGTCAATTTTGTTTATTCTAAATGAAATGCTGATATTTTTTCCACTTACACAAACAGTTACAATAATGTATGTGAGATAGCATTGCACTGAATATATGCCTATCAGAAAGAGTGTATTGTTCTCAGAAAGTTTCTGGCAGGTTTTAATTGTTGTCAGTTAATAATTTAACCACATTCATGTAGTTTATTGCTCCAAATTATAGCAAAAAATCAAATAGATAATCTCATCTTTCAGCAATATACTTCTTCGTTCTCAAAAGGGCAAAATCGAAGGATACACTGACTGCTTATAGCATTCTTTTTTAAAAGTACATTTAATGAACAAGTAAACACACAGATCCTGCCCATCAATAAATTAAATCATAGTTCATCCAAGGAATTAAAAAGGGACTCGTGAAGGAAGAATAAATATAAAGTCTAGTAAATTTAAGAAATTTCTTATATGTTACCTATGATCACTGTAATTAATGATTATTATTACTATTGGTAAGATTTTAAATGTGTGCATGTACCTAACCATGCATTCAATTTCCTTTCAAAGCATTACTGCCACATGTATCTTTTGCTAAGGAAAGATGCAGAAGAAAAAAATCAATACAGATTAAGACCATATCAAGGATTTTACTTCTGCAACTATTTGGGTGGATACATACACGTATGAAACACAGGTTTTTTTTTAACTTTACAAGTCAACTACTCTCACAATTTCCTAATTTAACAACAACAATAACAATAATAATAATAATAATAATTATAATATAAAAAGAACAACAACAACAATTCATAATATAATAAGGTGCCCTTTTGAGCATGAGATACATGTTTGAAGTACCCTTTCTGAATGTTTAAAGTGCCCTTTTGGGAGATAATTACATGACCTTTTAGATTATGGGGGAAATGCTAGTTCTGCTGTGGTACCTTATTGTGAGGGACCACTGTATATGCAAAAAGAAATATACTGATACACCAGATATCAAAATTTAAGACAGTCAAACCTATGATAAAACTCAGAAGCACCATCAATGACACTATGAAGCTCTTTGTGACTTGCAGAGACAATACAGCTCATAGGATTTTTCATTTTTCCACGCATCACAGTAGGTGTGGAGAGAGCATGGAGAGTATTAAAAAATTTCCCTCCATGCCTTCCGATAGAGCTGCCATGGCTTCTTGCAGAGAATAGCTCTGCACACCACATTTTCTCAAGGAGTCACATCTGCCAATCACTGCAGACTTAAGGTTGTGTCGATCAAATGGGCATTGTTATGACCACAGCAAGCATGTGATAACGAGTTTCACTGAGAAAGAACATGGTGGGACACTGAGTTAATTACATCATTACCCTTATAAATTAACAGACACGTTTTTTTTTCTTCACATTTAAGATAACAGTGATGTAATGCAATGACAAATAAACTTTATTAACACAGCCAGTATATATTGTGAAACATCCTATTTTCAGGGCTTTGTTTTTTAAAATCTTACATTATTAGAACCATATGCAATTGCTTTATCATCAAAAAATTAAGAATAATACATGCAATTCTTTGATTGTTAAAACAAAATATATTTTATAATAAAAGTCACTAAAATCTTTACATGCAAAAGCTGGCAAAACCCATGCTTGCTCATGATATGAAAAACTTGAATGCAGAACAACAGAAGCCTGATAAAATACAGCTGTCCCTCATTATAATGTGGTGGTCGGGTCCATAGCCACTGACAGCATTATGTACCAAAACCGTGTTAGAGAACCACGGTATATACAGAATCATGATATGTACCATACTGCATTATATTTTCCAAACTGTGGTATAGCAGAAATCATTAGAATTTGTTAAATAATGGTGTTCTGAAAAGGAAATAAAGATATAACACTAAGCTTCACATTGTTTTCTTTCAACCCATGTTGTTATACATTTTTATGATTTTTTTCATTGGCTCCACAGTGTTACTGCGTTATATCCGGAATCATGTTATAATAAAGCATATTATAATGAGGGAGAGCTGTATAGTTAACTTTATAATAAGTATATAACAAGTATTTTTTGTAATGAATGTATTAAATGCATAAGAGAGAGATAAGTGAGAGGAGAGAGATAAGAGAGAGGGGCAAGGAGGTAGGTTGTGAGCAGTTGTTGAAAACTGATTAAAAGGATTAAAGATCAGGGGCTACGCAAGTATCTCCACATTGTCTCAACATCATGGAAAATAATATATAATGAACTAGAGATTTCATTATCTGCTAAATGTCAAATGAAAATACAATGTATCAAATCAATGAATTCTCTTGCAAGAGAGAGAGAGAGAGCAGGGATCCAAGACGATGCTCAGATGCTCATGACTGCTGAAGACATATAAATCCATACTCATATTTTCATGATACATGGATTTTTTCCCCCCAAAAAGCTATATAAACAATATCATATGTTGGATGAGGAAGTTTTATATGCAATCACTATTTAAAAAAAAATATAAGTGATCAAAGTGGTAAAACATGGTTCTCCTCGCAAGCATGTCTGAGCAGATGCATCTACACTAAAGTCCCAATGTTGGTGAAAATGTTCTTAGCCACATGTATATTAATATATTTACAGGGATATTTAATTTTTTTAAATAAACCATAGGCTCAATTCACAACATGGCGAGAGAGACAGGCAGTTTGCTGTGACGGTCGTTGAACAATGCGCTGCAGGTAACAGAGTGACATCTCAAAGTGAAATTAATTATTTATAATTAACCATGATTGGGAAAAGATAGGAGTAAAGTCAGGGGCTAAATAAGTGTGTGCATGCAGTCTCAAAAGCATGAAAATAGAATATCAAAAACTTTATTCAAGTATCAGCATTAATCAAATCCTCAAAATCCTTTGAGAAAGACCTGTTTGCAGAAATGCCAACAACAGATAACTACATGACTGCATATTTTCACTAAAACTTTGAATAAAAAGTACATAAAACAATCCGGGATATTGAACTGGAATGTTTTTTTTTCGCTTGCTGAATCGAGTACACATGATCTGATATATGTTTGATTTGACTTGGGATTTTATGGCACAGCAAGATATGATCTCAATGCAGGGTCAGACTGGTGGTCCAGGCATCTGCCCCACCACCAAATCGCTGAAAATATCAGGTGCCATTGGTTACTGTGTGGTGTGTCCTTGTGCAAGGCGCTTTACATATTTACATAAGCCAGGGAACTACCAGCTTTATTTTCTCTTTCATGCTGATGGGGAACTTAATTTCAAGCATAATCTATATATTATTTAGTTAAAGTAAATATCTTATCAACGATTAAATTTGAGATTTTTTTCTTTTATGTATGTGATGCTGACAAAGGTTTGTTAGGGAAGCAAAATGGCGACACAAGGTGCACACGTTGCATTGTGGGTATTTGAGTACACAATCGTGACATCGGTGAAAACAACGGAGTTATTTTAAGAGGATAGCACCCACATGCATTGTTTTTGTACAGATACCTAATTAAACTGACATCAAATAAATATTGCATTGCAAAATAAATGATTGTATATAATCTGATTATTATTTTTGTGTATTTTATCAACACAGTATGGATGGAACTCTTTTGTTTTGCTATATGTTATGTGCATTAAATGTTTCAGTGCTGTGTTAATTTTCTCTTAAGATATAAAATTTTAATTTTGTTTTATTTATATAAACCCCATAAAGAATTAAATATTATACATACCTTCCTTAATTCATTTATTTTATCATGCATTTGTGAGTTTCAGTACATGTGATATTTTGTGAAATGATAAATTGACATTTCAAGATAATTATAGTAAAATAGACTGCACTTATGTAAAATATTACAAATAATATTAATGATAACCCAAAAATAAAAACAATAAATGCAGTACAAATTCAAATTTTAGGTAATTTCTGGCAAATTTTTAAAAATGATTTGTGGGCATTCAAACTATATTTTGTGGTAAAATTTCAGTTAAATATAGCAAGTCCATCAGTAAAGGTTGTTGCTGGCTACCCCTCTAAACTTAGAATGCAGCAACAAAGACAGAAGATGAGGGAGGATCTGGATCTATACATGTCGGAAAAATCACAACATGCTGCAGGAATGCAAAAACAGGAAAAAATGGACAGAGAATCAGAAGGAAAGGAATAGAGAATTAAGTAAACTCAGAATGCAAAAAATGAGGGAGGGAAAGAAAATAAAGGAAAAAATGGAGCCAAAATAGACAACTACTGACAAGACAGGAAAATAAAAGGTCAGAAGAGAGATGTACAAAACAGAGAGAATACAAATGCAAGTGACGTGAAAACTCAGTACAGAAAAAGAGAAGAATATGGGAGAAGGAGGCAGCAAGGAAAAGGACAAAGAGTATGAAACAAAAACCAAGAAGTACATGTAGTGCCAGTCCATCCCCTGCTTTACAAGACACTAAAAACAAAGGACCAGTTACGAAAAAGGATGCAGTAGGAAAAACAGTGTACTGGACAAAACAGCACCTACCTGAAACACCAGAACAGTATGCAAAAATGTATTAAAGGATCAACCACAAATGTAACTGAAAAGGCAGAAAGCAGCACTGGTGTCAGAGGGGACAGATTCCTCTACTGCACAAAAAATCTTAACAAGATGTTTCATGTCTTAAAGGATGTACACAGTAACCTTACAGGCTGTACAAAGGGACAGAAACAAAGAAGGAAAGAATTTGTCAGACAATTCGCCCAAAACTTACAGGAGAAAAAAGAAATAGGAAACCTATTTTGTGCAGCAAACTGGTGTAAAAAAGAAATATTTTAATGAAGGATGCTACAGTGATCAGCAACAGAAGCTAAGGAGAGATGCAGTTCCTACAGAAACAGAACAGACTGTCCTGGAATTTTATGAAAGCGAATTAAACTCCACCTGTGTGCCTGATAAAAAAGTTGTCAAGAAAGATATAAAAGGAAAGCTGGTAATGCAGTAAACACTCAGCAATGCATGGACTAATTGGAACCAAAACAATCCAACAAAGATGGTATCTCTTTCCAAAGTTTATAAAATGATGTAGTGGTCCAAAAACACAGAAAACTGTACCTTAAGTTTGTGAGTACTATGAAAATATAAAGTTAAAGTTAGATTCTTTGAACAAACTTGCTGACAGAACAAACAAGAAGGATTTAAAAATGAAAGATGTGTATTTTGCAGTGAATGAAACTATGTGTGAGAAGGTGCCCGAAGAAAAGTACCATAATCTAGACTCTAATGATAAGAAATGTAATAAATGCAGAACAATAAATGTTAGAGAGAAACTGCGCCCACTTTTAAATGCTGATGTTAGAGAGGTCCAGTTGAGAAAATGGGATATAGTAAGGACAGCCAATCCAAAGTCAGGGAAGGAGATAACTAAAAGGCAGGAGATTTTGAAGTGTGGATCAACCAGAGAAACTAGTAGATGAAATAATGACAGAACTAGCTCCATTGGCAGTACATCTTTTTGAAGCACACTGGCAGCAAGAACAATTTTCTGAGTTAAGGAAAGTTGTACCTAAAAAGTCTGCAATCATCACAGTTGATTTTGCAGAAAATTACACTTGTTTTGCACAGAATGAAATTCAAGGTGCTCACTGGGCAAAGGATTCTGTCACAATTCACCCTTGTGTCACATCTTACAGATGTCCCAATGATGGAGAGATTGTTGATGAATGCATAGATGTGATAAGCAATGATTTGAACCATGATGCTCATGCTGTACATGCATTCCTGAAAAGAACAGTAAATCGTCTGAAAGTTACCAATGGCTTGGATATTGAACACGCGTATTTAATCAGTTATGGGTATTCTGCACAATACAAATGAAAAATACCATTCATGGATGTCAGTCTAAGCTAGCAAAATTTTGGAGTTGCAATGGAGAAATGTTTTTATGGCTCTCACCATGGCAAAAATAGATGTGATGGTGAAGCTGGTGTCCTAAAATCCAAGGCTACAAGATTAGTGAAAAATAGTGAAGCTGTTATTCCAAATGCTGACAAACTGTATGAATGCCCGAAGTCAATTCTTGAAAAAAAGTACATGCCATCACAAACGAAGAACAATTATATGGGTGGACACTAATAAGATAGTGCCCTACATAAAAGAGAGAGAAGCAAAGACAGTGCCTGGAACAAGAAAGCTGCATTCATGCTTAGGTGTGAGAAGGGGCATTATAAAAACAAGAAGACTGTCCTGCTTTTGTCAACAATGCAGAAATTTCCAGTATGACAACTGCGAAAACAAAGATTATATAGATCCTTGGAATATTGTGCACTTACTGTATATACTCGCATATAATCCAGGTCCAAATGCAAACAACATAGACCCTGATCTGCTGTCGCATAATGCGCCAGCAGATCAGGGTCTATGTTGTTTGCTTTACTGATTAGTCCTAACAAACTGCATAGACCCAGATCTGCCAGCACATTATGCGACGGCAGATCTGGGTCTATGCAGTTTGCAGTTGGTAAGGGATTATACACGAGTATATACAGTAAGATGTACCCATCAGGGGTTGAACCAGCTTGAACTGGTGCAGCAAAACCCTATGGCTGACCAATCAGCCACTGATGCAGCCAGACTTACACAATGCTGAACAGCCTGAACTTATAATGGAACCTGACCCACAGGATGCTGATGAAACTGAACCACAAATACAGTCAGACCTGGAGGTTGCTCTGCCTGAGCTAGGTATTCGTTAAGTCAACAAGCTTAGGGAAAAATAAGATCACTCAAATTAGTGGGGCATTAGTACTAAAGGTTGTGCTTGATCATTACTTGCCTTTAAGATTATTGCTTCAAAACCAAGTAAGACAACCCTTTTCATATTTAAGCATGAAATTATTTTAACGAAGACTCAATTATGGTACTATGCAGTCCAAGTGAAAATATACTGTCAGAGTATTGACATACATAAAAGATTCACAAAAGATATACAGTGAAACCCCGCTATAACGCGATATTTGGGGTCCATAAAATTCTATCGCGGAAAAAGCGGGGTCGCGTTTTTGCGGGGTTTTACTATATTTTAATTTTTTCAGAGAACAACGTATACACGTCTAATGTATAGCATGAATAGGGTATCAACACCGTTTCTATCTGATATCGACCCGTCTTTGTTTTCCCAAATGACAACCCTTTGATTGAGCCACGAGTTTGATACAGCTGTACTTGTTTAGTGCTAAGTAACAGAGAGTGGTTATTTGAACTCCCTGTGATCTTGCCGCCCAAGCTCAGTCTCTACATAAGCACCCACATATGACAATCTTTGATCAACCACCGCATTGTCTGGTGCTTGGTTGTTTATGCAGTTAAAGAAGAAACATAAGTCGGCTATTGTTTGCGCAATGATTGTATACAGGATGAATTGAAGTCCAGCGCACGTGTTGGCGGCTTACGTTTTTTGATGTTTATTAAATCGTGAGAATCTTTTATCAACCACCACACTGTCTGATGCTCGGTTGTGTATGCAGTTAAAGAAGAAAAACATGTCGGCTATTGTTTGAGCAATGATTGTATACATAATGAATTGAAGACAAACACAGAGAAGACTTACTGGCTTTACTCATGGATCAGTAATAAGTAACATTTCCGAAAATGTTTATTTTGGCATAACACTTCAAGAAATTGGTGAAATTGTTAAATTTCAGAAGCCACGCCACGATCGAATTCATACGTGATCTCTTCCCCAAAATGATAATAAACTTTTTATACACTATTTCTCGTACTTAAAAAAAAAATTTTTTTTTTCCGTGTACGAGAAAAATACATGTACATGTATATAAAATTTCAGGAACCACGCCACAAACGTATTATACTCGAATTCATATGCGATCTCTTCCCCAAAATGATATTGTAATATATACATTTTATACACTATTTCTCGTACTTTGCAAAAAAAAAAAAAAAAATGTTCATGTGCGAATGAATATATGAAATTTTGGGAGCCACGCCACGATCGCGTTATATCCAAATTCGCGTTATAGCGGGGCACGTTATAGCGGGGCGCGTTATAGCGGGGTTTCACTGTACCAAAGTATTCTTCATATTATTCAATACATAAATTTAATCAGTTGCTTCTTCCCTATGTTTATACGTCTTTCAGGTGTAGATGGTCAGATGAACCTATCCTTTAATCTCAGCTTCAGTGATACTGATCAGGACAACAGTTTCTTACTGGACAAAATCATGAACAGTCTGGAACCTGATGATAGAACGTTAGTATTAATTGTTATCTTCATTTATAATATTTTAAGTTGCCGTTACAGTATATAGTGTTTTGTTGTCATTGTAACTGTTAAGTATTCATATAAATTTTACCCTAGTAGCTTACTTACAGTATCTAACCCTCACTGTTACACCTTGAGTGAGCCCAGGGGACATTCTTCCACTCCAAACAGCTAGTGTCTCCATAAATTTAACAATTTCCCATATCTTGATCATTATAGGGGGACAAAGGTTCACAGAACTGTCCCCCAGACAGCTCAACCAAGGTGCAAACAAATAACTTTCATACCACATTTACCCACATACATGTACATGTCTGTTGGTTTATGTTTTGGGGATGTACTCTAATTTATAAATGTTGAAAAATCACAGGCAGATGACAAGAAGTCTGCAGCCACAGTAATGGTTATCCTTATAAAAGTGTACTCTGAAATTCGTTAGTTGTAGTTCTTACTTACAAACTACTATTGGATTTATTGCAGCACCAAACTTTCTGTTGGAGACCATGTGTTAGTTCAACACGGGAAAGAAAAATTACCTACCATTATAAGGTGTTATGTTTTGTTTTCATATCCACGTTGATTTTGTGTTTATCCGTTATTCGTTCAAATTATTTGAGTGAATCCTTCTTTTATCACAAGTTTCCTGCAGAGTTTGACATTAACTCTTTCAATTAATATCTAACAGTATAGTGAAACAAAAGTTGTGTGTCTAAGAACAGTTAAAGATCACAAGTTTTTAACAAGTCAATTCTAAAAATAGTTGTTATTGTCAGACCTGCCTTGTGTATGTTTGTTCAATTTATGATGTATTTCCTTAAAAAGTTGGTATACGTTTATTTTTAAAATACAAATAGGGCAGCTGAGTAGTCATGGCATTCGGCTCATAACTGAGGTCAAGGGTTCGAGCAACATCCATGCCAGGTCTGGTCAGTGGCATCAAAGTATCTTTGGGAAAGGTAGTTTACTCCTGTTGCCCTGGCACAAATTGACCACAGCTGTTAAAAGTGTCATAAAACATGAACAAACAACAAAATTACAAATAAATTACCAATTTCAATATTAAAATACTCTAACCAGAACCTCCATGTTCTCCCCCCCCCCTCCCCAGCACACAGGTTGCGGAAAATTTACAAAACCGGCAAATTATGGGTCACAGATGAAGCCGAATATGAAATATTCCCAGCTGATGTGATGCAGATATTTCCTGAACCAAGCCTGTCCGTTGCTGGCTCCAGACTATTCTATGAATTTTAAAAAAGACAAATAAGAATCTGTTTGTGTCTCCTCGTTACACGAGTTACATTTTCTACCCTAATAAAGTATTAATACTAGTTTAATGGAACATGAAACACTGATGTGTCTTTTGTACTTTTTTGTTGATTGTAAATGGTCACTAACAGTTTTAAAAATACTAAGAAAATGTTTCAGATGAGAACATTTGTAAAATCCTTATGTAATGTTTGAAGTTGTTACTTGATGGATTACAAATACATGATATATGGACCCATTTTATATACATCTAAACCATATGGATGCTGCTGGTGATGATGCTTTTATTCATTCTGTTATAGATTTATGTTGATTATTATCCAGATAGCAAAAGAAATCATCAGTTGAATATCTAATTTGTCCATCTTGTCACATGAGTTACAAGTGTACATGTAAGAAAGTGATGATTTGACAAGCAATATTTTGAAAGGAAAACTAATGGTTATCTTCCAACTGTTATTTTAGAGAAGATAGGATATAAGACCATTGATCCATTGGAAAGTTGATGTAAAAATGATGCATTTAAAATCTGGGGTATTTGCCCCATGGAACTGGTATAAGAGCGTATTTTGTGTCATATACTATATGAGGAAACCGGGTGAGAGAACCTGAATTTCTCAACGTTTCAAGCAAACTTAACTTCAGTTGTTTCAAATGTACTATATATAGTCTTACTCCAAACTACTTACAAGATGTGATTTGGCCCTTTGTTATTAACGATGAGACCTACACCACTCGATCACAGAAAACTATTCGGGGGCTCTTTGTGTATAGCTACCTTGTATCAAAATAAAAGTGGTCTCAAGGAATTGGAAATTCCAAACAAAAGTATTTGCCACTATTGCCAGGAAGGTAAGATATTAATTTAATTATCATGATATGTACAATTCTTGTCTCTGTAAAACTTGTCCCTACTGTACCGACAAGGTTTCCCAATTATTGGATGATGTTGCTGTTGTTGTGGGTTTAACGCCATTTTTCAGCACATGATAGGCTTTACATGGCGGCCAGTTTTATCTGGTGGAGAAAGAACCCGGGAAAACCCCGAGAAGAACCACCAACCCACGGGAACCAAATGGCAAGCTTTCTCACATATCCACATTGGCCGAGCCCGAGACTCAAACCCACGCAGACAGAGGTGAGATGGCAGTGATCGGTAAAGGCGAACGCCTTAGACCACTCGGCCAACCGGGGCCCCATTATTGGATGATGCTTATTTAATATTATGCAATATCTTCCAGTTACCTTGCTGTGCTAAAATGTCTAGATCCCATAAAAATGGCACACACATTAGTATCTTGTTTTCGGCTTTAATGTCAGATGAAGCTATTCCTATTTGTCACAGTAAAATTTTGCTGAAAGAACCAATTTACATTACCCTTTCCTATGGGAGCCTCTCGATTTTATGTAAAAAGTCACATGTGATGGCACTTCATCATTTGGACAATACTGAAAGGTTTTCATGCCAGGATACTTTCTGTCAAAGTTAGTCAAATTCTGTTGAGATAAAGTTACATTTTTGTCTCATTTTAGTAACAACAGCATACATATCTGATGGTGGATCAGCATCATTTGTATGAATCTGAAAAGCCTTCTGTTTAGCATTTTTTTGAGAAAAAGTTATTAAAGGTTTATCCATTAGACATATCTGATGGCAGATTGGCATCTTTTATATAAATTAGAAAGCCTTTCATGCCAAGAGACTGTAAAATTGGTCAAATTATATTTTTATTGATAGCAGCCATATCTGATGGCAAATTGGCATCATTTGTATAAAATAAAAACCCTTCATGTCAGGACGCTTTCTGTCAAATTTTGACAAATTCTGATGAGCACTTTTTGAGAAGAAATTGTTTAAATGTATTTGTATTTTTTAATAACAGCTAAATTTGATGGTGAATCAGCATGACTTGCACACACCTGAAAAGGCCTTCATGCCAGGATGCTTTCTGTCAAATCTGGTCAAATCCTGTTCAGCAGTTTTGAGAAGTTGTTTCAACATATTTCTATTTTTAGTAATCCCGGCCATATCTGAAGGCAAATCCGCATTATTTTTACAAACTTAAAAGCCCTTCAAGACAGGATACTCTCTGCCAAATCTGGCTGAAGTTTGTCCAGGTTATTTAGAAATAGTTTAAATTTGCAAATGTTGAAGAATGATGAATGGCGCATGCCAGACATAGGGCAATGGCAAGTTCATTTGGCCTATTGGCTAGATGAGCTAAAACAAAATCTACTCTTTTAGTGTCTAGCAAGGTGGCCTCTGATCAGAGGGTGACACATCTTGACAGGGGCCTCTTAAGAGTGGGACCAATATAACTTAGGGTTACCATATTTGAACTTTCAAAAAAAGAGGACACTCTTGTATATAAGAGACAAAGATATTTAAGGACCGATAAGGACATGTCCGGGAAAAAGAGGACATATGGTGGCCATACATAACTACATGTATTCTACCAAATCTCCTGATGCTGTTGCATCACTGGTGAAACTTGCTCATTTTACAACAGTAAAACAACCCCCAATACCCTCTGTTATCTTCAAAATGCAAAATAATTACATGTTATTGCTTTTTTCTATGACTGTTCCATTCAGTATTTTTATTGACATTACGTTTATGAGGTTTTAACTCTCCTTTTGTAAATCCAACTGAAAATGAAGAGAAAAAAAAAAATCATTTTTTATCTTTAGTCTGGTCAACAATAATCCTGCCTGAACTAATGCCACAAAGCTCTGATGTTTGAAAAAGGCTGTTAGTATACAATGAGGTAAACAGCTGGTGTTGAAGTAATGATGGCTCCCAAAGCACAAAAGTCACCAATGACTTGATGAACTGAATCAGAGTATATTACCCCCGAAAAAAAATTACAAAATGAGAACAGTAATTAAACTGCTGGTCTCAATGGTGTACAGAATATACATCACAGTTTCTTTGACAAAAGCTGAATGATTCAGTTAAAATTAGTGCAGTATTTAAGATAACTATTACTAAAGACATATATCTTTGCAGGTTACTGTGGAACAGTGGTGTGGCAATGACCCAAGCAAGGCCCCACAACTGTGGAGGGGGTGGGGGTAGACCCAGTGGGGGCTGAAAATTCCCATAAAACAACTTATTTATTGGGAGGGGGCCCCAGAATTTCTTGCTACACTGCTGTTGTGAGATAGAATTAGAAATATTTCAGAAATTTTCAAAATAAGCATTTTACAATGTCTTAACTAAATTAAAAGGCTCAGAATAAATAGATTATAAATTAACAAACTAAATCACTAATTAAATAAATGTCTGAATACCTTCTTCCAGTCTTCTTCCTGTCTTATCATGACGTTCTCCTGATGATATCAGTTCTGCACTAACGGTGCTTATCTTGATACCAAAATTCATGATCCCTGACTTCTTGGAACCAGCTGATGGGGCCTTAACAGGGTTAGAACTGGAGTTATCTTTAGCCACAGAATCTGTAGACACTTCTATTTTTATGTTCTGTGCCACTTCAGTCCCATCAGTACCTAATGCAGTAAAATCGCGAGTCCAGCTCGAAGTACTGTCACCTTGACCTGCATTTAACTGGTTAATTTCTGCATCCAACAACTTGCTCATTTCTTCAACAGAAGTTGCAATATCTTCCACAGTGGCCTTCTCTTCTTTTTTTCCCCCTGACTCTTTCTTTGATTTATACTCAGATTCAATCTGGTGCATTTTGGCGGCTAAGAAGTCCTTGAACATATCATCAACTATTGACTGAGACAGTTTCCCATATTTGTCTCTTGCCACTGAGTCTTTGGTTGCTTCAGTAATTGCTTTCTTAAACAAACTTATATTCTGCAGAGGCCTTGCATCCAATATGCTGCTTTTATTTCCACCACTTCTGACATCTGATTGAGTCTCTCCCTCACTCTGTTTGACCACTGGTTGTTTAGCATCATGGTCACCATCAGAATGTACCAGCTTGATAGTTTTGTCTTTACCTGGTGTTACAGACACTGATATTTTAGATTCCGGTTCAGGCAGGGGAATCAAATCTATATCTGTTCCTTTATTCATTTTGAACAACCCCCGATATGTTGCTAGGTAGAACTAGCCACAACTTTCCTCTCCTTGTCACCTGCAGAACAAAAGTGTTGTAAACTTCATATATTATGAAAATCTATTTTTTTAAATGTCTTTTGTAGGTCCTAGCATGCTAGGACTCTTGACAAGACCCTTAAAATTCTAAGTGGAACCCAATGATATATGTCCTATCTGTCTCAATTTGACACTTCGTGAAAAAAGTGACACTTATAATGTCTATCCTTGTATTTAAATGTGATGGTTTTAGCCTAATAAACAAATCCATTAAATATATTTTACAGAATAAATGTGAATGACTTACCATGTTTCACATAAGAAACATGATGAAAAGCAATTTGGGAAGAATATTTTCAATTACTCAAGGAGTAATATATATATATTCCATAATTAACTGCACTTTTCCTTCATTTTTCTTTCGCATTAAAATGGCATCAGTTTCACTCATACCAATTTTCAAAATTCATGCGGACAATATATACACCCCTTTTTTGCGGAAAGTTGTCACTGTCATGACAACAGATTTTGTCTTCTTATGTTAAGAAGGATCACGCTCAAAATTCCAGATTTCACCGTCAGTTTTTGACAACTAAGGGTATTAATATATGTCACTCAAACCCTAACACTTGCCAATACCCATGGACCAATGACCAATACTATTGCTGGCAAAGGTCTGAACATCACATGATTTACAAGCACACGGTCAGGTCTAATGACCATCTTATATCTGACTGCTGCTATATATCATATATAATTTTAATCATCATAACTTTTAAAAACATTTCAAACATTTTTCATGAAATTTTCAGTTTGCACTACAAAATCAACACAAATTCACACAGGGTAAGTGTCAACATAAAATACTTAGATTTTCAATGAAGTGTTATGCTAGCAAGTAGGTCATGGTTATCTCTGCTGTGGCTATACTATAGGTCCATTGCACCCCCAGTTCTGAAATCCTATGGAGAACCCTGATTACTGACACAATTAATTTTCTGTATTTTCAATTCTTCACATCCGGATATATTGTATCAACATTAACTTCATTCAAAAAAAGTTCATGATTCAGTTATAATTAATATCATGAGATTACCAAATTTAATACCTTGAATTTGCTCATACAGTGAAATGTTACTAACTGTATATAACAAATGTTGCTGAAACTACAATTTAATATCACCAATACAGTTTACCTGTTGCTATTGCGTAGCTGAATTTGCCAGTTCGGTGGGAGGCTGATGACCTCCAAAAACTGGAAAAGAAAAGAAGGAAATACTCACCGTTATGGTAGGAGTGTCCACTACTGTAAGACTGTATCCTCTTGGGCCACTTTTTGTGCCAAGCCTATGGACCCTAGGGAAAAAATGTCTTCATTTTGGTTTGCCAGAGAACGAAGGTAAAAGTAGGAGAAAATAGTGTGAGATTGCCAGAATGTGACTTTCATCCCATCCTCCAACAACGAATGAGTTAGACAGGCCCATGAGGTAGCAATGGCATGAACGTCATGGGTTTTAATCTTCGTGAATGAAGGTTCCCGCTCGGTAAGTGACTGATAAACTCTCTTGATTGTCGTGACAATCCAGCTTGAAATAGTGGAAGCTGCAATATCAGCAGAACCCTTAAGAGGGAGGAAAAGACGCTTCCTACCCATTCTTCTCCCTTTAGAGGCTAAAAATAGAAACATAAAGCCTTAACGGGGCATAAAAGTCTATCTTAATCATCCCCAGCACAGATACGGCCGAGACTGGGGATCTGTATAGGAAGTGGTAGCTGTTTTTGTGTGCAAAAAAGCATGTTTGGCAAAGGAGAGAAGCCAACTCATAGTTGACATTGAACCACAGACAGCCTGGTTCTATTGATAGGGCATGAAGCTCAATCCTATGTCTCACTGACACCAAGGAGAGCAGGAAAAGCGTCTTGAGGGTACGGTTCTCAAAATAAGCTTCACCCAAAGGTTCGAAAGGGGATTTTCTAAAAAACCACAAGACACACAAGAGATTCCATCTAGGCATAAGAGAGCAAGACACTGGTCTCTGTAGTTTGAAATACCTGATCAGGTTGGCAATATAAGAACCCAAATCCATAGCCGGACCTTTAGAAATTGGAGTGTGTTGGAAAGAGCTGGCCTATAGCCCAGAACAGGAGGTTCCAAACCTCCATGCAAAGAGAAGGTCCATGTGTGCCTCCTTGTCTTCTGCGGTATGCCAACGTCTTGTCGTCGGAGAGCATCAGGCAGCGAACTCTTATTTTCAGATGTCCGAGTGATCTGTAAATGCAAGCACCTTAGACCACTTGGGGGCCCTTGCCAGAAGGAGAAAATTGCTGCCGAGTTCAAGGTCCCCAGAAGAGACAGAAATAGATAACCCTACAACATGGTCTTGGCTCTCAGTGCATCTAACAAGGTCAGGATCCTGTCTACTCTGTCCCGTGGATAGGGATCCCCAGTGACCTTAGGTGGGCAGCAACTACTCCCATGACTCTGGTAAACACTCTGGGTGCGGAAACTAGGTAAAATGGCAGAGCGCAAAAATGGAAGATCTCTCCATCCAAGCAAAACTGGAGGTACTTCCTGTGAGGAGGAAAGATTTGGACGTGGAAATATGCATCCTGAAGGTTGATGGAGACCACCCAGTCACTGGGCCTTATGGCATTCCTGTCAGAGACTGTGGTTTCCATCTTGATAGGTTCCTCCTGCAAAAAAAGGTCGATAATATGATGAAACTTCTCCTTTTGGGGAATGGGAAAATTTGAGAGTAGAAAGCCGAAGACTGGTCATTGAACATACTCTCTACTGCAACATTCTGCAGAAGGGAGTGCACCTCTTTAATCACACCAGATTCAACTGGTGAAACCACATGGGGGTCCTTACCAGAGGAGGAAGTTCCCAGAACTGAAGTGGATATCCTCCGTTTATGATTGAGGACCCAACCATCGCTCATTATGCTTGACCAAGCTTCTACAGGAGTTAATTGAACAGGGACACGCTGCATTCGAGGGAGAAAGTCCCTACGGCTCCAGTGTCTTGATTTGTAGGCAGGCACAGATACCCGAAGAAATAGCCACTTGTGGTGACCCAGCATCAAGAGTTGGAGGTTAAAGGGGCCAGGCAGGAGTGTGAACCTTATAGCTAGAAGCAGATAACAAAGGCCTCAATGTAGATGGGGGGAACAGACCACCCTCTATGCTGCCTAGTGAGCTCCTGCCCTTACACACCTTTGAGAAAGCTCTTAACTGTTTCCATTTGGGGGAGCAAGAGATCTGTGCAGGAGGCAGCCCCTGAGAGTTTCTCCAAATTCTGAAGGCTTGGGGTACAAATCTGGAGGCAGGAGATGGTAAATTTCATTAACCGCCCTGATGAAAGACCAAATCTGTTCCTCCTCCACCACCTGGGATGATGGTTAGGGGGAGGAAGGGGACCAAAAAGGAAGTGGGCACCACCTCATCATGTTCTGAGTTAAACTCAATAGAGTCCACAGGAATGATAGTACACTGTCATCCTGCTTTTGCTCCAGTGAAGCAGGCCTCTTTGACCCAGAGTTACTCTGTTTGGTATAAGATCTGGGGCGAAGGGGAACCTCATACCTTAACTCCTCATGCAGAGCAGGGGGGCTGTCCCTGGTGGCCAATTCTGCAGGAGGGCCAGAGCACCTCTTGATCCTCCAGGGTCGTTGGGGAGAATAGGGCCTGCCCCTTCCCAATGTTCAATCTCCACTACATGAGAGGACAAAGTCGGTTCTAGGGCCAGAACATCAACCTCTCCAGTATGAGGCCAAAGGCCTGAAGTCCATGGATGCAGAAAAGGGAAGGACCAATCACTTTCCTGCATTGGACGACCCCACAGCCTGTAGAGATTGGGTGGGATAACAGGGCAGGAGATGGGATACAGATCTGATCTCTTCCCATGTCTGGTGCCAGAACGCCGACTCCCAGTCCCTAGTGGAATTCAATGGTAGTGTGGTGAAAAGGGGAGACGTTAGACCTGACCCATATCCCCATACCGAGGGGGCTCCCATGACCAGTGACCAGTCAGGTGACTCTGATCCATAGGAAGACCCTTCCTCAGATCATAAAGACTTCTATCGATGCTCTTCCCTCACTGAGTGGCTCGATCCTGTTACCAAAATGGGCTTGTGGAGCTGAAATTGCACTGTTCCTCCCTCATGGGGGGAGGAGGCATGACCCTCTCTCTGCAATATAGGAGTGGAGAGGGTGCTGCTCCTCCCTCACATGCAGACGCAAGTCACTCTCCAAGAGCTTATTTCCTCCCTTGGGATGGGCACCATGAGCCTTATGCATCTCTGAAGAGACCAATCCAATCCTGCTCTGAGACCCAAAGGCTTCAGCGATGGATACCTTACTCTCTTGGGAGGGATCCTTCGGAGGCCTTATGGGTCTCCGAAGAGATGGATCCTTTACCAACTCCCTCAGGTGGGGCCCTATGGGTCTTATGAGTCTCAGAATAAACTGATCCAGCTCTGCTCTGAGCCCCAAGGGGCTCAGTAATGGATCCTTTACCAACTCCCTTCAAAGGGCCCTATGGGTCCTAAGAGTCTCCTATGAGACTGATCCAGTCCAGCTGAGCCCCTCAGGGCTCAGCAACGGATCCTTGACCAACTCCCAAAGGAGGGACTCAATGGACCTCAAGTGTCTCCAAAGAGACTGAACCAATCCTTCGATGAGACCAACAGGTCTCAACGATGGAGGATGCCTTTTTTTCTCACTTTTATGTATGTCTGTGTTCTGCATGGTCCCAGACCTCATTTGACCATCGAGAACAGAATGAACAGTCATCTATCCTTACACAACTAGTACACGTCAGGCAGGTGGTGTGCGAATCCCAGGGGGCTTTCTTATGCCCCCACTTACCAACACTTTGTCTCTTACATATTGCTGTAAAGAAAAACTCCAAAAACAGGAAAAATCTTGTATAATGACAATAATGTATATCAATTTGTGTGAAAACTAGACTGAATGCAAATTAAACAGCAATACTTTACCTGCCCAGTCTCTATTGGAGTGGGGGCTGGATGCATGCATGGGGACCCCAGTCAGGAATCTGTCTAGATTCATCCACCAGTGCAAATGGTGATGAAAGTCTAGTCCTAGAGGAATCAGAGCTGACAGAGAATCTGTGTGGTTTCCACCTTGTGAGAAGGAGAAACTGTAGAGGGCACATATGGAGACGTTTTAAGGGAACCAGATTTGCAGCAGCATTCAAGGTTCCCAATAGGGATAGGTAAAAGCGAGCTGACAATAATGTTTTTACTCATAATGCCTCTACAAGTGTCAGGATTCAATCTACCCGATCCAGTGGAACCTGGACTAAGTTCTGGTTCATGATGAAGTTCATCCCCACGTAAACAAAATCCTGTGATGGAATGAGTTCTGACTTCTCAAGGTTGGGTAAAAGACCCGACTGAGTTACCGTGGACCAACAACGGAACAGATCCTGATGAAGGGACTGAACAGTGGATCAGACAGTCATTGAAATACTGGAGAATCGGGGTTCCCAGTAATCGGAGATAGGTCACTACTACTCCCATAATTCCAGTGAAGACTCTAGGCGAGGAAGTGATTCTGACTGGCAGAAAAAGAACTGAAAGACTTCCTGGTCCAAGCAAAACCGGAAGTATTTCTAATGTGTAGGAAAAATCGGGATGTGCAAATAGGCATCCTGAAGGTCAATGGAGACCACCCAATCCGATGGACGCATCGTGTTCCGGATCGAGGACATGGTGTCCATCTTGAAATGTTCCTCCAGAAGAAACCAGTTTAATGGAGAGAGATCGATAATGATATGAATTTTCAGACTTTTCTTGGTGACCAGGAGGAATCGGGGGAAGAATGCGGGAGACTGATTGTTCAGGACCCTCTTGACTGCCCCTTTCTGCAAAAGGCTGTGCATCTCTTCCCTTAATTTCACCAGATATTATCTGGTGAAAGAACATGGGGGTCCTTGAGAGGGGGTTGTTCACGAAACTGAAGTCGGTAACCCTCACTCACAATAGAAAGGACCCACCCAATGTCTGTGATGCTTGACCAAGCCTCCGAAAAGAGGCCTTGATGAGCACCTATGGGGACATTTGGAGAGGGATGCATGGCAGGAGAGGATGTGAGTCCCTAGGGTTGCCCCCTACCCCCTTCCTTGGGAAAGGAAGGTGGTTTGGAGAACTTCCTCCTAGAGGCTCTTTGGCAACTGCCTCACCAAGGACCTGACTGATGAGGAGGTCTCATTTGAGGTTGTGTATTGGACTTGGGATGCATCTGTTTGAAGAATTTAGTGGGTGGCCCCTGGGGACAATTAGCAGTAGCACACTTACTGGCCAAATGTGATGGGCCAGGAGCAGTTGTGAAGGATCTATGTTAAGTTCAAATCGTGTGAAACCACAGTGGGAATGGAGCAACCCTTAGAAGGTCTTTACTATGGTTAAGAAAGACTTTGGAGGAGTCCAGCTCAAAGTCACAGCAGATGTGTAGAAGTTCTGTTGATAAAGCCACTGCAACAGAAAGTGAATACCGGGATGTCTTGGCCACTACTTCCAGCATGCATTGTAATGTGGCTGGATTCAAAGCGGCCTCCTTCAGAATACTAAACGAAGTAGCATAGAAGAGGTCAACATGGGAAGCTATGGTGACCAGAAGCCAGACTTTCTCCTCAATGGCTTCAATTGTTTTAATGGGAAGGCATGCCCAGGCTCCAGTTGTAATACCCATTTGAGACACATCTGCATCGAACTAGGGAGGCTTAATGGGCCACTTCGGGGGAATGTACCCAGTAACTAGAGGCAGAGACCATTGGTCTCAAAGCAGTGCAAGGGACAGACCACCATCTACGCCGTCTAGCAGAGTCTTGGCCTGTGGAGAACCTCTGTAATATTCCCTCAATCTTTGAGGAATGTGAGAGGAGCAGGAGATCTGGTTGTGGTCGAATCCCAGAGATCTTTTCCAAAATGGAAAAGATCTTTTTGGGGTGTGCGCAGATGGTTTCGGGCACACATCCAGATCTCCTCCTCTTCATCCAACTGAGAGGAGCTGGTGGGCCTGATAGCGGAGGAAGTGACATAGGTGCACTCTGTGCTATTTACCATACTTGTTCATTATGATGAGATGGGGCTCTATGTGTTTTAGAAGTTCCAGGATGAAGATGAGACTGCTTGTCTTTCGTGGATGATGCTATGCCTCCAGTCTTCCTAGTGGATGAGGTGATGGTGGGACACAAGCCGCAGCATCGCCTCTACTCTGGGTCCAGGGACCAGTAGCCCAAGGAGGCATAAGGGACCAATTACCCTGAGGTGAAGGGCCCCACATCCCGTATGAATTCAATGGGATAATAGGAAAGGGGATGGGATTCCAATATGATCCCCTTCCCTAGTCTGGACTCACTGAGCAGACTCCCAATCCTGTACAGGGTATGATGGTAGAGAGGGAAGAGGGGGGATATCTGCCCAATCCCTATCTCCATACCATGAGGCCTCTGAGTGATGACCGGTGTAAATTCAGCAACTGGTACAAGATGACCAGTGGCTGGCGACCCATATGATCTGACCAGCCACTGGGAAAAAGTGACCAGTGACTCAACACTGACCTGTGACCAAACTGGTCACCTGACATTGACCTGTGACTGGACTGGTCACTGGTCAATGATCAGTCACTGGTTAGTGACCAGTCAAGCAACATAGATATGTCAGAGCCTAGTTTGTTTTCATCACTCATTCAGGAGGGTGCGAATACGCCACCCCAAAAGTGTTGAGTGCAGTGCAGCTCCTCTTTCTCGGGAGGGTGCAATATGCTACCCTGAGACAAGTTGTGCACTTCATTCCTTGGGAAGGCATCATCACGCTACTGTGAACGTGATGGGTGTTCAACTTCTTTTCCTTTTCGGGGTGAGGGCGTGGGAGTGGAGGCCATCAACTCCTCGAACATTCCGTCCCTCATACAGGAGGGGTCATACCTGTCTTTAGAGAGACTGCTCCCATAGGCTACTGGGACCCCGGAGTGTTCTTCTGAGCTGAAGAACTAGTCTTCTTACAGTGTGTTCCTTCCAAAGACTCTGTAAGAGAAAAACCTGAAAATTCAGATGTTTCTTCCGCCCTCTAAATGTACATCTGGAATCAGCTAGATTCCAGATTTCATTAGTCCATTTTGTGCAAAAGGTATGACAATTCTTACAAGTACACTTTGAACATGTGAGGCAGTCTGGGTGAGAGTCCCAAGTGCCCTTCTTGTGGCCACACTTTCCTATAGACTGTCCCGATATTGTACTCTGAAATAAATGCTATCTACAAGAGAACAATAATAAAAACAATATTGTATTATTTTAACACGTGCAACTCACCTGTTTGTATGTACTGCATGCTATATACACCCCAGTGTATTTGCACAAGGTAACCAACTGTTCTCTGAATTAAAAAGTTATCTAACAAAAAGCAATAATAATAACAATATTGTATTATTTCCACATGTGAAACTCGCCTGTTTGTATATACTGCATCCTACATACACACCAGTTCACCTCACTTGTTTGTATACATTGCATGCTATATGCATCCCAGTGTATGCACAAAGGTAAACAATGTTATATACATTTTAATAAGGATTAGACATTCAGTTATTTAATCTTTATTGTTCTCTAGGAGCAATTCAGATGCACACAATAACAATGTGATGCGTCATGCGTGGTATTAAAATACAATGGTTAATTAGAAAAAACATCAAAATCGATGTTTCATCAATTATTTAATTAAGGGAATTACAAATTCCTATTAATTGCAATTGGGCCTATGTTGCATTATAACTAAACACAAGACTTGCCTGTGAACCAATTGTATTTTGAAAAAATAAGAGGGGTGGGATACAACATGGTATCCCAAGAAGACCTTTCCAGAACTAATTGAAAAAATACAGAGATTACCAGCATAAAAACAGAAGATGAGACAGATGACTGTAACACAAGATGAAATAAAGCTGAAAGGAGAACCAAATATGGTTTAAACTCACCACAAGCAATTTTTCTCTGGTCACATTATCAACAACACAACCATTAACGTGGCATTGTTGAAAAAAGATGACTGTTTCTTCACAGACTTATTAACAATTCTCCCCTCCGTGGAAGGATATATTCACATCAAACAGACGAGATTTTTCTACATGAAAAAGTAATAAGCTGCGTAATAGCTATGGGTAACGTATTGCTATTATAATTCAATTTACTGAGAAAGCATAACTATATACATCTGAAATAATGAAAAGATCCTCAGACCAAAATAAATAATAAATTATCAATTATTCTTCACCATGTTAAGACATAACATTCATGTCCTAAGTATTACATTCCAAAAATTGAATAAATTTTATGCATATCTCATAAGTTTCCAACTGTGTCTGACCTTTCAAGGAAGTACATGTGTTGACCTAATTCATGATACAAGTTGTAAAAAAGACTGCACCAATAGAATTTCCAACAGAGTTTTCGGAATTTTATAAATCTACCTGGTGTCAAAATGTTACATCTCTGATTTTTACAAAATACTGGCAGCAACTGGAGCAAGAGTCCCTTGAAGGGACTGATGCTCTACTGGCCAAAAAGAATTTCCAGGAATTCAAGATAAGACCATTTCTTGCTTTTAACTGCTGAGTGTTGAAACAATCTGATATTCTTCAGTGATAACAAGATTTTCAAATTAGCTGCTGTGGTAGACTTACTGGATGTCAGATTGGCACATTTCATTTAGAACAAAGTAGACATCTACAGAAGTCTTTTGGTCAAAACCCCATATCGTAATGATCATCCATTCAGGTAGAGTAATGACAAGAAGATTTTCACAACAGCTGTCATAGCAGCCATACTGGATGAATGACTGGCACCATTTTCAATTAGGATCAACCAGGTATCATAAGAAGTCTATTGATAAAAACCGCATGTTCATACAGCCATCCATTTGGAAGTAGAGATAACAATATTTTCAATATAGCCACCATGGTGGCCATATTGAGGGATAGTCATGTTCATTTAGGACCATGTATATAATGTAAGAACTCTTGTGATAAAAACCCCATGACAAAATGACTTTCCCTTTAAGAGGAGTAGCTAAAACAAGATTGTCAAGATGGCCACATACTGGATGTCAGATAAGCACCATTTTAATTTAAGATCAACAAAACATTATAAGTCTTTTAGTGAAAACCCCATGATGATATGACCATTCATTCAGAAGTAGTGATAACAAGATTTTCAAGCTGGCCACTGTGGCAGCCATATTAGACCCCAGATCAGCACCATTTTCAGTTAGGACCAACTAGTCATCATAAGAAGTCTTTTGGTGAAAACCTGATGTCAATATGACTTTCCATTCAGGAGAAGTAGCAACAACAAGATTTTCAAAATGGCCACTTTGGTGGCCATATTGGATGTCATATTGACACCATGTTCATTTAAGACCAACTGGACATCATAAGAAGTCTTTTAGTTAAAACCCCACATCAATATAACTTTCTGTTCAGAAGGAGTAGCGATAAGATTTTCAAGATGGCTGCCATGGTGGCCATACTGGATGTCAGATCAGCACAATTTTCATTTAGGATCAACTAGACATCATAAGAAATATTTTAGTGAAAACGCCATGTTGATATGATGATCCATTCAGGAGTAGCAATAACAAGATTTTCAAGATGGCTGCCATGGCAGCCATAATGGATGTCATATCTGCACCATTTTCATTTTGACCCAACTAGACATCATAATGAGTCTTTTAGCAAAAACCCCATGTTGATATGACCATTCATTCAGAAGTAGTGATAACAAGATTTTCAAGATGGCTGCTGTGGAGGCCATATTGGATGTCCAAGCAGCACCATTTTGAATTAGGACCAACTAGACCATGACCATGGGATGAATGTGTGTGTAAAGTTTCATGGCAATCCTCCAAGTAGTTTAGGAGGAGTAGTGATAACAAACTTGTGCTAACAGTCGGACAGATGACGAACAACAGACCATCCCATAAGCTCTTTTGGTCTATGAACAGTAGAGCCAAAAACAGGTTATATTGTCTACAACAAGCAGTGTTAATTTTACAACAGATATATGTTAACCCTTTACAATAGCCTGATGTCATACAAAGCAAATGCCTTTTGTTGAGTGGCGTCTGTGTAAAGAACTATTTCTGTATGGAATATTTTTTGCCATAAAGATGAAAAATAGTAAAAATAGCTACAAATTAATGAACGAATTAAATTTACATGGTATTTTGCTTTAAATCAATGCAGAAACAGTTTGAGTGTCACAACTCATTTTCAGGAACTGGAGTTTCTCCAGCCTCTGTTCCTACCGGATAACCAGTTTTGTTCGTGTCCACTGTCACATACCCTTTAGATTTCAAGTTTAAACAACACTTTTTGATACTAGATCAAGGATGATTTCATAACACTAATTCTTTCAGGAAAAAAGAAGAGAGTTGTCATGTGCAATCAATACAAGTAAAAACAGTATGTTGTGATGTAATATGTATTCTGCTGTCCCCAGTCCATCGAGTGAGAACGTGTAAGTGGGTTTTATATCACATTTCTTATAAAACAAACATATGAATGGTAATTACTTACCTGTAAGAATAACAGAAAATAGAGAATGACCAATCATACATTAATTGTATTAGATGAAGTATTGAGAATCAGAGTTTTCCAGGACACTGAAATCTGCATTAAAGTATGCATACTTTTCATCTTTGGAAGCATGAAAATTCCAACAGCTCTGTATGCAAGTTTTTTTGTCAGCAAAATTCTCATTTATTTGACTCATTTCTGCAAAGCCAGTATCAATTATGTAGTATATGAGCTATCAAACAAAGTTCAAGTGATTGTAATGGGATTAGGTGAAGCCACATAGGTTAGATCTTAGCAGACAAGGAGATTGAGACACCTGTTAATCAATTTTCAGTTCCTAATGATCATTTTGATCAAAAGACTAATTACACTTGTGATTTTACACCTCTCGTTGATAAACATTACTCAGAATAGTTTCAATCCATCATATTATACATCCTTGTGATGTTTGGAACACTTGCATTTTATTGTATACCATATTTAGAAAAATTGTGCCAAGATTTTGAGACTTATTTTGTCTGTCATCAGAATACAAACTCCGATGTTAATTGTCATAAATTGTCATTAAATCAGCTGTTTTTCGGTGTCATGTACAGATATACTTTAGTTTTATAGTGATTATCATATGTGTATTTTTCCGATGACAACTTTACATAATTTCTTTGCTTTCAAATGCACGGCTGCAGATGAGCACGATTCTCGTTAGACTGGCCGACAGAAATTAGTATATGCATCTAGTGGAATATACTGTGTTGCTGAAAGATGAAATGCTCAAAAGTGAATTGAATATGGTCATCTGTTTCTTCCAGTGTCTTGGAAAATGTATTGGTTTAAAATGGAATTACGCTAATTAAATACATTAATATAGACAAGAAAGTGTAATCTCTTCCTTAATTCCTTCTAGCTGCACACAAAATGAAAGAATGTCAAGGTAAAGGAATTGAGAATTGTTATAGTTGTAACATCACAAACAATCACAATTATCACAATTATCAACTGTCTTAATTTTCCAGTCATTTATTGTAATACTAAATATTTCACAATCAATGAGCATTTAGCAATCTGAACATATATATTGGCGACACAACAATACATGCATAATCCTCTGAATTATACCTATGGAGAACCCCGAGACTGTGGGCGATTCCAAAATGTAAAATGAGAAAGAAAACTCCTTTCATGGATATAACAATGGACACAACAATTTAAATTACCCATGGTAGAATATTAAACCAATAAAACTGCAAAACATGGATGTAACAAAATTCTGTAAACTTAAATCTTTCAAGTTGATGTTTCCTTTGGAAAGTCATGTAATGTATTTCATAATTTTAATGAAAAAGCAAAAATGGTGTCCTGTTGTATCTCCAACTAATTAATGATTACAGTTTTCATACACTGATCTTAATGTTCAATGTAGTATGTAAGACCGGTTCTTTGGTGTCTCTGTTATCACACAATCTCAACATCAGTTGGATATTTTCAATGATGTTGAGAATATTGTAGAACAATGATCCCATTGGTGTTTTACATTACATCTTTTTTTAAACCCCAAAAGTTGTTTTTTACACAGTAATTATGAGGAACTATCTCCATTCATATGGAAAAAAACTGCCCCTAATCTAGTGTTTAAAAATTAAGTAACATGGGCAACTTGAAATAGTATGAAATTTTTTGAAAACCTCATCCAAGATGTAACACTTATTTAATGACATCAAACTCTGTACCATATGTCTAATCACATTAGGCTGAATGTGATTAGACATTAATTTCTTTCAACAAAATCTACCCCAATTTAACCGACTTCAGCATTCCTGGGCAAGGATGATTCTGACAACATTTTGGGGATAATCCCAAGAATTGGGAATTTTTCATCATAAACCAAAATTTAATAGTAGTTACATAATTTTGTTCTTGTTGTGTAGAGAAGTTGCCTTTTTAAATAGTAGTGGTAGTAGAAACAAATTTATCTGTTTATTCATCTAACATAATATAAACCAAGGCTTTCCGTTTGTTACTTACAGGTGTTATCAGAATAAAGTACCCCATGATCATACGGCACCATTAGATAGTTTCACATCAAATTAAAGTTTTTTGTTTTAAAGGATAGGAATCTGTACAGCATTTTCACACAAATCAATTTTGGTGTAAATCTGATGATCATAAAAACCAAAAATTACACTACTTTTGTACGGAATTCCTGTCGCAAATTCACATAGAAACCTTGAAAAACAAGTGACAAATTGAATATTTTTTGAATACTCTGAAGAAAATTATGGTTCAGTGGACATATCTAGGTCCATTGCTAATACAGTTAATCATTTTATCCAATATTTCATCATATAAACATATGAAAAGAGGACTTCTACTATGGAAAATGTTGCTGATTTTCAACTGTAACCTATTTCAACGCTGCCATTTTATGTTATACAACAACTGTGGTGAAGCGAAATAATACAAGTTTTAATATTTGTAATCATTTTTCATCATCATTTTAATAATCTGACATGAAAATATGCAAAAACATTAGTCTAAAGTCACTATTTTGAACTGTCTACACCCACTTCACCCTATTTTTGCCAACTTCACCTATTCTGGCTGGGAAGGTAATTTCGTCCAGATATTAGGGTCCAGATTGGACCCCGATTTATTCTGATTAATCGCACTTAAAAGCAATGCCAATCTTTTGTATGATTAAGATGATTCCTGGTAAGGAAAAAGGTACAATTATGGTTCCAATCTAGTAAAACAAGTAACGGATATGAACGGAATGAGGGAACAATTCTGGCATTCAAGATTTACTAACATTCGATTGGGATATTTCAAGACAAAAATCTGGGGCTGCCAACGGAATTGGAGCTGCCAGGAAGCCTTAATTATTATAGCAAAATCATCCCTGTTGGGCTACCATTGGGATGGGGAGTAAAGGGAAAGTAGATCTTCATGAAATTTTCTACTGATTCATTTGTTTGTTTTTTAATTTCCAGAAAGGAAACATTGTTGAAAGACTTTGTTATTACACTTCCTAATGACAAAACTACTGCTATAAATGACTGACAGATGGTGTGATGATTTATTTAAAATGGAAATAGTAAACACCATGAGATCAGGGAACCCAAGAGAGTAGGAGAAACTAAAGTATGACTGCAAGTTCATACAGGAGATGTAGGCATGCCATACTGACTACTTCAGTTAAAGGTGTGATATTGGAGAAGTTGATTACACACAACTTAAAATGGGGATTATTCAATTTATTTTCACATGCTTGCCGATCAATATTCCTTGCAAGATCATTATATAGCCGCTAACCATCCCAGAAAATGATTAAAGTATGTGGCCATCTTTAGACAAGACCAACCAAGAGGGGTGACCCTGTGTAAATGGGATTGAATGTCACACTATAATGTCATAATGAAAACACTGAATATTAGAAAAAATGTGTACACCGCATATTGGACAAAAGTTGTATTTCCCTGCACTAGTAATGATTTGACCTGATGTCCTCTTTTCTTTACCCAGTTTTGAACCCCGCTTCTGGCACATCCTTTTACTAAAACAGACTCAAATATAAGCATTATATATATATATATATATATATATATATATATATATAT
Organism: Margaritifera margaritifera; assembly: GCA_029931535.1. Taxonomy (NCBI): domain Eukaryota; kingdom Metazoa; phylum Mollusca; class Bivalvia; order Unionida; family Margaritiferidae; genus Margaritifera; species Margaritifera margaritifera. Next base: position 434,389 of record JAQPZY010001460.1, read on the forward strand.
ATATATATATATATATATATATTGTGGTATATTTATATACATATTAAAGTTTTTAATCGATAATTGATGAATGTTATTGACTGCGGACGTGACTTGTCTCCACTATTAACTATGAACATGAGATGTATCTAATCAACAATTCAAACTGGACTGGACACGCTTTATTTCCATAAATGGTATATGTAAGATTAAAATAGAAGGACACATTTTTTTAATGTACCTTTATTTCTATTTTTTTCTTTCTTTTGGTTTGGAAACATTATAAAGTAATAAAGAATATGATGGAGTTTTATTAGTTTATAATAATATTTGAAAGGGATGAAATCTGTAAGTTGAACCATATTGACATCATAAGTACCTTTTGATTAAGTGTTCTTCTTTCTTTTAAACAAGTGATGTTAAAACATCATCAAAAATAAAAACACTAAAAAAATAAAAATTGGACTGAAGCATATGGGCAACATTTTCGGAGTAAAAGTGCTAGAACTAACAAGTCCTGTAGTGACTAGTACATTTTTTGACCAAGGCCAAAGGAATGTAATAAAAAGTTATGGATAAATAATAACACTGAGTCAATAAATAATGTTATAAACCTTGCAGTGGTTTGGAAACCACAAACTACCCAGAGCTGATAGGAAAATTGTACGATGTTATTAACCTGCAGTTTATAGATGCAAGAAGGGCGCCATACGACTCTAGAAACTTTAGACTTTCAGCAAACTTTAACAACTATTTTGTGCCAGTGCAATCATGGAGATTAAAAGCTCCAAAACAAAAAGATACTTTGTTTAGGAATTTCACAAAAACAATAAACGCAAAACACAACCAGAGAAAATATTTTCGGCAGAGGGGAAATTTTCACTGCCAAATAAAGCAATGAGAATCGGAAAGCTGGGAAGTGAAAATGAGGCCTAAATAAAAGTGCAAGAACAAAAAGATAAATTGACTTTTAAATATTTTATTACTTATATCTACAGTTAAGAAATATGAAAGGAAATTTGTTTTATGTACAGAATTTTGACTTGTTCAAAGGTGGCATTTCAATTTTTATATATATATATATATATATATATATATATATATATATATATATATATATATATATATATATATATATATATATATATATATACATATATAAATCATCAACATGGAATTCTGTTTTGTGTTTCTAGAAAGAATAATTATAATTACATGAGAACATATCAACTACACATACTCTGGTACTATCATAACTCTCAACTGTATAATCCCAGATATACTTGATATACTTTAAAATCAATGGTTAAAAAAGTAGTTGATGATACACACATAAAACAATAAAACCCAAATGCCAATGTGTAATGAATATTGGTGAAACGATTCATCGATATATCTATACTTTTGCCATATTGATACACATATCATTACAAGAGGTGAAGAATCGATACAAAACAATATTTACCCTATACAAGTTACTTTAATCTTCAGTGGTCATAAATAATTATTAGTCGTTTGCCTTTTTATTCTTTAAATTGAGCATTCATCTGAGACAGCTGTCGCAGGCACAGGCACTCATTTTTGTCAGTGAAAAAGAAAAAACTATTGACAACACTCACTCACCTTCTACAAATTAACACAAGGTGATGTGGTGTTCAGCATAAAGGAGACATTCCAAACTTGTTCTGCATGTATGATGAAGGACTTTACTCATCATTTTATAACCACTTTTACGTGACGTTTCTCTGTTGCTTTGTATCTTGTCTTCCTGGGTCGAATTTGAAGGCTACATGGTGTGTCATGCAGCGGAATATGTTACATTAAGTTCTGATTGGTGGTTATCGTTTGTTCCAGTCCAGAGTAAACAATAACCAGCAACCAGAACTTAATGTAGCTTTTTCCCTGCGTGACTCACCGGAAGTACTGGCATCCAAACTCGATCCAAGTACATACAAAGCAACAGAGAAACTTTGTGCTTATTAAATGATCTGTAAAGTACTTAAATCATATATGGAGAACAAGTTTGGAATGTGTCTTTTTACGTTGATGTATGTAATCAGTGATTGAACGTGCCAACGGGATAAGTAAAATTAGAACCGAATCAACGAGGGGGCAGATTTTTAACCATAAAAGTTCGTCACCTTGCATAAATTTTTTATTTTGTTATAAAATGGGAGTGGGTGTTGTCAATAGTTTTCCCTTTTCTTTCACAGAAATGAGCACCTGCATTGTTTTGCAATGTGATAGATTTGGCTGTTAGTCATCACCACTCCCACACCCTGACTTGTTCTAGATGAGATTTTCATTGCACAAGGAAATTACACTATTTCTTCTGTTTTGAAGACAACACCAAAATGTCTTCCAAGTTTAAGTGAAGACATGAAATTGGTAATAAGATGTTTTAAAAGGATTGATGCAGTGCAAAACAAAGGGCGTTGTGGCCAAGATGATCAAATGGAGCAGCCCAAAATGGCTTAAAAGGTTGAATTTAAATCACTGACAACTAACAGGTAGTCTGTTTGGAAGTATTTCTGTTAACTTCTCATGGATAAGAATGGCATATGAACAAATGATAAGTCTATGTCTGTCTGTAATCTGCATACTGGAAATACAACTAATACATCAACACACATAAACGTGTACCACCATACCAATGACAGACCTTCTCAAGATAAAAAGACCGTCAAGTTGATATGTGTATCAATAATCTATCGTGAATCGTATCGATATGCATCACAGGTGTATGATTTCACCCCTAGTAATGAAATGGATGTTGATAAACAAAAAGAATAAATTAACTATTAACATGCAGAAAAATACACACACACACGCAATACTAAACAGTAAAATCAGTTAACACAGACTAAACTGCAAGTTTAAACCAGATTACATTTGACAACTACACCCATCGTCACATGATCAGAAAAACACTGAAAGTAATAGATTATAATTTCACAAAATATAACTTATTTTAAACACACCAATAACACAATACACTTTAATATTAGAAATGGTGTATTTGAGTATATTTGAGTATTATAACTGGTTATTTGAGTATAGTTTAGTGTATTTGAGTAAAAAGACGCACACACCCGGCCGCCATTGTAAAAATCTACTTTTTAGTGGTCGATAATTTTCGTCTGTCAGTTTTGTGATGACAACTAAGATGCAAATCACTAACAATCATTAATGAATAGACTTTGGTAAAAGTATATTAGTATTAAATTTTAGAACAACAATTAATACTGCATATAAGATCAATAAATGCGCCTACATGACCATGTTGAATTACACGTATGAACCAAACTAATCCAAGTTATTTCTGGTCTTAATTCGGCCATACCGACACGTTCAACTTGAAAGTCAGTCGAATGGATTCGGCTATTAAATAAAGCGGAAATATATCCGAGAAAAATACAAAATGAAACCAACAGTTAATATTGTATGCTGCGGAGTTTTCATAGGAATGTATACAGAACCGATCACAATGTAACATACTAAAAAAGAACTGATTTTGCTTTCTCAACAGGACCTCAACGACTTAGGAAACACGAACTTTAGAAACTGCGAAAAGAATATAACATTCGAGAAATGATTTGGACCTGTAAATAAACAGTGTCGATATGTCTCACCTGCAAGAAGGTATACAATTTGTTGAAACTTTTATCACTACTCTGTCTGCTTCCATGGCCGAAATAGTCTGGTACCTTGATTTCTTATATTCTTCACGTAGCGCAATGTAAAAATTTAGGATACCAGACTAAGCGGTACATATGGCGCAACCGGTGCTAATATAAGTTATTTTTAGGACAAGATTAGCGATGTTCGATGAATCAGTAAAATTGACCAATGTCCGGTGACAACAAACAATAGCTTAAGAAAAAACAAATTGGGATCAATATTCAATGTTTCATTTTGATGGGTTAATGACTGAATTATGTAGATGTTACTTGTTTTATTGATTACAATCATTTTATTCCATGGCTGGATAGAGTCAGGTGTCAGAATGGGTGGATGGATAATAATAATAATATAAAAAAATTTATTTAGGTAGGATCAGCAATTAACACAAGTAGTAATACATCGGTTTCTAGAAACACTGAAATACACACAAAATACACAAGTATTTACATGTTTTTGGTCTATATATCGGTGTACACACCGAAATTATGATTTGTATGTGTTTGAATAATGATGTTCATAAAAATAAACTTTTATTTAAGTGATTTTGATACAAATTATTTACTTTTTACCTATTTCAAGCACAATTCATGTAATGACATCATTGAGTCATTATTGACTGGACAGGTATGATTAACAGTGAATCATAATACATTCGCAGAATATAAGTGAAAAGTATCAAAGTACCAAAAGTATTCACCGACATTATATAATAAATTAACTTTAACTTTTAATGATATAGTTTTTGGCAATTTAAAAAAAAATTCACAGCATTTAATTTAATTATTTTTAGTTCTGAACTTAAAATATGAGATAGCATACACAAGAGTGAGACTAAGAGGTAGATCATAACAAGCCAGAATATCCCGTACAGAAAAATCTCACCAATTCACATGAGCTGCTCATAAGCCTCACGTGAGAACCGTGTTAGAAACGTATGCAAATTGAGTAGATTTTGCAAGCTCATGTGTGCAGTTTGTTAGATCTTGTGAGCCATTGAAAAACTAACCAAATTTTCTCATGTGCAGATTTTGCTCACGTGAGAATTTGAATGTTCACATGAGAATGTATGACTTAGAAAATATTCGTTCCCCTTACATCTGACTATGTTTGAAAATAAGGCAGAGTTCTAATTTCTCACGTGAGAAATTTGGACTTCGATTCTGATGAGACACATTTTAGATTTGATCTAAGTTGGTTTTTCTCATGTGAACTAGAGACCCATCCCATTCTTCCAGCATTCTATAAAGAATTATGCTTCAAGAATTTTGCTTTCAAAAACCAAATCAAATAATAAAATAAAATCACACAAGATTAAATGTGGTTTTCCGCGACTGAAATCGGTATCGAGAAAATAACGCCGGTTATTTCCCTTGTTTAGAGTCTGAAGACTGGTTTACTGATAGCATAAGATAGCATAATATACACATAATCTTTTGAAGACTTCAAGACACAACTACCATGGTAGCCTCGCTTTCAAACAAGCGCCATTTTTAAATTTCATTGCAAGCAATACCAATATATGTGCAGCAACTGATCATAGAAACCAGGAGATAATTTAAAATCATGCATTATCATGTTGGTGAGTAAAATCAAGACCGTATTGCATTTTGCCTGTTTACGGGTAGAGCAGTTTGGCTGCCGCTTTCTCCGCTTTGCCCCCACGATTTAATATGTAAAATAAGATGACCTTGTAATCTTGCTCCTAACAATCATTGAGACGATAATTTTTCAGATCATTATTATTTACTGCAGCGCCTGCCAAACTGCAGTTCACGATGCATTAATATTGTCAGTTATCGAGAATAGTGTGACGAAATTAGTATCCTTGATCTACCATGGTTCGTGTCCGTAACGTTAATTTTAACGTTTATATTATAATATTGTGAGAAACTATTGAAATCGCCAAAGAAAGTGTTCAACTATATCTGCTTAATTTTTTCATAAACTCTCCAAATTATTTGCGAGCTGCCGTTTTCCGAGCGTGTCTAAATGTGTCTATTTCCGGAACTTCTCTGTGGTTCGTGCCCCTGAAATAAAGGCCACGTGACGTAAGATTGGAATGTGACAATTAGGTCAAAGTTTACTCCAGAAATATATCGTGTATGATGTCCCTGCATTATTCATATTTGCATATGCAATACAAATCATTTCTTTCAAACGCATATCGACTGCAATAAAATACTTATAAATAATGATGGCAAAAATATGAAAGAAAAAAATGTGCATTTTTTTTTTCAAGCTGTCTGATAAAATTATCATATTTTAAGGTACTGTTTAGTTTTAAAAGATTTTTTTGTTTATGCTTTTTCATAACAAAGATTTTGTTCCCTTAGGCCAAAAATAACAAAAAAATATGTTTCCGGTCGGTCGACCGTCTGTTTCATGTTGCTGACCCTAGCACTCCCCCCCCTCCAATTTTTTTTTTTTTTTTTATTATAAAAAAAAAAAATCACATTGCCAAAATTGATTTGTTCATCTAACTGAGCCAGTTTTGACCAGTACTTTGAAGCCCTTGAAATTTTATTTGCTTTATATATAACGCTTTAAAAAATAAAAATAAAAAAATTATTATTAAAAAAAATCACATTGCTGAAATTGATTTGTGCATCTAATTGAGCCGGTTTAGCCCAGTACTTTGAAGGGCTATAAATATTATTTTATTTATATATATTGTTTAAAGAAAAAAAAAAAATTATTATAAATAAAATCACATTGCCGAAATTGATTTTTGCATCTAATTGAGCCAGTTATGCCTGGTACTTTGAAGCACTTTATGGTACTTTGAAGCACTTTAAATATTATTTGATTTAAATATAATGTTTTTAAAAAATAAAAAAGTACCTGCCTACCTTAATTTTAAAACCAGTGCAATAGGAAACACACATTTTTTTTTTGTTGGTCTTATATTAAAATATTACAATGAAAAATTGCATACTATATAGTTTTTCATTGGATTTATTTTTCTAACATGATATAAAAAGTGAATGTTATAATGACCCGATTTTTACATTGCCTTTGCCATCTAAAAAATCTGTTTTCAGTTTCCTGCTAATCAAAAGGTAAAGAAAACCAACATGTGAACAGTAGCCCTGGCTTGAATGGCTAACACTCACTCCAGGGCCACAAAGTGTATGGCATGAGTAAAATTTGCCATTTTCATTGTATTTTTTCTGTTTGATTTGTATTAGGTATTCAAATATGTCTTAATCAGCACTTACCGTCACTGTCAACAAATGCTAGTGACCCAGTTGATTACGTCAGGATCTCAAAACAAGCGTGTGAGGTCACGAGAAACATGGCGCATGAATCAAGGATAAACACGAAGTTAGAACGGTTGACGATAAATTACATGCAAGCTTTTTAATCTAATTTCTGTTTTTGTTAGGGACTGTTTTTCTTCTAGCATATAAAATTCTACAATTGTCTTCATGCAGTGAAGTTTGAACTGTAACTGAGGCAAGTTCAGAAGTCATATACATGTAGGTATGCTTCTAATTTTTAAACTTTTAATTTTTCAAAGAATACAGCAGTGGATCTATTTCAGAGGTTTTAAGGTGTAAAGTGAGTAATTTCATCTTGCTTTTTTTTTGTTTTTTATTTAAAGATGTAAAGTACCAAACGTTTGACAGATATGATGTTGCAGCTTTCAAACTGGATGATCATGAATAACACTTACAGATGTTTTTAAGACTTATGAAGTGATTTTCGAATGTTGAATTTAAAAAAAAAAAAAATGCCTTTGCCAAATAGGTAAATAGTCACATTTGTTGTCCAGGTTACATAGTACATGTTGCTGCATGTAATCTATTTCAGTGGATGATACTTGAATCATACAAGAAGCAGAGAAGATATGATTATTTTAGTAGATGAATGAGATCTGATGATTGAAATGAGATTGTTGTAGGAACTTAAGATCTGTGAAATGGTAAGGGTATTGACATAATTTCTGCCAACATGAATAATAGTTTATTTAGAGCTGATACATGTCTAATTTGTTTCAATCTTATTCAGTGATTTTGATATGAATATAATATTTAATTCAGAAGGGAGATGTTTTAAATGAAAAAATTCACAAGAATAGGACTTCAACTGAATTATTAAATTACTAGTAGAAGTTCCTAATTCTTTGTTTAAGATGCAACAGATCAATTTCTGAAAAACATTTTTAAAAAGTTGTAATGGATATAGTGTGAGAAATATATGTACAAATGAAAATACAAATTGGAAATGTTGTAAATGTTCTAGCAACAAATTGAATATGAACTTATAGTCATGTAACATAAGGTTAATTTTTAAAATCTTTTCTCCCTTTAAAATTTCACTCTAATTGATGCATAAAAAACAAATGGTCTCAGCTGAGCAATGTCAAACAATGGAAAGATGAGAATGCAGGAACTGATGGACTGACCAATTGGTGAATCAATTAAAGAATTACCTGTTTTGAGTGTCTAAACTTGTCAATTTGATTTAATAATAACCTGTTTGAATGTCAAAACTTGTCAATTTTTTTTAAAAAGCTTTCCAAATATTTGACAATAGTGAAAAAATGTATTTATACACTGCTCTTGATGGCAAGACAATAGATTCTAAATTACTAAATCAAGATCAAGAATTTCAAACATAATAATCTAATATATTAACTGCATTAATTACTTTATGTAAGTAGAACATGATAAATAATGACAAACATACATGGATTATATGTATGCCAGAAATCACTCTAGTGCAAACAATAGTGTCAGGGTAATTATATCATACCTGTTCATCCAAATAAATCAATGACAAACTCACCTGAATTATGCATTTGTCATTAAGAACTCTGTGAGAAACAAGAAATAAAATAAGAAATACATTCATTGAAACCAATTTATTAACACATTACTATAACTCACAATGTATGTGTTTAATTGATATATTCCAATAAACAGAATATACACATGTTACAGAAATATTTACTGATTTATTTACAAGTGAATAAACATTTAGCATGAATATGTACAAGAAATCTGCTAATTGGAATTTACCAGTTAATGAACACATTACCATAATCCAACCATGGATTCGCGGCATCTGTGTTTAATTGATATATTCCACTAGTATATACATGTTTATACACTGCATCACAGAAATAATCATGCGACAAGAAATGCGTTCATTGAAATATATATATATAAACACATGCCTATATGATCTATGTCACATCAGAATATGAGTAATTCTAATGGAAAAATACTTGCCTACCTGACCTGTGTCACAACAGGACATGTTGCAATATACTATGAAAACAAAAGGACAAAAGTTAAGTATTTATATTTAAATAACCATACAACTTACAATCATTGACAAAAGTTAAGTATATAAACATCATACATAACAATGGTTTCCATCATTTGTTGTTACTTTGGAATTAAGTCAAAGCAGTTTGGTTCTCCATACAGGTAACATGCATTTTGCATGGAATGTCCCACTTTTGATTATTTTTAATAACCCAACAAAAAAAGGACATGTAGTTTGTACATTTGGTATAGTTTTTATCTAATATTTTTTTTTGTCATCATATAACTCCTTTTGTTTTCCACCTGTCATTCAAACATGTAAATAGTACAGGTTTTTCTCTGCTTTTGTGTTACTTATTTGTTTTTATAAGTTGTTTCTTCCTCTGATGAAGAGCTCAATTAACTGGAAATGCGGGGAAACTGTTCAGGGCTTTAGAAATTTTATAAAAGTCAGTTTGCCCAAGGCAAGCTGACTGGAAAATTGAACTTGCCCTTGGGGGATTTGAGCTTACCCCCAAAATATGAAAACAAAATATCACAAATAAAGCAACAATAAAATAAGGTAAAATAAAATATTGATGTTTTAAGGAAATCACATTATATTTATTTAACAAATACAGAACTTGTGTTTACTTTTTATCTTTGTTTACACCTTAAAACCATGTTGATAATTAAAGTTATCGAAAAAGATACATGTAAATAGTACATGTAGATATTTTTGTAGTTGAAGAAAAAGGGTTAGAATGCAGATATAGTTAGAAGAGCAAAGACAGACATGAACATGCATATAGATAAATAAATGGATAGGTAGATAAGGGTGTTGGAAATGGCTAGATTTATATATATAGATATATAAATGTATAAATGGAAATGGAAGGGTTAGAATGCAGATATAGTTAGAAGAGCAAAGACAGATATATACATGTATATAGATAGATAAATGGATACATAGATAAGGGTGTTGGAAATGGCTAGATTTATATATATAGATATATAGATGTATAAATGGAAATGGAAGGGTTAGAATGCAGATATAGTTAGAAGAGCAAAGACAGACATATACATGTATATAGATAGATAAATGGATAGGTAGATAAGGGTCATGGAAATGGCTAGATTTATATATATAGATATATAAATGGAACTGGAAGGGTTAGAATGCAGATATAGTTAAGAGCAAAGATTTATATATATAGTGTTATGTATGATGTTATATAATATAGATATTTTAGGAAATTATAAATGTTTCTTGACTTTCATATTTGCTTAAATCCTAATGTTGTTTATGAGAAAAAAAACGTGTTTAAATAGTGTCCTTGAATTAGGTTGTTTACTTCAGATTTGAGCTAAAGGATAGTTTTGATAAACAAAATGTTTACCAAATTTGAGGTCAAGGTTGATTTTGTGTACAGATAAAACTGGAAAATCCTTAGAGTTATGTGTAAAAAGTCATGTCCATACAAGTAAAATTCCATTAAGATGACACATTCTAGAACATTCTGTCATGTGACCAATCTTTATATATATCATGTTTAGTGGACAGTTTTTCAGTTTCGACATTACTATCAGTCTTGTAAAGAGTTATTACAGTTGTGGAAAGTCGTTCCAAATTCTGAGAGAGAAATTATTTTAAATATTCATTGGATTGTAACAGTGCTCATAAACTTTTGGATTTTGGATTTTTAATTGATGATTTTAGAATTTATGTGAACTTATTCAGAGATATTTTGGAGTACTTCATTTTAACATCAGCACATTAAAGACTACTAGTACATCAGGACTTTGAAGACCATTGGCACATCATAACATTCAAGGATACAGCCGTGAATTCGGAACATTCTATTTAGGACTTGTGATTAGAACACTAATTCTTATTGGATTATTTGGATTTTAATACACATTACTGTAAGTGTCTTTTTGATTTTTCATCTTAATTATCTAGAAATAAATTGCTTGTTGATTTTTACTTGAGTTGTTGGTTTCACGTTCTTTCTGTTACATTTTTCTAGACCATAGAGTCGTAACAGAAATTGGGGGCTCGTCGTCCGGGATAGAATTTCTTTAAAGCATATTAGAGATATTAAAGTTATTTTTGAAATTCATATTGATTTTGTCTCTGAATTTTATTTATTTTTTCTTTGGCAAAGATTTTAAATAGAGAAATTTTGTGTGTGAAACCAACAAGCATTTACAATGGTGTCTAATGTTCAGAATTTCATTTCAAAACCTACCCAGGAGGGATTAGAGTGTATGAGAAAGGATGAGTTGCTCGAACTTGCCAGAAAATACAGTCTGTCTGAGGCAAAAGCAACATTGACAAAACAGGAGATAATGATTATTTTAATTCAATATTTAGTAGGAAAGGGAAATTTTGATAGTAGTGCTTTAAGTTTGAAGAGAAAGCCTGTATCTGGTTCTGACAGGAAATTAGGGGAATTAGAGTTAAAGAACCAGATGGATTTTGAGTTAGCAAAGCTTCAGATTCAGAGAGAGAGAGAAAAATAAGAGAGGCAGATGGAGAGAGAGAAAGAAGAGAGGCAAATGCAGATGGAGAGAGAGAGAGAAAGAAGAGAGGCAAATGCAGATGGAGAGAGAGAAACAGGAGAGGCAGATACAGATGGAGAGAGCGAAAGAGGAGAGGCAAATACAAATGCTGATGCAGATGCAAAGAAAAGAAAGGGATATGCAATTTAAATTAAGAGAATTAGAACTGGCAAACGGAGCACACTCCACTCCTTTAAACACAAGTTCAGGTCTTGATGTTACTAGATATATTTGGTTAGTACCCCCTTTTCAGGAAAAAGAGGTAGATAAATACTTTCTTCATTTCGAGAAAATTGCTGAAAACTTGAAAAGGCCCAGAGAGCATTGGACTTTGTTATTACAAAGTGTACTTATTGGCAAAGCTCGTGAAGTCTACACTTCACTGTCAGTACAACAAAGCACTGATTATGATGTGGTTAAGGAGTACATCTTGAAAGCTTACAAGTTGGTACCAGAGGCATATCGACAAAGGTTTCGGAATTGTAGAAAAGAAACTGGACAAACTTATGTCGAATTTGCATGGGAAAAAGAACGACAATTTGATAGGTGGTGCTCAGCCAAGAAAGTTGATCAAGATTATGATAACCTCAGACAGCTCGTATTAATTGAAGAGTTCAAGAGGTGCATCCATAGTGATGTTAAGACCTATCTTGACGAGCAGAATGTGAAAACTTTGGAAAATGCTGCTCGTATGGCTGATGATTATTCCTTGATTGCATTGTCACAAGCCACAGGCGATAATCCGCTAGGCTCCTTTATCACCCATGGCAGCCTGTGCATAGATTTCCTTATTTCTCATGAATATTCATAAACCTGCTTAACCAATTACTATGAGTGGAAGTAAAAATTTCTCGCCATTGTGACCCAACATGATCTTTTACACCATTTCAATAAGCCAATCTAAGTTTCTGTTCCAAGCACAATCACTTATTGATTGCTAAAACGAGCTCTTTCATTCATAGGAGATTGTTATATTGTGTTGTTGACGATTTTTATTTTGTTGATGTGTACTCGTGAAAAAAAAGGAAATCTCAGCACAGGCAGCCACAGTTGATAAATGAGTGTAGCGGATTATCATCCAACCCTTGCAACAATAAGAGTATTGCTGCCTTTAAACAAAATTCTCCGTTACCAAATGTCCACACAAAAGAAGCATGATTAGGACAAATGTCCTAATGCAATTTTGGCTAGCAAAATTGCTGAATGTCGTACATATAAACACAAAATAAAGGTGCCGATATATGTACTGCGACGAGATTGCAGAGTATAGAACTTGCCGAACATAAAACATAATTAATTGAACACAAGTCTCTGTCAATTTGTTTACCTTGCAAATTTTAGCTCCTCACCCCCCGGAGTTTAATTTGAACTTGTCCCAGGCATCAGGCAAGTGGATTTGTAAAGCCATGCTGTTTTGTAATTGCACCATTACCAATTTTTGTGTATGGAAGAATAAAAAAGAACCTAAATATTTTCTGTTCTCTCACACAAAAGGCAGCATATTGTGCATACATTAAACTTCAGAAAAAAACTTTCCTTAGTTCATCTGATTTAACTTCTTGCTTCTCTTTCATAAATGTATGCTGCCTCAAGAGATCAATCTTTCATTTAGACTGAGAATATCATTAAGAGGGAATTCAGTGCTTTTTCCTATCGATAAAATACTACTCAAATTATTGAATCTGTGCTAAATCATGAAGTGTAACATTACAATTTTAGATGGTGACTCTAAAACAATGCCATCATAAATGAAACATGGAGGGTAAAATCACCATTAAAATTTCACCAATTCATTAAAATCCACTGATGTAGATTTGAAGGACAGTTAGGGTTAATTATTGGATCGATGCATGCATGCATAATGAGAGAGACAACAGGGTCAGACAAATTTTGCATGTGATGCTTAGGGGCTACCCGAGTTTTGGGTCTTGACCACCACATGTTCAAATCTGATAGCACAGCAGTTTACTACCATGTATACTCGCTGACAAGTCAATTCCAACTGCAAACTGCACAGACCCAGATCTGCCATAGCATAATGCGCTGGCAGATCTGGGTCCATACAGTTTGTTAGGAGTAATCTGCAGAACAAAAAACATAGACCCTGATCCGACGGCACATTATGTGATGGCAGATCAGGGTCTATGTTGTTTGCAGTTGGACTCGACTTATAAGCGAGTATATACACTACATGGTATTAATCAAGTCAATGACAGAAAGCAGAACCTATGAATTTTATATAAATCCTTCTATATATCTGTGATTTTGTTTCATAACAATCAAACAACGAGGTAGCTTTATTCAAAATATTTCACAAAGGAAAATAATTAATAATTATGGTTTTGTTTTTTGGGTGTTTTATGACACAGTAACACTCTGAAGGATATATCATGCCAAGGCAAGTCGAGTAAAGTGGCTTGCCCAGGCCACAGCATGGTAGGCTGATCTGATGGTGGAAATCGAACCCACACCCTTCTGGTCAGGAGTCCAACATCTTAACCAGTGAACCACTGCAGCTTCTATTAATGGCTTTAAAAAAAAGAAATGGAAGTTTTAAAGACGACAGTTTCACTGATGTGCCTTCTCTGAGAAACTGATTTTCAGTTGGGTCACCAGATTCTTTCTTGGTGGCACATAGAGCTACCATGAACTGATTTTGAAATCTTAAAAACAGAGAGAGAGAGCAGGTACTCACACAAAAATACATTTTTATGCCAAACATCTCTTCTACATTACTCAAAACAGAGACTTAGAATTGGAGACTTGGTTAGAGAGGGGTGGGGTTAAATATGGACAGTGTTGCACCTAGGATTCCAAGGCCAGGGGACACTGTGTCCCCCACCCTCCAAATCTGGGGAACACACAACATTTTAAAGGGACAAAGGAAAATTGCACTGCTGCAAAAATTATATCTTATTGCTTCGACAGTTTTGCCACCTTAACTTTGTCATCTGCACTGTACTACCATATTTTCCTTTGACATTTACACTATTGCAAAAATGTTTTATCATGTGCTCAAGTGGCTCATGAAAACATTAACATATTTGAATATCTGGTTAACCTGAAATGAGCTGCACCATGGAATTTTTCATTCCAGATCTTGCTCTCATTTAACTTTAGTGATCACACATTACTACCAGCATTTATTATAATAAATACCCATGTTTTCCTAATTACTTTTCTTTTCAAATTAATAAATCATTAATTAAATGAAAAATTGTGTATTTACATAAATTTTGTCTCCGTCATTAATTCAACCTCAAAATAAATTAAATCTTCCTTGCTGTAGGTGTGACTTTAACCTCAAAAATATGTTATACTATCGGCCATCAAAGACTTTACATTGCAACTCTGCAGACTACCACAAACCTCGAATGTTTTCATTGGCAGATACATTGTCTTAAAATGGATATTCATTGCCATCTTACAGTTTTTATTACCTTTCGCAACTCTGACCATTGCTAGCGCCAACATAGACATGGATGGACATCCACTAAATACAAGTTGTAGGCGTATTTTTTATTTTTCCTGACAAAAAAGTGCACCCAGGGAGGCACACAGGGTTAAGATTAAGGAGACATAGGACACAAAATTGCGGGAAACTCGCAATCCCGCACTCAAGGTGCAACACTGATTATGGAGAATGGATTTACAATTTTCATCCACTCCTTGGGTTGTAGGGAGGGTTTTAACTGTGGTGGGCCAATGTTCCAAGAAAAAAAATGAAGAATCAGATGAAGGTGGTGAAAAGTAATGTATGCTTTGAAACATGCCTAAAATGGCTCCAAAGGGCCTTGGATTTCTATCCACTAGTCTTTTTAAATATTTATGAACAAGTTCTATGGCAATATGCTGAAATGAAAGGTATTCCAGACAATGACATATAAAATTGATAAAACAAAGATGTAAGAGAATTAAAAATAAACAACGAAAGAAAACATTTAAATATTATTCCAACTTTATTTACTCAGTTCATTATATGTGCCTCATTATTTTTTTATTTTTCTCTCTCTCAGCTTCAAAGAAATTTTATGTTAAAACTTTCAGTTGCTGTCTCCACTTTCCCTTCTCTCTCTCTCTCTCTCTCTCTCTCTCTCTCTCGCTCTCTACCATTATTTCACACTATCTAAATATAATTGAATCAACTAACCTCTCCCTCTCTCTTTGAAAATATGTATAGCAGCAAAGTGGCACAGATCCTACATCTTTTTCATGGACAATTTTAAGGACTTGTGCCATTAAAATAAGTTAAAATATGTGCTAAAAATAATAGTTTGAAACAAGTAAGAAATTTATATTCTATTTTTGTTGATTGTTTGGGCTTTTTTTCATCTAACATTTTGCACTGATTCTACTGATATATCCATATCAACTAGCTATTTGGGTAAAGGTACAGCTGAAGGCCTTTCTATATGAACAGAACATCTGGAATCTAACTTCAGCTCAGACATAAAGCAGAAATAATTTCAGAACTTAAGTTCACATTTTCTGATTTCCTTAATAAAAGAAAAACATCACAAGAGTATTATCAAAAAAAAAAGTATACAATACAAGATAATTTCAAACTCCTGTTAAAGTTTTAACAACAAAACTTTAGACTGAAATGGTTATTGATTGTAGATAGTGCAAACAGAATGGATTGAATTCAGTTCAACTGAAGTTTCACCAATCCATTGTCTTAAATATTGACATCAAATTTAGGACATTTAGGTAAAAATTAGGCATTGAAATGTCAACTGCATATATGTTTTATCTGAAACTTATTCTGCAGAACTCAGATTTCAGGAATATACTGAATTATTTACCACTGATATACACTAATGTGATGGCATATACAGTTTATACACAAATGTAAATATTTATGCCAACAAAACAGGACCCACCCAGAAATAGGGTGGTAAACTAGCATACATGTTAACCTTGCACTATGCACAATTTAAAGATGCATGTGTATACAGCACTCAGACCAATTAAGCTACTACAGAATGCACAAACAATTTGTAATGCAACAGTGTTGTTTGTGACTGAAATTTCTGTTCACATTTTGTCTATCGACAAGTCTCCTGTGAGTAAAAACTTGGACTTGCCCTTGTTATTAAACAGTAACCATCAGATCTTTGGTATGACTATTGAAATGCATCAAGATGACCCTAACAAATATGGTGTAATTCCAAAGGGGGCCATATTTTAATCAAAATTTGATAACCACAAGTAAATATGGAACATTAACTAGGTTTTCTAGATGTAAACCATACTACACTATATATTTGGTACAAATCTATTGAATTCTTACAGAAATGAAAATCGTGTCTTACATGCAGGATGGATGAATTAAGATGAATACTACTACAAATTCACCTCTTTTTGATGCAAAAAATTAAATTTTTATCAGTACCTAAAGCCATTTTTTCTGGAAGGTGTCTTATTATTTTCACATATGGTTCACTGTTTGCTGGGTCTTTAAATTCAAAATCCATGAAAACTGGTACCCCATGAACAATGATAAATTTACAGTATTTGACTGCTATAATACACCATGTGTTGGAGAGCAGGAGATAACACATCTGACAGGGCCATAACACACCATGTGTGTAGAGAGCAGGAGATAACACATCTGACAGGGCCATAACACACCATGTGTGTAGAGAGCAGGAAATAACACTAGAATCTGACAGGGCCATAATACATCATGTGTGTGGAGGACAGGAGATAACACTAGTTACTTCAGCGAAATACCATAAAAAAGGAGTGTTTGGTAGGGGATGCTTGTAACAGGATTCACTTGAGAAATCACAACATGCAGACATGAGCAAAATATATTTAACGTAGTTCATATTTTTTTCTATTTCAATCTAAAAATATCTGTATACCTTCCCATTAACATAACAATGAAATTTGACAGAATAGGTATTACCGATAAGATCATAAAACGCGAAGGAAATTTTTAGTAATTTTTCAGATGAAATATTTGTCACTGTTCATCAAGTATACAAGCATAATGCTGGTTGTCTACACTGCTGTCCCTCTTTCCAAGTTCTGTTTAATTTCAGCTGTATATGATCCATAGAACCTGTCCAGTTTCTTATTGAATTTAGCATTTCTCTCATTAATGTAATCAATATCAGCATCTTCATCATAAGTTCTGCGGCGGCTGTACTTGGATCTTTTCTCAATCCTGTAAAAACAAGAAAATAAAAATAAAAGGGCAAAAATCTAATAAAAACAAAATAGCTGGTGAAGTCTAAATGCATCAGTGTTTCATCTGTTCATAAAGAGTACTCCCTAGCATTAATAATGATTTTTGAAAGAATTTACAGGGCAAAGAATAACTTTTAAACAAAAAATCTGAAACTGCCTAACTCCTCCCCACCCCCTACAAATAAAAAAGAAACATCATTTTTTTAACGAACAGACAAACTCTGACAAGTTTGAAATATTTTTAAAGCCATCCCCCAAACCTAAAATATGCAAAACAAATCTTTAGATTTAATCCCTGAATTTAAGGCCCATAAGAATAACTCAAATTCCACTATCTTATTATGTACAGTGAAATAAACCTCAAGAAAAAACACTGGAGGGAACACACAAATTTGACCATTTTGGGAAGGTGTCCTTTATATAGTGCTGAAAATGATTTTAAAAATTGAATAAATGAACGACTAAATGTCCTTTACAAGCTGGTGTCCCTTATACAAAGGTATCCACTAGGGCTGGATTTACTTTAATCTTTTGAAGTCAAAAGAGAATACATATTACAGCCAAAATTATTTTACTATGGAGATAGTTATAGTGATGAGTTAATGCAGAGATGCCAACCCTAGAGAATAAAATATCTGAGCACAGATAACACGAGAGAAAACAAAAAAACTCAGCAGAGCTACAAATAAGTGCTGAAGCTATCTTAATGTCGGTCCTACAGCACATGCAAAATGCAAACTTATCACCAAGTCTAGACAGTGGCGGCGTGAGGGGGGGAGGGCAATTGCATCCAGGTGCCAGGCAAAGGGTAGCGCCATCAGGAGCTCTATTTTTTTTAAGCTTAAATTTTCATAGTATTTCACCTCACCTTAGTGTCAGAGGGACAATTCAAGAAAAAACTTATATTTAGGAGGCGGGGGGAGGAGGGAGGTTGATAACTGACATAAAAACTGTTCTGGCAAAGTAGGGGCACCACCAAAGAAAATTGCCCCCCAGCCCTGGGAACCTTGAACCCTCACACCACCACTGAGTCTAGATTTTGTCACGGTAGGAAAATCTTCAGCATACTTCTCATAAACTTTCTGTTATTGCTTTCTCTTTTTTTTCGATTTGTTGCAGATCCAACTCAGTAGACAGCATTTTGAGGGGAAGAACAAGATTTCATGGCCAACTGATGACTACTACACTCAATGGCATCCATTCATTGTCAAGTGGTGCATAATCCCAAAACATGGCCAAGTGCCAATGTGACTATGGTATAATTAAGCGACCAAATATGGAACATCGAGTTTCATAATGCCTTTATCGTCTATTATTTTCTTGATTTTTTGCATAAATAAAACATATATTTTGAGGTGCAGAAATATCGAAGTTTTTCATGTTGGATCGGGGGCTCAGAGTTTTCTTGGAAAATGACTTAATTCTTGGAGTTGAGCTGATGAAATCGGAGAAGTTGGCATATCTGCTAATGGATATATATTTTTACATGAACATTTTTCACATTTACACCTGTATAAGGTAAAGGATGGAAGAAAAACCTTTTCCAGAAGTTCAGGACAAGTTAACAAGAGGCCCAAGATGGCCTAATATTGCCCACCTGGGTAGTTGCATCATTTTGTATAATTAGAAAGCCATCTATACCAGGATGCAGCATGTTAAAATTAATCAAATTCTGTTGTGCTGCTTTTGACAAGTCATTTAAAGGTTTTCTATTTTTAGTAACAGTGGCCATATTTGATGACAGATCATCATCATTTTAACAAATGTGAAAGATCTTCATGCAAGGATGCTTTCTGTTCAATTTGGTCAAATTCTGTTCAGCAGTTTCCGAGTATTTTTTTTTTTATTTGTCAATTTTTAGTAACAGTGGCAATATTTGATTGCAGATTGGCATCATTTGTACAAAACTGAAAGCCATCAATGCTAGGATGCTTTCTGTCAGATTTGGTCAAATTCTGTTGAGGGTTTTTTGAGAAGTCGTTTTTTAAAAAATTATTTTTAGTAACAACGACAATATCGGATTGCAGATCAGAATCATTTGAACAAATGTTAAATAGCTTCATGCCAGGATGCTTTCTGTCAAATTTGGTCAGATTCTGTTAAGCAGTTCTCAAGAAGAAATTATTTAAAGGTTTTTCTATTTTTAGCAATGGTGGTCATATTTGATAGGGGATTGGCATCAGATGAACAATTTTGTAAAGAACTTCATGCCAGGATACTGTCTGTCAAATTTGATCAAATTCTGTTGAGTGGTTCTTGAGAAGAAGTCTAAAGGCTTTTCTATTTTTATAACAGCAGCCATATTTGATGGCAGATCAGAATCATTTGAGCAAATTTGATAGAGCTTCATGCCATGATGCTTTCCATCAATTCTGGTCAGATTCTGTTGAGCGATTCTTCATTTTAAAAAAAAGATTTTCTGATTTTAGTAATGGCAACCATATTTGATAGTGGACTGGCATCATTTGAACAAATCTAAAAGAAAATCACGATGTGATGCTTTCTTTCAAATCTAGTTAAATTCTGTTAAATGGTTCTTCAGAAAAAGTAAAAAAGTTTTTTTCTTTTTTTAGTAATGGTGAGCATATTTGATGGTAGATTGGCATTTGAACAATTCTGAAGTCGTCTAAATTCTGTTGAGTGGTTCTTTAGTAGTTACTTTTTTTTCTATTTTTAGCAATGGTGGCCATATTTGACAAAAGATCGGCATTACAAATATGTTCATTGTTCACTGGGTCTACTGCACTACTTTTTTTTAACTTGATCAGGTTTAGATCGCAGACATATTGTCTTATAGTGACACTCAGACTTTAAGTTGCCCCTCCCCCCGCCCGAGTTAATTATGGGTAGGCAGTGTACATTTGCATGTGATACAGTGACCTCGTTTTCGGTTTGTTGATGCAAATGAATGACCAATAGAGTCCTGGGAAACACCCACCTTATCTAAACACTAAATCATCTGTCTGGTGTTTTAGGTCATGGTTTGTAGCAATCATGAAATCTACAAAATTGTTACACTACAAAAATTTGTCAATTCACACTAATCAAGGTTCCTCGTAAGTTAAATATCTCCTTACTTTTTAGATAAATCAGTAATTTATGGTAACAAAATTACTTACTGTTTCTCTAAATCATTCACCATCCTTTCAACAGCATCCTCTGAGTCTTTGACCTGATGCAATCCTAAGGTGTCAGCAGTTGGGTAAAAGACCTCTCCCCTATAATAAAGTTGCAGGGCAAATGAATCAATAAACAGACAAATATGCCTAAAAATGTTTTCACAATATGGATACACATTAGTAAAAAGAACTAGAGTTCCTTGAAAGGACTATTGCTCTAATGGCCAAAAAGAATTTCCAGTATTCCAAGACAAGTTCATTTCTTCTTTCTAACTGCAGAGTACTGCAACCATCTCTGATATTCTTGAAAAACTCCAACAAAGCAAATTTGGTAAACGAACTATTTTCTTATGTTTGAGGTAACATGTTCACAAGATACCTGTATGTACAGTACAAAATTGGACAATTCATAAAGTGGCACATGGTATGAACATGAGGTACAGTGGCACATGGTATGAACATGAGGTACAAGTATTATTACAATTCATGTCTTCACAATGACATGCCAGAGTCTTGGTTCATATACAGGAGAATGAACATTATTTGTTTGAACATTGTGGTCAGAAGCTCTATCTCTTTTATCATTAATCAATGTCAACTTGCAAATAATAGTTATATATAATGCTAAACTGATAAATCTCGATTTTCAGACATTTTTTATTTATCCACGAGATATTTCTTTTTAAACTATGGTTGACAATCTGAAAATGGCAACTATCAACATTCTTTTATCGGCAGCTTACATCATTGTTTTCATTTTTCAAACACCAGGCACCATATCAAATTAAATTATCTTCCTGTTTCTCAATGAAAACTATCACTGATCTTATTTGGTGTGTCCAAAAATTAGGGTAAAAAAAAAAAACTGACCATGACTGTCCAAAAACTTAGGGTGCATTAAAAAAAATTTGGAGGAAACATTTAAGGTGTTCAAAGACTTAAGTTGTCGCAAAACATAGGGTAAAGATGACATTTTGTCCTATTACGACCATTAAGTGAATTTTTAGGTACTTTACAGCTCTCAGCTGTTGCTGTGGTTCATTCAAAACACAAACAGTAACATCACCCAGGCTCTGGGAACTAAACATAGCACATGGTCGTATAATTTCCCACCGAAAGATATATGTGTATTGGGTATAAGTGGACCAAGTGGCAAAATCTGCAAGAACAGGTCATGTTTTGTTTTGATTTCATATATCCATGGATATAATATATGTAAAATTTGATTGTTAAGGGACAAATAAATAAATTTGGCCTTCTTCACTGAATTCCTATATTTGATGTATTAAAGTCCAACATAAATACTTTCCTATTAATTAAAAAAAGAAAAGTTAGAGGTATGCATTTAGAAGCCCATCATTTCAGTTCTAACGAAAAATGGTCTGATAACACTGACCTGCACAATTCCAAAGCTATCCACCAGGTTGAGCGCGGAAACTCAGCACACATGTGCTGACCATAATTACTCAACTACTGGCCATGTTTGCTTTGTTCTATGACTGCCTGTGGGGCACCAAATGGGGAAAAGGTCTCTCCTTCTCTCTCTCTCTCTCTCTCCCCCCCCCCACCCCCCGATAAACAATAACAAAGATTTTCTTACAACTTCTCTTTCTGCCTGTCATACTGCTCTAAATCGGGTTTCATTGCTTTGGTCAGTCTCTGATACTGTCGATGAGTGGCAGCCTCAAAATCTGAAATAGACATTAGATGGTAAATAAACACCAGATTTTGTCATGATAGAGTAAAAAATGCGAGGTGTGATGGATCAATAAAACTTTTCATAATTCAACTTTTTTGTTTGATGATTCAACAGCATTATGTGCTGTTATTGCTGGTTCTTCAAACCGCATGTGCTAACACAGTAAAACCTGACGTGAAAGAAAACTCTTTTGGGAGATGACCAGTTATTTAAGAACAAATTGTAAAAGCACATACCAGTTTTGTTAAATGATGTCATGACCACTACTGGGAGACCACATATATTGAAACACAATAGTTGTTAGAAAAAGAGATCATCTCCGAAAAAGGTTTTAGTGTAATGTTGAACAAGAGGCCTAAGTGGGCCTGATATTGCTCACCTTAGTAGTTGGCATATGTTAGGTTGTGAATGCAGAGTCACACATGTATTGAAACTGTAGAGGGGTAGGAAAAGTTTGGATCACATTGTTGCTACTTTGTCTATTAATGTTGGTGTCAAATATCTTTTTTCCTTGACTCACTTCCTCAGCATAAAAAAACCCAAGTCATTTATACAGTCAGCCTTCTCCCCTGAATCTCTCCCTACCCATATGGACTACTGATTTGTAACTTTGAAACTGTTCAAAGCCACTCCTTTAAAGTATACCTACCTACTTGGCATAATAAGGGGAGGTAATCTGTGCAATCAGCATGGATAACTGGGTTTGTCCTTACCTTAATTCCCGCCCAAGAGAGCTGTTGTGGCTCAGTGGTTAAGATGCCAGACACATGACCAAAAAGATTACAGGTTTGATTCAGACCATTTGATCAGCCTATATCCTCACTAATATGAATGGAACTCACTCATAATTGCACTCATCTGAGATCTTAATGATACAAGCAACATACCAAATCTGATAAAAACTCTAATCAGAAATATGGCCTCTAGAGTGATCACAAGCTTAGTCAATCAGATGCAAGATCACCTCATTAATAAAGATGGCTGTGGCTCATAATTGAATTCATCCAAGATATTGATGATACAAAGCTAATATTCCTAGTCTGATCAAACTTGGTTAAAAAACATGCCCTTCAGAGATGTAAAAAGCAAATGGATGAATGGATTATGGACAATGGATATGTAGCCATTACATACACTCACTAGGCTTTATGACCAAGTGAACTAAAAAACAAAAGTTCTGCAAATGGCACATGATAGACTGGTATAATAACCTTTTCCATACTAATGACCTTGACCCCTGAGCCAGGGACTTGGTTATTACATAATAAGGTGTGGATCAGGGTAAAGTTTCATGGAGATATCTGTAGGGGTTAGAAAGTGACTGGCCACCAAATTACATTATCCCTTGCTGTGATCTTGACCTTGAAGGCAGGGGGTATGGCTAAATATGTAAGACACTGTTTAGGTCAAGATATATAAGAGGCTTAAATTTAATAAAAATATCTTAAGTAGTTCAAACATTATACTCCAGACAAGAATACAAGTCAGAGTTACATCTTCCATTGCTGTGGCACTGACAATCAGGTAGGTAGTATGGCAATGCATGTGATAGACTGTCTATACATGATATATAATTGGCTAAAGTTTCATTAAAATGACTTCAGTGGTTAAAAATTATACTCTGGACAAAGATACAAGTCACAAAATTACAATTTCCATTACTGTGACCTTGACACAGGGGACATGGCTGTGATATGCAATACACCATCTGGTGCTAATAAATACATGGGCAATATTTAATAAAAATGTCTTCAATGGTTCAAAGTTATCCTCCATACAAGGATGCAAGTCACGGAATTACATTTCCCTTGCTATGACCTTGACCTTGAGGCAGGAGGCTTGGCTATAGTACACAATAGACCATATAGTCATGATGTATCACTGGGCAAAGTTTCATGAAAATCTCTCTAACTGTTACAAAGCTATGGGCCTGACAAGCAAATGTTAACAGCTGGACAATGCTTTGTAGAAAATAGTATGATTTACAACTATCTGTCGAGACAAAAAATTTCAAAAGAATTTGGTTCCTTGATCATCTCATATTGTACTAAGTCGAATGCACTCTAATTGGTTTTATCGCCACCATCTGTCTTTCCTGAAACACTACAGCATCCTCACATGGGCACACAAGGATGCTGTAAGATTCCAATGAACTCACCTGACATCTTACAGCCAGTGTACCTAGTTAGGGCATGTAATTCTGACTGCATGTGCATCATGCATTACTGATCATGACAGAATATATTTCCTGTCTGTTCATCGGTCCATCTGCATCTTTCCCTCATTTTGTTGGTCCATAATTGTGCTTTAAATGGCAGTTTAAATACTACAATTTAGAGGGAAAAAGTAAAGCTATTTTTGTCTGAACCTTCAATATTTACTAATACTTTTTATTTTTTTATGGAGAAAAAAAATCCAATTTTTTAAGACTTTTTCTGTGTATTTATTTTAATCATTTAAAAATTTACCAAATGCTGACTCATTATCATTGAGGCAAAAGACTATCAGAAAATTAAAAGTCATGTAAAATTAAACAATGTTTTGGTTGCTGCAAGAATTTATCAGCCCAGACAAATCATATTCACCTTGGTCTGCAGCCTTGGTGAATATCATTTTTCTGGGGTTGATAAATCCTTATAGTAACCTCATCAAAAGTCAATAATTGTATAACACAACATATCTATTTTAAATTATGTTTCATAATGGATAAAAGGTGTCAGAGGTCTTTACACAAAGTATCAACTCTTTTTACTTGAGACAGTTAAATGAAAACACAAAGAAATATCAAGTTAAAAATAAATCTGCTAATGTTAGTTACAAAAGTCAACTTACTGCTTACTAAACATCATAATTTTGAACAAATGCTCTAAGTGATAATCTGTTATGCTACATTTTACCATATCATTCAAGCCATTCCTGTGGTTTATTGCACTGTCTTTTAGTGGTTTGAAGATTAATAAAAATAATTGATGACTGTTCAGAAAAATTAAATGACCAAGCGTTCATTTATGATTTTCCATAATAAAATACAAATGATTAGTTTTCTTTTTTTAACTGTTCAGCTTTTGGGGCAAAATCTTCCATAAAAAGTAGAATATGTCAATAACAGTTTCTGGTTAATATATAGCCTTCATTTGTTTAGTACAACCCAAGAGCCCATGACATGCCAGATAACAAATGTGCTGGTAAACCGCCTTCCATTGTTTAGTACAACCCAAGAGCCCATTACATGGTACACAACAAATGTGCTGGTAAACCGTCTTCCATTGTTTAGTACAAACCAAGAGCCCTGACATGGCAGACAACAAATGTGCTGGTAAACCGCCTTCCATTGTTTAATACAACCCAAGGGCCCATGACATGGCAGACAACAAATGTGCTGGTAAACTGCCTTCCATTGTTTAATACAACCAAAGAGCCCATGACATGGCAGACAACAAATTTGCTGGTAAACGCCTTCCATTGTTTAATACAACCCAAGAGCCCATGACATGGCAGATAACAAATGTGCTGGTAAACCATTCAACTTTATAGGATAAAAGCATCTTAACCACTACCAAGTATGGGTAACTGAAATTGTCCACAAAACAAAAATAGAAAATATCTCCAACCAATTAAAATCAATGGTTGACTGGTTATTTAAATTTTAAATTTCAACCGATTTCCAACAAAAATGTCTTTCCATGTCGAATGTACATTTTTATATATAACATTTTTGAATTAAAAAAGAAAGGTTACAGTTGATGGGAGGTGACTTTTATGGCAGGTTGGACTTATACTATTTATATTTTTTTCTTCAGTCTTTATTTCTCTGAATTCT
The DNA here is from genome assembly GCA_029931535.1 of Margaritifera margaritifera. Classification (NCBI taxonomy): domain Eukaryota; kingdom Metazoa; phylum Mollusca; class Bivalvia; order Unionida; family Margaritiferidae; genus Margaritifera; species Margaritifera margaritifera. The sequence goes on from JAQPZY010001460.1 coordinate 460,708, forward strand.
TTTAAATTAAGCAATAGATTACTAACGGTACTCTTTCTTTGTTGAACAAAATGTGAATAAATTTCAAGAACAGATAATTTCTAAGTTTCATATTCAGAATTCTATGAGATAGTTGAAATGACATAGGTGTGCATATGGACACAGAAAACTAATTCAATTCCCATTGATCATAATGTTAACGTTTGACCAAATCACTATCCTCTAATCAAGACCTATGAACAATATATCCAAAAGGAAACTTTTCAAACGATGAAAATGATATGTCCAGTGGCTCGTTTTTGAGAAAAATTCCCTTGTAAGTGCCCAAAATAAAAATGTGGCCTATAGAGATCTCCCCGTTTATATCCAGTAGTACATGTGTGGTGACAAATGAAAATGGTGTTAGCTTAAAGCATACTAATGTGTACAATTTACCCATACACATGCTTCTTCTGAAAAATTATATTAATTTTTTCTGGTAATTATTTTCAGACAAGCAGCGACCTTCATTCTTTAAAATACAGTATTTAATATACCATCACAAATAGGCTGATTCCAAAGCTCATAAAATAATTAGTTGCCTGGGACCTAAAATCAAATTTTACTTTCATAATAATTATTCATAGTCAACAGCACTTTTCCTTGAAACCTCCTGCAAAAGCACAGTTGTCATGCAACTACTGTTTTGAAGATATCTAAGCATTTATTTTAATTTTGGAGCCCACTGTAATGATAAATTTATAGCATTTTTTGGGAAAGAATAAAGGTCTCACTGAAATCTTCTTAACATATCCAAAAAGAAGCATTTTTTGGTTCATATGTGGAAATGTAGTGTATATCCTAACCTAAATACATTTTTAGGCACAATGCAACACGACTCTGACAAACAGAGATAACCTGGTCAATATGAAATATTCAAAAGTTTTGATTTTTTCATAAACAACACTCGGCATCATTGAAAATCGGTATAATTTAGAGCAGCATGTCTGGCAAATGTTTATATGAAAGCATGTCTGGCAAATGTTTATATGAAAGGTGTGCATGTACAGTGATTGCCATAGTAAAGGGAAGTAAATCTTTGAACCCAATTCTCCTTCTTAACAGACTTTTCACCATGTTTGAGAAACCAAGTGGTCCCCTTCTGTGTTCATGAAAGCTCATGTTAAATATTTTATTGATTATCAGAGGAAAATGTTTCCTTGACCATTTGCATCTTTGTACCCAAGGCAGAGAGAGACTAACATCTGTGAAAATGGATGAAAATTAAGGAAAAATCAGATACAAAATGGTCATAAATTAACTGCCAAGTTACAAAAGCAAGATAAGAAAATTTACAGATAGTGATCATGTAACCTTGTTTAGTGGTCCAGTTTTGCCCTGGTGGATGTAGCCAGTTTGATTGGTTGGTTGGTTGGTTATGGATTTAACGCCATTTTTCAGCACATGATAGGCTATACATGGCGGCCAGTATATTTGGTGGAGGAAGAACCCAAGAAAACCTAGGGAAGAACCACCGACCCGCGGGAAGCTACTGGCAAGCTTTCGCACATACCCACATTGGCCGAACTCAAGACTCGAACCCACGTGGACAGAGGTGAGATGTCAGTGATCTGTAAAGGCGAGCACCTTAGACCACTCGGGGCCCCTGTAGCCAGTTTGACCAAATAGGGACAAATGCAGTACTTGTATACAAAGTTTAGTATAACAAATATAAATTTTTCTTTCCTAATAACTGCAATCATCTAGTTCCACTTCTGAAAGTTGAAAATTATTAATCATACATTTTTGTTTCTCAAATTTATGACGGAGATTTTTGAGGACACGTTATTAATAGCACTCCTGAAAAAATCCATTACACAATATTTAATTAGGCTATCCCACTATACCTGTTAGTAATAACATCTAAAACTTACACAACCAACAATTTATTCCTAAATTACAAACACATTCAAAATGACTGATAAAACGGGCAATAAAAGTCTTTGGCACATTTTATCTAGGTCCTTTTCCAATGGGCATATTTGTTGCTATAGAGCACAGACAACAAATTCAATTCCCACAGATTGTAATGTTAATGTTTGACCAAACTACTACAGCTCTCCCTCATTATAACTCAGTAGTCCGTGTCCATCACCGCCGACCATGTTATGTACCAAACTATTTTATACAGATTAACGTGATATATTGAGAATAGCTTATTATACGAAACCATGGTATAGCGGGCACTATCAATTTTTTGTAAATAATGGTGTTTTGAAAAGGAAATGAAGATATAAGACTAAGTTTCACCTCGTTTTCTTTCAACCCTTATTGTTATACATTGGTATAATTTTGGTCATGGGGTCCATAGTAGTACCATGTCATATCTGGAATCATGTTATAACAAGGTGTGTTATAACGGGGGAGAGCTTATTACTTTTGTGGTAAGACCGGCAAATCCTACGAACAATCTATCCAACAGGAAACTTTCCAAATGATGACGATGTTATGCTGCATGGCTCATTTTTGAGAAACAATCCCTTACATATGTCCACTATAAAAATCTGTCCCAGTGAGATCTCCCAATTTACAGCCAGTAGTACATGTGCAGCGACAACAATAAACTTAAAATGGTGTTGTTTTCAAGCTTACTACTGCATACAATTTACTCATACATAGGCTTCTGATGAAAAATTATGTTAATTTGTTTCCAGTAATTACTTCCAGCCAATCAATAACCTTCATTCTTTTCAATACACTATTTATTATACCACCACACATGGCTAGTTCCATAACTCATAAGATAATTAGTTGCCTGTGACCATATGCCATGCTTAGTCTACAAAAAGAAAAAAATAATAATAATAGCTGTTCAATAAAACATACAAGGAAACCACGGATGGCACCTTCAAATCTGAGTTGTCACTATTCACCCATAGATGCAATTTAGAATTTTGAACTACTTTCATTGTAACTCACAATAATCAGAATACTTTGGTGTGCACACGCACATACACACACATATGCCTATGTGCTTTCAAAAGCACTTAGGCTAATTAAAAACTAGTTTTGCACAATTCATTTAAGTTTTTTGCATTTATCTCAATCAATCCCCGACACATACAATCCCTTGCTGGATCCAGTGCACTTGGAAGGATTGTTATTCGCCATACAATATATGTGTGTGTGTGTGTATATATATATATATATATAAAGAGAGAGAGAGAGAGGTTTAATTGTCTTCTTTGGCAACCCTGTATGTTGAAATGGAACTGACCTAACCTATTAATTGCAATAATACTTAAGATATAATTAGGTTGCTTCATTTTTATATCATTTTCAGAACTTTATTTGGCTATTATCATGCAAAGGAAATGGGAATTAAGTGCCTTTCCCAAGGACACACAGAGTCAGCCGAAATGGCAGGCCTGATGTGGTATTGAACCCATGACTCTTGGATTATAAGTCTGATACTCTACCAAATGAGTACCAACAGCTTAAGATAAGACAACAATACCTGAGAATCCTGGATCAGGGTTCTTTTTCTTCTTTTTCTTTTCCCATCTTTCTGCCTCATCAGCACCAATGTGAAGCAACTTCACTCGATCGTAGTTCTCACCCTTTTCTTCACACTCCTAGCCAAAAAAGGGAGATAAATCATGATTGCTATGCTTTAAAGTTATTCTTCAATATGTGCATTTTACATATAATTGATAACATTGAACAACAACTTCAAAATGCTTTGCAAATTTGGGGACAAGTAACAATTAAATCTAACTTGGAAACTAACATGACTGATGGTTGTTTGGTTTGTTAGTTTTAATGGCACTTTTCACAATATTTGTTATATCATGCCGATGAAATGGGAGCTAAGTGCCTTTCCAAAGTACATACAGAGGCAGCCAACCTAGGCTAGCCTGGGTGGGTATCAAATCCTCAACCCTTGGATTATGAGCATGAAGCTCTCTCAACTGAACTACCACAGCCCCCCAACTGACCGATACCAGATATCAAACAGCTTTCTCATCTTTTGAAGTAATGGGCCCAGACTGAAAAGTGTAAGCCTGGGTCAATGCAACAATGTAACAAAAAATGCTCATCTCATCTCATCTACAACTATTGAGAATACTAATCAAAGATCTTGCTTGATAATGCATCTTTTCCTTAAACAAACTTATACACATTTCTTCTGCTCATAGGTATGAAAAGGTATAAAATTATCAGTTATTAAGTAATAAGGGAAATATCTGCCTTTTTTTTTTTATTCCAGGGATGTCAAAAGAGCCAAGTGAATTGTCTACATTCAGGGGTGTTGCCAGGCAATTTTTTCTAATGTATGCACTATAAGGGGGCTGGACAGGGAAGAGTCCATCCTAAAACTTTAAAACATGGTATTTTGATTGTCTATCTTATGCATGTGCACCTGTGCATGTGCCTTGCTATGCCACTGTTGATACACTTTGATTATAAAGGAAAATTTATAGCAATCCAATAAATTAATATAAATCAAGTAACAAGAGCAACATGAACAGCACATTATACACCCACCTCATGTTTAATAGTCTTCTATGACAATAACTGAAATTTTGTGCCGAAACCACTTTTCTTCTTTCAATCACAGTGACCTTGACCTTTGACTTTTTTTTACCCCCAAATCGATAGGATTCTTCCTTACCCCAAGGGCAAGCCATCCACAAATTTAGGTTCAGGTCTGTGATATAGAAATCATGTTAATGTGTGGAAACCATTTTTCTTCATTCAGTCTCAGTGACCTTGGCCTTTGACCTTTTGAATCCAAACTCGATAGGGTTCTTCCTTACCCCAAGTGCAAACCAATGACAAAATCTGGTAATTATAAATGGTGGAGAACTGAAGTTATTGGTGAAAAACCAGTTTTCTTCTTTCAGTCAATGACAGTGACCTTTGAGCTTTTAACGCTGAATTCAATAGGGTTGTTCCTTAGCCAAAGTGCAAGCCATCCATAAAGTTTGGTAACTGTGAACAACTCGAGTTATTGTGCAGAAATGAAATTGATAGCACACAGACAGATGAATGGACAACACACAACATAATATGCTCCACCTTATGGTGGGCGTATAAAACGATTTGTTGCATGAAAAGATACTGAAACAATAATGGAAAGTCAAAGATTCACCGAGAGTAAAATTATGCAATTATTGATTACAAACTTTTTTTTTTTTTTCCTCCTCTTCTTCCCATTCTACACGTCTTTTTTTGGTCTCAATATTTGCTGGCTGCTTGTTCCTCTTGTCTTCCTCTACAACTTCCTGATGATTCAGCTTTCTGGCTTCATTCTGTCAAAAACAACCAGGGAGTTGAATTAACATCAACATGACATTTAGAAATATTTCTATTCTCCTATTTATAAAGCCTGACAATAAATAGAATAAGAAATATTTAGTTTTCCGTACTACCAACCAGTCATAACTGCTTTACTAAATACATTTTTTTAACACTAGGCAATGTTTCTTTGATCTGCTTTGCAAAACAAGGCACTGTAATGCATAGCAGCATAAACCAAACAAATGACAGCCTTGACAGCGGTAAACAAAATGCTGGAGACAGCAGATAAGAAGACTGACAGGTCTATTGATAGGAGCTTGAGACTCAAGTCTCGCGAGTTAAGCTCTCTGTTGGATTTTAAAACTGGAAGTCCACAGTTACATTTCTTCTGAAACCCACAGGAACTGCGTTACTGTGGAATGGTGTGTCTTGCCTGTTTTACCAGTGGATGAGTCATAAGAATCCTAAACAAATCAATAAAGCTTGAAATGTAGGTCAAAGTGACCTAAGTTTAATAATGGTAAGTAGTCCACTCAAAATAAAGTCTCATGACTAAATGCAAATAAGTTTGAAACTGTGGTGGTATATCCATGCAAAATTAGAGTAAATAAAATAAAGTGCTAAAATGATGCCTAAGTAACAAATAAATATTTTTAAAATGAATTCTACAGACCAGACAAAAGAAATTAACTTTTTAAATACTGATTTAATCATGCATATTCACCTGCAGCTAATCTATTACTAATATGAAAATTATTACTGTAGCAAAACCCACAGGGTATTATTTGCCTGTAACGAGTACAAGTGCAATTTTTTTAAAATTCATATCACAATTGTCATTATTTGTGACTAAAATATAACTAAAAACACAATAATGCTCATGTAAAGAAATATTACAAAAGTTGAATCCATGGAGTAACAATACTATTTTGGGTATAAGGTGTGTACAGTACATGTTAAAAATCAAAATTGACAGTTAAACATTCCAAGAATGATGTATTATGCTATTCACATACATCAACATATAACAGACAATTTTCCAAGTTCCTTTCCTTGGGCTATACCCCAGCAACCTCTGAGCCTTTTCTCTGGCAATAACAACACATCTACATGTAGTGTCAATAGAATTACATATGGCAGTGAGTGTTCTTTTAAAGATTTCGGAATCGGCTATTATTCTCCCACAGGGTTCCCATACATTTTTAAACCAAAAATTCCAGGTCTTTTCCTGTTTTGTTTTTTGTAGGATGAAACTGATTTTTTCAAGGTTCACTTATTGCCCTAACTCAATGGAATCAACAACATTTTGGCATAGAAAAGATGCATTTTAAAAACTATTTTGATAATCTCTCATAAAATCTAAGTTTCAAAGCTGAATTCGACATCTGATCATGCACTAAAACACAGGATGTATCATCATAAACAAGTACAGCCATAATGAAACAAATATAACTGCATATCAATCATTTGAATTGTACAGGATAAATATGTTACCTTTTAATACTCTGCATAACTGCATACTGTCTGGGATGAAGAAATAATAAGGAATGAACAATTTATGGAGGTTTTGTTTCTTCTCAACATTTTTAATTCCAAAGATATACAACATAATTATTTCTTTAAAGAATGTAATTTTTCAAAAACATTGGTTGATATACATTTGGCTACTTCAGGTTCATGTATATATGTTTTAGCTGCTGGATTTGAAAAAATGTCCATGTACATGTATGCCACCTGCACTAAGCCAGCAATTGATAGATGTGTCTGGGTTAAGGTCCTCAAGCTCTGGTCCATTTGGTTAAATTTTCATTAGAATTTTTAAACTCTCTTGGTTTAAGGAATTCTCACACTCAGTAGCAGTCTTACGTTTTATCCCTCCACTTTCACAAGAATTTTCCTTCTTCGAATCGTCCTTATTACCTTCCTTGCGAAAATAATTTAGTAAACTCATTTTATCCACATAGTAAATATCAGCTTGCTTGACAACTACTTCAAAAGTGATCATAACAAACATTTTCTCTTTTAAATACAAACAGAGACAGCTCATAAATTAGCGTAATCGTTTCGCTTCAAACGCAATATTGCACGTGAAAGTCAATCCTCTGTATAATCAATTAAAAATGAAAGAATCATTACTGTCATTTAATCAGTTCATAAAGGAAACCAACACTGATGTCGGTAAAATACCTTTCATTAATTTAATTAAGCTGACTCGCTGGATTAAAATCAGAGTGAGCTGCTCGTGAGGATCTGGTTTGAGTAAACACGGTGCAACAAAGCCGCTAAAAACACTGCTAATTAATCATACCAGCTTTGTTTTGTTTGACGTGTTTTGATTTGCCGATAATTTGGTCGCTTAGCCCAATATTGCAGTCAAGCGGTAACAGAACGTGCATATATGCGATAGTTAAATCTGACCACCTGTAGGTGTTAAACAGGATGTAAATATATACATGGAGAGGGGTAGAATCAAGTATTCAGTACGCATGGAGAGCATGAATGGTCAAATAAAGGTAGATATAGTGATTAAAGCACGAAAATAAGGACTTGCCCGACTTTTTTTTAAAATAGGAAAAAAGCACAAGTCCCAGACTAGCGACTTGGAAAATGTTACTTGCCCGACTGCGAAAATGAATAGTCCGGGACGTCAGGCTATGGGATTTACTCAGCCCTGGTTATGTATTTGAAGAATGCAGTACATATAAACATGAAATAAAGGTGCTGATATATGTACTGTGGTGAGATTGCAGAGTATAAAACTTGCAGAACATAAAGGATTACAAAATGAACATGACTCTCTCTATCCTTCTCAAAATTGTCTGGAATTGCACAAGGGCAAGTATATTGCCAATTGGAGCTTGCCCAAGCCAAATCTGAGCTTGTTCCGGGTGTTGGGCTAGTGGATTTGCAAAGCCCTGACTTGACATTCAAAGATAGAAACATGCTTGGAAATAGTGATTCTATGTCTTGGAAACAGACACTTTCCATAGAACATAATGTGAAATGTCTGTTTTCCGGTACTGAGCACACTTTCACCACTTTATTTTCACATATATATTATATATGTTTTTGCTGTTAGTGGTTGCTCTGTGCTATGAGAGAATTGTCTGAACATGTGTCTTATAGTTCCTTTGTGCAATTTCAAAAATACATGTGACTGAGTTGACTGGACATGGTGCCAACGAAGTGTTGCATGCATAACTTTATACAGAGATGGACCGAATAGTTCTACAACTCTCAAAAATTCTTGTAATTTAACTCAACACACTAAATTCGCAATCAGGTAAATTATAGTTTTTAACAAATTATTTCTGTAAATGATCTATCGAAAAGTGGCTTCTGAAAATTCCCAGCTTTGTGCAGACTTTGACCAATTTTTGCCAAAAAACATGGATTTTCCCAGTCTGGAACAAACCTATTATTCCCAACTTTTTCCCCATTTTCCCATAATGTGTGCACCCTGCTCCCAGCAGGGACACAATTTTTAGACCATAACAAAACATATGCCTGAATGCTCCTTTTGACACATTTCACATGATCATGATTATCCAGATGCCTGGTTGTCTGAGCCAGCCCAAGAATCCAGAGCTGTTGTTGCTGTATTACAACAACTGCATATTTCAGTCATCTGCACATATTTTGTACCTTGAACCTGATTTTCAAAATAAATATATACAATATATAGTGCATTCGGTTTACATGTTGTCATACTATAGGTGTGATTAGGACTCTTAAAAAATACACATGGAATAAAGCATATATTTGATAAAACTATGTTTAAAGGAAGGATTGTGATTAGAAAGTGAGAAAAGTGGAATTTCCTTGGGAAGAGGATTTCCATGGGAGGGCTAATAATCCACCCAAATAAATAGACTTGGTATTGAGGGTGGGGTGGGTTCTAAAATACATGCAATGATGGAAAATAGAGCATAAAAAAAAATTAATGTATAAAGGGAGAGTCACATGGTACTTGTAAGATACTCTTATTTATTCTCAGAGGCAAATAAAAAAGGACATTTTAGAAGTGTACAATATATCAGTCTGTATTAATTATGATGATATAAACCTTATCACCCATAACTAAGAATTCCCAAAAAAATATGGACTTATGTTTTTCCATGCCTTCAAGGTCCACATTTTTCCCCACAAATTGTGTGAATTACTGGGATGTAAGACAATTTCTAAATTTAAAGATAAAAAATGGGAAAATTAGGAAAATTTACAGGAATTCAGATGAATTTTCTCCAATCCCATAATTTCTTCATTTCTACATCCCGAACACAATCCACAAGTTTTTCACGTTAACAGAACGTGGAAAAAATGTATTTGCAGAAAAATCTGACAGTGACAAATGTTGGGCTCTTGACAGAGGCAAACAGAAGTCTGATAAGAGCTTAAATTTCAGCCATCAAGATGCTAATAATTTTATTGTTTTCTTTTACTTTAGCATCTTTCAATAAATGTCACTTGTATTTTAAGGCAATGCGATAAATATTGAAAAACTGTATAACTGTATATAACAATACAGACACGTCACCATTATGAGAGATACAAAACTACTGACACTGGCATTTGACAAATGCATACTGTTACTAAACGTGTAAAGTAAACTCACCATGGAGATTTGGAAAATTGTCAACACAACCTAAGTTCATGGCTTGTCTATACTTGATTATAGTCCAGATATAAACAATAACAAAAACCTTTTCCTGTTACTCACTTACATTTGATGATGTATCAGAAAGCATAATCAATTTGCTAATAATAATTATCAGAATAAGCACACAAAAATCCTTTCAATAAGCATTCACCTTCAAATGACTAATTAGAGTAATGGAAAAATTAAAAGGCAAGTAGTCAGCCCCAGTCTGCGGCTGTGCCCCTATAGTCCACACTTCCTCCGACTTCCCTTCTGGATGTGGGTATGTAATTAGTTATTGTCGAGTGGGATGTCAGAGTGCATTCCGCATTAAAAACATGGAATCTGAAGAACCTTGCCATTTGACACTGAGTAATAACTTACTTCATAGCCTTAAGCAAAATTTAGTGACCTGGAAAAAGCAGCATCTGATAGAAATTGACACATGGATAATTTATTTGTTTAAACATCATACATGATTCAACTTTTTTATCAACTGCCATACACAATTGAAATTACTTTGTGAGACGGAAAGGACTTGAAAGTGTGCCATCTGAATTGCTAAGTCACATAAGCCTCATAACAAATCTTGCATTCTACACATGCACTGTGTAAAAGGTCAACCAGGTCTACAAAACTGTAGAGCGCCACCTTTTGTAATTTCACACGTTGAGCAATAATAATAGTCACATATTCATCATGTGACAGTCACATGACAATGCCACAGATGGCCAGGTCACATGACTAAAACAAACCATGTTGAATGAGTGAAGTTGCACCTGATTGGTACCTCAATATTGATGGAACAGCTGATTATCTACTGGGGGTGAAACAATTTATCAGTATTAATTTTGCCATATTGATACACATATCTCAACACAAGAGGTGAAGAACTGATACAAAATGATACCCTATAATTGTAACCTTAATCTTCAACGGTCATGAATAATTATTAGTCATTTGCCTTTGTATTCTTTTAATTGACAATTCATCAGAGAAATCCATTGCGGGTATAAGCACTCATTTCTGTCAATAAAAAAGAAAAACTAATAACATCCATTCCCCTTCTACAAATTAACATAAGGTGTCTCACTTGCATAGTTCAAAATCTGTCAGTCTCCCCTAGCCGATTCCATGTTAATTTTTTTATCCTGTTGGCATGTTCAGCCATTGATAACTTGTATCAGTGTAAAGGAGACATTTAAAAATTGTTCCACATGTAGAATTTAAATACACAGACCTTATGTATCTTTGGTATTATTAAAAGAACGTTTAATTCTCTTTATTTTCATGTATGATTGATGGGTGCAATTTGGGTTACAGAGTAGACAGCTTGGTCTTACTTCTGATGTGCACCTATTAAAAAAGTGCTAGCTTCAAAGGTGAATTGTAAAAAAAAAAAGAGCTGATAACTTTTTTAAAATTTTCTTATATTTTGTAAGTTATTCATTGTACTTTCAGAAGCTGGTATTGCCTACTCTGGCAAAATTTGTTTTCCCTATTTTAATAACTGCTAAAAATAGTGTACTTTAGACTAATTCAGGCTGAGCTTTTTCAACCACATGGGGGCAGCCATTTTTGTTAGCTGTGTGCTTTAATCATGTACAATTTCCACAAGTACAATATGTAAAAAAATTCAGCCACAGTATATGAAAATAGAACAGAAGTATGCCAACATTATCTTCATTGTGCATGTTGCAAATTCAAATAACTTCACCTTACAGCTGTCACTCTCTCATAAGTACATAATATCTGTACAGCACCTCCAAAATGGATGGATTATTTTACATTGTTTAGATCAATTTGAGTTACAACGTAAAATGAATCAATTTATTCTGTAATTTGAGATTAGCCATATTTGATTCATTGAAGAAAATGTATCCGAAGTTCAACTGACTTCGTATTCCTTGGCTACCATAGCTCGTGAACCAAACCAACTGAAATGACAGTCAAAAGATTTTGAAAAATGCAACCACTTAATTATGTCTGAATATACTTCAGTATGGAAAAAGGCATCAGAGTAAGTACAGATTGAATAAAGCAATTAGACTAATCTGTGCATCTGTGTCAATATGGGCTCCAAACTAAAAGTCTGGCCTCCAGATCCACTGGCAATGCAAGCAGAACAGAGCTACATGGCATCGATTATTCAGGCATTAAGACATGGCTTGCCACTCCCATTATGCATATCAGGGTTGACATCTTACATTGTAGGACTAACGTTTACTATGGTCTAAAAATAATTATCCCCATAGGGAGAATAACAGAATATTGCCAAGATTTCCAAGCATCCTTACTACACAGTTAATCAGTAAATGAGTTTTATAGAGAAAGTAACCCACCATACGGAGCTGAAGATTCTTCAATCTATCAAGTCTCTCCTTCCTCATTTGAGCCGAATCCCCTCCTCCAGATGATGATGAAGGTAAGGAATCTAAAGCCTAAGTGAAGATTGAAAAGATATTTAAAATTATATTCGAAACAAACTTATACATAGCTTCGTTTAAGAATAAACAATCGCAGATTCACTTAAATACGCAGTACAAGTCGCTGCTTTTATGTTTCAACTCATCACTTCGACGAAAACCGAGTGCAATTGATTCTCAATACGCATATAAATGAATGAATGGCAAGTATAATATTTTTTTTAACAAAATAAATATTAAATGGATGCTTTGTTTCATTTTTTCAGATGCTTCTCATGCAAAAATATAATCTATCTTTGTAGATTTTAACTGAAGGCTATAAATAAAAGGTTCGACAATAAGGTAGAATTCTTCATACGCTCGCCATCTTTCTTTCTGTACTTGGTTTCCTACACTTCTTGGAGCACCACATATGCAGAATATATTAGGGGGCGCTCTAAAGATAATACGTACTTCTCAGAGAGTGACAGATGTCAGATGAAGTTGTTTGCATTTGCAACATGCACAATGGAGAGAATGTTGGCATACCTCTATGTATCTTTCATGTACTGTGGCTGAAATTTCTTTACATGTTGTACTTGTGGAAATTGGACATTATCTAAGCACACTGCAGACAGAAATGGACGCTCCAAAGTACTCGAAAAATCATCCTGAAGTAGTCAAAAGTACAATATTTTCAGCAGTTATTTAAATAGGGAAACGAATTTTACCAGAGTAGGCAATACCAGCCTCTGAAAGTACAATGAATGAATTATAAAATACATAAGAAGTTAAAAAAGTTATTTGCCCTTTTTTTATATTTACCTTTGAAGTCCAGGAAATGAAAATAACCAAGCGGAGCTAGCAGTTTTTTTTAGAGGTGCACATCTTAAGGACTCACAGTACTAATTCAACTCCCCTAGTAAACGATAGTAAACCTATGGAAACATCATGATTTTAAAAATTCATTAACTTTAAATTTCTAAATGCTCATGATCAAACCTATATTTATCAGTATAGACCCATCCTTGATGCAAGCTTCAGTGTTAAGAAAACCACATGAGCCGCGCCATATTTTGGATCTTCATGTACATGAAACGGTACCGAGACGTTTCGCCCCATGGACGTTTCGGCCCAAGACATTTCGCCCCACTTCATGGACGTACCTGGACGTTTCGCCCCATGGACGTTTCGGCCCAAGACATTTCGCCCCACTTCAATGGACGTTTCGGCCCAAGACATTTCGCCCCACATTAAGTGCACATTTCTACATTTCTTAACTATCATTCCCATTAAATATGTTTACCCTTCATATTAAAGTGAATGTAGTTAAGCGGCATTTCGTTTGATCTTCGCTGATACTAGTTGTCCTCTTGAATTATTCTGAGACTTCTGTTGGCGAGATCAAAGAACGTGTCGCTGGTTGAGAAACTTACTCGCGTAAGCACCCGGCATTTCCTTGAAGTTTGTTTTTGAAATTCAGCACCAAGACCTTACTGAAATGCTGTGCCAGAATGTATGGCCCATGTTAGACCGATCAACATTAAAGCTGGACTGAGACCTCATCTTTTTCTATTACACACTAAGTACATGCCATTTGTTTCTTTCTTGAATAAAAGATTATGCCTTTGAACTCTTCTGGACTTATTTTAAACAATAATATCAGAATTGTAAATCAAGCAAAGAAGAAAACACTGAACTCCTTTTTTGCAAATGACCATCACCAAAAAAGGACTTTCATCAGTTTTCGTAACTGCGAAAATAAAAATATCGCAGTATAGAAAATAATGATCACTGTAAACGATAGATTCATTTTCTGATCAGTCTTAGTACATAAACGAAGAAAAAGGGGAAAATATTGTCAGATATAATGACAGGCTGAATGTAAATCAAACAAATTGAAATGGGTCTGTCAAATAGTCTAAGTATAAGCCTATTCTTCTTCATCTTCTTAGTATTATTATCATTATTACTATCTTATTCTGATATGAGGATAACTTGTCTTACTATCTCTTATTTTCTATACTCTTCATCACGATACATGGAGAAAAGACTTGTTTCAAACACAATTATAATTTCAAAAGAACACCGTTTTAAACGAACATAATTATTTATTAAACGAAATCATGGTCCGAAACGACCATTCAAGTGAGGCGAAATGTCCATTCTTTTTTTTTTTAAGTGGGGCGAAATGTCCATTGAAGTGGGGCGAAATGTCTCTTGAAGTGGGGCGAAATGACCATTGAAGTGGGGCGAAATGTCTTGGGCCGAAACGCCCATGGGGCGAAACGTCCCTGATTCACATGAAACATGTGTTATCCATTCTGCACCTAAAGAATCAGGTGCTACTGTTGTTATTGATTGTTCCTAAGTCATGTCTATACAAATACTAAAACTGCATAAATATAATCTTGTCTCTATTTTTTTTTTTTTAGGTACAGATAGGATAAGCTCTCAAAATAATTTTTTACTAAAATGTTACTTTTCATTATTAACCAATTATAGACGACCAAACCCGTATATACTCTGTTGAATCCTATTTCTAGACTGGTTCACAGTTGTTCCCTATAATAGTACCGTGAGTCCTTAAGTAAGACCAAGCTGTATACTCTATAACCCAAATTGTACCCATCAATCATACACCAAAATAAATGGAATTCAAAGTTCTTTTAACAATACCTATGATATACAAGGTCTTTTTTTAATAGCCAGGACAACCAGTGAGAAAAACCTGAGTAATTCTTTTTCTTTAAAAATGGAGAGTGCCACCTTCATGACTAATCAAGGTACTGGAAGTACTGTTAATCATTTACATTCTGAAAGTTACAAGACATGGTTGATTGCTTTTACTTACCACTGGATGTGTTTAATGTTAGATCTTATCTTCAAAATAACTTTGAGGAACCCATTATTCAACTCCTTGAAAAAAGCTTGCCACATTAGTCTCAGCCATGTAGTACAGATCAAACCTTATATGCATGTTGCATGATGAACTATAAAAATAATAATAAAATGGACCCCCACCCCCACCCCCCAAAAAAGATTAAACAAAATCGTACAAAAAGATTTTGATCATGTTTGATTGTTCAAGACCTAACTTAAATATTATTCATATCTAATTGCGGACCAGCAAGTGCTTCTGGATAATGTATTGCCTCTTCGTTCTAGGCCATTATGAGCAGGTGCAAAATGGAACTATGAAGCCACTTCCCCCTCCCACTACCACCACCACCAGCCCCCCTTAGCATCCCCCGCAGCAAGAGGTAAAAAGCTTAAAAACCCATTATTTTGACATTTAAGGCGCACCCCCCCCAAAAAAAAAACAAAAAAAAAAAAAATAGGAGTTGAAAGGCTTTGTAAACCGCGTTCGGAGTAGGAGCTTACTAGAGTATAATTTTGCCGTACCTACCTATGTTTCGGCTACCAAAACCTGTGGGTCAGGGGTCATTGTTCCTTTTTTGGGTGTAAAATGTATTCCGCAAAACGTGATGGAGCATATTTAAATCCATGAGTTTCAGCAAATTTTGGGGGGTAGTTTCAGAGTTGAAAGGTTGGACCAACACTTTCGTTGTTTGATAATCATTAATAGTGCAAGAACTAGATACATTTACTTATATGACAAGTATTATGAAAGTTCCAACATTTATGTAAATGCCATCCGGATTCTCCTGACTCGGTACATTCGAAATCGTAAAACAGCATACATCCAGGCATTAGTTTCATTTTTTGTTACATCAAAACTCGTTTTTGCTGTTATCGAATTCCTTCTTCATCCATTCTAACTCCCATTGCAATGTTCTTTACACCTATTTCGGCGTTGAAATAAATTTTGAATGCGTCTGTGTTTTCGTTTATCTGGGTGTTAACTCTATCAATGCTATCAGTTAACGTGAGTGTCTTTTTTCATTTTTACCAGCTTAGTGTTACCACTATCAATGCTACCGCTTAACGCGATTGTCTTTTTGTCTACTTCAGTTTCGAATGCATCTTTAGCTATTGTAAATGTTTGCTGCAAAACATAATTTTTCTCATCATCTTCATTCTTTTGTCTATTTCGTCAATTCTACCTTGCTCAATAGCTCAATGAATGACCACTTCTCGATCAATATGCTATATCGTATCTGTTTTAGATTCTTCAAACTCAGCGTGTAATTCGTTGCAAAACTTGGCGAATGTAACATCTTTTATCGTGTTGATATCATCACCCAAATTTTAAATGGATAAATCGTACTTTGTTTTCATTGATCTAATTTTGTGCTTTCATTCACACCCAGTTTGGTTTTGACATTATCTATCTTTCTGGTTAAATCTGTTAAATCATTCTTTTTTGGCAACTCTGACAATGTATTCGTGATATCAGTGATCTTGTTATTCAGGTTAGTAATTTTTGTTACAATCATTAGCGTTCTAATCTCTTGGTCGTTCTGTTTGATTTCGTTGTGCGTTGTGCAAGTCTCAAAGTAACTTCCACAACAGATATTGTAAAGTGTCATAGTTTTCTAGCGATTTCTATTTTATTTTATTCATGCAACTCTCCAAAGCTTCTATTTCACTGTTTATTCTCTATTCAATTGGCTGTAAAAACAAATTGCCTAACGTTTGGTAAATCATCTGCTCTTTTCAATGGCAGTTAATTTATTGTCAACTTCTTCCTTCAACGTCTTGATGTCTTTCAAATTCCTCCCACTAAATGTGTTGGGTATCTGGTTATCAACTCTTCTCAGAACAAATCTTTTATTTGCTGCACCAGTTAATTTGTCTAGGTCACGTAAATTGACTATACAGGTACTACTGCGATTCAAGTTACTGTTAATCGTTTGACCTAGCGTTGTATCTTATGAATCTGACTTTGTCTCATTGTGCAAATATTTACTGGGACCTCGAAGTGATATATTTCCAAACATTATATACCTACTCGATTTACTGTACGTGGAAAACACACGTTGCGGGAATACCTTGAAAAAATATTACCTTTCCATCTTCATCTTCTATACTGTCGCTCAATCTGATAATTGTATCCCTCTGTAATCGTTTATAATTGTCATAAAATTGTACTGAACAAAGTCTCCTTGAAATACATTGTTAACTGGTAAAGACGCAGTCAAACGCGAATAATGATCATTAGTGTCATTTTTTGTGTTATTGATTTGGTCCAGGAAAATGTATCCATTTTGGGGTGTAAACGTTCCAGTAAGTATTAGTATCTGATTCAGTACCTGTTTGTAAAGTTCTCCAGCTATTGAATCCTACCACTTTAGTATATTAGTTGATTATGTGTACTATGTAATTGTTGCTAAAGTGATTTTAACTTTTCAGTTGTGTTAAAAATATTCAACATCAATACTGTCTTGGCTGTCACAATTCGAAGTAATTCCCTCTTTGACGTTTTTTAAAGTATATTTCGAGGTTGCAATAACCATAGGAAATTAAGTCATTGATATAGTAAAAAGATATTATTTTTTAGTTCAATCGGAACATTGTAATACCCAATAACAAAATCAAATCTCTGCAACAAGATGGATAGTCTGCCATTTCTGTTATCGACTGGATTCGTAAAAATATATTTCATTTTCAGAAAGTGACTTAGTTGTAACTCTCTTGATATGAGCTGTTCGTTTATGTTTTCAATTTATTCCCTTCATTTTGTTTTCTGATTGTTTTTTTTTAAAAAAATCTCTTTGTACTCGTTGTGCTCGTTAACGATGAAAATAAACTCATTATCTCTTATCTTGTTATCAGTGATCACTTTGCTTATCAATTCGTCGATCAATTTAGCGATGGCTCATGTTTCTATTTCATCGTTTTTCAAAACTTTGTTGTGAATCAATTTTGTTGCTCTGGTATATGCTGCGAAAGTTAGTGGAACAACTATACTAGAATCTATTCCAGATAAACACATCCCAGCTGTTGAAATACCTCCACCAGCAGAAACTTGCTACTTATTTGCCTCTAACCATTTCAAAGCTTTGTATACCCTTCTGTATTTTCTCTCATGCCACTGTAGCGTTTGATCTCATTCGTTGTGTTGCCGTTTCACTCATTTCATATGCTATTTACCTAGCAACAAATGCTACTCTATATATTGTGTAACAATTTTGTCAGGTAAAAGTCCATTGGCTATCAGGTAGTCTGTTTTAAAATGGGCAAAAGAAACTGGAATGATCCGCTTGAAAACATATCCAATATCCATTGTTGATGGAGAACCAATTGTAACTTGATTAGAATTTTTTTTCAAAAGCATGCTGTATGCAACAGTTAGAACAAAGCTTAATGTCCCGTGGTAAATTGTGTTGATGATGTTTTTTGTTTCGCTCGACATGTTATTTATCTAGTGAAAGTATTAACCAATTGAGGACAGACTTTAAGTCAATTAGCAATGTATGTTTGATTTTCAACTCTGTTGTACGACGTTAACAATTTTGTCAGGCGAAAGTCCATGTGCTATCAGGTAATCAATTGTGAACTAACTGAAAATGGAATTATCCGTTTTTGCAATTTCTTCAATGTCCAATGTTGATGGTGAACCCATCGCAAACTTCAATAGCTTCTTTAAAAGCTTGCTGTATGCAGTTGTGAGAACAGATTTAAGTGCCGCAAGGTAAATTGTGTTGATGATGTTTTTGTTTCATACGTCATAACAGAATATTACAAGCATTAAGAGACAAGATCATGTCTGACAAAGCGTTGAACATAATGGATGTCCCATCTTTTGACTTCTGCAGAATATGGTTAATGTTCACAAAGCTTGAAAGTGTAAGTGATGACGACCTTTAAATTGTTCACGTCATTCCATGCGCCTCGTTTGATCTCTCCAATCCTGAACAGCAGAAGAAAAAACAATGCTTCCACTGGATGAATACTAGCGCTGTGCAATCTGATTCGCTACTTACATCGCATGACATTTTCCTATAAATAGCACCATGTAAATGTAATGATGAGCTTCACTGTTATCTTGTCCAGCTATCGTACATTCCTATATTTTCCACAATAAAATGTTTCAGGCGATGTTAAATCTACGAAGTAAAGTTGCAATGGTTAGTTCTTGCTGAAATTTGACATGTTTGCTTGACATTAGGGGGAATTCCAGAACTTATTATTCATGTGACCTCTGCTACCATACTCGTTGATATGATTTCACCTTGGGTGAATTATAATCGAGGTCACCTTATCTAAGTTAAGGCGAATGAGTTTCATGACAGTTTATGTAAGTCTGGAAAACATATAAATTGTTCCTTCAGAAATTCATATAATTCACCTCAGTACCGACAAGTCTCTACTTCACCGTCTATCTTCACCTTCATTAGAAGGCGAACTAGCATTGCATCTTCATTCTGCAATACTCACTACCTTCAGCACCTGATGGTAATAATTCACTTTTAACTAATTCACCGCCCCGACCTAAGCAAGTCGAGTCCTATACTTCGAAACCTAAATTTCTAATTACTATAAATCATTTTAAATATATTTTTAATCCACTCAGCGAGGTGGAGAAGGTGTAATTATCTCTGTTCGCTCCCTTGCCCCTTCCCCCACGGGAGACTATCATGCTCATTCCTGTGATTATCCGATTTTATATTAAGTCTGGCATGAACTCTTAAATGTGTATGTCAATGTTATTGTGCGAAATTCGGTAACTGCACGATCGTATATTCTCGTACTTAATGTACTTAATTCTCGTACTTAATGTAATTTACAAATAAATAATTTGAGTGTTTATTCTATACAGTCTGGTCTTGTTCTTTCTAACCAGAAGGTAAGTACCCCAAAATATATTAGCGCGGATATGGCGTTACATGTTTTGTAATAGAGAAAGTTTAGTTCTGGTTCCAGATATCAGTGTAAACTGGAGAATTCAGAATTAATTTTTGTTTTTCGAGTCACTGATTTTACATCGTTCTTTGTTTACCTAGCATTCTTGAAAAATGAGCATTTTTGGAGCATTTCGGCACTTTCAGCAAGTAGGAGAATATCATCAGCACAAGATAGTGTCCCACAAAAAGGATCCAATATGAAGGCCTTCTTTATTGTCTCTGTTAAGATCAAAATAGAGGGTTGATGAACATGTTGTAAGCAGTCGGCGATATCATACCTCCTTGCCGAAGTTTATATTTCGATATTCTGTCACTCCATTGTACCACAGAGGACATTTTAACATTGTCTCAGGATAGATTCCTGCCATATCACATCGAAGGCTTCTGAAGCATCAATACATGCTGCGTATAATGTTGATTTGTTATCTTTAACTTCTGCAATGGCTTCAGTAAAATCAGAGCAGCAGTTGTTGCAGAAGTTTCTTTGGTAAATCTTTCTTTAAAGCCGGTTCAGCCCAAACAAACTAGTTATTGAGCATGTGTTTCTCAACCACATCAATAACAATAGAAGTGACCAAATACAATGAATTTATCAATCAAGTTCGTCTATAATCTTAGAATTCAAACCTACTTGACAGATAGTATCCTTACGGTGAATCCAATATGTTTCTTTTAACAGACGTTCCATTTCTGAATTAACAGTATCAATTGCTTTAAATGAAAATTTTTGTAAATTATGGAAGCCGTCATTAAAGTGTGTGGAGACATGAGATTAAAAAGATGTTTGATCCCCTCACGGGATTTTAAGGAACCTTCGTGTCTGGGTACAACATGTAAAAGAGGGAAAGGATTCTGAAGAGAATGAGTGTTAAAAAGTTAAAATGTTAGCTTGTTGAAAGAATGCAAAATAAAATAACGTCTGATAAGAAGTTAAAACAGCTGTAAAAAATGGTTTCATATGATACAATTTCCTTACTGTTGTTCTGGAGGACTCCTGTTCTGGTGATTAAACAATTGCAAAATGGCTATTAAAAAAAAATAAACCATGATCATAAATATTTTTGGAAGTATGTGTAGTTTTGAATGTCATCGAATAGGTGTGTCTTGAAATCCTATTATACAAGTGAATACATTGGGCACTGGTACTGTAACAAAGCCATGCACTATTTTATAAAGCAGTATGAGGCGGCCAGCAATCTGATCTGTTCCAGTTGGCCAGCCAAGCCTTCTCAGCATCTCATATACACTTGAGTGATAAGATATGTATGTATGTATGTAGCAGTGTTTAACGGCACATCAGCACAATATTGGCTATATGGTGCCAACTAAAAGTAAAATTCGATAAATTTTAAATAATGAATTGCACAAAAACCATATGAAGATAAACCCTTCCAAATAAATGAAGTACAACAAGACAGACTATATAGGATAAAGATGTCAAAATTCTGTAAAAGGTAATATAAAAAAAATAGATAAAGGTAACACATGTAAAATCCTTAAAACATCTGGTCAAAATGTGTTATACAAACCGCATCACCTCAAAAAGTACAAGATTTTCTCGGGTAATACAAGATTTTCTCTGGTGGTACATCGTCATACAATTCCTTCATCGAGTTCGCATCAAAATACTTCTGTCTCACAGGGTGCAAGTCGACACACTCAACAAGAATGTGTTCCACTCTCATGGTATGCATTCCGGTCAAGGTTCATCCTTAAAGAGGTATGCATAAGTCAGGTATGTGTGTCCAATACGTGATTGGCACAATACCACCTCATCTCTCCGATTTGTTCTATATGAGGGATGCCAGTCTTCAATAGTTGGTTTGATCTTGTTAAGTTTTTTTTCTTTCTTCATTTTACATATTTTGCCAAGTATGAAGAACATGCTGATTTATATCATATTTTAATTCAGTAAATGGAATCTTCCATTAGGACATGGGTGACTTGCAAGGCTGCTTTGGCTGCTCTATATGCCCTTTCATTGCCCTTTATCCCATTGTGAATAGGCAGACAATGGTACAAAATACTTTTTCCAGATTGTATGAGCAAATCATGCTTCTGCAATATCTGGGATATTAACGGGTTGTCATTTGATGTTTTGCAAGGCTTACAGTCTGGAAAGGAAATCCGAAAAGACGATGAAATTTGTTTTTTGAGAGGTCTCAATGTAGTTCAAAGCTTTGAGTAGTGACTATAATTTCTGCGGCAAAAACTGAGGCTTTTTTTGAGTTCTGAACATTAATTTTTGCTGTCTCTAAGTGGGGACAAATTCGTATGCCAAAAGGTGGGATGAAGTTTGATGTCTGAGTGTACAAGGTTAGGTACTTGGGCCTAAAGGCTACATCATATGCGGGATTAGAGGGATTGGAGGATAGTTTGTTAATATACAGAAAGGCCAATTTCGTTCATCTGAGATAACGTGAGGATTCGCTTGCCTCAGTATAAAGGCTTTCTGAAGGGAAAGTTCTAAATGCACCTAAACAAAGTTTAAGTCCCTGATTGTGTATCGGATCAAGAATCTGGGGGTAAGACTTACAAGCTGAACCTTACACATTTGAGCTCTAGTCAAGTATAGATCTTAATGACCTGTATAACCGAAGCAAGATCTTCCAATCTGCTCCCCAATCTGTGTTTGCCATGACTCGTATTTACTCCAGGTTTTTTTTACATTTGTCGCTGAGGTATCTAATATGGATAGTTAGTTTACGGTCGAAAATAAGCCTTCGTTGTTTTGTTTTTTTTGCTGGTTTTTTTTTGTTTTTCATCCTCCACAGCAGGAATGAGACAACCGTCAAGATTGAGTTTGGGGTCATCATTAAGTGGCAGATGCGCATTCAAATTAAAGATACAAACAGTTTTAGATTTCGAAAATTTTAACCTGTTTTCTTCTGCCCAATTCTGAATTCTGTGTAAGCTTATCTGACGTACAATAGTATGCATACTCTTGGATCTATAGCAGATCAAAACGTCGTCAACATTTAACGAACAATCAGTCCTTGTATTAAGGCATTTCACAATGCTATTCATTTTGATGTTCAATATACTGACAATATACTGCTCTGAGGTACACCCATCTCTTGATGATATCTTTCAGAAAGGGTGCTGCCACCTTAACTCTGAAATTTCTATCTTTCAAAAAATTGGAGATAAAGTTAGGTAGGCGGCCCTTTAGACCTAGGCTAAAAAGGCCATTCATTATGCTGTACTTTCATGTGGTGTCATAAGCTTTCTCCAAGTCGAAAAAGACGGTAACTAAATATTCTTTCTTAATGAAAGCTTCTCTGATAAATGTGTTAAGTCTAACAAGATGGTCTATTGTGCTTCTCTGTGGTCTGAATCCACATTGAACGTCTGATAGTATTTTGTTGGACTCGAGATACCAGAGCAATCTAGCATTTATCATCTGTTACATGGTTTTGCAAATGCAGCTTCTTAATGATATGGGACAATAGATGGAATGGTCGGTTTGGTCCTTTCCAGGTTAGGGCATTGGGAAGTCTCCACTTTCCCATATTTTATTGAAAATGTTTAGCAGTGTACTGGGAACTGTATCAGGTTTGTGCTTCTGAAGTGGATAGTGGATATCATCTGGTCCTGCTGAAGTGTCATGGGCTCGATCAAGAGAGGCTTCTAATTCTCTGAGAGTGAAAGGTTTACGGTAATCCTCAGCATTTGTTGATTTAAAAATTACAAGAACATTTTCTTTTAGGTTTTTGACACGGCGTAAGTTTTCAGAAAATTATCTTGTGAGGGTTTTTCAAGAATGGTTAGGCTAATATATTTTAAATTTCTGGTACGGTCGTGACCATTTCATCAGATTTCTTTAGCTGTTTGATACAGCTGCTTTTATTTTTGCCAGTGATTTTTCGTACCATATTCCATACTGATTTAATAGAGGAGTAAGAGTTTAACCTAGAGACATAGGATCTCATTTGAAAGATTTCTACCTTCGAATATTTGTCATTTTTTACAATTTGCAAAATTGTCCACGCAGAAAGTTTTTTTGTGGGTATAGGATTTTTTGATGTGGTGACCTCGATAACTTCACATTTTAATTGATCAAATTCCATGTTCCCGTTTCTTTATCCCAAACCTGAACCCCATCTCAATTTTTTTGAAGAATGCAACAATATATATATATATATACAGCAGTATCATCATCAAAGAGCCTCATTCATCCGTAAAATTATAGTATTTGTCAGTTCATTAAAGTCCAAGAATAATATGGGATAAAGGACTGATCCTTTTGGCACACATGATGTCACGGGTTTGCAAGATGACTCCTCCCCTTCCAGCATAGCCTTCTGAGATCTATCATTTATAAAAGCTTGAACCCACCTGAGAGTGTTGTTTCTAATTCCATAAAAGTCGAGCTTGTGAATACAATTTTCTTGCTTGGTTTACTTGGTCAAAGGTCTTGCTGAAATCTATGAGAAGTCGATATTTTTGCTTCCTTTTAGCAGTATCAACATGGTCAGTTGTGTTTCACAAGATCCTTTTTACTAAAGCCATGTTGACGTTCATACATTATTTAAATAGTATCCCCGAGCTTGTAATGAAATGCGGGGATATTGTGATACAGTCCGTACGTGTGTAACATCCTTGAACTCCTCCTACATCATTAAGGTAGACACATGAAATTTGGGTCTATGATAGTTCTATAGGTGTAGATTTTATTGAGCCACTGGGGGGGGGGGGTAATTTTATATCAATTTAAAATAATTATTGAGTTGCATGTCTCAAATATACACTTACTGGGCATGAAAATGCAAATTAATATATTCAACTGACATTGACCCTGGGGTTTTTACCTACCCCAAAGGCTACACTTAGCCCCTGAATCATAACTTGGAAACTACTAAGATTTGCACCCTATAACCATCTGTACACTTGCTAGACGTGTAAAGAAATATGTATACATTCAACTGACAATGACCCTTGGATCAATTTCTACCCCAGGAACTTAGCCCCAGGGCCATAACCTGTGAACGATTGATATATCCACACTATAACCATATATGTATAAACTTACCGAGCATGAAAAGAAAAAAAATGTATGCATGCAACAGCATGCTTTCCCTACCCCTTGGGACTTAGCACCTGGGTCATAACTTTGAGGTCCATCTGGCTCTTCATGTTTCTTTGGTCAGTTCTGTATCCTGCTTCCATGGAAGATTCAGTCACAAATGTATACAGATTTTAAGATGTAAGAAAGAAGTCATGTCTTTTCTGCTTAATTGAGTCCGTTTTCCTCCATGTATATTTTTGAGTACCAATATTAAATTCCCTCCAGATATCAATCAAGTTATATTCTGCACACAGATTAAGTACTGCCTCTCTTTCACCTGGATTATTTATAGCTGTATAATTAATTATATGTATCTATGTCAGGATCTATAATAAAATGAATATTACCCCTAATAATGATATTATCGTTATTGAATTCAACTACTGTGTTACCCGCTTATAAGTCAAGTCCAACTGCAAACAACATAGATTCTGATCCGCCATCACATAATGCACCAGCAGATCAGGGTCTGTGTTGTTTGTTCTACTGATTACTCTTAACAAACTGCACAGACCCAGATATGCAAACAACATTGACCCTGATCTGCCGTCACATAATACTCTTTCAGATTAGGGTCCATGTTGTTTATTCTACTGATTATTCCTAACAAATTGCATAGACCTGGATCTGTCGGTTCATGATGCAATGGCAGATCTGGGTCTGTGCAGTTTGCATTTGGACTCAACTTATAAGTGAGTATATAAGGTAGGTTTGATAATGTAATTTTAATCATGATAAAATTTGCAGTTGGTATCTGGACCCCACATATCCATAACCATGACAAAAAATCCATATAATGCAGAAAAGTCCTATAGGTGGACAATCTAGAGGTAAAACTAAAATTACTAAATTGTGTCAAAATATGTTGTTAATTTTTTTTCCCTCAACTGAGTTTCATTTTTGCTCAAACATTTTGCGCCAATCCACTTCATTCTGTGAGGGTCACATACTTTTTCCACTTACTTATGGACAACAATTACATGCTTTTTATCCTTGATCACAGTGGGCCATTAACCAATCATAATGCTATCCAGTACACGTATGAGTAATTGTGTAATTACCCCTCCATAGTCCTTGCTGACAGTATTTTAGACACATACGCAATTCACTACATAATATGAATGACATCATATTGATGTGGTCGATAGGTCAGTTGTCGCATGTTTTCAGAGGAGAAGACATTAGTCACTACGCACTACACACAAGTTAAACATGGGTCATGGAATATCTCATTGAATTTGGAGATGAAAATGTAACAGTGGTCAGATGGACTCAGCTTTTGGAAGTGAAATTACCTTAAGTGACCATAGAGAGATTGTCATAAATCTTTTCGACAAGTTCACCAGGGCACATGGAACATAATTGGTGATGATGAATAACAAGTTCCAAGGTAACGGCACAGGGATTTTTCTTTCACGAGATTGTTTGTAAATTGTTACAACTTGTAAAAGGTAGCCATGTCTTCTATTTTCATTGAAAAATTGTCAACAGATTTTTGTCCTGCCTGCAATCAGTATTGTTGAAGGTGAGACTAAGCAGTCTCAATGTCTGTTTGTTATTCTGTCAATTGTAAAAAGTGAGATATTAGCAGTCTCAATGTCTGTTTGTTATTCTGTCAATTGTCAAAGATTAGACATAGCAGTCTCAATATCTGTTTGTCATTCTGTCAATTGTAAAAGGTGAGATATTAGCAGTCTCAATATCTGTTTGTCATTCTGTCAATTGTAAAAGGTGAGATATTAGCAGTCTCAATGTCAGTTTGTTATTCTGTCATTTGTAAAAGATTAGACATAGCAGTCTCAATGCCTGTCTGTTATTCTGTCAATTGTAAAAGGTGAGATATTAGCAGTCTCAATGTCTGTTATTCTGTCAGTTGTAAAAAGGTGAGACACATCAGTCTCAATGCCTGTCTGTTATTCTATCAATTGTAAAAGATGAGACATAGCCATCTCAATGTCTGTTTGTTATTTTTTCAATTGTAAAAGGAGAGACATTGCATTCTCAATGTTTGTTTGTTATCGTTAATTGTAAAAGGTGAGACAAAGCAGTCTCATTGTTTGTTATTCTGTCAATTGTAAAAGGTGAGACATAGCAGCCTCAAAGTCTTTTTATTATTCTGTTGATCTGTCCATTTTCCGTTAACTGTTTGTTAAAGTTTTTTTTATGGGTAATATCTCCAGTTTCTATACATGAACTGTCATCTGACTTTGCAAATTTTGTTTACAAGGGACATGGTACATCTCTAGAAATTTAAAGGTCACAAGCTATATGTCAAGCTTGTGGTGAATTGGTTTAAACTTGTATAAGTGAACTTATTTCTTGTTTCTTTGATAGATTTTCAGCACAGTTTGCACACAATTGTAAAACTCTTATGGATGGTGAGTCCAAAGGTCAAAGATTAAGATCAGGTCAAAAGTCCAGGTCACAGGGGAATAACTGAGACAGTTAAGTAATATTTGTCAACCAAGACAATAAATTTGTGAATTTTCCAAAATTACTGATTGTCAAAGTTATATTGTGAATGATAAATACATCAGCATTGGTTGTAATAGTAGAAGTGTAAGTTAAATTACCCAAAAATTGAACAATAAAGACAAGCCAGAAGAAATGTATATACTCACTTATAAGTTGTATCCAACTGCAAACTGCAAAGATGAAGATCTGCCATTGCATAATGTGCCAGCAGATCTGGGTCTATGCAGTATGTTAGGAGTAATCAGTAGATCAAACAACATAGACCCTGATCTGCTGGTGCATTATGCATTAGCTAATCAGGGTTTATGTTGTTTGCAGTTAGATTGGACTTATAAGGATGTATATATGGTAGATACAAATAAATAATGTGTCCCAAAAAATGGAACCTAAAGAATCAGTACAGATGATAAACAGCTGAAAAACTGTAAAAATTGAAAAGTCAATGCAGGTACATATTTACTACTTTATTTAAATTCATTCAAAAATGAGATGATATGGTTAAAGTTAATAAGTACCAATTTCTCAGCACTCAATGGGCATTCAGCATAAATATTGCTTGCATGCTTGCAGCTATTATTCACAGAGGTAAAGTTGTTCATAAGAAATATATAAAATATTATCAAATCAAAATATTACCAAATCAAAAATATCAAAACAAATCTGCAAATAGATTGCAATTTACTAAAGTACACAATATTTGCAAAGAACATACCACTCTGATAGAAATGCAAATATCTTGGTTCCCAAATAGAACTCAGTATAATGTAAGCAAGAAAAGTCTTTATACAGTCCTACATTGTCACTTTTGTGAATTAATTTATTTACTTATTTATTATCAGATTTGCCCAAGACATCCCCGCCTTGATACAAATTGTTCACTGTTGTACTGGTTCCTAATCATCTAATACACTGTTTATACTATTGCATAAGTTAGATCCAATTGCAAACAACATAGACACTGATATGTTATCACATAATGCGCTGGCAGTTTAATGTCTATGTTGTTTGTTCTACTGATTACTCCTAACACACTGCATAGACCCAAATCTGCTGGCACATTATGCGACAGCAGATCTGGGTCTATGCAGTTTGCAGGTATATATGGTACACATATTACTCACACACACATTTATTTGTCTATCCGCAACCATTGTTCTCTTTTCTATCTGACATCAATAGTATTAAAGAGACTTTTTGCAGAGTATCATTTTCTACATCAAAATATGGTAGGTACTAATTACTAAATGACACACAGTTTATTAACTACAGTAAGCATTAATAGTTTATTAATGTAATAATTGCAACATCACAAGGTTATAAGTGTGCAAGTATTGAACCCTAATGTGTGTAGTGTTCGAATGCATGTACTATCACCAAAATGCAATAAACATGGCAAAAGTACAAAGATTTTAGTTTAATAGTAGCTTTCAATGTGATCAGATTTTTATTAAATACATACTCAACATCAACATGTGCCAATCTCACTAATCTATTTATATGCATGTCAATCGCATAAAACACAATTTTGACAAATAAATCACATTAAATATTTGTAACATGAAGTCCTTGTTATTTATTGCAACCAATGTAAACATCTCACCTTGAAACTCTAAAAATATCAATCACAACTTTCTTTCCTTTATCAACAGTTCCATACACTATTAATCAGTAATTTTCTTATTCATCTACCCTCAGAAATACAGCAAAATTCTGTATCATTAAAATGCAACACAGTTATTATATAAAATCCAAAATTACTTTCATACCATTATTTCCAGTACAATATATAACAATGCAAAGTTAAATTATTACTTTCCTAAATAAAAATGAAGAGCATTAGAAATGCAAAAATTGAGTTGCAATGATGATAAACTGGAAGATATGAAATTTTGAAAAAGATTTTTTCATCATGTATGGAAGTGTAAGAGATAATTCTCTGACAAGCTATGCCACTCAAATGGCAGTAATCTTGTTTAATATGTAAATTTGAGTTTCAAAACCTAATACAGGGAACCCTGCTATAATGCTGTGGTTGGGTAGATAATTGCTGATCACATTATGCATCAAACCACGGTATAGCAAGAATAAATACAAATTAGATGACTGCCTGGAGTGGGCAGTGGAGGGGAATAAACAAAATGCTAGTCAAATATATAGTAATAATTTTACTACTGGCCAATTTAAATAATAATCAGGATTAAGACAGATCCATGCTTGATGAAAATTAATCATTGCTGTGTAAGAAGATTAATTTTGATCTGTCAGTATAGGTTTTTAAAACTTAACTGAATTATTTGTATCTGTTTGTCAGCTTGGCTGATGTTTTGAGTAATGTCATGGAATAAGAGACATCTAAGACAAAAATCAAGAGCTTTGACGTGATCACATTATATCTGACGAATTCATGTTATAATGAAGTGCAATATAGTGTGGTTCCTCTGTATGTCATACAGCTTCTTGAATGGATTCCCATATTAACATTTTTAGAGCTTTGGTTCAGAAAATTCAGAGATATGGTGCAGAGAAATTCAGCCACGTCTGGTTGTCAAATACACCAAATCTAGAGCAAAGTTGCAACTCAGCTAAAACTTTTGCTGCATCTGAGTTTGTTACAAATGGTTTCCATGATATTTCTATGTGATTCTGCATTACATTATGGTTGATTTTTTAAAGACCTATCTTGTAATTGTATAGAGTGCTAGAAGGTTCTGATTGACATTAAGGAGTTTCATGAAGTCAAACTATTTTAAATGCTGCAGGACAAAGTTACATTTGAACCAAGAATAAAAATGTAATGCACTGGGGCTTTATTGACAAGTACAGCAAAGTAGATAATACCATCTATACTTGCTTATAAGTTGAGTCCAACTGCAAAATGCACAGACCCAGAGCATAATACACTGGCAGATCTGGGTCTTTTGCAGTTTATTAGGAGTATTCAGTAGAACAAACAACATGTGACAGCAGACCAGGGCCTATGTTGTTTGCAGTTGGACTTGACTTATAAGCACATATATATGGTACTTTTACATTCATATATCCTAAGCTTCTAAGGGCACTCTGTTATTAAAGCTTTAATGGTAAAATGTAATGTAAACTAGAAAAAATATTTTGGCACATGAAAGTTACACAAAGACCGTGTTCAACTCTCCTACTGTAGTTTTCTAATAAATGAATGAATAGAAAAACATACATGTACTATTGCTGTGGTAATAATAAATTCAGCATTTGCATCAAAGGAAAGGTTACTAGATTTTAAAAGATTTGGTAAATTTTTACCTACTTTTATTTCTTACAGACATTTAAGACCCTGACAAAAAAAGGAGAGGAGGTCAAACTTAATTTCTGACAGCAAAAACTAAATTTGTTTCCACAGCTTTGCAGTCAATATATACAAAACATTATCAAATGCATTTGAAAAGCCTGTCTGAATAAATAGTAAAACACAGAAAATCACAACAAAAATCAAGTCAATCCAACAGCTGATTAAAAAAACTTGTATGGGCACCCTTCTTTTAAATAAAGAAACCTCAGTAGTCTGTTAAATAGTTATATAAAACACTAAAATCTCAAGTTTAAAAACAAATTGCAATCTAAAAATCACAAAGTTTTGTTAAAAACTCACTTTTTATTTTTTATTCATCCAATTTTCTATTTTTACTTTATCAGACAAAGTTTTGTTCATTTTATTCTACTACAAAATATATGTGGTTGTATGCATTAAAAACTGATAATTTAACATTTTTGTGCAAGAAAAACGTCTGCAAGGGATTCAAACCTCACCATTTTCATTTAGCTTCCCATTTTCTAAGGATGAATGCATCTGTAACTTAGCAAAGGAAGCTTATATTTCCTGTTAATCCTTTCTAATTGTCTAAGGATTTACCATCATAATTAGTTTATACTTTTATGGTTAAATCTACAGACGATGTTACTTTCTCACTGCACCAAGATGATTTCCCCTTGAAACCACTTAAACAAGTCAGGCTTATTTAATATTAGAAGAACATTAAGCATGGTAAATTTTCATTATGATGTATGTACAAAAAATTCCATCAAATTTCATGTCAGTTTTTGTTTCATGTAAAACCTCAATATAAAGAATAGGATTGTGAAAAGTAAATAATTTGATGCTAATTGTATTTTAATGATATAATTGGAAATGTGGTCAAGTTAATTTTATGGACAAAACATACAGCATAGAATTCCTCTAATTTAGTTGAAACTGTCCGTGGCATAGCTAGGATAATCAAATACCATATATACTCACTTATAAATTGGATCCAACTGCAAACTGTATAGATCCAGATCTACCATCACATAATACAATGGCAGATCAGGGTCTATTTTATTTGCTGTTGGACTCAACTTATAAGTGAGTATATAAGGTACTCAAGTGAGTATGCATGGTGCCAAAAGACCTTTAAAATATTCCAGATCACTGGCAAATTCATACTCTTCATGCTCAAGGAGTGCAGCATAATTATACTCTATGAATGCCCCTCTCTGTCATGATACTAGTTGATAAACAATGAAAGATGACTGACTTAAAGCATGATGCAAATATAATTGGATTTAATCTTTAGTCATTTGGAGGTTGTTAGAAGTGAAAGCAATTACAATATTCTACTAATACCGATCACTAATTTGACACACGTCTTATGTCAGGATGACCATCCTTGTGTCAATCTATCCATGCATCCATCCATTGATATCTGCTTCTCTAACCCATAACTTTGTAATGGTTGCAGGAGATTTTCATTCAATTTTACCAAGGTCTACAGCTTATCATACTATAGTCAAATTCTTAGCTCAAAGGACAATGTCATTAGCAGAGAAAAGGTCACAAGATGGGCATATCAAATCAAAGGACAAGGTCATTAGCAGAGAAAAGGTCACAAGATGGGCATATCAAATCAAAGGACAAGGTCATTAGCAGAGAAAAGGTCACAAGATGGGGATATCAAATCAAAGGACAAGGTCATTAGCAGAGAAAAGGTCACAAGATGGGCATATCAAATCAAAGGACAAGGTCATTAGCAGAGAAAAGGTCACAAGATGGGCATATCAAATCAAAGGACAAGGTCATTAGCAGAGAAAAGGTCACAAGATGGGCATATCAAATGCCATTTACAGTACTCTTCTTTTTTCGTACTTTAGAAATGATGTAAAAAGCAAACAGGCCTCGTACAATTGTGTACTTACTTTATTATGCCATTTCAGAGAATTTTTGGGAGTTTGCTGTTTTACAGCATAGCAACACAAGTTGGTTATTTGGTGCTGAAGCAACTGGTGTACAATGTCTTGCCCAAGGACAACCACCATAGCCAATCTGGGCTGATCTGATGGAAGGATTCAAACTCCTGTCCTTTCAGCTGTGAGTCCAGCATGCTAACCACTATACCAAAACAGGTTCTGCCTCCATTAGTTGCCACCAAATCAGATGTTTTGTGTACTGTTGGGGTTAATTTATAGCGTAGTGATCTGGATCAAAGATTCTATAATTTTTTATAAAATTTAGGGGTTGTTTGCACAAATTTTAAGATGCATTTGCTCATATTTGAAGAATTACTAAAAGTGTGTGTGGGGGGGGGAGGTAGCAGCTCCTCCCAATATCAATAATGTCTTCCCAGTGGTAACAGTGGGGGTTTAATAGTTTATATCTGACCTTATTTTAATATCTGATATTATGAGGAATGGCTTGTAGTCATGCACCTTTACAAATGAAATGTTCATGATTAAACTCAGTAAATGTACATGTATTATGCAAAAACTGCTTTCAACTGGAATATTTTGAACAGTAAACACTAGTAGTGCAATAATTTCCAAGATCTTTTAATTTTCCTTCATGCAAGAGTAAATGACTGATATAAAAGAACATACACATAACAACATCCAAAAATAGTATCACAGTTCTTTTTATAACTTGTATCATAGAAATATACATTATAAAAAATAACAATATTACCAGTTGTAGCTCTAAGCAACTTTGATAACTTTTACTTTCGCAGCCATGGCAACTTAACAATTCTGTTGCCATCGGGCCATTCATAGCGTGACTGGTATTCGGTAAAGCTTGGCTCATAAGTTGTCAGACCAAGTGGTCGACCATGTAGTGTGAAGTCTGGTGTGGGGTTGATGGTGAAATGACTGCTTTTCATATCAGATTTTGGCCGTACATATCGTGTCATATACTCTGTGTTCCCAGGGAAGGTTGTGTTGATGCCTGCTTGCTCCTGGATGGAGAGACTGCGAGGACCACGAGCTTTGTTAGTTGTATCTACATGACTATCATCCCTAGACATAGCATTCAGGGCATTGGCGGTTTTGAGGTCATGCAGCTTTTGACTTCGTGTAGCTGGATTATCCACAAACATTGTGGTACTGCGTGGAAACAGGCTATCAACGGTCTGGTAACCTGGGAAATAAAGATAACACATCTCAGGTTATGCTGCTGTTTTTTGGGGTGCTGCTGAAAGAAGGAAGGTACATGGGACAGACTTGTTGCTCTACAACTCTTACAATGTAGAGAAAGTTAAAATACACTTGAATGTCTTTCATTACTTGAATTGGAATTTATTTTTCATCACAATCATGAGAATGAAGTGACATGTTAGTGACATGTACTTTTGTCTGCTTTATGGTCTGCAGTATATGATGCAACCTGCATGACCTGTAGATTTCAGAAAACGGTAGCCAGACTCAACTTTTTTTGTTTAGAAAAAACTCTCCTAAGCCCAAAGTAGTTGTGTTTACCAAAGATTAAATAAAGGTAAGTGGTGTTTATTTATGTTCTTGCGATGCAGTCATTCATAGTAGTGTTGTTGAGACCAATCTGCACTTTGCCTGCAGACCCTCTCCTATGCAGCCATGATTACACAGGATTAAATAAAGGTCATCTCTGTTTGTGTGATGCAGTTGTTCATAACAGAGTCAAAATGCTTATTTTGCATAAAAATCATGGTCGCTGGTCACATTATGCAGGTGGTCACTCATGATAGTGCATTTATATAATAAAATTGATCCACACATGATTGTGATCATAAATGACAGGTGGCTGCTCATAGTAGAAGTCGCTCAAGACAGGTTTTATTGCATAGTGATGTATATTACTATTGATAAATACATATAAAAAGGTGGATACAACCATACCTGTCAACTTGTACGGGAATCCTGTAATTTGTACGGTTTTTGGGGGGATTTTGCAGTGTACGGCCGTACAGGCATTTTGTACGGTTTTTTAATATTTTTTTTAAAAAAAAAATGTATGTGATTTTCGCCAAGATCAGGATTCGACGGGGATTTTTATTTTCTTCATGAGATACAACAAGAATAGAACGTGAATCGCTTGAACCACCTATTAGATTACCCGAAATATTGATGTGTCTTTCACTTGCCGATTTGAGAGTTTTATTTCTTTATTCAAGCATGGAATTCTGCCCCCTTACTGGTCGACTGAAAATCAGGTTATCAGTAGGCATAGTACCGTATTTATGGCATGTTTTCGGAACATCAGAAAATGCAGCCAAACATGTATTAGAGCCACGATCGTATGTGTATTTTCCAAAAGAACCACCATATTAGTAATCTATCAATCCATGGTTTAACCCTCTGCTAATCAGTGATCACTAAAATCTACCCTACAAACGCACGCAAGCTTTATTTCAGTGTAATTAAGATATGAATACAAACTAAATAAAAAGATTTTGGAATTATGATTCTGAAGATATTTATATGAGAAACATTTTAGTATCGAGAGTAGAAATGCATGTATGATGGCTAGTCTTAAAGCAACAAGAGTGAGAGGCTCCATATGGGGGTTTGTGTTGTTCGTAAGCCTAGGAAGGATAAAATAACAAGCAAGTTGCAATATACGAGTCAGAGTGATTAATATGTTGATATTTTTTAAATAAAGGTGATCTATATGTTGTGGTTTTCTTCTGTTTTTTTTTTCCCCCACGTAGCCAAGGGTAACTTCAAAGTAAGGAGAGCTTGCCGACTCGAAACAATCAATTGCTGAAAGATTGTTTTGATGCAAGTTGGCGATTTCAAGGTGTCTAAGTGATAATTGTTAATAACATAACTTGTGGGATTTCTTTCACAGGTGTGTTTGGAAATAAAAGGCAGCCATCTGGATTTCGTTAAAAGAGCATTTGATGTACCGAACATATAGCACCCACAATCAATATTTATCATCTACAAAGAGGTTTATTACCTGTAGAACAATAACTATGTTTAACCCGTGGTACATAATGCCTCAGGGATAATGGGTTTGTTTTGTTGCACAATGCCAATAAATTTACTAATCCATACAGTAACAATGATAAGTAATTATCCAATACATTTTCATACCTGTCAACTTGTACGGGAATCCCGTAATTTGTATGTTTTTTTTGTGTCTGGTGTATAGGTTTTTGTGTCAGGAGGTTGACAGGTATGATACAACCTTTCACTAATTTAAAAAATAAGTATAATTTTTTTCTTCAGATTTTACAGTATTGTCTAAAGGGACAAAATAGTATACGGATTAATTATTCAGGACAAAATGTGCAACCATAGATTGTCTTGATAACAATTTGGCATGCCAATAGTATTACCTTTAACTTCTTGCCTTGGAGGGGCATATGACCCAAATAGAATTACCTTTAATTTCTCGCCTTGGAGGGGCATATGACCCAAACTTGACACCTGAAGCAGAGGCACTGACAGGAGCAGCCAATGTAGCATTCTCTCTTTCGTATCTTGGAAAATCTAAAAAAATGTAAAGAAAACATCATGCTAAATTTGTATCCTTCGATCTATGTTGGGAAAAGAACATACTATTGTACTACTGCTATTACAGTTTAAGCTGCTCTGACTACTACTAGTGCCACTACTACTAATTCTTCTGCTACTACTACACTGTACAACTACAAGTACTTAGACTATTCTAGGACTAGAATTACAAATTGATATACCAGTACCTCTCCTTCTCTGCCACACCAATAATCTCGGTGGCATGACTTCTAGATATTATTGTACAGTACCTGATACATACACCACACTGTATCTTTATTTATTTATTTATTTACAAAGACTATACAAGTACATCTACATTACACAAGAAATGAAAATGTACTGATCTAATTTATTGTGACTTTGTGTGCTAGTTATAATGAAAACTTGCATTATGAAAGTGAAGCCTTTGAGCTGAATGAAGATTTTGCTCATCAATAGTATACTAATTGTTTTAAACCACTTTGTTTCTTTTGTATCTGTAATAGAGGAATGAAACTTATACCCATATATTCTACATGAATTTTTTAAAAATTAAATGATGCTACTTTTATTTTTTTAATGCTTTTTCATTTTATTCATTTTACCCATTTATAAAATAAGTAACACTTCAGATAATAAATTTCATTCTGTACATTGATTTTAAAGCACAAATTGTTAAAAATGTACCAAGATGCAAAGCTCAGGGATATGACATTCTACTGATGTGATTTAAAGTGACTTTTGCAATTTTATTTTGGAATAAGAATGAAAAACAAAAAAGAAATATCCCCTCTTTCACAACACCAAATTTCACCTTCAAAAACCTCTTTCTTAGGTAATAAAGAGTCTGATAAATAACCATAGGAATTGGTATCCTGCTGTTCCTCTGATCTCAAGTGCTGAAGCAGTGACTTGTGGCCTTATTTGTATACCAATAGGAAGTCACACAAAAATTCAAGTGGGCCTTTGATACCATTCCCTATGTATAATTCCAGTCCTCAGTGAACACTACTATACTACTTCTGTAACTATTATTACTATTACTACTGCCACTGTAGCTAATACAAATACTACTACAACTAATTTTGCTGCCACTATGACTACTACTACTACTGTTGCCATTGCAATTTTTTAAAAATTAACATTGATTTATTTCTCATTTGAGGCCTTAGTAGATAGATTGGTTTGGTTTGGAGTTTGACGACACAGCATCACAAGTAGTTTATTTAGTGCTGAGGCAATTGGAGTAAAGTGTCTTGCCCAAGGACACACCATGGTAGTCAAACCGGGCTGATCCAACAAGTATTCAAACCTGAACCCTTTTGTTCACAAGTCCTGGACACTAAAAACTGAGCCACTCTGGCTCCTAGATAGATAAATAGATAGATAGACAGATAGACAGACAAACAGATAGATAGACAGACAGACAGAGAGACAGACAGACAGATTGAGATAGACAGATGCACAGATAGACAGATAGCTAAATGAATAGAGCAACAAAGTCGTGTATATTTACAAGCAACAAGCTCACATTTTGTAACAATAGTGACAGATACACACTTTTCTTTGTTTCTGGAATAGAAAATCCAAGTGCATTAGTAGGGTGGTCATTCAGTGAATATACAGGACAGCCCTGTTTTCAGCTGGTCTGTCCCCTTCTTAACGTGATAATTTGTGCATGTGTGCAAAGGAGTGTCTGGTAATCTTGAGTTCCATCAGTGGCCACCCTAGGCATAAAGGCAACTTGGTCAGTAATGACTGTGCTACTTTGGCAAATTATGATTATAAATAAAAAATCATAAATAATATTAGAGCAATGAGAATAAAAAAATGCTTATGACAAAGTAACGATGACAATTTAAGTAATGGATATCATTGCAAGCCTTGGGCAAAAATTCGCTAAGCTCTCTTTTTACCCATGGCAGCCTGCAATAAGATTTCCTCGTTTCTAATGAATATGCATAAACCTGCTTAACCAGTCATTGCAAGAAAGAGTAAAATTTTCATGGAAGGTTGACCCAACATGACCTTCTATGCTGAGTGAGTGAACCAATCAGATTGTCTGTTCCAAACACAGTTACTAATTGATTATTAAGAGGTCACATGCACTGATGTAAAAAAGCTTATTTCATTTTCTTGTTGATGATGTATTTTTGTTTATGCATATTTATGATAAAGGAGGAAATCTCATTGCAGGCAGCCATTGGTGAAAAGAAAGCCTTGCATATTTTCACCTGTGACTTGTGACAATGAGAAATCGTAAAATGACGCCATTTAAAGTTAAATTTCATCCCCCTGGAAACATGTTCTAAGTTCATGTTCCTTGTCCATAAAGATTAGTGGTCCCACTTCTGAGGTCAGTATGACTGATGATCAGAACATGATCTCATCATAGACATAATTCATCTTATAATGTTTAACATACTGTATATACTAACTTAAACATTGAGGTCAACTGCAAACAACACAGACCCTGATCTGCAGCTGCATAATGCACCAGCAAATCAGGGTCTATGTTCTTTGTTCTACTGATTAGTCCTAACAAACTGCATAGACCCAGATCTGATTGTGCATTTTGGGACGACAGATCTGGATCTGTGCAGTTTGCAGTTGGACTTGACTTATAAGCGAGTATATACAGTAGTTTTCAAAAATTAAAGTTTTATATGCAAATGGACTCTTCATTATCCTTGTGTACCAGACACAATGACACAATTCAAATACATGTAAGCCATTAAGCAATTACTTATTATTTTTCCACATGAAGAACAAACAGAAAAGTTGATAAAAGTAAATGCCTACTCTTTTGAGATCTCTGGATTCCACTCCAATATCCTTGTCTGAAGCTTTTATCCATCCATTTAGCTTCAAGCTTGAATGGTTCTCTGGATCCCCTTGTCAGGTTATTCCTGTATCCTGTGTAGCGGTCGGTTACCCCAATGTGATCCCCAAACTGATTGATACGTGAAGCAGCTCCCATAGTGTAAGGTTCCACATCCTAATATTAAAAATATACAGTAAAACATTGATTATCTGAACCCATTGAGGGATGTCAATTTTTTCCAGATAAGTGGTCATCTGGATGATGAAACTTTAGTCAAAAAGTGTAACTGTGAATGAAAGTATTAAATGGGTCCATAAATCATACATTTGACTATATTAATATCAGTAACAAAGTAAATATTAACATTTGTTGATAGTTGACCCATTTAAGGCCAGAAAAAGTTGAAATATTACAAATATTATTCAGATACTTTAATTAAATACCAAAATTCATCATAAGATTTTATGTTTGCATGTCGCACCATTCACAGATCTACTCAGACAATCCATGATGGAAGAATAACATAGGTGTGATGGACCATCACTTTATGCATGATCTTGTGAACACAAGTGTCAGTGGGTTCTGATTCAAGGTAAACTTAGCAAATATAGATTCTATTCATGCCTGTACTGGTTGGCGATTAATTTTTATTTACAGTTGTCACTATTGCTCATTGATTGACAGTTAATTACATGTCTGTATGCTCGGACTACAAAATGCCGTTGATCGGACCATTATGAGTCTTTAATTGTGCTTGATTAGCTTGGGATTTCTATATGACAAATTAGATATTGCCCTAGCAGTACTCACTTAGGAACAATTAGTAGTAAGAATAAACTTTCTCTTTTTGTATCTCCCTCTCTTTTTCTATTCTAATTAAATTTAGTTTTAATTTAAAAAGATAATTTAGTTAATCATGATGTAATTATAATTGTATCAGATTATATTTAATTGTGTTTGTTTCTGATTTCTGTGACTCTGTTCTATCTTGGCATCATGATCAGAAAATTAGTTTCATTTATTGATACATGTATATATGGTACCTAATACATGTACATTGCAATAAGTACAAGTTTTCGGGGACATGGTAGTAGACCATACGGGCGAATAATATGGATAATCAGTATCTGGATAATCAACTATTTACTGTAATAAGAAAAGAAGCATTATGATTAAGAATTTGGTTTAAAATTCATCAATACAAATATTATCACCTCAAAAAATTTTATTATTTGTAATAAGATCTGACTGAAATAAAAGTCTGAATGAATATTACCATACCAAAGATAAATTAAATGGTGCTTATATTCTTGTTCCAATCAAGTAAAAGTTCTGCCTCAGGTCTGAAATTATACCTTATAAGTTGAGTCAAACATAGTATAATGCTCTGACAGATCAGGGTCTATGTTGTTTGTTCTACTGATAAATCCTAACAAACTGCATAGACCCAGGTCTGCTGGTGCACTATGCAATGGTGGCAGTGAGTCTGTGCAGTTTGCAGTTGGACTGGATTTATAAACAAGTATATATGGTACCTAATGAAGTAAAACAAAAAGACCTGAAAACAATCCATAAGTCATGCATGATAATTTCAATTATGCATGCAGAGTTGGTATATTCAACCTATATTTATGGACGACGGTACTAGAATCTTCATCTGGATCATGTAGTAAGATTTCAATAATCTGAAACTAAGTATTTGTTGGTGAATGTTCATGAGTTAGAGTTTGTAGCCACATTGTAAATTTCTCCTAAATGATGTTTCTTGGCCTCGTTGGCATCCAATAGAATAGACACATATAGTACTGCAGTTATCACATAAATCACATCTGTCTTTTTTAAATCAGTAAAACAATTCTTGCAAATTACTGAGAGATTTCCTGGCTTATATGTTTTCATTCTTTTCAAGATCCAATAAGTTTGGTTGATTAGGTCAAGTATATAAACCCCAGTCTCCCTTGATGAGCATTCTAATTCTACACTGTTCCTATGCTAAGCATGAATCATCATGAGAAAACTAGTCCGGTTTTCTCCCAGTGAACCTAACCACTGTGAGTGTAGAGATGGTCATTCTTTATGCTGGAAAACAACTCTTATTCTCAACTGATTTTCAATAAGATGTCAATAAACTTACATCATCATGAAACTTGCAAAATGCATCATAAACAAATTATCACATATACACGATTATAAGTGGAGTGCAACTGCAAACAATATAGACCCTGATCTACCATCACATAATGTGCCGGAAGATCAGGGTCTATGTTGTTTGTTCTACTGATTACTCCTAACAACTGCATAAACCCAGATCTGCTGGCACATTATGCGATGGAAAATCTTGGTCTGTGCAGTTTGAAGTTGGATCTGACATGTATGCAAGTATATATATAGTATGTCTATATTATAGGCAATAATACAATATGTGGACTACCCCGGTATGTATTATAAATAAGAATTCTAAATTTAGCACAGGCAATTACCCCATTATGTTGAGTACAGAAATGCATATACCACACGAATTGCAATGAGATTTTGATATTTTCACCAATGAAATTGGAACACCAATGCAATGTTGGCTGGCTGTACACTTACAAAAATATGTTAATCCATTTGGCCACATCCAATATATGAATCAATCAATTTTTCACAAATTAATATTGAAAGAAACACCTATATACGATACTTGGTTTCTTAGTGAGTTCCCTGACCATATTAGTCACATTAAGTTATATTTCATGGTGACAATAAAACATCATGTGTAAGATATTTCATTATTCATTTGCATATAAAATTAACCTATTCATTTACACCTATCCCTTGATAATTCATGGGCAATAGGGTCCATATACTTCATAAGGATATTTCATGGGCAATAGGGTCCATATACTTCATAAGGACATTTCATGGGCAATAGGGTCCATATACTTCATAAGGACATTTCATGGGCAATAGGGTCCATATACTTCATAAGGACATTTCATGGGCAATAGGGTCCATATACTTCATAAGGACATTTCATGGGCAATAGGGTCCATATACTTCATAAGAACATTTCATGGGCAATAGGGTCCATATACTTCATAAGGACATTTCATCTGAAAGTTGAAGCACTTTTTCAGATACTTTTGAAGAAAAATATGTAATTTTCAAATATTTAATAATTAACATTAGGAAGAATGTTGATTATGGTATGTAGAGTCTACACAATTTCAGAATTAGGTACCTCATTCTTCAACAAGAACTCATAAATATTCTTTGTTAAATGAGGCCTAGGTAAAGACACTGTAAATAAAGGGGATTTGGGGCATCGGGGGAGAGGCGCAGTCATTTCATCTACATTAATTTGGGGGCTAGCAGTCTTATTTACCAGAGTTTCTAACTCCTCCTTAATTTTTCATGTTTAAGCAAAAAAATATTCTAAATTCATTCTTATTGTCAACATTTTATTCTTGTTATGATTTTCACTCTTGCCATGTGTCTTCAAAGCACCTTTACTCATTGATCTAGCTGAGGTTACTTTAGTTGTCTAAGTCCCTAGTTATACTGATGGGGAGACTTGAGACCTAAGGTCAAATGCATACACATTTTCAGTAGAGTTGCCAGATTGTGGCAATTTTGCACTTGGCACTAGCTTTATGATGTTTCTTCATTGATTATACTCAGTGAAAATAATACTTCATTGTACAAGCAATTTTTACTCGTTTCTAGCAATTTTAAGTGCAATGGGGCCGGAAACATACAATTTTGAGACTTTTTTTTTCAATTGCTGTGTATGGTATGTAGGTCGATGGTAATTTTCACATAATCAGTATGATTCAAGGTGACTACAGCTAGTGTTTAGCTAATGTCTTTCAATATACACAACACAGAGATCTTTGCTTATCACTTGGCTTAACCCATATATTCAGCATTATAGTACTTACGGCAATCTTATTTGAAAATACACTTCCCATCATAAGGCACTAATGTTTTCAAATGAAATGCATTTGTTTTAAATTCAAGCACATTTCAAGGACTACTGAGTCTTTTCAAGCACTTTTCCAGTACCTATTGGAACTGACCTCAAATTTAAGCACTTGTCAAGCTTACCACCAAAGTTCAAGCACTTTCCAAGATTGAGTGAACCCTAGTCCATAAACATAAACTGCGGCATCTGCGAGGGAGATTCAAATTTTGGTTAATGGTTCTTGGGAAAGGTGAGTGGAGTGTTAGCATCTTTTGTTCATACATGAGAATTATAATCTCCATTGCACTACACAAGTATTCAGCTAATGGATTGTAGTATGTATGAATATTAGATCTGAAGAAGTAAATTAAATCATTTAACTGATGAAAGACTTTTAACATAGATCAAGTTGGCATGCAGTACTCACAAATTTGTGTATCAGTAAAGTTGGAGTTGCTTCCCTTTTAAGGTCAGAATATGTGAATCCATTGTAAGCAAACATCAATGAACTAAAGCTTCATAGCTAGAATTACACTCATAAACCTCTGGAGCAAAACCCATCAATATATTTACACTGGTCCTGAAGACAGCAAGATTAAATGACACTTCTTTGATTGCACATGACAATAACTGAGTATGTTTGTATGAATAATAATAGTCAGCACATGACAGTTGCACAGACCAATAACACTATATCCGGATACAAGAAAAATGAAAATTCCACCAAAATGAAAGAGGAAAGACAAAAATGTGTGTTTTATTAGAACTTGCAGGTTTATTTTCAAATGTACC
The DNA here is from genome assembly GCA_029931535.1 of Margaritifera margaritifera. Classification (NCBI taxonomy): domain Eukaryota; kingdom Metazoa; phylum Mollusca; class Bivalvia; order Unionida; family Margaritiferidae; genus Margaritifera; species Margaritifera margaritifera. Next base: position 504,687 of record JAQPZY010001460.1, read on the forward strand.
ATAGCAAATTTTGAAGAACAATCCACAGATAAGGCAAAAACAACAACTTAAAGTTGTTCGTGCTGTGTGATTTTAAAGAACAATTAGGCGGATACTAAATTTGGATGTTACTGTGTTGTTGGCACCTTTCATGTATTGTTAATTGGCTGAAACAAATAATGTGTTAATTAGCTTCTGTTATTATGCCAAAGGACCAAAAAGTTCTCAACAGTTCTCAAAATAAATCCAGCTTAGGCTCTGAGTAAGTGCCAAATTAGGTTCTCATGGAAGCACTAAGTGGCATAGCCATGACTGTTGGCTGACTTTTTTTCTCATTTGAATAAATGAGGGCATATCACATCTATAACCATTAGATTAAAATCAATTTAAAAAATAAAATGAAGACATTAATTTCACTTGACAAGACTTCTTTAATTGGTATTTATTTCTTACAGTGTTGCCACCAGTAGGCATTTCCACAGGAATCTATATACATGTAAATGTATCCATAATATAGGTCCCTGATTTCCCAACATTTCCATTGATTGATATTTTCTTGTATATTGTATAATTTATTGAGAAAATATATTTGTTAAAGACAATCTTACAAAGTGTATGATTTCTTATTAAAATTTGTGAAATTTATTGTGTCAATTCCAAATTAACATGCATCAACTGCCATTTTCAACTGAATCCAAATCTGAACATAAAAAGTATGTAACTTGAATATTTCTACAGTTGGATAGATTTAAGTAAGACTGAGAGGATTAATTCTATTACTTACTGCTTGTATTTGTTGCAGACTGTGTTTTGCCCAATGATGGAGTTCACGAATCTCATTCTCTTGACTCGTTTCAATGGTGTGAGCACCCATTTTATTTTTGTAGTCAAATAAGAATGCTGCTGCTTTGTCCAGCACTGAGGTTGCATCTGCCAAAAAAAATATTTTTCTATAAATGTATAAGAAGTTATGAAAAAACATCAGAAAATTATTTTCCAAAAATCTATAAGAAGTTATAAAATAAGTATAATTCAAAGTCTCATATGAAAAATTCTGAAGAATTCCATTCATCATTATTGTAATGATATGATTTGAGAAAAGTAACCAAAAAAACCCCAATGGACTATGAAGAAATTAATTATCCAGTTAATAAGTTGGTAAAAAGAAAAAAAGAGAAAGAAAGCAATCATGTCTTGAGAGTGAATCATATAGCCAACTAGTACAAGTTTCCTCACATTTCCCACACTATATCAGATATTTCATCAGTCATTTTGTAGTGGGAGGTCAGAGTGCATCCCCTATAATGAACATGGAATTTGCCAAAACTATTCAATATCAACATAGGGTAGTCATTTTACCCAGAGACAACCAAATATGCAATTTTGTATCAAACCCTTCCTGCCAGAAATCAATAAGTAGAATATATACCTTTTCAGATATAGTAATTACAACATAATTTGAACTTTAATAAGCTGACATTTGAGCCAATTATGTAGTGTTCATGAACAGATCCTACTCTGTGATGCAAAACTGCTTCGGTCACATGATTGCCAAATTTCACTGCCTACATAATAAAACAAGTAATTCATCTTCTGCTTTTACCTACAAAGGTTGTTTGTACATGAGATCATCTGACCTCTGACATAAAGATAAAAGCAGGTTCAAAGATTTTGGATCACATGGTCAAACAATGTGAGAAATGATCTAATAAGAGGTCCAGTTTATAAACACTGTAATTTGGCTGAAGTATTAGCTTATTAAAAACATGAAATATTATATAACTGTTAGGACTGAGTAGCTAAGTTATGAACTTTTTGATTTCAGGCAGGTAGGGTTCTATACATAGTCAAATAATTTTGCAAGCCCATGGGTAAAGCAACTACTCAATGCCACATTTTCAATAGGGGATGTGCTCTGACCTTCCACACCTACATAACTGTCCAAATATTTAACATGGGTGGGAAAGGAAACTCGGACAAATAGCCAAATAAATTGTTTCAATTGAATGCTTGCAAACTCAGGTTAGAGTGTTGTCTTGCTGAACAAACTTCACTCTAAATTATGACATGGTTCCCACTATGACCCTAAAGGGATCCTAAAATCCCGTTATTATGCATGATTTCAAAGCTCCAACTGCACAGAATTGTGTGAGTTTATTCATTAATTTCCTCTCTTTGCAAATGCATGGCTCTGTGACAATTATCATCGTCTACAGACGCTGGAAAGATCTAACTCCTTATTTCTGTCTGGACTTCATTGCTACCAGTGGCAGCAAGTGGCAGTACAGTCCAAAGAAAATGATGCCACTGAATCTCAGCTTAGCCTATAATTGTCTGCTGGTTTAATGTTATCTGATTGCAAATAGAAACAGAATTGGTATAATTTACAAGTCATTTAATCAACATACTTGTAGCATGTGCTGATGTTTGTTGTGGATCAAACCCCGTTTTCCAGTCTTTGGAGGTGGTCAGGAGTTTGGTGTCGAGCTTTAAATGGTCCAAGCCATTGTTGATTGACGACATTTCCTGGGCAAGTTCCGCCGTAACATAGAATTTTCCGCTGGTAAGAATTTCATGAATGTCACGTTTTAAAGTATCTACTGTGCTCCGAAGAGCAGAAGTTTCCCGGCTTGCATACATTATGACTGATGTACTTCTTAAATACAAAAAAATGCTAACAAGACCAGGAAACTGACCGCCAGTCACTAACTGATGGCATTAGCAACAACCGTAGCAACGCAAGTTTCCGGTTCCGTCGCACAATGAAATTCGCTACTCTTCACAGTGGGTTACCTCCCTTACGAAAGATAACGCCACTATATTCTTAAAGAGTACAAGCTGTGAGGAGCGTGTTAAATGGGTATTTGCTACCCCTTGTTTGAGAAAAATCCAAAATAAATTTGACAACGATAATAATAGTTATAATAATAGTTAGTAGTAGTAGTCCAATGATTCATATAATATACGGGAGTTTAAAAGTTTTTTTTTTTTAACAAATAAAAGCAATGAATATTCATGACTCGGTATTACAACCAGGTGAGCTCAAAAACGTTTAGCTAATTTTCCGAATGTTGTGAAGAATAAATAGAGCGGTGGTGACAAGAATTTGCAGAAGACCTATTTTAGACACACGACGAACGATGGATATCAATGGCCGATCATGCCTTAATCGTAGTAAATTTTCACAAAGTGAAGCTTTCACGGAAAATTTATTTTTCCTGATAAATAAATGTCTTTTTCACGATAAAAGTCACTTTTTTAGCAACAAACTATCTTTTCACGAAGATGTATCTAGCTGACACGGTCAAAATCTTTATTATAAAATCACTTTTTTCACGTAAAAAGTGTGTACTCTGGACGAAAATGTCAAATTAAGAGCGAGTTTTCGTGAAGAAACTTGTTCTGATAAGTCCTCGCTCTTCTAAAAAATTACTAATCCTCATGACCATTATTACTTTTGTTGTGATAAAATAACGTTTTTCATAAAGATTGAACTTTTTCAGTAAGAATGGAACTTATTTCGTTAAAAAGTTACATCAAAGGAAAGAGAAATTTATCGTGAAGAAACAGAAAATGTTCATGAAAATGACACTTTTTTTAAAAAAAATAAAAAGTTACCTTTTTCGTGAAAGGCTTACATCAACATTTGAAGGCGACTTTTAGGGGAAAAAAATGACACTCTTTAGGAAGATTACACATTTTTAAAGATAAAATTCGAATTTTTTTCATGAAGAAAGCGAATAAAGTCACTTTTGTCTTAAAATGCTTGAATACACATGCAAAAGAACCTTTACATTCTTTGTGCAAATTGTACTTTGTTCGCTAATAAAAGTAACTTTTTCATGAAAAATGTGTAATGATCGTGATAAATGTCACTTTCTCCAAGAAAAAAGTGACTTTACACGTCAAAGATACCTTTACTCGATAACGGTTATTAATTTTCAGCAAGATTGTAACTTTTTTCACCAAAAAAGTGCCCTTATACGTCGATGCAAATTTTGAACGAAAAAGTGGTTTTTGTGAAAAAAAGCAATCGTCCTGAAAAATGTTAATTTTTTTTTTGAAGAAAAAGGTCTCATCAAAACAAGTTTGTTCATGAAAAATCACCTCGTTGTGGGATGTTTTGCCAGGGTACACACTTTTTAGGTGAAGAAAGTGACCAAGTTTTCATTAAAGATTTTGATAATATTGTCTAAACAAATATGCGTGAAATAAAGTGTTTCTTCTCGAAAAAAGTGATTTCGCTTGAAAAAGACTTTGAGGGGCGAAAAAAGTCATTTTTTACATGAAAGTTTTCTTCATGAAAATCCCTACATGACCTGAACAGTGTAACAGGATGAAGCCTGGTTGGGATTGGATTTATCGAAGATACTAAAAGCAGTTTCGTGAATGAGATGTTTATTTATAATGTCATTGAACGATGAATGAATCTGACACCATACTCGTGTGCATAAAGTCCAACAATGGATTTAGCAGAATGATGCGCACCGAGTTCAACAACTGATATAAGGAAATTATATCGTTCCTAAATGAAACTAATGAGAACATGTAACTTCAACGAGTAATCCAACGAGAATCAACGTATGGAACTTATAAACAAATATGATTGATATATAGATCTATCACCATGGATGATCAATGTATATAATTTATACACAAATATGAACAATGCATGATTCTATCACCAAGGGTATCAAAGTATAGGATTTATTTTTTAAAAAGTATGAATAATGTATGTTTCATCCACAAGTAGGATGTATGTATTATTGACTTTCACTCGTGAAGCGATATTGAATTATTGATTTCACTCATAATTATATTGAATAATACTGATTCAAAAATGGAACCTATGTATCGCGTTGCGTCCAGTTGACGATCACGATGTATTTCCGGTTCCACAGCTCTCGTCGAATAGTCAAGGAGGCGCCAGGCATTGCCCGCCCCTCTCTGTCTGCTGAAGGATCCCTTGAAATATTCCTTATTTCCTGAAGACCAGTTGGTCCCGAAGCTTTGGTCGCTCACTGCGAGTAAACCAATACCGTCCTCCGAACCAACGTCACCATCGACCCCAACATCCGGGTTACACGACACTCCACAGAGTTCTACGATTCCCCATAAAAAACCCAGCTAAAATATAATGACTGAGACTTGTAGTACATGAAGTATGGTTAAGTACGAATACAATAATATACATTACGCATGCACATACATGACTTGGCTTTGTTACATATTAAATCATTTCATCAGAAGTACTGTAGGAGATTATTATTATAATAACCACGATGGTACACGAATCTGTGTCCTACAAGAATAATCTCAATGAATTGTAAGAACTCTAACATTACTCATCCTTTAATGCATGCAACGTATAACTTAATTCAATTTTTCTGTTCAGCTAAAAAAAATATTTTAAAAAATGACAAACTTGAAACAGACTATAGTCTATCTGATAGCATGGCGTTATGTGACATAGGTATGACTCTCTGCACAATTTAGAATAAATTCTGAAACATCCAATATATATACAATTCTATCACATACAACGGATATCAGGAAAGAATACAATTTTATATTTCACATAACTCCACAGCTGAAAATTGCTTCTGTAAAGTGGCTATTGGTGTGCATCTTTTCAGATACACAGTCAACACCTTGTTTTGGTTGGACAGAGCCCGATGTAAATTCCGAAGTTTGTAATTCTCCCAAAATCCCTGACACCTGAGTCCATCTTACTTACTGAGATGGACCCAGATATCAAGAAATCTGAGAGGATCCCATACACACCTTATCAGGAAGCCGTCTGTAAAGTGGTTATTCGTGTGCATCTTTATGTTTTAGTTGGGCAGAGCCCGATGTAAATTCAGAAGTTTTTAATTTTCACAAAATTCCCAACAACTGCGTCCACCTTATTGACCCAGATATCAAGAATTCTGAGAGACCTTCAGACAAGCCTCATCAGGAAGCGGTCCGTAAAACGGACAGCTTCCTGACAAAACTCGTTGTATTGTGATAAGACAGCCAGAATTTACTCTACAAGTGCCCTGGTTGTTGTGAAAATCCACAGCCAGAGAACTCGAGGTAATCGGGCTTCTCATTGCAGGTACTTTGCGCGGCAACGAAACCCGAGCACATTTTCGTTCATATATAATGTATAAACATTTTACTACACACAATTCCGTGACAAACGGCTATTGATAGGCGGACGACGCCCAACGAAAGAAGTATGCAGGGCTAAACTATTAGCTTTCAAGACCTCCAATCGGATGCGAAAAAAAAAAAAAAAAAAAAAAAAAAAAAACACCAAAAAACGCAGGGATAGAATATTGTTTTTTTGTACCGTGAACAGAACATTTGATGCGCTATATATATATATAGATCTATATAGATATATATATATATATATATATATATATATATATATATATATATATATATATATATATATAATCTTCACGTTACCTTACAGTCATATTTGCTCAGTACAGTATGTACTCACTTAAAAGTCGGATCCATCAGCTAACTGCATAGACCCAGATCTGCAGTTGCATAATGCATCATTGTTTATCCCTATATATCCAAGTTCACAGTCTTCAAAAATCGATTGTATATAACTTATCCATTTTATTAGTATAGTTTCTTTGCATATTAACTAGAACTACCTTGTATATCATTTTTCCGTATTTTTTCCTTACTCTTTGTCAAATTTGATTTATACCAAAATTTAAAAATATTCAATTGAATTTGGAGCATAAGTGCTTTTCTTCCCGTTTCTACACAAAGCATATAGAATGGAGTACCTTTTTAGCACTTTAAAATCCATTTTAAATAATATGCATGAACTTAATCAATTATATCAATTCTCTAAAAAAAAATCCCACATATCTCGACTGAAACAGTTTGATTTCATGGTCAATTTAAACAACTCGCTTTTTTAATACGCCTTGTCAGAAGATGTATTACTTTGTTGTTTTTTTTTTTTTGTTTTTTTTTGTAGCTTTTGAAAACAACTGCTTCATTGCTTTAAAAAATCGTCCAGTTTTTCTGAAAACGACTCCAAGATATGTATACTCGTTTATCACTTCTAGCATCCGGCCATTAGACTTGCTAAATATCAACACTTTTGTGTTTTCTACGTTAACTTTCAGTTTCCATGTGACACCGTAATCATTAAAAGTATCTATCATAACTGTAAATCATTTTGACTATTTGCAAGATGAACAGTATCATCAGCGTAAAGGAACAAAAACCATTTTAAAAAGCGGTTAATTGTTTCGCCACCTTTTTCTAGGTCAATACCATTACACAGTTTAATTTGAAAATAATATTCGATGCCGCTTAGATGTAAAGTGAATAGCAATGGAGATGAAGTTTCTCCTTGGCGAACACATGTACGGGAAAGAATATATAAATATTTTCATTTACATTTACACAGGATTAAGTGTCTTTGTATTGTATATATTCCCAACAATATTAAACATTTTTCCAGTTATCTGATTTTCTGCAATCTGTTTCTAATCCAGTTCGCCACTTATTATCAAAAGCGTTCTGAAAATCGACAAATAAAGAGTACAGTTTCTGTTTCGTATTTTTCATATACTCAGTTGAATTGCATATTACAAAATAGGATCTATTGTTGAATATCAAGGTCTAAATCATGCTTGAGAGTCTTTTAAAATAGAGAAGGCAAAGGCATATATATATATATATATATATATATATATATATATATATATATATATATATATATATATATATATATATATAATAGGTTCATTGGTTATTAAGGATTGATGTAAACAATGTCCCTAGGCAACTGAACAATGTAATTGGTCGGTAATTTTCAGGTTGTAAAGGGTTTCCTCGTTTATATATAGGTGTAATTCTCCCTAATTTCTTTTGTATCAAACTGAAAGGGAACTATCCAGTGGCATACAAAATGGATACAGTATTTGTTGTAGGTATTCATAGCAGATAGGATTTAAACATGTTGTTTTGTTATTTTTGTTATTTTTTCATATTCAAAATAGCTCTGAATTTCATCTTACATAATGGAATCATCAAGGAATTATGGAATATTTGTCAAATTTAGTACATTGAATGTTTCGTTGTTTTGTAAGTTATAAGAATATCAAAGTTAGAGATATTCATATATATCGTTTTGTTCGTTAGAATGTTGGAATTTTCTTTATGTATTGAATTTGAAAGTGTCGGGTTTTCGAAACTCATGACAATTATTTTATTTTGCACCAATTTAAATTTGCAACGGTAATAATTTATAGTTTTCTTGTAGTTTTTGTTCTCCTTTTTCATTTTAATAACATTGTGTTCATTTCTTCAAAAGAAAATAATTTCTATGTCTGATGATACTTTCATCTAGCCGTTCTGCACTTAGATTCAAATCAAGGTCTATTGTTTTTCTTTTTCTTCACTTTGAATTTAGGAGGGAAACTTTTGTTTGCTTTTTCCATGAAAATTGTACATATTTTATCTGTGACAAAGTTAATTTCACCTTTTTCGACTTAGAAAGATTATCTTTTTATCCAAACTTTTATGTATATACTTAATTTTATATTTTCAGTAAAATCTGGATTCAACTTTGTTCGCTTTTGCTCGTACTTATAAACGCACGATGGAAATTTAAAATGGAATTGAATACATGGATAGATAGACAAATATACACCAAATGAGAGACAAACACTTACTTTTACAGACAAACACATATCATTACAATCTAATACACAATACTTACAAACTAATATTTCTAGAGATAGAAGGGGTATGATGTGATGACAAACACATTATTTTTACAGAGAAATACCCACACCTACAAACAAACGAATGAGGAGTATGGGAATAGGATATGATAACAAACACTCTCTTACAATTCAACATTTAAACCTACAAACAAAGGAGGAGAAATATGGGTATTTTTAATACAAACAATAAACAATTACACATACATGTATATACAAACACAAACATAGAATATATTAATAATGATGAGTATTCACTTGTCTAGAATGCCGGGGTGGCCCTGAAAAAGGCCGTTGCCTTGGGTAGTGTGTGTTAACAAAGCTGGTTAACAAAGATGACACCTCTTCATGCTTCGCTGACCGAAACTGTGAAAGCAATTGACCTGCTGTCAATTGGCAAAGCACCTGGAGCAGATGATATACCAGCAGAAGTCTACAAAGCTGGAGGCTCGCATATGGCACAGAAACTGACTGAACTCTTCCACTCAATGTGGACTCGTGGAACTATACTCCAGGAGTACAAGTATGCATCCATCGTCCACTTGTACAAGCGGAAAGGCAACAGACAATCCTTCGACAACCAATGGGGCATCTTCTTGCTGTCAATCCTTGCCAGAATTCTGCTGATTCGTCTGGTGCATCACATCGATCAAGGGCTCCTGCTAGAGAGTCAGTGTGGCTTCAGGAAAGAGCGAAGGATCACAGACATAGTTCAAATGCCAGGAACAGAACTCCAACCTGTACACGACATTTATCGACCTGACAAAAGCCTTTGACACAGTCAGCCTTGGAGGCCTTTGGAAGATCATGTCAAAATCTGGTTGCCCAGAGAAATTCATTGTGTTGGTTCTGCAATTCCATGATGGCATGCTCGCTTGCATCGTGAACTACAGCGAGTCATCTGAACCATTCCCAGTCACCAATGGAGTCAAACAAGGCTGTGTGTTGGTCCCTGCCCTATTCAGTATGATGTTCTCTGCCATGGGATCGATATCAGATACCGAACTGATGGCAAGCTCTTCAATCTGAGGAAATTGCTGGTGAAGACGAAGTTACAGGAAGTGACTGTTCGTGATCTCCTATTTGCTGACGACTGTTCCCTGAATGCCAAATCTGAGTCCGACACGCAACACATTATGGACCATTTCTCTTCAGCTTGTGACAATTTCGGTCTCACAATCAGTATCAAGAAGACAGAGGTGATGCACCAAACTGTACCAGGAAAGCCTTACGTAGAGCCTACCATCACAGTATATGTCCAAACCCTCCTGGCAGTGGATAAGTGCAAATGAGTGGGAGCGCAGAGGCATCAGTCGACAAACAAAACCTAAGGTCTACAAAGCCACTGTGTTGCCGACCCTGCTGTATGCTTGAAAAACCTGGACGGTGTACAGACGCCATGCTAAGAAGCTGAACCATTTTCACGTCATCTGCCTGAGGAAATTGATGAGGATAAGATGACAGGACAGGGTCCCAGACACTGAGATTCTCACACGGGTAGGCACTCCAGCCATCCACACTCTGCTGATGAAATCACAGTTGAGATGGGCAGTCCACGTCACCAGGATGTCAGAAGAGCGACTACCAAAGAAGATTTTCTACAGCAAGCTGAAAGCGATCTCAGGGTGGTCAGAAGAAAAACTTCAAAGATTCCCTCAAGTCATCATTGAAACACTTCAGCATTGACTCTGGGTCTTTGGAAGACCTCGCACAGGATCATTCCACCTGGCGCAGTCTCGTCCAAACTGGAGTTACAGACTTTGAACGGAGGAGAGTTGCAGAGGCAGTGCAGAAGCGCGATCAGCGTAATTCTCAGAACCACAGCACGTCCTCTAATTATCAAGCAAACCCAAGCGGCATCTCCTGTCAAGTGTGCCACAGACAGTTCAGAGCACAAATTGGCCTGATCACTCACTCACATACTCATAGAAACCAAACCAGTTAGTGATGTTATGGTCATCTTCGAACTCGAAGGACGAACAACAACAGTACACTACGAGCAAGTATCATCATAAAACGATCACAAAACTTTATCGAGAAGAAAGAAGTGAAGCGAAAGCGAGACCGACAACGTTCTCTGTCTCCCAGGACACCAGTGTTGGCACATTACACCCTAGCGTTATTCATGATGAGATGATCGACCCGTATGCATCACCACTACCATCATCATGACCGAGAGAGTCAAGATCGTCTAAGACTGAAAGTCGTTCTGTAGCACCCGCGGATTACTTCCATATTCAACCTGCGAGTAAGTTGACTTTCTTGGATCGACAGCATACACTTACACCGTTAGCTTTAAGGATTTTAAATTAGAGGTCCCTACAGAGAAATCGGTCACGTCTATCACTGGCTTGTTTTATCCTAATTATGAGCAAGCTGAAACGACAGTGTCAGGCCGAAGATCGAGATCGTTTGCGACTTATTATTAGATTTGACATTTAGACTAGAATTTCCACATCTTTGTTATGATTCTCTCTGTCTCTCTCTCTCTCTCTCTCTTTCTCTCTCTCTCTCTCTCTGTCTGTCTGTCTCTCTCTCTCTCTCTCTCTCTCTCTCTCTCAATGATTACATAATGCATAGATGTATATCGAATATATTAATAGACATATGTTCGAGAATGTTTTACTTTCTAGAGTAAAACAGTTATAGAAATAATATGCTTGAAGTATGTTTAATGTTCATGTCGGTTTGACTGCGAATTCTCTTTGATACTGAGAAAAAAGAATTGATATTATGATACATGGGATATAAATTGAAATCTGTTATTTTTTCTCGTAATTCCTCCCTTGCGTCCGAAAATATAATTGTTTAAACGCAAACACTTTAATATTAGATTGGAAACATCTAACAGGGTTAGATTTTACATTCATTTTGCAGACAGTATCTCGTATCTTCATTTTATTGCTATAAATTCAGAAAATCTGTCACGCATTGAAGACAACCATCATACAGACTTCATGTACAATCGTGAAGATAGTCCAGATTACAAGTTGTACCTTATGCGAATAAAAAATTCCAATTGTTCAATGTAATTGATGATTCCTATCATTTTATTCTAGAATGCAGAAATAAGGATGAAATTTATTGACTTACTTTCTAGACATAATCGTAATACGAAATCTAAGCAATTTTGCATTTAGATCTCGAAAACTTCTAAATACTTTCACGAATCCTCTTAACAACCCACAACCTGACCGACATAAATTATTAATTTTTGGGGTAATTACTTAGAGAAAGCAGACAAATGTATGCATTTCTTTTTCGTGTCAGCATGTTTAATTATTTGATATCCTGGTATCAGATATATTGTTGAATAATCATTCGGTTTTGTCAGAGAGAGAGAGAGAGAGAGAGAGAGAGAGAGAGAGAGAGAGAGAGAGAGAGAGAGAGAGAGAGAGAGAGAGAGAAAGAGAGAGTATAATAGAATCCTTCATATGCATCGGTGTAGGATAGAAAATTATCCCCCTCCACCCCCCGGGTTAGAATTTTGCGTCCGACACGGAGCTTTAAAAGGTCCAATTTGTAAATTCTATACAATTCAATTTGTGGTTTCGTGTTCTGTTAAGGATAAGAATTTTTAAAAACTTTCTAAATATTGTTAAAATACATATAAAAAAATTGGATAAACTATCTTTTATACATTTTTTAGGTTATTGTTACGACTCTAGGTTTTTAAAAAAATGTAACAGAAAGAAAGTGAAACCAACAATGTAAGTAAAATAAAAAAGCAATTTATTTCCAGACAAATTAAAATGAAAATTCAAAAGACACTTACAATTTGTGTGCTAAATTCAAATAATCCTAAATGTCCTAATCACAAGTTCAAAATAATAGAATGTTCCGAATGAATTCCAATAGCCTTAAAAGTACTGATGTACCACAAAGATGTAGTCCAGAATGTATTTGAATGAGTTCACATAATCCCAAAATCACATATTAATCCAAAAGTCAATGATCACTTTAGTATTTCCAATGAATATTGCCAACAAATAATTCCTCTTAAATTATATCTGATTTCAATAACACAACTGTAATTACTAAAATAGATTCCTTACATACTGATCTTTAGAACCAGAATTCTAGAACATGAATGAATTTGTTTACCAAAATCTGAATATAAATACACATGCCTACATGGCCTATGTCACATCAGAATGAGTAATTCTAATTGAAAAATACTGGCCTACCTGACATATGTCACAAAAGTCTAATTGCGAAATGCCTATGAAAATAGTGGCCTACCTGACACCTGACACAACTTACAAACATGGACAAAAGTTAAGTACATATTTTAAAATAACCATGCAACTTACAATCAGAAACGAGAGTTAAGTATCGAAACATTATATATTATATATATATATATATATATATATATATATATATATATATATATATATATATATATATTAAACGACACAGACAGAGGTAGCTAAGGACTTAATTTTAATAAATTTATGTTTTCGGTTAAGTGCAACAAAGATGGGTCTTCTAGGCTTGAGGTATCGGACTTTAAAATTATTATTATTAAATTTCCAACGTAGGAAGTCCAGGATATCCATAATGAAAAATTAATGGATCTATGATGGGCATTGGTGTGATTTTCTGGACATATACCAGTATTATTTTGTTATTCTTTATTCTGTATTTACTTCATGGTTATTCGAAGGGCCAACTGGCAATAAAGGTTACACATATTTTACCGTAAAACGAGACTCACGTGGATACAGGTAAGCCCATATGGGTTCGAATCTATGATTGATTTTCCATATTTGTTTGCTAGTACGGTATGTCAATTTTGTCATTAGAAATTTGAAGAAAATATACTTGTGTTTAAAAAATTTGGAAAAATGGTGTCCGATTTTTCACTGCAAAATAAATCTTTCTCGTCACTAGAATGTTGCAGACAAAATTGAAGATTTTGAATTTTTTTTGTTTATTTAGTTACCTGCTTATGCCTACTTACACTGTGGCATTACTCAGTGCAGATCAGTTATTTAACATATCCCTATGTGTAAGTCAAACCCTGACAAGTGAGTAGTTGGGGGGGGGGGGGGCGTAGGGGAATTAACATTAGTCCATGGGTTTAAATTATGGGATACTTTGGAGACGTACGGGAAATCCTATGTTAAAATTGTCCATAGGTTTAACATGGGAATGGTATTAAGGGGACGCACAGGAAATCAGATGTTAAAATTGTCCATTGGTTTAACTTTGGGGGTACATTGTAACATTGTAAAAAGTGGCTACATTGTTACATTATTCGAGATGACCTCAAATGGTGCGCATACTATCCAACACGCCATGTGTAGTGACCTGCTGTCCAGTTGACTCTATGTATGTATCCGAGATTTATATATAAAGCGTTACCTATACTTCAGATCATGTTGGATGTGTCAGTAAATTTGCGTATATTGTACTGATGATCTAAATAGCTTTAAACAGGGAAACCAATTCATAATAACACTAAAATGGACGAGGCTAAAAGTACTAATAAAATTCCGTCACAGACTGTAACAGAGACTGAAAATTATCCGGAATTGTTTTCTTATTTGGTGGCGCTCTCCAGTTTCGTACTTTGCATAGGGTTAGAAATTTAAAGAAAAAGAATTAGCCAGGGTTTCCTCACTGGCTGTCCTGGCTATTTAAAAAAGACCTTGTATATCTTAGGTATAGTTAAAAGAACTTTGAATTCTCTTTATTTTGGTGTATGATTGATGGGTGAAATTTGGGTTATAGAGTATACAGCTTGGTCTTACTTAAGATGTGCACCTCTCAAAAAACTGCTAGCTCCGCTTGGTCATTTTCACTTCCTGGACTTCAAAGGTAAATAAATAAAAAAAGAGCCGATAACTTTTTTTACTTTTTGGATATTTTTTAATTCATTCATAGTACTTTCAGAGGCTGGTATTGTCTGCTCTGGCAAAATTCGTTTCCCTATTTTAATAACTGCTGAAAATAGTGCACTTTTGACTAATTCAGGCTGATTTTTCGAGTACTTTGGAGCGGCCATTTTGTCCGCTGTGTGCTTAGATCATGTCCAGTTTCCACAAGTACAATATGTAAAGAAATTTCAGCCACAGTACATGAAAGTAACATAGAGGTATGCCAACATTCTCTCCATTGTGCATGTTGCAAATGCAAAATACTTCATCTTACACCTGTCACTCACTCAGAAGCATGTATTATCTGTAGAGCGCCCCCATTTTTAAATTTGACCTAGACTAAAAGTGGTACTAAAATTCCGAAATTGTACCGGACTTTAGCGTAGACTGAAAATAATCCGGGAAAAATGTAAAAAGAAATTGGCCAAGACTATAGGTAGTACTACAATTTCAAAATGTTACCGGACTTTAGAGGACACTGAAAATAATCCCTAAAAAATGTATTAAAAAAATTGGTCAAGGCTAAAGTATTACTACATTTTATTTAACTGTATCGGACATTAGCGGAGACTAAAAAAAAAACGGATTTTATTATTATTATTACTATTATTATTATTATTATTATTATTATTATTATTATTATTATTATTATTATTTTTAAAATTTGGCTAAGACTAAAAATAGTACTAAAATTCTGAAATTGTACTGGACATTAGCGGAGACTGAAAGTAATCCGCAAAAAGAAAATGTAAAACAAATTTGACCAAGACTAAAAGTAACTACTAAAGTTACAAAACTGTCACGGACTTCAGCAGAGGCTGAAGATAAAAATGTAAAAAAAAAATGTAGAAAAAAAAAAAAAAAAAAAAAGGTCCAAGACTAAATATAGTACTAAACTTCCGAAGCTCACACGGACTTTGGCGGAGACTGTAAAATTTCCATAAAAATTAAAATATATCGTCGATGCTAAATTTAATACTAAAATTTCTAAACTAATACGGAATATAGTGGAGATTAAAAAGCAATTTCCCCCAAAATGTAAAAATTGTGACTAGAAAGTTGACAAACTGTCGCAAAAAATTTTAAGGTGAAAAATGTACAAATTTACATTATTTTTTGTTTACAAATTAAAGAATAAACAAATTATACTGAATTTAGTGAAAACTGAAAAATGTCCGGACAAATTTAAAAATTGCAAAAAAGATACTTTACAAATTGTAAAGCAAAAGTTTTTTTTTTTTTTACAAATTGTGAAAGATATGTATGCAAAATTAAAAATTTCACGTTGTTTGCTGTTATCTACACCACACATTTACGAACCAATTAAAAAGGTAGAGTGACCAACACCCAGTCATCTACTATTCAACACAATTACTATTCAAGACGCTAATTTATGTCCGTAAAAGTGTTTGAGTATCTTATCCATACTAAAAAAGATCAAGACGAAGAGACACTTTTGTTTTCTTTCGTATATTCTTGTGAAATCAGAATCACAATGAAATGTTAAAAAACATGACAAAAGTCCACTTTTTTAAAAACTGTCTTTCTACTTCTGAATGTTCCTTCTCCTTCTTTTATTTTTTTTATTGGGACACTGAAGACCAATGTCCTTATTTTGATATTGGTAACAGGTATCTTTACTTTTGTCACTCTTTTCTCCTGTCTTTCCTCTACTTTGATGATGTGGACATTCTGGAGTCGAATGTCCTTTTTACTGACAGATATAGGAGGTATCTTGACTTTTATCTCGAGAGGAGTAATCAGAAGTCTTGTTGAAAGTATACTTGCGAATGACTTTCTGCAAATCTCTGACCAGAGGGGCGATCTGTTGTGGCTCTTCTATCTTCACAGATTGAAAACTAAATCAGTGTATTCTCTTAGGTCTAAAGGTGCTCATTATAAAGGGAGAAAGATATCACATAGTCAAATTAAATTTGAATCATCTATTGTTATGAAATGGAGCACACATTTCCAAGGAGAAATCAAAAGTCACGCGAAGACGACGTTCTGTGTCACCCAACACTCTCAAAGAACTGCTGGCAGAAGTTCACACTAGACCTCTACCTCTGCCACAAGACCACGAGAGTCAAGATCAGCCAAGAAAGAAAGTCGTTTGATAGCTTCTGCCGATTTGTTTCACATTTCAGCTACCCCAAAAGTGACTTCCAGAACATTTAGAACCACCGCTTACACTTACATTACATTGTTAAATTTAAACCGTTTAAGTCCCAATGATTGTTATGTCTTTGCATGTACTGTTCATAAATTTGACACAAAGAATCTGTTGGTAAACGAAAGCACACACACACACACACACACACACACACACACACACACACACACACACACACACACACACACGACACGACACGACATCCAAAATTCAAAGGAATCTTCTCGTCTGGTGAAATCAGTTGTTTTTTTTAAAAAAGTAGTTGGTAATCCACTAAGTGTCGACTAGTCTCATTGACTTTCTTCAATGGAATTTGGTGTCACACTGATGACAGAAGTCGTGGTATGGTAATTCTTAAAATGTCTTCGCAGTTGATCATGTCTTAATATTTGAACATTTGCAAAGTAATCAGTCCTCTTATAACATTTAGATACCAATGATAAAAAAGTCTATGCCGTTTTGGATACAATTGTTCTTTGCGTTTCACTTGAATCTGAACTAAGTAGTGGTAAATGTGTTCTAGAAACTCATGAGGTAGAGTCTGAACGTACTCCTCTAAACTGTCTATTTACAGGAACATTTTCAAACTAATCAGCATTTTTTTGTAGCATTAAGATACCAATGGTTAAAACATTTATGTCGTGGAGGATGCAATTTTGTAAACAGCAAATGTTCAAACATCACAAAGGTGAAATATTTTTGCTTTGGTGGTTTTCAATTTCCTTTTTCAATTTTCATTTTAAAATTTTGTTCTTTTTCAAATTTAATTTTTTAATTCTCTTTTTCAATGTTAATTTTCAAATTTGGTCTTTCAAATTTCATTTGTTAAATTTTCATTTTCAATTTCATTTTCAATTAATAATTTTTAAATTGTAATTTTTAATTTTTATTTTTATTTTTTCATTTTCAATTTCATCTTTGTAATTTTCATTTTCAATTATATTTTCAATTTTTCATTCTTAGTTTTTATTTTAAAGTTTCATTTTCATTTTTTATTTCTTCAACTTCATTTCCTTTTTTCATTTTCAAATCTCTTTTTAAAGTTAGGTCTTTCAATTTGCATATTTTTAAATTTTTATTTTCAAATTTGCATTTACAATTTTTCATTTTCAATTTTCATTTCTTAATTTAGATTTTCAAATTAGTTTTTTTTTCTTCACGTTATAATTTTTATTTTCAATTTTCATTTGTTAATCTCCATTTTCAATTTTCATTTAAAATTTTTAATTGCAATTTTTATTTTCAAATTCTAATTTCCTTCTTTTCATTTTTATTATTTTTATTTTAAAAATTTTGTTATTTTTTTGCAAATTTTTGTTTTTAATTTTCTTTTTAAATGTTTAATTTTTAGTTATCATTTTTAAATTTCATTTTCGTGTTAAGTGTTTCCAATGTCATTTTCTCAATTTTCATTTTTCTAAAAATTTTAATTTTAATTTTCACTTCCAGATTTAGTTTTTTAAATTTGATTTCTTGATTAAATTTTTATTTTAACTTTTCATTTTGGATATTTGTTTGTCGATTTTCTTATTCATAATCAATTTTCATTTTCAATTTTTTTCATTTTTAATTTTCACCAATTTTTTATATTAAAATTTCACTTTCAGTTTATCGTTTTGAATTTTTTTTTCAAATTAAGTTTTTAAAAAATTTTTTTTCTTACTTTTCATATTCAATGTTTGAATTTTAAAAATTTTGCTTTTTTCAAATTTAATTTTAAATTTTCTTTTTCAATTTCTTTTTCAATTTTTCATTTTCAGTTTATCATTTTTAATTTTCATTTTGAAATTTAGAGTTTCAAATGTCATTTTCTCAATTTTCATTTTTTGTTTATTTTTATTTCCAGATTTAAATTCTTAAATTTCACTTTTTATGAAAATATTTTATTTTAAATTTTCATTTTTGGAATCTGGTTTTCAATTTTCATCTGCTTAATCAACTTTCAATTTCATTTTTTTGTATTTATCATTTGCAAATATTTGTTTTTCAACATTTTACTTTCAGTTAATGGCTTTTAATTTTTATTTTCAAATGAAGTTTTTCAAATTTCACGTAATTTTAATTTTTGTAAAATTTCAATTTTCAATTTTAATTTTCAATGTTCAATTTTTAAGTTTCAATTCCAAATTTTGTTTTTGTCAACTTTAATTTCGTTATTTTCATTTTCAATTTTTGATCTTCAATTGTAGATTGGCGATGTTGCTATGGATAGAGAAAGCAAAATGTTCTGTTCGTGATTGAAAACGGTAAAACTTAAGTACATAGTCTTCTATAGACATTAAACAGGTGGAGAGAAAGGAAGTTATGCATCGTACATGAAGTATTTGTACTTATTAGGAAAAAAAAATTCTGTCTATCTTAAAAATGGGATGGATAGTCGTCCTTACACATACTATACCTACCAACATGTTTATATTTTAAGGCTAATTATTTTGTGAACGATATAGACATACATAACCCTTTGCATAACCGCTTAGCTCTCTTGGAAAAGAGATACTACTGAAATGATTGCCAAATGAAACATAAACCAAATCCCTCCATTATAATTACCTCTCTTGGGTGATAGTGTATAAGTATGTTTGTGTGTATTGTGAGTAAACAATTCGATTGTTTTGAACGTCTGAGGCATCATCCAAGACAACATATTATACACAGGAGATCTGGTTCGCATTGGTTGGAAGATATGAATAGAGAAGTGTTAGAATAAACTTTTTACTTGAGTCAGTTACAACGAATGACTTTGAAAGAAGACGACGTGTACGATATCAAAAGCATTCTCGTTTGAAGTGGAAGTTCCCTGGAAACGATATCCACCCAGTTTCGATTCTTCGGTTGTCGCTTCATTGACTATAAAAAGAAAAAGTTACCAGCAGCTACTTCTCCTTCTCACAGTTCCTCTCTTCAAGAACTACAAAAACAGCAACAACAATAACTACCGTATGTGTTGTGTGGAGAACGTTTCTCTACAAACCATATCGTCTTTTTCTGCCATATCTTTGTGGTGTATTGTGTCATTGGAAATTTGAGTTTGCAACAAGGAGATAAAAAAAAAAAAACTGTGGACTATTTTACTCAGCAGTTCTATTGGTTATCTTCTTCCCAGTCCTTCGTTTAAATATACGACATTAACAATAACAACGGTAATTTCGCCAAGGCCAGTCAAAACAATAAATATTCCAATCACAGTAGCATCCCTCTTCTGGAACCCTCTTTGGAAAATCATTCTCCTTTGACAACGAGTGATTCTACGGATACCAGAACCATCGAAATATGAACAATCAATTTTATTTAACATTACCCAGTGACAGTTCTATGGATGTGTTTCCCAACAACACATTATGTTGTTTCACAGCCAAATTACCTCAATCCATACAATTGGATCAGAAAACTCATTAGGAAGTAGCTTTGGTAGAAATCATTTATCCCACTCAAGTCAAGAATGTGGTTGGAGATCAAACTACTTTCCTCGTCGAAATATTCAACGAACAAGTTCAAGAACACTTGGCCAAAAATGATCCTCTCATTTACGAATCCAAAATACCATGACAAGCGATTCCCCAAATGAATATTTGTTCCATGAAAATTCCTACAGGATTTTATTTTAATGCTCAGCATTTCGTCGAAACGATTTCAGCTATTTTCAACGATCAGTTTGGCAAACACCGGAGAAAACTCGCTGAAATGTACTGATCGAGTACCATAAAATTGCTCACCGTCTTAAAGTGTATTTTTCCCACGGCAAAACGCTGTCTATCAGATTTTCTCCCAGTTTGTTTGCTATTCTGGGTGGAAACACGAACATAGCACCGCATTCAAAAGACATTCACAACAACGATCGATTCTACAAGTATTTTCGCTTCCCTCTCGAACTGAACGAAGGACTGAATTTGATGTTTGTGTATTCTGATGTCGTCAAGTAGTATAACGTCGTATGAAACAGCTGCTCCGATGCTGAGAGTCATTCGTTTCAAAGTGGATTCTGCCATCGCTGCTTACAATGAAGGAAGAAACACGAATCACGTTAACCGAGAATTTGTACATCCTCATGATCTTCCTGTCAATAAATCGTATTTTGACATTGTCAATATTAGTATCAAAGGAGATCTTGGACAAAATATTGTATTCTGGAAAGGAAAAGTCAGGGTAAAACTACATTTTCGAAAACGATTCTCTAGCGAATTGTAAAAACAGATGTGTCCTGTGTACCGTGGAGTCGCTCAACAACGAGGACATGGTTTAGAAGATAAGTTAAAATCAGCGTTTCGTACGGTAGTACCCGTTATAAAACTTATGGTAACTCGAGGATTGCACGCTTTAGAAGACGCAGGATTTCTCCAAAACGTCCTGATTGACCAACAAAGTCCTAAGGAAGCCTTGAGGAAAGCAGGAAAAAAAAATGTGTTGATTCAAACAGGAAAAGACCTTTTGGGTCACCAAGACACCCAAATAAATTCGTTTCACACTTCTGGCGAAGGCATTCGTTCTTCCTCTACGCCACAGAAAGGTCAAGGCAGAAAGAAACGTCGAAACCCCTTCAGACCTCATAGACACGTTCAGAAAAAGAATAAGAAGAAAAGAACAACTGTCAGATAATTGGACGTGTTTTGATTACTAACTGAAAAAATGAAAAAATTATGCACCGAGATTCTTGCGAATGTTCCAAGTCAGAACTTGATCTATTTGCCATACCACCGACCATGATGACGATGCAAGAATCCCAAATGGGTAAAACTTCATCATGTGTCCTCTTTAACTACCTCAGCCCCTATCGAATTTGAAATCAAAGGACGAACGGAAGATTGCATCGATCTGAATAACAGTTACTTGTACGTGAAAGTCAAAGTTCTCAAAGTGGACAACACCAATCCAGGCAGTGATGCCAGAGTAGCTCCCGTAAAAATATTTATGCATGCGTGGTTCAGCAAAGTGGTTTTACTTGAATAACAAACTAGTCAGCAGCAGCATGGATACTTACTATTTCCGAGCGTACGTGGAAAATCTCTTGCCGTACGGAAAAGAAGCCAGGGACACACATCTGGATGCTTCCATGGTATGGAAACCTGATACCTTGGATGTCAGAGTTGACAGAAGTTGACGATTCTCGCAATGTTGGATTTAACGACCGTCGAAAAAAAATTCAAACAAGGACACAGATTGGAAATGATGAATCGTTGCATTTGGACATGTGGTTGCAAAACAAGTATTTGTTGAATGGTGTGGATGTAAGCCTGAGACTTAATCGAAGTAGAACCGTGTTCCATTTGATGGTTATGCTAACGAGTACAAAACAATCATCGAAGAAGCCAGACTTTACGTGCGCCGCGTGGAAGTTTGGGAAACGCCATCAGTCAAACTCTGAGCAAAACGACAGCTAAGTATCCTCGAAGACGAGTGGAAGTGAAAACTTCACCATTGCATCTGGACTCCGAGATCGAAGATTATGTTTTCCAAGGACAGCTACCCAAATGTTTGCTCATTGGCATAGTCAGCAATGCGTCCCTCAACGGAGTCCTCGATCAAAATCCTTTCGAGTTCAACACTTCAACGTGTCCAAGATAGAAGTCACTCGAGATGGTCAGACGTTGCGTACCAGACCTTTTGAACCTAACTTTGCCCAGAAAAATTACTTGAGATCTTACTTGACACTGTTTGAAGCCACACGACAGTTAGTTACCAACAGCAGCCACGGCATTTCGTACCACGATTATGGAGGGTATGCTTCCTGGGGATTTGATTTCACTCTAGACCATAGCAGTGACAAAGGACATTTCCACCTTATAAAACCGGACCAACTTCGCGAGGAACTTCAGTTTGCAGTGACTCTGGCAAACACAGTGATCGTCGTCTTGTATGCAGAATTTGATAATACTCTGGAAATCAACAGTTTTAGAGGATATCCTAGACTATGAGAAGAAAAAGAACACACGAAGAACCTATGGACATAGGCGATGAGGATGTTTTTGATCCAGAACACAGTAACAGACCACACAAAAAGACAAGAAAACCCCCCCCCCCCAAAAAAACCCAAAATAAAACAAAAACAAACAGTAGTGATATCAAGATGGCCAGAACAAGAATAACATTTTGTCTCTTGTTTTGCTACTGACTTCACTGAAAGAACTATAGGCCTAACCAGAGAACATTATTATGGATGTCAAATCGATCATCCTAATCAGAAACAACACGATATAAATGTTTAATGATGAGTCAAGAAGAAAGGTTGGAAGATTCTCTGGAAGAGGCATGGCCTCTCGTCTCAGAAGAGAAGATTTTGAGAAGGTGGTATAAAGACTTGCGTGACCATTCCATACCTCCATCGACTTCTCTTGAGACGAAATGCATCGAAGCTCTCTTGCTACAGAGTATAGAAACTTCCCATTGTTCATCGACTTACGGAATTTTTTAAGGGAAAAGTCAGGTGTGAATTGATGACTTGTCATTACCTGTGAAGCAAAAAACAAAAACAAAGCAAAACACACACACACACAAAACCCCCAAAGAACAAAAAATCGATACCTGGTAACTTCATTACCTTCCGACTCACAGTTCGTACACAGTTTTTTTTAATCCTGTGGTGTGTGCTAAAGATGAACTTTCACATCGAAAACCTAATGACGTTCAAGCCTATGTCATCAACACAGATGACAGTCATTGAGCAGGAATCCACTGGGTAGTCGTCAACTTTCCCAACTATCATAGTGTGGAATATTTTGATCTTTTGGATTACCTCCTCTGGAAGACGACATCATTGACTTTATGAGAAGAAATGCTGGATCTACTCAATTCAATAATGTGACATTACAAGGATCAGATTCCATGGTGTGTTGACAATATTGTGTTTATTTTGTTCATCAACGCAGTCTTGGATTTCCCTTAGAACATTTTGTGACTTGTTTTGATCGTGTGTAATCTAGAAACGGTGATAAAATAGAAAGATGTTTTTGTGAACATTATGACTACCTCTTTTCTTTAGCTTAGAAACGTAGCGTTGATCGATGGTAAAATGACAGTGACTTACATCATTGGAAGTCAAGTCTGACTCCACAACGTTGTCAGCGTTGTAAATACGTTCATAGTTAATGCTTTTGGTATTTATATTCATCTTTGTATTAGAGAAGCTTCCTCATATTATTAAACATGTTTATTTTTTTTTATAAAAATGGTATTGTCTTGTTTTTTATAAAAATAAATATATTTTTTAAATATGCTCTTTCACCTTCTTTATGTAGATCTTTTTAAATGAACAATGTTTTCTTTCACATCTGCGTACCAAATAAGAGGGTTTTCCTTCATGTCCGCGTACATAATTTAAGCTTTGATGTGGTATTTTTCATCAAACCCTTTTCGTTGTATAGTAGGTGTGAGGTTTTTAGACACTACAGAAGACGTTTTGGATGTATATATGGGGTGTTGGATAGTACCCAAAAAGTTGCCGTTGGATAGTAATCAAAAAAAGGGTGATAGATAGTAGGGGTGTGTGTTGGATTGTAATAAAAAAGCGGGTGTTGGACAGTATATCAAAAAGTGTGTTGGATAGTGTTTTTGTGTGATTTTATCCCCCTTCTTTTACATCCTTTTCGTTGGATAGTATGTGTCAGTTTTATACACACTACAAAAGGCGTTTTGGATAGTATGTTTGTGTGATTTTATACCCCTTCTTTTACATCATACCCTTTTCATTGGATAGTAGGTGTGGGTCTTTTACACACTACAAAAGGCGTTTTGGATAGTATGTATGGATAGTGTATGTTGGATAGTGCTCAAAAAGTTGGTGTTGGATAGTAATCAAAAGAGGGTGATGGATAGTAGGGGTTTGTGTTGGATAGTATATTTGTGTGATTTCATCCCCTTCTTTTATATCATGCCCTTTTCGTTGGATAGTAGGTGTGGGGTTTATAGACACTACACAAGGCGTTTTAGATAGTATGTATGGGGTTTTGGATAGTACTCACAAATTGGGTGTTGGATAATATTTGTGTGATTTCATCCCCTTTCTTCTACATCATACCTCCTCTTGTGTGATAGTATGTTTGTATGTGTGAGAGGGTACAGTCGGTGTCTATAAACACTTCATACCATTGTGTGATAGTATGTTTGTGTGTATGTAAGTATAGTGTGTGTGTGTATATGTGTGTGTATAAACACTCCAACCCTTTTCATTTGATAGCAGGGGTGTGTGTTTGGATAGAAATAAAAAAAGCAGTTGCAGAATAGTGGGGGGTGGGGTGGTGCTGGATAGTAATCAAAAAGCGGTTGCTGGATAGTGGGGTGTGTGTTTGGATAGTAATCAAAAAGTGGGCGCTGGATAGTGAAGTGTGCGTTTTGGATAGTAATCAAAAAGCGGGTGCTGGATAGTATATATGTGGTGTGATGAATTGTAATCAAAAAGCGGGCGCTTGATAGTATATGTGGTGTGCTGGATTGTAATCAAAAAGAGGTTGCTTGATAGTGGAGTGTGCGTTTGGATAGTAATCAAAAAGCGCAAGCTGGATAATATATGAGGTGTGTTGGATTGTAGATAAAAAATTTAACATTGCCATTTCCGCTTGTCCCCATAAAATTTCGACCCTATTTTCCTTAACAATTTTAACCTTACCATTCCCGTTTTCCCCCATAAACTTTCGACTCTCTTTCCCTTAACAATTTTAACATTACCATTCCAGTTTGCCCCCATAAACACTTTTGTACCCATAATACCATTCCCATGTTAAACCTATGGGCAATATTAACATAGGATTTCCCGTACGTCCCCCAAGTCTCCCATAATGTAAACCTACGAGCTAATGTTAATTCCCGTACGTCCCCAAATTCCCCCATATAACTACTCACGTACTGATACCTGTTGACCACCGACCAATACTATCGCTGGCAAAGGTCAGATACATCACTCGATTTATAGGAGTAGTGGAAGCTTGTCGGACATTCAGGCCTAGTGTCTCACACCTAGCCGACTGCCACTATATATCAAATACAAATTCAAATTGTCATAACCTCAACATTTTTCATCTATTCGTAGTGCAGTTTTCAGTAAACACTGAAAAATGAACACTAATTCGCATAAGGTAAGTATGAACATAAAATAATATGATTTTATATTATGTGCTATTCTAATGAGTAGACGTTGCTATCTATGCTCTGGCGAAAGATCAGTTAATCTCTCGTATTAATTAATCTCCATTAATTAAAATCGTTTTTGTTTCATTTTTTTTTCTTGAAAAAGCCATAGCGATTGACAGAGTACTTTTAACGTATGTGGTGAAACTTTCATCAAAACTGGACGAGAGATGTTGGACTTATTAAAATGTGAAATGTGTATATATTATATAGTACAACCAGCATAGGTGATCCACCGCGCTCTTGACCGAGAGCTTGTCCCACCCGCATTGTGTGAAGCAGACATGTTAGTTAACTCATTAACCCCTGGAGATTATTTTAATTTTCACCTGAAATGGGGGTAGGAAACGCATTTTGGGGGGTTACTTCTGCACAGCCAAACACACCTGCTTAAGATAGTTTTCCATTTAGCCCGATGCTTAGCTGTATTACGTTCGCGCATGTGCAGAAGGGTAAAAGATGTTTTTTGTTTTTTTTGTAATTGTTGGACCTACGATTTTTGTGTCCTGGCCCCTTTTTTACTCCAAATCTCAAACTTATCCGACTTTTTGCAGAGGTTGATCTGTTCATGTGGAGTTCGGACCAGTCTGCTTTAGAGGCCAAAAAGTTAAAATACGGACACAAACTCCGGTTCCGAAACTGGTAATTTTCTACCTAAAAAAATCGGGTCTAAATAATTACGTTTTTTCCGCTGTATTTATTTAATGCGAGTAAAAGGTCGACATTATTTGGTATCATTGTAGAGCTACATCTGTCTACTTTCTTGCAATACCATCCACTTTAGTGTATCTTAAATGATGTTGACGCGACAGAGCTCGGAAGTATGGTAGAACCAGATTGAATCTTAAACGTGGCGCAGGGGGTTAATGAGTTACAAGTTTTTGAAATTTCTTAGAAATTGTCCAGGAATGGCTATTTTTTAAAATTTATGTGCAATGGTAATGCACAAAGGATCAAATAAACAAGGAATATTCAAATTTGTCAGGGGAAGAAACAATTTACATCCAAAAAACAAACACTAAACACAAAAGCCAAGAAGAATTCTTGACTCCTGCATGTTTCAATGATGGGGGGGGGGGGGGGGGGAAACAACAAACAAATGATAAACTAAGAAGAAAGAAAGAAGACAAAATTAAAAGACGGTCTAAAATGGTATCTGTGTTAACCTGCCAACAGCCCAACAACGTTGTGTAAAAACATTTCAAAGAAGTGTTTATCGTGCGTATCACGCAGAGGATCAAAGTGTTTTGACCTAATTCCAAGCTTGGAACAAAGGAACAAAAGACTGGCACCATGCGCGGCGAAAAATCAACGCCATCATCAAAATGTGCAAAGGAAATTATATCCCGGTAAAGTTATGCATGGAGATACTAAGGAAGCATGTCAAGAGCATGGCAGTGCTGTACTGGCCATTGGGCATACCGGGACAAATCCCGGTGGGCCGCCGCAAAAAAATCCATTTTTACCGGTGTTTTACTGGTGTGAGCAAAACCCCG
Source organism: Margaritifera margaritifera (assembly GCA_029931535.1). NCBI lineage: Eukaryota > Metazoa > Mollusca > Bivalvia > Unionida > Margaritiferidae > Margaritifera > Margaritifera margaritifera. The sequence goes on from JAQPZY010001460.1 coordinate 532,087, forward strand.
GACCTGTCCCGGCAGATAAGTCCAGGGCCGAGTTGCTTACCCAGTACACTCCTGGAGCATGGTATAGCGGGATAATGGACAAGAGTTAAAATAATAATAATAATAATAATAATAATAATAATAATAATAATAATAATAATAATATTGAAGAAGAAGAAGAATACACGTAGAGAGTTACGGAATATTTACTTCGGTAAATATTATCGCAAAACATGCGTACGTCTGATAAACTGATCCCTGGCTGTACTTTTTATAAGATAGCATTTGGAACGTTAGACTTTTTTTTTATTTAGGCCGAACTCCCCATGAGTTTTCAATTGAACTATCCAGTATCGTTCCTTACGTGTGCTTTCTATATCGGTCCATCCCAGGTTGGAATCAATCGGAAGCATCTCGAGGGACTCGACTGAATGCCCAGTCGAGTTGTAGTGGTTGGCGAGTGTCGCGTTGATTTTGTTGCGAATGTAGCTCTTGTGGTTATTCATTCGTTTTCTGAAATCAACGGTTTCGCCAACATACTGAGTGCAATAGATCTTGCATGTTACAAGACTGATTACATTTTTTGGTTCGGCATCCTAACTTCTGATTGATAGTGTAGCTAACTCCTGTCGTCGAACTTCTGAACGATTTGGTATCGGGCATATGTTTGGAAATTAGGCAACGCTTGTCTTTGCAGCAATATGTGCCTGAATCTGTGGTCTTGTTTGAAGTTACCTTGGCACGTACCAGATGGTCCTTCCGATTTTTAGGTCTACGGTACGCAACAATAGGAACTTCTTGAAATATGCCCTTCAGATGTTCGAGGATTTAATCTGGTTCCAATGCTTCCGAATTATCTGTTGAAACTTTGGGGCGTCGGGGTGTAAAGTAACCACGAAGGATACGCGTTATTTTCTTTTTTTTTTTTTTTCTTTCTTAGCTTTATATTTCAGGAGGGTTCCTCTATCGAGGACTATAGTTTTGTTAATAGCCTCCTCTATGTAGCTATTTCTGGATCCTTTCCTTCTAAGGTGCCCCTTGAGCTCACCGAGTCACTTTTCAAAGGTAACCGGATTAGAGCATATGCGTTTGGTATTCTCTCACATGTACATATAGTGGCAATACAGAATTTGAATTTGAATTTTTTTGTTTTGATTTTTCCAAGCACTCAAGCGTGTCACTGTTATTTACATGTTTTTTTTAATTTCGTACGGTTCGTGCGCGTTAGAATTTGACCCTGCGAGCAATGATGTCATCCTTTCATTGATAACCTACCACGAGAGATTTTGAATTAAAGACGTGTGCGACGAATCCACCAGCTGAGCATGACATTTATCACTCCGCCACAACCAATCAAAACCATATTCAAAAACTCATTAAGCCAATCAGAGAGCAAATCAGTTCGAGCGCCGAGAGCTATCATAATCTGGCACTGAGCCAGAAGAGTTCTCACGTTGAACGAGAATAAAATAGGTAAGCTAAGTAGAATAGAACCAGTACCAAGCAGAGTAGACCTTGGGGGTGGAGTGAATGAACGACAAAGGATATTAACTTACGGTATACCTTGAAGCAGTGATCTATAGCGGCTATTTTTCAACAATATAAAGGTAAGTCAGTCAGTTTCAGATATGGAAAATTTCAGACTTTTTGTTCTTCCTTCATGAGTTTGGATTAGATTTTGTATTGCACCTATAATTGTCTTGTACTCATAATTTGGTTCACCTGTTTAGACATACAGTATGGAGAACACACTATAATATTAATAGCCAGCTTTACAAGTCTAATATAGCTTCAGCAATCAAGTTATAGTAAAGCTGTAATATTTAGCCTATAGTCAATAGTGTTTATCAATGAGATGAATGAGTTCATGTAATAAATTGGAAGGCATACACTCTAAAATGCACCACAAACTAGCAAAGGTAGAATCGTCTTCATCAGCGTTGTAAACATAATAGGCCTGTTGTGATTGCTTCACATAGAACAGTATCTTTGGTGTGCCAGTATTGCAATAGGATATGAATGTAACTAAAAATTAAATCTTTTTATCAGAAATGAAAACACTTTTCCTTTCAACCTATTGTCTGACAATAGAGAATTATATAGACATGACAGTATACATCAGCATAACTACACATCTATAGGTTTGTATGTATATGTTTGTAGTATATGTATAAATATAATATAATATATATATATCTATATATATATATATATATATATATATATATATATATATATTCAGACCCCTTTCACAACATATATGTTCATCAATGAAAGGCTTATAAAGGTAAGAAAGTATTGAATCTGATATTAGCAATATAACATTACAATTTCATATGCCCCCCCTCCAAGTTTAAAAGTTTACCTGTTTTGATTTGTCCATTAAAATATATGATAAAGTCATTAAAGAAATCGAATCAATGTCAGTTCTAGCCAATTTTTTGCATTTTAGAACTGGGCCGTAAATCAAATTCTATTAAATATATGAGGCCTCTTCCTGCTATGACATCATATATTAAGCTTTGTTGGAAAATATTTGAAAATGTCATTGTTTATGTATATAGTGTTTAATAGCAAGTTGCTGTAATTGAAGTTTTTGTACATGTAACCTTTGACCCCATCTCCCATGGATCCCAGGGATTACACCCCTCTTGCAGATGGTTAAACCAAAAGGCAATGGAACTATTATAAATATCTACCAAATGGTTTAGGATGAGATTTAGTAATGTACAGATAAACCCATGCACTGAGATAGATGGAGGATATCACTTCTTGTTTTGATGTTATCAAGCATACCTACTTTCAGTAACAATAGAGAGCTGTGGAGGGCCAAGTGTTTAGCTTGATGGATTTATGGCCAGAAGGGTGTATAATCATTGGGTCAGCTGCTGTGGTTTGTCCCTGGGCAAGGCAATGTACTCTAATTGCCTCAGCAGTAAATATCACCTTCAGGTGTTGCTTGTTGTAAAGCCCAATCCAGTTATTTTCAATAACTCTTTCATAACTCAGTAAATGGATTTTATGCCAGCTTTATTTTTTTAAAAGGATAAATTCAGATCCTTTTGTTTTTTTTTACAGGAGTGTAAAGTCTATTGTAAACATTGCACACAGACTTCACTCTTTATGCTGTGGCTTATGTAGGCCTCACACCTTATGAGATTATTCTCATTTATCTGTGAAACAGATGGAAAGTTTGTGCAGCATCTACTGGTCACATCTCTCGTCCCCTAGCAACAAGTGCTCAAGTTGAGGAGATTGATGAATATGGAGCCTGGTCTCTTATTACATTAGGCTGAATAAAGAACTGACCATTTACTGGTGGGGGCCCAAGATTTTTTTGAAAAAAATGTCTTTCCCGAAATAGGTTGAAAAAAAACATCATATTAGTATCCTGTTTGGAAAGACAATTCCCACCCCCGGGTAGTTTATGCCATTCATAGGACCTTGAAGTTTAGTCACCAAAGACCTGCACAAGCATTAAAAGCCCAAAATTATTTGTTTTTGCATAATAGACAGAGTATATCAACTACATGTATATAGCAAATAAAGACTAGGAATGAAAGCAATGAATGTAAACAGTAATATCCCACTGCAGTTTGGACCCATTTACTTGAAAGACCTTTGCTCATTGGAAGCCCACCCCACTTTCCAAACCCAGTACATGGCTTGTACACTGGGTTTATCACAACAGAAGTGCTGTAATGAAGTTAAATCGGTATTTAATTAATGGTTGATTAATGGCACAGATATAGTAATTAGTTGGAGAAAATTCTTGTGATCTGTAAATGTATGTTTCATGGCATATAATGTAATTATTAAAGCCATTTGTGGCTACAAAAGCAAAAAAGTTTTTTTTTTTCTTCAGCCACTCCAATTATGTAAAATTTCATTTGCATGAAGGATGCCAGGCTGGGAAAAATATATACAAAGGGACATTAATGTAAATTAAAACGAAATTTGGTTACATGCAGGAAGGTGTTCTGCATGTAAAGAAATGGTTTTCACTCAGACTCATTTCTTTAATTTCAGTTTGATTGTACAAGTTAGATAGTTTAATTACATTTATTTTCTATATATATATATATATATATATATATATATATATATATACACACACACACAAACATTCAAATGGGATATAACAAGTTGTGAGAAAAGAGACAAAATGTATATTCATAATAATTAAATGTACTGCAAAATGTGTCACTATCTCTTCCTGATTTGCTGCTGATTTAGTATTAGTATTATCCTTACATGATTCACTGGCTGCCCTTCAAACTTATTATTTATACAAATAATTTTGTCTTTCAATCAACTGTACTACAGAATTTCTGACAACAACAGTATTTTATTCCACTTTACTGTTTTTATAAAATAGTAATTGACAACAAGCAGACTTACTACATACCTTGAAAATATGTAACACCTAATAAATTGACCATTATTTCCAGTAAAGCCTGATGATGAAGTCTTAAATGATGATAATAAAAGTTGGTTGTTGATGCTAGTATTTTTTTTTTTTTTTTAAATTTGGGCCAAGGCAGCACATATTTTGTTCTATAGGTCTGATGTTTTAACATATTGCGACACAGTATACTTAAAAAATCACAGGGTATGGGGGACTGATGTAGTGCAGACCCAGAGGCAATTGTTCAGTTATAGGGTTTTTGATGCACCAACGGCCATACCATTTCGACTAAGCACAAAACCCTGAAGAAAGGATGGAACTTAGACATGAATATAGGCTTTGTGTGTATCAGACGCACTCGCTGAGTGACCTTCTCTATAAATACAGTCACTCCATATTCCTCTGACAAAAATCAACTCATATACAAAAGTTATTATTGTAAGTTACAAATAAATATCAATCATAGTAGAAAGTACTATTCTGGGATCCAATAGGTGGATGTGTGATCATATGAAGTGGAATTACATGGAGAAAAATACATATAAATTTTGATAATTCTTTTTAGTTCTTTTAGTCAAAGTGTTTGCCAGGCCCAAAATATTGGAAAATGCTTTACTGTATCTCAAACCGTTACAAACAATTATATATATATATATGTGTGTGTGCTTGCTTATAAGTGCTTTTACAAGTTGAGTACAACTGCAAACAACATAGACCCTGATCTGCCATTGTATTACTTAATTACAGATCTAGATTTATGAAGTTTGCAGTTGGATCCAACTTGTAAATGAGTATATACACTGTACATTTTATGTATGTATATGTATATATATCAGGGGTCAAGCTAGACTTGAAATTTAGTGAGAAGTGACTTATCCTTTTGGACAGAATAGGGAGAAGTGAGAGCAGAACAGGGAGAAGTGGCAGCGATGCAAAAAGCGCAATATATATATATATATGTGTGTGTGTGTGTGCGCGTGCTATGGTTCTCTTATTTGAATTGTGTCCTGTATTTCTCATTATGCATATTTGCATTTAACATTAGTTTTGTAAGTGAGTGAATGTATTATACTCATATGCAATGTATTCATACTTAAAAGTGGGTATGTTTAGATTGAGAGAAATATGCAATGTATTTTGGCCATTTGACTTCGAAAAAAGCAAAGCAGAAACTATACATTTTAATTAATTTTAACTGACAAGAGTACCTAGATTACAGTATTGTAATTAAAAATAGGTAAAAATACTTAAGCAACTGCCAGCTTAAGAACAAATTAATTTTTTTGTTAGTTTCTTCACTAGAAAATGTCAGTTGAAAACATTTCCAAATGAGTTTGAAACAACCCCTATATTAGGCTATAACACGCACATGTAAATGTGTCTTCAAGATCATAGTGTTCATCCATTCAAACCAGTGGTCACTGATGAGTAATCTCATCTTTACAACTGCATTTTGATGGAGTTGATTCTAAATTAAATGTTAATCTTTTGACTGTAATTTTTTTGGTATTGTTTTTACAAGTAGATGCATCTATTTTTAGAAACGGGGATTTTCTTCATATGACCACTCACTTTCTAGCTTCGTTGCAACAATCCCATTATAGGATTGAAAATTTATGGTTTTATTATTTGTCTATGTGTTCGTAATAACGTCGTGTATTGGTGGGATATTTTTTTTTTTTCTTACTCTTTCTCGTATTTGCACAAATATGTGTGATGTAAGCTAACAACCTTGACCTTAAGTTACAGCGCTTATCAATTCGACAACATAGAATTGTCCCATCAGGCAGCGATACATATTGCTTGGAAGGGGGGGGGGGAGGAAGAGTTTTAATTGGTCAATCAGCTATTAAAGCACATGCCTGTGAATTTGCAAGAGTTTGTTTTGTCGGCGCAAATGATATGAACACATGCTAAAACAACATGCCATCCATTTCGCCTTGGGCTTAACACTACTTGACTGGGTGGAGGGAGCATCTCAAAAGCTTATAAAAAAAAGGAAAATGACAGGGCGAAGTCGTTTTTGCTTTCCTAAAATAAGAAGGCGAAGTTTATATTTTTTCGGCGACTTAGTCGCCCACTTCGCCTGGTAGCATGACTTGTGCAATGACTACTCGCCATAACTTGATTCAGTCACTTAGTTTAGGTGTAAAGCTTTCTTTTGTTTGCATCCTTGCAAAACTATAACTAGTGAAAACTTTAACCAAAAATTTGGTCCTTCAGTGCTTCAAGTTTCTGAAGTTCTACTGCAGTTGCAGAAGGAGATTTTAGTTGTTATCTTGTTGCTTTGCTATCTGCAACAAATGTTTTTGCTATTAAAATTTGTTAACAATAACCTGCTTTTTATGCTCTGTTAAACTATTGCAGGTATATTCATTAAACTTGCATGTATATACTGTAAAGAGGGTACAATTCATGTATATTATATAAACTATTGCAGGTATATGCATTAAACTTGCATGTATATACTGTAAAGAGGGTGCAATTCATGCATAGTATATAAACTATTGCAGGTATATGCATTAAACTTGCATGTATATACTGTAAAGAGGGTGCAATTCATGTATATTATATAAACTATTGCAGGTATATGCATTAAACTTGCATGTATATACTGTAAAAAAGGTACAATTCATGTCACTAAAATTGTAGCTAATCTCATGAGGCCCTCAGGGGGGATACAACATTTTATGCAAGTTCACAATATTTATAAAAGAAAGAAAGAATGAATGTATTATTCATGGGTTAATGTCACACAGATATTTCACTTAAAACTTGCAATGTATATATTTGTACATTATTGTAACATGTTTGTAGCTGATTTATGCATATGCATTAGAACCAAGGAGGCACTGCCGGAATATTTGGTGAGAGATATTATATGCTTAGGAAGTTGAAACATCCTGATTTGATCATAAGATTGTCAGCCTGCTTTAGTTCAAGTGGTACTAACTAGTCAGAACATCCTGTATATGTAGATGACTTTTTCAATGCATTAGTTCCTTGTTTTGGTAGTTTCATACATATATGTAGGTTTGATGCAGATCTTAAGAGTACATAAATGCAGTATTGCTGCTTTGAACAAGCATGTCATTCAGTAAAGAGGTGTTAAATTATGAAGGGCTCTGTAAACCAAAATATATGAATGATGTGAAATTTTTTGTCAAAAGGGAGCCATTTTAATGACTTAAACATGTCAGCAGATGATGTCATTGGATCGACATCTAGTATAATTCCAGATGCATGCTTTTTTGAAGTTTGATTATATGATTAATATTAGTTTGTGTGCATGAGCCCCATGCTGTGCATCAGTTGTCCATAATAGGTCATATATAAGTTGAATAGTTTCCTTGCATTCATTGGTAGATATTTATTCAGTCTTTGCAGTAGTCTTTGTTTTGAAGCTATAATATTACAGACATGATCTATGTGATGATTCCATGTTTATCATCAGCGTATACTCCTAGGAGCTTATGGCATTCTACATTAGATATATGTTCATAATTTACAGACAATCGAATGGGGTTTTGCATGGATAATCTGTTTGATGGTACTAGTACAACTGCAGTCGTCCTTTTTGCTATTTATATATACATTCCATTGTCTATACACCATTTACTGATATGCTGCAACTGTTCTAGGATTGTGTTGCTGTTTTGACCTGATGTGTGGCGTGTTGCATCATCTGGATACATATCAGTTTCAGTGTCTTTGTATACAATGATAGGTCATTAATGTATAAGACAAATAAGATTGGTCCTAGGATTGAGCCCTGAGCACACCATATTTTATTCTACCAGGACTTGATAGAATATTGTTCAGTTGCACTTACTGGGTTCTGTCAAATTGTAATAGATGAGCTTTTCAGTAAGTATGTTATAGTCAGCAAAGTCAAATGCCTTCTTTAGATCTAAAATGATTATGTTATCGATATCAATGTCTTCCAGCCATTTATCAGTTATCTTTATTAGCACCACAGTATGACATGAGTGATTTCAATCGAAAGCCTGATTGATGTTGATGTGAGAGGTCATTTGTTTATAAGAAAGTACTGATTTTTTTTGCAACATGTTTCTCAATAATTTTAGAAATGGTGGGTTGGACCGAGATGGGTCTATAATTTTGTGGAAGATTTTTCTCATTATCCTTATGTAATGGTGTAATTCTTGCCCTCTTTAAAGTATAAGGAAATTTATTACATTTTAAGTTTATAATGTGTCCAATTGACTTGTGTATTATATTAGTGCTTAGTTTTAACAATTCAGGGCCTGTACCATCTACCCCTGTGCCTTTTTGAGTACATGTATTAAGGTTTTTGATACAGTGTCATACATTTTTGCTGGTTATTTCTAGTTTATTTTCAAGGTTGTTCTAAAGTGTGGAGCCCACATGATCTTCAAATTTTGTTTAGTCTGGTGTTGGATAATTTATTTTGATATCATTATTAGCACAGTTGCAGAAATGATCTGTTTAGATTTTCAGCAATGTCTTTGCTGTCATTGAGCAATTTAGTGCCATATTTCATTTGAGTTAGGAAACCTTGATTTTCTTTTGGATTTATATTTCCAAATAGTTATAGTGTCTTTGTTTAGGTTTATAGCTTCTGTGAAATATGTTTGTTTTGATTTCCTGCTAAGAGACAATGTTTTGTTGTTCCATTATTTGTAATTTCCCACATCCCTTTGTTTGTGATATTGATCTCATAGCTTTTTATAAGTTTGTATTTTCTTATTATACCAATGAGGCAGTCTGTGTGCTTTATTCGTTTATGTTTTTCTGGAGCATGTTTATAAAATGTATGTATATCTAAGAATTTTAATAAAACATATCAAGGCCTTCATCTGGGTCCTGACAGTCAAAAATTTCTTCAAATGATGCATTTACAAAATCATTCTCATTGAAAGTTTGTAGAATATCTGTATTTTTCATTTCTAAATGCGTTCCCCTCTTTGGTGTATATGAACTGATCTTGTGAGCAAGACACACTGGATAGTTGTCACTTATGGCAAGTAATAGTACTCTTAGTTCTATGATATTTTCGGGATTAGTTGAATATGCATGATCGATAACGGATGAGATACAATTTGTTTGCCTTGTTGGTGTTTTTACAAGCTGGCTAAGATTGTATGTTTGTGTCTTGATAACAAATTTCAATTATATCAAGATGAATGAAAATTTATAATAAAATCACAGGGAAGAACCAATTCCAGTTTCTAGATGTATATATATATATATATATATATATATATATATATATATATATATATATATATATATATATATATAAAAGAATGAATAATATCATCATACAGGTTAGAGAATTTTAATTCATACTCTATGGAGATTTGAACCCAGATCTGTGGGTTACAGCACCCGTCGCCTTGCCTGTAAGCACCAACCCTTATACCATCTTGACCATGCACACAGCACCAAAAATTAATGCTACAAAGTCGGCGGTATAGGCATTTGTGGGTAGCAGACATACAGAGATGTTGACCCAGTAATTAATTCTCATCTAAGTACATGTACAGAGTCCATCTGGATTCCTACTACAGAAATCAAGGTATATAGAAGTTGTTATAAAGAACTACAAATTACAAATATACACCAAACAGAGCAGAAAGTACTATCCCTGGATCCTACAGAAGAATGATTGATAACACTAACATGATTTTTAAATACGAATAAATAATATTATCGTGCAGGTTAGATAATTTTAATTCGTACTCTACGGAGATTCAAACCCGGATCAGCGGGTTACAGCACCCATTGCCTTGCCTGTATCCGGTATGATCTGTGCAAAAGTATGAAGTTAATTTAACTTTGTTTACTTTATTTGTCTTTCATCTGTTGTCAGATTTGATATATAATTAATTGCACATTTGTTGATCATATGTGATAATGTGAACCACCTGCTGTACTAACCATGAGTCAAATGAATACTGTAATCCTTCCAATATACCATATATACTCACATATAAATTGGGTCCAACTGCTAACATCTTAGATCCTGATTTGCTATTGCATAATGTGGTGACAGATCAGGGTCTACATTGTTTGTTCAAACTGATCTGCCAGGGCATAATGCGACAGCAGATCTGGTCTAAACAGTTGGATCTGACTTATAGATGAGTATATACAGTAGATGTTGGTTGGTTGGTTGGTTTTTTCTATGGCTCTTTCAGCACTTTATTGCCTGTATCATCCTGGGAGCTATTTGCCTTTCCCAAGGTTGACACATCGAGGCAGCTGACCTGGATTGGCCTGGGTAGGTATCAAACACAACTGTGGGACTACAAGTCTGACACTCTACCAACTGGGTTACCACAGCTCTACTTTACAGTATAAAACAATATGGAGTTGTTGTTTAATTGGTTATTGGCTTAAATTGACGACTGGCTCTTTGTCATGCATTGTGAGTCCATCAACAGATTCCTAACTTAAAATGGTGCAGATCTGATGTCCAATATGGTGGCCATCTTATAAATTTGTGCTAGTCCTCTTAAACAGAAAGTCATTTTGACATCGGGTTTGCATGAAAAGAGTACTTGTGGTGTCTAGTTGGTCCTAAATAAAAATTACGCAAATTGACCATCAATATCGCTGAAAATATTGTTATCTCTACTCCAAAATGGATGGTTATATTAACATGGGCGTTTTCACCAATAGACTTCTTATGATACCTACATGTTGTTGGTCCTAAATGAAAATAGTGCCAATCTGACATTCAGTATGTCCACCACAGCAGCTAATTTTAAAATTGTATTATTGCTAAAGAATATCAACATTCAGCAGTTAAAAGGATGAAATTGTCTTATCTTGAATTCCTGGAAATTCTTTTGCCAAGTAGAGCATCAGTCCCTTCGAGGGACTCTTGTTGGGTATTTCATCCTCGTGGTGTTTTTTTCAGGTACAGTGTAGGTGTTTGCTATATCCAAAGACTTGCAAAAGTTATACTTTGGACTGGTGTGCCAGCTCAAAATTTGTATAGAGGCAGCTAGCCATGTGAGCAAGAAAAGCTATACTTTTGGACTGGTGTGCCAGCTCAAAATTTGTATAGAGGCAGTTAGCCATGTGAGCAAGAAAAGCTATACTTTTGGACTGGTGTGCCATGTGAGCAAGATGCTCTGTTCCCATTTGGTTTTCACCAGAATCACTCTTTTCATTCCGAGTATTTGGCAATTTACAATGATGAGGCTTATGCTTTTGTCTGCATATTTTTGCCTTTAAGTCATATATATCTGCTAGTGTCAAATATTTTTGAGGTTGTATAAGTGATATAAGGATCTTGACACATGTGCCCAGTGTCTAATGAGACCTAATGATACCTTGCTGTAGGGTTGAAAGATAATGTATTGTAGAAAACAAACTTTTACAATTCTTTTGTCCAAAGTAGCTATACAGTACTGTACTTAAGTATGTGTTAATCCAGAATTTATCAGTGTTTTCCTTGAACTGGTTAACAGTCTTTGCATCTATTATCCACTGTGGAAGGGAGTTCCAAGCATCCATAACTCTATTTGAAAACACATATTTTCTGGTGTCATTTATAGGTCTTTTTTGAAACAGCTTTAAACTGTGATCTCTTGCCCAGTTTTTGTTTAGTTAAATTCCTTATTAAAAGGAACATGCAGAGTGTATAATTTTGTAATCAGTCAAGCTTTCATTATTTTGAAAGGAGAAATTTCCGATAAAGGGGTAAAGAGGATATGAAAGAAAATACTAGTTAACAATGGGTAATGACTAAAGTTGAACAACTGCTGGATTTGAAACAGAAAAATTCCGTAGTTTAGAACCATTTTCAGGTACACTAGATAGTGAAAAAAAAATGTATCACTACTTTTCAGGGCAAAATTTGGTGACTGCTGTGGAAATTCTAATGCCAACCTAGAAGAAGGGGCACCTTTTTCAACCACAGGTGCACTCTTTGAATCAAAGTGGCATTTTTGACTTCCTGTCAATGCCAAAATTTAGGATGACATCTTTTTTTTCTTTCTTCAAAGTAAAAAAAAACATACAGAAAATTTGTGGAGGATGGCACAGTTTTAAGGAGGTATTTTACTGAACTGGAGAGAGGCAGAAAGGGAGGGCCTATAAGTCAGGTTGGGGAGAGGAGGTGGGAAAGACAATGAGGTCGGAGATGGATATGTTTCCTTCTGTTTTTATCTAGCTGGAGCACTGGACTTATTACTGGAACATTTAATGTACACAAGTTCATACTTGTAGGATTCATGTCTTTTGGAAAAGAGGTTTTGCAAACCTTGTTTTCTAATATACAGAACAGTTTACCATCTGTTACAGTGCCATTGGTGCAGTAGGCAGCATATGAGTATTGTATTCAGCTTCACATGATCTCTGATAAGTTGCAGCAAGCTATTACACTTAGTGGCACTCTCAACTTTCATCAACACTCATCTTAGACCACCATGCTTAGTGGCATTGTTCATCAGTACTTTTATCACAATTAGTAGATTGATTCTCAGATTCCTTGCCATCTAAACAGTTAGGCAATCAATCACAGTTACATAGACAAGGCTGCTGTACCAGTCCAACATGGTTTAGTTCCCCATCCTGATCCAGATGATTGGAGTGGAGAGCTGAAAGTATTTCTGTTGCTGAAGACAGTGGTATTTGTATTTCATACCATGTAAGTGACTTTCATTTGAATTTGTAGACGGATCTTTTTGCCTAATAGAACTTGTGCCTTGACAATAGGATTGTAAGAAGAAAAAAAAAACACACACTGCTTTTATCAAAATGTTGCTCAGTCTATTATTTTCACCAACAATGATATGGGTTTTAAATAGTTTATACATGACCAAAAAGGTTTTATCTTCTTTAACGCAATATCTGAAAAGTTTAAATTCTCAATGGTTTTATCAGAATCTCATAGCTCAAAAATTGAATGAAGGTAATATACAGATAGAGCATATCTTGTGTACCGGTTATTGTGTGTATAGTTTCTTTTAATGTTCGTGCACTTTGACTTGTGTCTAAAATAAAGTTATCATTAGTATTATTATTGGAAATAGATGGAAAATAAATATACAAGTTAATTATTTACTACGTTATTTCTTTAATATCTCAATATCTCACATGACTTTTTTGCATGTTTTTTTTTGTTTGTTTTTTTTAGCTCTACTGGTCATAAACTTCAAACATTACAAACACATTCATCCCAACATCTAGTTGGAACAAAAATGGTGACCTTTGAACATCCAATATGGCTGTCATGGTGGCCATCTTGAACAATGGTTATATTGAGATGGCATTTCCACTAAAAAATTTATTGTAATCTCTACTTGGTCCTAAGTGAAAGTGGTGCCCTTCAGACAGCCTATATTGCCACCATAGCATCCAGCTAGAAAATCTTGTTATCTCTTCTCCGCAACAACCGATGGTCGTAGTGATATGGGGCTTTAGTAAAAGACTTGTGATGTCTAGTTGGTTCTCAATACAATCAAAATGGTACCTGTCAGACATGCAGTTGGACACCAAATATGGCAGCCACAGTGGCCGTCTTGAAAATCCTGTTATCACTACTCATACTTAACAGATCGTCGTATCAACAAGGGTTTTTACAAAAATACTTTATATGATGTCTAGTTGGTCCTAAATGAAAATGGTACTGATCTGACATCCAAGATAGCTACGATGAAACAATTTTGTTATTGCTCTGCCTGAATGGATGTTTGTATTGACATGGGTTTTTCATTAAGGGACTTCTGATGATGTTTCGTTGGTCATGAATAAAAATGGTGCGCCTCCAATATCCGACATGGCAGTGACAGTAGCCATCTTAAAAATCTTGTTATCACTGCTCCTTCTGCATGGATGGACACATAGACATTTGGGTTTTCACTAAAAGACTTATGATGTCTTTTTGGTACTAAATGAAAATGGTACTGATCTGATGTCCAACATGGCCACCAAATCTTGTTATTGTTACTTCTCCTGAATGAATGGTCATTGCTATAGTACATTTGGATTTCACCAAAAGACTTATCATGCTTGATTGCCCTTAAATGAAAATGGTGCCAGTCTGGCATACAATATGGTCAGCATAATGGCTATTTTGAAAATCTTGGTATGGCTTCTTCTCCTAAGTGGATCGTTGTAGTGACATGGGTTTTTCACTGGAAGACTTCTTGTATCTAGTTGGTCCTGTATGAAAGCAGTGCCAATCACACAGGTATCTTGTGAACATGTTAACTCAAATGTAAGAAAATGGTTTTGTTACCAAATTAAGTATGTTGGAGTTTTTCAAGAATATCAGAGATGGTTTCAATAATCAGCAGTTAAAATGTCAAAATGGACTTGTCTGGGATTCCTGTAAATTCTTTTCAGCCAGTAGAGTGTCAGTCTCTTCAAAGGACTCTTGTTTTTGTTTTAGAAACTGCTTGTCCCATGGACAAGTGAATTTTGAAAAAAGTACATGTTAAACTCCAAAGCTACAGTACTTGTACATGTGTTTTGTTTAAAATTTAAAAAAAAAATGGAATAACTGACAAAACAAATTTTATGGAAATTACATTTAGGAATATTGATTTTTATTAGGGATCCATCTTGTCTCCAGACTTTGGGAGTTTGAAACCATGTTTTTGACGTACCTAGACATATGCTTAGCAAAAATTACTTGTCCTTTGAAAAAAGTACTTAAAATTGTCAGGTGAACAACTCTAAAAGTCAAACTCGGCTTTACTTTGCTAAGTGATTCTCTAAATTACATAATTATGTACTAGAGCTGTGCATGCCTGCTTGGTTGCAATATGATACATATAACGATACTTGGGTGGTGATACAATGCATACCATGATATGTATCATACAGTTAGCAGGTGATTGAACACATATTGCAACATAGGAGTGATTATACAGACACCTACATTGTCCATTTATCTTTGCATGTAATGTCTGTTGCTGTTTGACGTTGTAAACTTGTGGGAAGGTTACTAGTACTACCTGAAAATATCATGACCGTTTTGCAAATTTTGCATATGGTTCTTTTACTAACAGCACAATGCCTGTGTAATTGTTTGATCCCTGAAACCTGAAATATTTCCAAAAAGGAGCCATAAATAGAACTAGAGGGTTTACTTTTAAGCTTTCATCCACCATTTTGGTGGTACAACATGTAGCAGGGAATTATGGGATTAAAAGTTCCTTTTTCGTATTGATATGAATTCTACAAATTACCTTTCATACCTGAATTTGTAATACAACAAAAGGAATGTTCAAAATTGGATTCATTTATCATTGTACATAACTATATCTCAATAAAAAAAATTATTATGATATTTTGTCAGTGAGGTTGGTGATTTCTCTTGCTGAGTAGGGAAACTAGACTGATAGCTAATTAACTGAAGTCAAGCAGTTGGATAATAATACACAAAAAAGAACAGTGCCAAAATCTAACATTTTTATTGAAGAGACATAAAGCTCTTTAATTTTTCTTATCTTTCTCAACTTTCGTTCATGTATATTGTGATGCATCACCATGAAGTCCTACAACATCAATGAATTGTCACATTCACAATGCAGCATATATATTGGGATGATCAGACAGTACATGTAGTTAAAATATCGATGCAGTATATCGTCGCAGAACATATTGCAGTGCCAATACATATTGATGAATTGTTATGATTTTTCAAGTTCAAGGCAAAGGAAGTTCTTTGTACATGTATGTAAAAAATTGGGGGCCCGAGTTAGAAATTGATAGTCGAAGACTAAACATTGGAGTTCCTGAAAGCAAAAACTTGCTTCTTGGAGTTATAAAGTTACATATGAAAGATTACAGTCAAGACAAATACAATTTTTTGTTAGAGTTTCAATTTTGACATGACCAACATTTCAAGGATTACATGTATATGATCGATCTTTGGCGTTTTTCACTACTTGGTGTTTCCCCAAATTTTAGGGAACAGGGTGCAGTATCGTCCTACAATGTGAGGCATTGACCATGATATGCATGATGGGGGGGGGGGGGGGGCGTCCCCACCCCCTGCATAACAGGTCAATGCCTTACATTGTAGGACTAGGTGCAGTATTCTTCCATCTACACGAGGAAACACTAAAAATTAATTATGTCTAACATGTTGACACTTTTTCCTTTGAATACTTTGTATTTCCAGTAAGTCAAAGATTCAGTATTTTTTGTTTTCCAAGTGCATACGTTAAAATATTGTTTTAGACCACATATAACACTTCATTATTCAGTACTTAACTCTAATCTGTTAAAACAAACTCTTTCAAAATCTTTTTACTTCAGATAAGCCTTTACATGATTCATCAATTTTTTCAATGTTTGTGTGTTTCCTCTCCTAATATTATAAATACGATAATAATAATCAATAAGGTCTGGCCAGTGTAATATGGGTTTAGTAAAATAATAAACATTTATTTATTTTTATATTTTATATTTTTATTATTTGTTAATGTTTACATTTTCCATATCTTAATCAAATTTACTGATAAATGAATGGGTAAAGTTTCTTCCACAGCAACTGCAAATTGATTATTCGTTGTGATTAAGACTGTTTCCTACTGAAATGAACGAAATGAAATGAAGTACATGGCAGAAAATCAATTTGACCAATTTGTTCTTTTACCAGTGTGGTGTATACCAAACCTTGATATTGTTGAAGAGTTACTCTGTGGTTAATATGCAAGTTATAATTTCTCATGCTGCTAGAAATATTTGTTCATTAAAGTACATCATTCTATAACACACTTCTTTTTTTCTCGTAGGAAATGACCATTTAAATGTACTTTTCAGTGGGGGGTGGGGTGCAATTATTTTGAGGGAAAAAATGGCTTTCCACTAATTAGCTTGAAAAAAAATCTTGCTCAGATTTGTAGAAAAAAAGAACTAATTATATCCATTACATTTTTTAAAAAAGTAAATGCACTTGAGGTAAAAGAAAAAAAATATCCTGGTTTGAAAGAAAATCTGATGCCCCCCATCTTAAAATGCTCGGTCCTTTATAATTTTACACAGTATTCATGTAGTACCTTGCTGTTCATCAAAGAGACTCGTAGCTGATAAATCTGTCCCAGTAAGAATATCTTTATTCTAATGGTTGTTATAATGACCATCAGAATAAAAACAAATCATTGGAACATATTTATTGGTCTAGGAGACTCCCTGCTTTAAACTCTAAAATTTAGCCAAAAAAGTTAGAAAAATTGGAACTCTCCAGTGTTCCCACTAATAGCCAGCTGCCAGCAAATTCTGCTATAATACTCTTTGTGATGGCTTTTGTTTAGCCAAATATCTATCATTTCATGACTAAATATAGTTATGTGTATTTTCTACCACCTGTTTCAAACATTTTGCTACGTGTTCAAAATTGTTATCAAAAAACAAAAATCTCTCTGAAGCTAATCAAGAAATTCCTTATTCATTGTATATAATGTTACATGATTTTTTACAAATCTCCCAGAAATTAAACAACAAAATGCCATGATGGTTCTTCCAAAAGATCACATGCTTGCATAACGGTAATTCATCATTGTAACTTTTTGTAAGACAATTGCAAACTTAGATGTGGAACCAATTTTATCAACTGGCAGCATACAAAATTTGATTTGTCTTGGCAGTGCCAATACACATTTACTGTTTCTTTACTTTTATTTTTTTACCATTATCCTGGTTCCACATTGTTTAAACCCAAGAATATACATGTATCAGGTTTTGGACCACTAGCCAAGCATTACATATTTCTAATGAACATTAGTTGCTTCATACTTAAGAGTATTAGGAGTCAAGATCACAGCCTTAGGGCTAAGGTCACTTTTTTTTTCAAATTTCTTATCAGCTATTTGTTGCTTACATAAGTATCTAGAGAGTCATGGTAGCTAAGTTGGTAGATTGTCAACCTGTAATTCAATGGTCGATTGTTCGATACTAGCCCAGGTCAGCTGCCTCAATGAGTCCTTGGGAAAGGCACTTAGCTCCCATTTCCAAAGTATGATCTAGCCAATGTATTGAAAGTGCTGCCAAAAGTAAATCAACCTTCCTCAGTATCTTAGACCTTATTTCACCCGCGCTGATGAAATTTGGCATGTGGATGGATCTCAAGAAGGGTAAGTTAAACATATTAAAATTAAGTTAATGTGATCTCATTTTCACTTGAGTGAATTTTGTACTTTCAACTATCAGTTACACCCTCGGTATCGTAACGGACCCTATTTCACCTATGCCCATGAAAATTGGTATGTGGATGCACATCAAGGAGAGCAACTCACCCATACCTAAAGAAGGTCACTGTGACCTAATTTTCATGCATAAGTGACTTATGTATTTTCAGTTTTTCATTCATTGCATCCTCAGTATCTTGGGCGAGCTGCAGTAGTTCAGTTGGTAGAGTGTCTGATTCGTAATCCAAGGGGTCATGGGTGTCATAACAACACAGGTCGAATGCCTTGGAGTGTCCATGGGCAAGGCATTTAGCTACAATTTGCATGGCATGATATAGCCAAGAATGTGCTAAAAGTGCAATTTAAACCTACAATAAAAAAGCAATATCTTGGACCCTATTTAACCTCATGAAAATGGGACATGGATGCATCTCGTGGAGAGTAACTCAACCAGTGTTACCCCTAGGATACCAAGGGCAGGGGACACTATTTCCCCATTTTGTCCAGATTTGGGGTGACACAAACAGTTTCAAAGGGGCAAAGAAAAATACTATATGGTATGCACTAGTTGTGGTAAAATAAAAAGTTTTATTTGCTTTGACAGCTTTTCCACCTTAACTTTGCTGCCTCTACTCACTGTTGTCTTTTCCTTGGACATAGACATTATTGTAACAACTGTTCTATCAAGTGCTCAAGTAATCCAAAATTATATGTTTGAATGCCTGGTTCATCTGAAAAGTGATGCAAAATGGAACTTTCCGTTCTGGATCTTGCTTTCAGTTAACTTTAGTGTTCACTCTTTATCTACCATCGTTTATTTTAATAATTGCCGTTTTTTTCTGAATTATTTTTCTTTTGAAACTAATAAATAATTGATTAACGATAAACTGTGTATATATGAAAGTTTTTCACCCCAGAAATGGAGTCCCTTTTGTCATTAGTTCAACCTTGAAAATATGTTACACTATCGATTGTCTGTGACTTTGCACTGCAACTCGGCAGACTACTACAAATCTTTAATATTTTGATTGCCAGATATGTTGTTTAGAAATGGAAATTAGTTGCCATCTGATGTTTTATCGCCTTTGGCCATTGGTAGCACCATCCAAGTCGTGGACAAATGTGCAGTGAAGAAAAATAGTGGGCACATTTTTTTGTCTCGTTTTCCTTGACGAAAAAGCGTGACAATATACAGTGTCCTCATTCATATATTACAGAATTTTAAAAAAATCATCCAACCGAACTTATTTCAAGCCTGTTTACTTTACACATACCTGCCATATTCACAGTGTTTTTTTTTTTGGGGGGGGGGGACTTGAAAAGGTCCTATGGGGAGTCAGTCTATGTGACTCCCAAAAAGCAATATCATCCAATAGAGAATAAGCTATCTTTTCGTATAAGCCTATAGAAAATGATTGGAAATTCAAATCTGAATAAAAGAACATAGCTTGTCTGTTTTCTTTAAAGCATTTATTACACTTATGAAGAAAAAAATAGTTGGTATATATACAAAAATGTATGTGCAAACACTCGCATAATCACAACCATACTGACATTAAAAACAAACGTACACCAAGTTTCTGTCTTTAAAATCCACTGGATGACAAAATATAGGCTGAATTAAATGCAGTCTTTGTGGCTCTCCATAGTTCGGGGGGGGGGGGGGTGAAGGGTGAAGGTAATGCAAGTGTCATTTGTGTTCATTTTTGCACTCAATAGAGACTGGATGGTACTGTTTGTTCAAACTTTCCACCTGGATTTTCAGAGTGAATCCTGGTCAGAACCGAGTTGTTCCCGACGACTATAACATCAGCACTGTCAGAACTGTATCCAATGTAGTTTGACCATGAGATATGCTTGTCTCTATAGAAAAAAAGAATATACATCACATTTTGGAGGGAAAGGGGAGGGGGCATAATATTTTCAAGTTATATAGGGGCCTTACAGTTATTACAGCAGTAATTAACGCCTCAGCCCAGTAATCAACTGTTTAAACACAAGTGTGTGCTTATTATTGTCTTTCAATCAATCAATTTCATAGATAAAATTATCATCAAAAGCATGAGTCAACTAATAGTTGGTATTTTAACAAGACAAAGATATCAATTATACAAAACTAATCTGAATGTTCAATTCAGCATGTCGAATATGTTCTGGTTTGTCCCGATGTTACAATGGGTGTTGCTGCTATTTCCACGGATGTCCTACACTCCAGAATGGCTTATGTCAATATGTTGTTTGCAGTATGTGCAAAGAATTCAATGCTCCCCCTTGTTTCTGTGCTTCACAAAGTCACACTCCAGCAACAAAGAGTTTCTGAAACTTAGTTTTGCTGGGTTTTGCTTGCTTCGCAGGTATCTTGTTGCTTCCTGAATCACAGTAAATGCGTTTTGACATTTTGCCTTCAAAAATTAATCACACTTGAATACTATTCCGACGACTGAAATGATCATGTTTTGAGTTTTATATATGGAGTAAAATCAGACTTCAAAGAAATGTTGCTGCTGTTCACAAAGTTGCCAATAATTTTTAATAAAGATGGCTTAAACATTCTCATTCTAGGCAGTGTTGTGTAATAACTTTTGTTCTTCAACATGCATCTCTTTGATTTACCTACAACTTGAAATGAATTAGGTTGTTCCACTTTGTGAACTTTACCTATGCAAATTAGCATAATGGACTCCCCCAGTAGTGTTTAAAGGACTTACCTTTTAATTGTCTCTGTGACAATTAGCTGTATAAACTGCCCCAAGGATTGTGTTAGATGAGCTCTAAACAAGACTTTTTACCATTGATACATACTGTACTACATGTTAACGGGCATATATTGAGGAGGTGTGGTTTTTTTCTTCCGAAGATTACTACTGAAAATCGTGTTTTTGAAAACACGACCATGTCAAGGGGTTTGGGAGTAAAATAATAGTGTTTTTAGCATGACACGTCATGTTCTGGCAGGTATGTTTACAGGAAAGAATTAATTTTTTCATTGGCCTTACATTTGATTGTCAAGATTGAGGGACAAATTATACTAGTTTCTTCATTCTATATATAATAATTATTTTTTGTTTTTTTACATTGCATATTTCTCTGTAGTTAAATATATTGGATACTTTTTGTTGTGTTAGCCTTGGTAGCCATTTGGTAGGTATTTCTGATTCAAATCGTAGGAGCATCAGAACACTAACACAAGAATTGTTATATCCTATTGAGAGTTTTTGAGTAAAGTGCTTTGCCCACGATCACACCATGGTGGCCAACCCTGTTTGGTCTGGGCAGGATTTGAATATGCACCTTTCTTCTCAAAAATGGCTGTACAGAATTTAACCAAATTTGACAGAAAGCAGCCATTAAAGCTGATACAAGTAATGCTGACCCACCATCCAGCATGGCTGCTGATATTAAAAATAAAAAAAAAACATTTAAATGACTTCTCAAAAACTGCTGAACAGAATTTGAACAAATTTTACAAGGCATACTGTTTTGAAGGCCTTTAAATTTTATACAAATGATGCTGATCTACCATTAGATATGGTTGAAGACACTAAAAATAGAGAAACTTTAAACATTTTTTTCACAACCAACCAACAGATTTTGAAGAAATTTTGAACTGAAAAATATTTGTGTGGACTAATTCTTCTCTATCATCGTCCAGTTTTGAGTTATTTATCGGAGTTCATCAAAAAATGCTTTTAAAATTAACAGCAGTGTGAAATGCCCTAATCTAGGAACTGACTGCTTATCACACATCAAAGACTTTTGTATCTGCTATAGATTTAAAAATATGCATACTAATATGCTATTTAATGTAAACGACAGTTATGATTAAATATAATTCAAAAATGGTCAAAAGAAAATGGGGTTAAAATTTTAGAAATTTAAAATTGTATGCACTTCAGCCAGTTACATAAAATTCATGATGCCCCAAAACTCTAACTTGCAGGTTCTCTTAACCCTGTTGTAAAGGAGACCAAAGTTTTAGAACTCGTTCTGGATCATAAACAAACTTCTGCATATTACCGTATATACTCGCATATAAGCCGATACCAACTGCATAGACCCAGATCTGCTGTCGCATAATGCGCCGGCAGATCTGGGTCTATGCAGTTTGTAAGGACTAATCATTAGAACAAGCAACATAGACCCTGATTTGCTGGCGCATTATATGATGGCATATCAGGGCCTATGTTTGTTTGTATTTGGACCTGGTTTATAGGCGAGTATATATGGTAGATACCTTAGGGGCTATATCAAAAAGCCCTGGATTTAATACAAGTTGTGGCAAACACATTGGGGAGCAGATTGGAAGGTCTTACACAAGTTATACAAAACTTGGTAAAATTTAAACTCGACTATGACTTAATTGTGCATGAACAGGCTGATAAATCTTACTTTATATTCTTGATCCGATATGCAATCAGGACTAGCATTTTGTCTGGGAACATTTAGAACTTCCAGTTCAGAAAGCTTCTTTGCTGAGGCAAATGTGCATCACTTGTCTGAGATGAACAAAATTGGCTTTTAAGTACACTACCAAACTATCATCTAATCCTTCTAACCCTGCATGTGTCATTTTAGTCCCAAATACATGTACCAAACCATTATAATAGGAAACAAAGTTTTATTCCATCTTTTGGCATATGAATTCATCCTCATCTAGAAGATGCAAAAGTCAGACTTGCTAATACTGCACAATTCTTCATTCCGAAATTTTCACTTTGGTTATTAAAGCTCCCCAAAATAAAATTTGATCTTTGCCATTACAAAGAGTCCTCTTCCAATCGTCTCATTTTAAAAAAAGTAAATTCAGTGAAATCAGAGCCTTCCATGATGGCCATACATTTTTGTACACAGATGGTGTGAAAGATGGAGATGAGGTTACAGCTACCATTACAACACCCCATAGCACCATCATGAGCTGGCTACTTGATAAAACCTCCATTTTTATTGCAGTACATACTCAGATCTTTTAACTGCATCAAAACCATTTTTAAAAAACCCAACAAATTTCATCATCTATTTGGATTACCTTTCACAGGGGTTGATTTAGCCACTGGCCCATCAGCCCATTGCCTGTGGGTTTTGTGGAGGGCCAGTTAATACTGACATCTGCAAGCCTGCTGGGCCAGTTACATTTTTTGAAGTCGTTATTAAATAAATTCAGTTAAATCATGAAGTTTCATTTGACAATATTTTCCGATGCCAAGTACGTTGCATTTTGTCAAACATATTTTCAGAATGCTGCAATTTAAATGAAATTTTACAAAAACAAAATGACACATTGCTTGTGAATATGCTCTGAATCAAAATACATAGGTCTCAGATTTTATTTTTCTAATCCTGTAAATAGTTTCTTTGGAAATTACTACAAAGTAATTTTATATGGTAATTTGACAGTATGCCAAGTATTAAACTTGCATCCATGCCAGTTTAATAATGATGATACTTCAAAGTTGGAATTCATTTCTTGTATTTGGATATACTAGTTTAGAAATGATTCTCTGAGCAGGAAGAGGAATTTTATGCAAAGATAAACAAATGAAGAGTTTTGGAAAATGGCCTCCTCATTCAAGCGTTTGTGAAGGATGAGGGGCATTATTGGAGTAAAGTCGAAGGTTGAGCATGTATGCATTGTATGTTATTCTGTCATCATAGGAAACGGGTGCTCTTGAAAGAGAAGGTAAATTTTGTACAAGTCACATGATGTATCATATATAAACTGGACACCTGAACGATGTGTTTCATAGTTTAAAGCCAACAGTTTTGTTGGTGAGGTAATAAATGGAGGGGAGAACCCTTTTGTGGTAAAACCTTAAGCTCCAACAAAGGAAGGGTGGGTGTATGCATGCTCAGTCTTTGGCTTTACTCCAGTAATGCCCCACATCCTTCACAAATGCTTGGATGAGTGGACCATTATTTTTTGTAAAGCCTTCGGCTTTGCATGTATACGTAGCATCTTTAAAGATAGACAACAAAACAGCAGTCAGTCATCAAAAAGGGAAATGTATTCAGAATTGCTAAACAGTAATTAACCTGTAAATCAGAATCAGAACAAATAATACCATTACTTATGATTAATTCCTTCACTGTCATTTATCTTTAAATGGTGAAGACAAACAAGTTCCAAATTATTTATTGCAGGTAATAACTGCCTCTGCAAACCCCTTATTACTGTCATGATTATCCCTCAGATAAAACTTGTGAAAATTCTTTGCTGATGTCCAGTTTGCAGTTTTTAAGATTTCCTGCAAGGAACAGCCTAGTCAGAAAGGAGCTGATGCCACAGCAGCTCTGTAAGAATGAGCTTTGAACTTAAAAATATCAATCCCTGATTGTTCTAAAACTATTTTTAACCATTTAGCAATAGTACTAGTTGTCACAGCTCTATCTGAACAATAAGACACAAACACTTTGAGTAGATTTCCCAAATGTTTTGTCCTGTCAATATAATGCAACAGTACATGCATTGCACACAAGTTCCCATCATTATAATGAATCAGCTTCAATTGGAAAGGCTTACATTGCCTTGAAGTTTTCAACAAATTATAAAATCTCAACACTACTTTATCTGTCATACAAGTCATATTACATAAATTCAAAGATGTTCAAGTCTGTGCTCAAGGAGTTGTAGATAAAGACATTGGAGCAACCAGTTTCATTGTTAACCTCAAAGATATACTTTCTAGAGGAAAAAGATTATACAGGTATTTCAAGTCTGGGCTTACATCCCAAGTGTGAATGTATTGAGGTTTAGGTGGACTCCTGTTATACAACCCCATCATGTATCTACTAATAAGTAGATGCACCAGTCATTACCAAACAATCTCAACATTTAAAGCAGTATTGCCTTGTGAGTGATGATCACACTATAAGACTTACCTTTATTTACCAAAAGATCTAAGTATGAAATTTACTGTTACCTCAGAGACAAAAAAGGGATTACTTTCCATAATCTTACACCAAACACTCCATTTTTTCCATGCCAGATTGTAATGTTTATTTGTTCCTGGTCTCCATGAATTGGTAATGACATCAACAGCTGTTGCTGGAATTCATTGGTTTTGGATCACTCTCCAGATACAATCATTGGGACTAAACAGAGGGTTTTCCCTAGAGGACCCATTGTGTGGAAGTGTCAGTAGGTTTTTGTGCCTTGGAAATCAAACAGGAAGAGAAATCAAACATGACAAAACTAGAGCAGAACAAGACTGATGTCCAGTGTGAAACAATTAAAAGTGTTCTATTGAAATTGTCAGCAACTATTTATTCAGTATTTTCCCAATAAGATTAAAAGGGGGAAAAATGTATGGGATTTACCCATGCCATGAGAAAAAAACATAATTTTTAAAAGCACTTGGTTCTGGAAACATCGATATGAACTTCTTTACTTGATGGTTTAATCTGGGTGCAATGAGATCTGTATCAGGACTAAAAAAATTGTGTACACAGTTCTTGAAAAATTTCTATCTTTAGCATCTATATTCTGTGGAGTCTGAAAAGTGTCTGGAAAGAAAATCTGCCTGGATATTATGTTTACCAGCAATATGGATTGCTGATATGAATATATCATTTTCCAAACACCATTCCCACAACTGCCTAACTAACTGATCCAATTTAATAGACGGCATTCCACCCATATCATTAATATATGAGATAGCACATATATTGTCAGACTGATTTTCAATATGTTCATTCTTATGATCTGAATAAAAAGCTTGCAAGGCATATAAAATTGCTATCAACTCTAGGTAATTGATTGGAAAGTTAGCCTCTCTCTTTGTCCATCTACCAGAGATTGACCTTTCTGTACAAACCTCATAAAGACCCCACCATGAGAGTGATGCATCAGTTTGAACAGTAAAAGCAATCTTCTCTTGTCTGATTAATTTACCATTCTTATCCTCAACATTTTGGTACCACCATCCTAGTTCCTGGATACTCTGCTCAGTTGCATTTTATTATCAAAATTTGTGCTTGCACCAAGTCCCTTAATTTTATCATGTTCCAGGCATCTGTAGCGCATCGGGGCTTCCACAACTGCATAGAAAGCATTTATGAGCATGCCAGTAAAAGTTGCCAATTCTTGTTTTATACAATATTTTGTATCAAAAAGTTTCTTGGCAAGATTATGAATTTTTTTCACTTTCTTCTCAGTAAGAAAAACTTTAAACAGCACAAAACCAAAAAAGACAATTCTTTGAGATGGAATAAGCACCAATTTCTCCACATTTATTGTGAAGCCTAAAGATTTAGGTGTTTGAATCATAATCCATGCATTTTGTGAACAAATGTGACTATCACCATCCAAATTCAATGAGTCGTCAATATACTGGTAGTAGGAACACCTAAGGCCCTGTTTTCTGAACCATGCATAGATGGGTTTAAGGATCATAGTGAACACTCTCGAAGCAGAGGAAATTCCAAAAGGGTAAACAAACAAATTGAAAAATTGGCCCATTCCTACTAAACTTCAGAAACTTCTGATAATCTCTACGTGTTGGAATACTAAAGTAAGCATCTTTCAAATCAAAAGAAGTGAAGAAATCATTTTCCTGGATGAGATCTAAAACTACTTTAAAGGTTTTTTGCTTGAAATGTTCATAATGAACATATTTATTGACATGTTTCAGGTTTTTTGCCTCAACATTTGTGGCAATTTGTGACTTTGTAAGTCTGCTAATTTGACAATAGGCATAATACCTGCAGCAACAAGGTGCTGTACTGTATATCCCTAAAGGCTTGGTCATAAGAATGAACTCTTTCATTTTAAATTTCTTGATTTACAAGTGGGGGGCATAACTTATCACAGTTTTCTGGGATTCTGTACAATCTCATCAGTTGCGCGCTGAGAAGTGCATGCCACATTTAACAACTCTGCCAAGGATTTTGAAATGGGTTCTTCATTTTGGGGAGTTTTGAGTTTGGGCAACTGCCACATGCTATCAAGATTGCTTGTACAAGGACTGTTGTTATCTGGTCCTAAACCATCAAACAATGCCCCATTTATCTTGCCACGTAAAGAAATTTGCTTAAGTGGTCTACTTTGATCAGCCTCTGCAGGGGTAATGCCATTGTCCCTATATGGTCCTTTATTTTCAACCGCTTCATGTAATTCTGATAGACTTTCACCAAAACATTTCTTGTTCGTTAGCCATATCTGGCGGCATTGCATGCAAGCCCAGTTTAAGCTTCAAAGCTTTAATGTCTATTCCAGACAGGTTGTTTAAGTCTATGAGACTGGACTTCTTAGACCAGGGGTGTCAAACATATGACCCACTGGCCAGATACAGCCTGCCAGACTCATTATTTATTATTATTGTTTATTATTATTTATATCAAATCTGGCCCACCATAGCAAATGAGTTTGACACCCCTGTCTTAGACTGTCCAACATTTTTCTTTTTTGGCCGCCACAGCAGGCTTTTGTTTTGCCGACTTTCGAACCTTAGTCAAAATGGACTTCAGTTTCATTTCTTTCATTCTTTGTTGTTTTTTTTGCTTCATAACTCCTCACACCTTAGAAGAAGTTGCTACAACCTCACAAAAAGCAGCTATATCTTCTGGACCAAAACCCGAGAATTCTGAGTTGGCCTTGGGGTTGGTGATTGAGAGACTTCATTTTTGTCTGTAGCTGTTGCAAATGAACAAAAAGATCCAGCTTTGAGTTAACCTTTGATGGGCTTGCATTTCATTCTGCAACAGAACCAATATGCTTGTGATGATAATATATTTATTTATATGAAATAAGAGATAAACATTTACAAGTAATATAAATTTGAAATTTAAGATTATTAATCTTTTTATTTCAGAGCCATGAAGTACTATAAGTTGATAATACTCCTGATGCTTTTGAGCCTGAGTTTGGTTCTTGGCAGAAAGAACAAGGCAGCCAAGAGGGATAGAACAGGTATGAAGAAAAAATCATGTTTTCTTTCTTTCAATCAAAGCAACAAGCCTGAAGAATTCCATAAATTTTGATGAATCAGATCAGATTTTCCTATGCAAGTGAGCATGCTTCACACCGAATATGACATATGCTTTTAAATGGCATCAAGAATAGTAACTGGTACTGCATCTAAAAATACATTTCTGCAAAGATCCTGAAAAATTGATAAAGCGAACTCTTTTTTTTACATGAGCCTCAATACTTGTATACTGTTCTTTTCCCCATTATTATGTGCACTATTCACTTCTTTCACCCTTGAAAGTTGACAGGGCTTTTGTAATGTAAATCTTATGTGCCTAAGAAGAGTGTATAGAAGGTGACAGGCCTGGAATAATCACATGCTACTGTCAGCTGTATTGTAATTTGCAAGCATCATTTTGTCTGTAATACTGATTAAAACATCATTGATGGGAAAGGATTTTTTTTTTTATAAACTAAACAAAATGTTCAAGACAAATTACTGAAATAGTGTTTGATCAGAAATCATCTGGCTGGTTTGAACAATATGGTGGCAGTTTTAACATTAGAAGGGCCTTGACCTTTTGAAAGTGAGTTGAATGTATACTATCTGCATTAACAGGGAAATGAAACCATTAAGGCCCATTTTAAAGGAACTCTTTGTTTTTGTTAGTGGAGCCATTTGCATTAATGTTTTTAGATTCAGCACCAGGTACCATTTGCAATGTTGTTTGAAACCAACTTTAGATTCTTAATTTAGTTCTTAAAAACA
The DNA here is from genome assembly GCA_029931535.1 of Margaritifera margaritifera. NCBI lineage: Eukaryota > Metazoa > Mollusca > Bivalvia > Unionida > Margaritiferidae > Margaritifera > Margaritifera margaritifera. The sequence goes on from JAQPZY010001460.1 coordinate 561,288, forward strand.
TGTTCAGAGGCGACATAACACTAAAAACCCTAATTTCACTTGCAACCGTGTAAGACCATCTCTGTCTGTCTGGATATAGTTGGTTAAAATTTTAGACTGTTCTTATTTGGAAAGTACTTATCAAGATTATATACATTGATCAAAGTAAATATTGGATGCTAGTCTAAGTTTTTATTATTTTTGTGGTCTGAATGCAAACCCCAAAATTAATGTAATGAAATATTATTATTATTAATATTAAATGAGCCAAACCACCAAAAACTGAAATAAAAAATATTAAATTACACAAAAAACTTTAAACATAAACATAAGGCCTCAGAAAGTAACATATATATATTAGTGATCCTTTCTTAAGAGGTGATTCTCACAGACTGATAAAATGCAAAGTGTCTATTCTAGGAAGCACTATGGCAGGATTTACACTAATTTCCCAAAAATCGTGCTGACATTTCAACCAAAGGCATGAAAATTAAGTGTCATATTTGCAAGTGTTACCTTTTTTAAATATTTTTTAAAAAATCATTACTATATTTAGAAAGTACCCCCTTTCTTTCTCTTTTGAATTTTCAGTTAAAAAATAGACTCCAAGTGCATCTTTAGGTCCTGCACTAGATTGGTACATTTGTATTGTCTTTTACACCCTACTCACTACCCCCCACCACCAAGGAGACCACCTCTTTTGTCCTCTTGTGAGGCAACCATTTCCATCACTGAAGAGGGTGGCCTCATAAGATGAGAACCACTCTAGTGGTATTATTCCCCACCCACCCCATGACCACCACCACTAAAGAGGCCACCCCTTTTGAGGCAACCTTTTTCATCACCGAAGTGGTTGGCCTCATAAGATGAGAACCATTATAGTAGCTTTGTCATGTGCACACTTTCCCCACCTCCTTCACCACATAGGAGGCCAGCCCATTTTTCCTTCTGTGGCAACCTTTTTCATCAGCAAATGGGTTGGTCTCTTAAGATGAGAACCACTGAAGTGGTGTTGTGCCCCTTTCCGTGCCTCACCCACCACCAAGGAGGCCACCTCTTTTGTCCTTTTGTGAGGTAACTTTTTTTCATCACTGAAAGGGTGGCCTCATAAAATGAAAACCACTCTAGTGGTATTGTCTTGTGCCTTTCCCTTTCCTTGCCTCCCCCACCACCAAGGAGGCCACCCCTTTCCCTTCCACCCCCTATGACCACCACCCACCAAGGAGGCTACACCTTTTCTCCACTTGTGAGGCAGCTTTTTATATCACTGAAGTGGGTGGCCTTATAAGATGAGAACCACTCTAGTGGTGTTTCCCCCCCCCCCCCCCTCCCCATCACCATCACTACCAAGGAGGCCACACCTTTTGAGGCAACCTTTCATCACTGAAAGTTGTTAGCCTTATATGATGAGAACCACTGTGGTTGTATAGTCTTGTTCCCCTTTTCACCCTCCCCCACCACCAAAGAGAACACCCTTTTTGTCCTATTCTGAGGCAACCTTTTTCATTGAAGGGGGTGGCCTCTTAAGATGAGAACCACTGTAGTGGTATTTTGTGCCCCTTTTTTCCCTTCCCTCACCACCAAGGAGGCCACCACTTTTTCATAACCAAAGGGGGTGGCCTTACAAGATGAGAACCACTATAGTGGCATTGAAAAATTGTCAAATTAGGAGGGTTTGCGAGTACATACTGACTTTTCTCACAACATAAGGTCTGTATTACCTACCTAGCTACTTAGTGGCAATATTTTATCTACTCTACTGATTTATGAGCCACAGATGATAGCAGACAGTATAGAGAGATCTCAGACTTATGCTTGGCCTTGTTCCAGTTACAAGGGCAAGGTATGAAAGAGGAATTGTGTAATGAAAATACAAAAATGTTATTCTTCGAGTTTTTAAAAATGTTTTAAATGCTAACTTTTGTTTGGATGTTAGTCCAAATTTTTCACAAATATATTCAACTCCCAGTATTATTCAGAGATGACAGGTCAGGGCAGGGTGCTGGTTGTCTGTCTTTGGATTTTTAATGATGGTAAAGTGTCTTTTTTGATGGCACATCTTTACAAGAGATAGCATTTTTGTGCACTCCACTGGTGCAAATAGTTTCACTCCAAATGAAATAGGAACAAACAAAGCCAAGATGACGACCAAAATGCAGAATATTGTCATATGCAATGTATTAAACCTCTAGAGATTTAAGATAGGGCAGCCTTCAAAGAGGGCAGGGCATACCCCAGGGAGGCAGGGTGCAGTGTCCTCTTTAAACTATTTTACACAAGGGAGAAATAACATGAAAATGATTTGGCACTTGTAACGTGTACACAGTAAAAAAAAAAAAAAAATTTTAAACATTTTATCTGACATTAAGAAGAACAAAATCCTTTGAAATATGCAGCAAAAGCAGGTCTGATGATCATAAAACTTCTGAGCTTGAGTTTGAGCATGATATTTTATATCAGCCAAAAATAGAAGACTTTACTTTTGTAACTCCACTTTTGATTGCCGTATATACTCGTGTAAAATCTGATACCAACTGCAAATTGCATAGACCCAGATCTGCCATTGCATAATGGGCCGGCAGATCGGGGTATATGCAGTTTGTAAGGACTAATCAGTAGAACAAACAACATAGACCCTGATCTGCTAGTGCATTATATGACGGCAGATCATGGTCTGTATTGTTTGCATTTGGACCTGGGTTATATGCAAGTTTAGATGGTCGCTGAAAGTGAAAACTCAATCTCAATCTCGAAGTTTTATGATCTCCAGACCAGCTTCCCCACAGTTTTTTTAGTTATTTATCTTCTTTCTCCTCTCCTCCCCTATCATACGCCATGCCCCACCTTAAAGGCTCTGGATTGAAATTTTTGTGACCCCACTGCCTGCAATGGGGGGCATTTTGATTTAATCCCATCCATCGGTCTGTCCATCGTAAGAAGCTGCAAATCTCCCTTGATATCATGTGAGTAGTGGGGGCAATAAACATCGACCACAGAATAAACGAGGGCACAAGATAGCGACGGAAACAACTTCTGGTTAACATTAACAGGGGAATGAGGGGCTGTGCTTTCAACTTTAATGACAGATGAGAATTAATATTTCCATTGTCCTACACAAATATTCATACAATGGAATTTAATATTAATAGATGTTTGGTCTTAAGAGGTCAATAAAGTTAGTAAATTGCGGAAAGACTTTTCAGTGTTGTGCTTAGTGCATGCCATTGCTGCAATGCCGTAATATTTTATGCAGTGTCCCTAAAAAAATGTCCATGTTGCACCCTTTTGAGTGCATCAATTTATTTTAGTTTTATTGGTCATAGACCAGAAGAGCTTATGGGATGGACTATTGTCCATTGTCAGTCTGTCGTCCATCTGTCTGTTAGCACAAGTTTGTTATTGCTACTCCTCCTAAACTACTTCATGGATTGCTGTGGAACTTTACATACACATTCATCGCATTGTCCTAAATGAAAACTGTGCCACTCGGACATTCAATATGAATGCATATTGGCCATCTTGAAAATCTTGTTATCACTACTCCTCATGAATGGAAAATCATATTGACATGGGGTTTTCACCCCAATACTTCTTACGATGCCTAGTTGGTCCAAGTGAAACTGGTGTCGCTCGGACATTCAATATGGCCACCACAGTGACCATCTTGAAAATCTTGTCACTACACCTCCTGAATGGAAAGTCATATTGACATCTGGTTTTTACCAGAAGACTTCTTATGATGTCTAGTTGGTCCCAAATGAAAATGGTGCTGCTAGGACATCATCTAGAAAATCTCGTTATCACAACTCTTCGTGAAAGAATGGTCATATCAGCATGGGTTTTTTACTGAAATACTTCTTTTAATGTCTAGTTGGTCCTAAATGAAAATGGTGCTGATCTGAAGTCCAATATGGCCACTGTAGCAGCCATCTTTAAAATCTTGTTATCGCTATTCCTCTGGAACGGAAAGTCATATCGACATGGAGTTTTCTCCAGAAGACTTCTTATGATGTCTAGTTGGTTCTAAATGAAAATGGTTCCACTCTGACATCCTGTGTGGCCGGCACAGTGGCCATTTTGAAAATATTGCTACTTCTCCTGAATGGATGGTCATATCAACTTGGGAATTTTACTAAGACCTCTTGTGACGTCTACCGGTAGTTGGTCCTAAATGAAAATTGTGCTGATCTGATGTCCAGTATGGTCACCACAGTGGCCATGTTCAAAATCTTGATATAGCTACATGTATTCCTGCTAGATGGAAAATCATGTCAGCAATGGGGTTTCACCAGAAGACTTCTTATGATGTCATAGTTAGCACTATATGAAAATGGTGCTGATCTGAAATCAAGTATGGCCTCCATGGTAGCCATCTTGAAAATCTTATTATTGATATTCCTCCTAAATGGAAAGGCATATTGATATGGGATTTTCACCATAAGACTAATTATAATATCTGGTCAGTCCTGAATGGAAATGATGCCTATCTGACCTCAGATATGGCTGCCACAGTGAACATATTGAAAATCTTGTCACTAATTCTCCTGAACGGATTGTCATATCAACATGGGGTTTTCACCAAAAGTCTTATAATGGTGTCTAGTTTGTCCTAAATGATAATGGTGCTGATCTTAAATCCAGTATGGCTCCAACAGTGGCTAATTTGAAAATCTTATTGCTCAAGAATATCAGAGTTGTCAGTGTATTGCCCTGCTGTAAGCACAGTTCATTAGTTTGATCAGTGTAAACTACCAGGGAGTAAAACTATCCAGTTTGTTAACTTCTTATTTAGAGTTCTGTAGGTGTTCCTTTTTTGGCAGTGACATTATAGTAAGATGATTTTATGTTAATAACCTTGCAGTGTTGCACATAGAGCACAGGCAGTTTTTTGTCCTATGTCCCCTAAATCCTGGCCCTGTGCACCCACCTTGGCTCACTTTATTTGTCGGAAAAAAATCGAAAATACGCCTACAACGTTTCATTAGTGGATATCCATCCATGTCTCTGTTGGTGCTAGCAATGGCCAAAGTTGGAAAAGGTGATACAAACTGTAAAATGGCAGTGAATATCTATTTTAAAACAAGGCAATGAAAACGTTTAAGCTATGTTGTAGTTGGCCAATATGCAAATATAAAGTATTTTTGACGACCATTAGTGTAATGTATTTTTTAGGTTAAAGTCACCACCTACAGCAAGGAAGATTTAATTCATTTTGAGGTTGAAATAATGACAAAAGAGACTAAATTTATGCAAATACACAATTTGTTGGTTTTGAAAGAAGGTAATTCAGAAAACATAGGTATTTATTATAATAAATGCTGGTAGATAATAAGTGTACACTAAAGTTAAATGAGAAGAAGATCTGGAATGGAAAATTCCATGGTTCAGCTCATTTCAGGTTAACCAGATATTCAAACATGTTAATGTTTTCATGAGTTACATGTTTCATGATACAACTTGTATTGCAACAATGTAAGTGTCCAAGGAAAATATGATAGTACAGTGCAGACCACAAAGTTAAGGTGGCAAAACTGTTGAAGTAAACAAGATTATCTCACTTTTATAGCACTGTTAGTGCATTATGTACTATTATTTTCCTTTGTCCTTCTAAAATGTTGTGTCCCCCAAATTTGGAGGGTAGGGGACACAGTGTCCCCTGCCGTTGTGATCCTATGTGCAACACTGGCCTTGTCATTGGTTGCTTTATGTTAATAGCCTTGTCATTGGTTGCTTTATGTTAATGGCCTTGTCATTGGTTGCTTGATGTTAATACCCTTGTCATTAGGTCCTTTATGTTAATGGCCTTGTCATTGGTTGCTTTATGTTAATAGCCTTGTCATTAGTTGCTTTATGTTAATGGCCTTGTCATTGGTTGCTTTATGTTAATAGCCTTGTCATTAGTTGCTTTATGTTAATGGCCTTGTCATTGGTTGCTTTATGTTAATAGCCTTGGCATTAGTTGCTTTATGTTAATGGCCTTGTCATTGGTTGCTTTATGTTAATAGCCTTGGCATTAGTTGCTTTATGTTAATGGCCTTGTCATTGGTTGCTTTATGTTAGTATCCTTGTCATTAGTTGCTTTATGCGGAGATGACTAACAACCAAATCCTTCACATTGTAGTTCCTGTCGGTGAAAAAGGAAATTATTGACAATACCCACTCCCCTTCTACAGATTGACAAGGGTGGCCATAACTTTTGCAGTTTGGAATCTGCCCCCTTGCCGATTCTGTGCTAATTTTTTTTTTTATCCCATGGGCACGTTCGGTCGCAGATTACATATATCAATGTAAAAGGAGATATTAGAAACTTATTCCCCATGTACGATATAAGTACTTTACAGATCATTTAATAGACACTTTTGTGTGAAGTTTCTATATCGCTTTGTATCTATTTGGATAGAGTTTGTGTGCCAATATTTCCAGTATGTCATCCAATGAACATGCTGCAGTTAGTTATGATTGGTGGTTATTGTTTTACCCTGGACTTGAACAAACAATAACTACTAATTGGAATTGAATTTAATATATTTCACTGTGTGACACACCGGAAGTGTAGCCTTCAATTCGATCGAAGTAGACAAGATGCAATGCAACAGATAAATTACACGTAAAAGTGGTTATTAAATGATCAGTAAAGTACTTAAATCATACATGGGAAACAAATCTGCAATGTCTTCTTTCCATTGATAAATGTTATCAGTGGCTGAAAATGCAGACGGGATAAACTAATTAGCATGGAATGAGGGCAGGGGAAGAGGGCAGATTTCGATCTACGTGAGTTAATCACCTTGTGTTAATTTGCAGAAGGCGAGTGGGTGTTGTCGATAGTTTTTATTTTTTACTGACAGAAATGAGTGCATGTACTTGCTACGGCTGTCTCAGATGAATTCTCAATTTAAAGAATGAAAAGGCAAATGACTAATAATTATTCACAACTGTTGAAGATTAAAGTAACTTGTATAGAGTAAGTATCATTTTGTATCGATTCTTCCCCTCTTGTATCGATATGGGTATCAATATAGAAAAAGTAACGATACATCGATATATCGATTAATCATTTCACCCCTAGTCATTAGTTGCTATATGTTAATGGCCTTGTCATTAGTTGCTTTATGTTAATGGCCTTGTCATTGGTTGCTTTGTTAATGGCCTTGTCATTGGTTGCTTTATGTTAATGGCCTTGTCATTGGTTGCTTTATGTTAATGGCCTTGTCATTGGTTGCTTTATGTTAATGGCCTTGTCATTAGTTGCTATATGTTAATGGCCTTGTCATTAGTTGCTTTGTTAATGGCCTTGTCATTAGTTGCTTTATGTTAATGGCCTTGTCATTGGTTGCTTTATGTTAATGGCCTTGTCATTGGTTGCTTTATGTTAATGGCCTTGTCATTAGTTGCTATATGTTAATGGCCTTGTCATTAGTTGCTTTATGTTAATGGCCTTGTCATTGGTTGCTTTATGTTAATTGCCTTGTCATTGGTTGCTTTATGTTAATGGCCTTGTCGTGGACTTTATTCAACAAAACTTTGTTACACAAATATTGCTGTCTTCCTGATGTTTATAGTCCGATTCCTGGTTTGCCTGAATTTATCACTCACAGGCAAGAGAAAAGTCCACGAAAATATGTCTTTGAATAGTTTTAATGCAGATACAAATTAGTTTTAATATGAATCAGGAAGTCTAATCCCAAATTTTTACATGATGAAGTTCCATTGTCCTTTTACAGCTGGCTGCAAGTATGGAAGACCTACTAAGAAAGGAGAGTGTGTCAATGGTACTAGAAGTGTAACCCTCCCACTCAAGTTCAGCAAGCCTGAGGCATCATGTGACCCAGAGAAAAGCTTGGATATCCCTTGCAGAATTAAGGACACTGTTAAGCCAAAGAAAGGTAGCTGCTTTTTCACAAAACCAGTTCTAGTAGATATGTTGCTGCAGTGAGTGATGTTGTAAAGATTTGTTTCCATTATATCAATATGACTGATCAGACAACATGTATATGGTAATTTCAGTAAAATTTATTATAGAAGTAATAGTTGAGGTTGTCCTTAAAATTTCTGTAACTTCTTGAATTTCCTGGATTTGCAGATGGTTTCACTATACTCATTGTCATCAATACATGTAGTCACATTAAGTATTGCTGATGTTAGTTCGTGTTTGACCACAGGTAGCACACCATTCATTATCATCTAGAGTGAGTCGTCCTCGCATTCTCTTTTTTTATTCGTTATAATATTTTGTGTTTTGGCTGTTTTTGCTTCAAGGTCATCAATACTCGGGTAAACTATTGTTGATTTTGAGCTCTCTGGTCATAGACCAGAAGAGCTTATGGGGTGGTCTGTTGTCCGTCATCCATCGTCTGTCCATCAGTTAGCACAAATTTGTTATTGCTACTCCTCCTAAACTACTTATAGGATTGCCATGAAACTTAACACACACATTCATCCCATGGTCTAGTTGGTTCTGAATGAAAATGGTGCTGCTCAGACATCCAATATGGCCACTACAGTGGCTATCTTGCAAATCTTGTTATTGCTACTCCTCCTGAACAGATGGCAATATCAACATGGGGTTTTCACTAAAAGACTTCTTATGATGTCTAGTTGGTCCTAATTGAAAATGGTTCTGATGTGAGGTTCAGTATGGTCACCATGGCAGGCATCTTGAAAACCTTGTTTTTGCTACTCCTCCTGAATGGATGGTCATGTCAACATTGGGTTTTCACTAAAAGACTTCTTATCCTTTCTAGTTGGTCCTAAATGAAAATGGTGCCGATCTGACGTCCAATATAGCCGCCATGGCAGCCATCTTGAAAATCTTGTTATTGCTGCTCCTCAATGGATGGTCTTATCAACATAGGGTTTTCACTTCTTCTGTTTCAAATTCAAAATGTGGTATTCACCAAAAAACTTCTTATGATGTCTAGCTGGTCCTAAATAAAAATGGTGTTGATTTATGGCCTCTATGGCAGCAATCTTAAAAATCTTATCACAACTCTACCTGAACAGAAAGTCTTATTGATGTGGGTTTTACACCGGAAGACTTCTTATGACGTCCAGTTGGTCTTAAATGAAAATGGTGCTGATCTGATATCGAGTATGGCTGTCACACAGTGGCCATCTTGAAAAACTTGTTATCTCTACTCCTCCTGAATGGATGGTCGTGTCAGCATTAGGTTTTCAGTAAAAGACTTCTTATGATGACTAGTTAGTCTCAATTGAAAATTATGCCAATCTGATGTCCAGTATGGATGCAACAGTAACCATCTTGAAAATCTTGTTATCTCGACTCCTCCCAAATGGATGCCGATCTTTAATGGGGTTGTCACCAATAGACTTCTTATGGTGCCAGTCACACATCCAATATGGCTGCCACAAAGACTCTTAAAAATCTTGTTGTCACTACTTACCCTGAGTTGATGATCATTAGGACATGGGTTTTCACTAAAATACTTCTAATGATGTCTGCTTTGTCCTAAATGAAAATGGTGCCAATCTGACATGTGCAGAACAACAGCGAATTTGAACATCTTATCGCTGAAGAATATCTGAGATGGTTTCAACACTCGACAGTTAAAGGAAGAAATGGTCTTATCTTGAATTCCTGGAAATTCTTTTTGCCTAGTAGAGCGTCAGTCTCTTCAAGGGACTCTTGTTAGATAGTGTTTGATTACAGGACTCACACCACTAAATCATTATCATCGATTGCCTATGAGGAAGGTAAGGTATTGCTGATAATACATTGCATTGACTTTGGGTCTGGTACAATTCATAAACATTGTAATCATTAGTTTTGATTATTGTTCTTTGTTTTCATAGATTTCTTTTGCAGCAATATGTTGCAGAGTGTGTGGGAAAATATGGGCATAAAAAGGCCCCAAGGGACAATCACCCAATCTGCCTTGCTTGTACCAAGTGCAGATGGATAGATGAGTATCTGCTCTGCTGCCTATGGTCAGACAAGGTCTGGAACCTTGCAGAGAGTTACAAGACACACCTATCAGGGGGGGAGGAAAGAGTCTTCCTCCTCATCTCAATGCTCGGGTTCCTTCTCAGAGTTCCTTGGGTCTCGTGAGAAGATTAGCTTTTTGGACCAGAAGGGCACTCGATCCCAGGAGCATATGGGATCAGTCTCTACAGAGACGTATAAGGCCTCTAGGCCCCTGATAGTTGTTCCAACCCAGTCACTGGTCTGTGAGTACTGGTCACCGGTCATCGGAGCACCTTTGATATAGGGACAGGGATGGTGTCGGGATCCCCCTCTCGCCAGGTTGCCAATAAACCCCGTTCGGGACAGGGAGTCGTACATGTGCCAGACTAGGAAAGGGGATCAGATCAGCATCCCCCCTTTCCTAAATCCATCTTAATCCCTATTGTATGTGGGGACATCCATTTCAGGGAAGTGACTTGTCCTTTACATTCATGCTGCCATGGACATGAGGGCCTTGGCCTCATAGAAGGGTTGACGTTGCAGGTCGCAGCCTGACATCACCCGCTTACAAAGTGGGGTCAAAAAGGAAGGAAGGAGGCCAGTCTTCTCCCCCCACATGCTCCATGAAGGTTGAGAGGAGTTCTCGTCCTCCTGCTGAGTTTGCCACTAAGGACAGTCCCCTCGCTTTTTGTGAGGAATTATGGGACAAGACTTCTCTCACCTCAGGTCTCCCTTGCACAAGATAGACATGGTCACAAAGTACTGCCTCCCATGAGTGATAGCAGGATGAAGACATCCTGTCAGTCCTCGTGGACTATAATGAGTTTAATGCAGAACAGGCTGCGGTGGAGACTCCTCCTCCCTTTGGATCCCCTGCCTCCTCCCACCCATTGACCCAGAAGGCAGACATAGAAGAGATCCAGACATTTGATATGGTAGTAAACAAAGTTTACCATCTTCTGCTTTGGAAGTCCCGAGGCTCAGATGACACGAAAATTCTCTCATTTTTCGAGAAACTCTTGAGGGCTACCTCATGCCCAGATCTCCTTTTGCTCCCCTATTTGGCTATGGTCCAGGTGCTTTCTCAAGGGTTCTGTAAGGGCCAATAGTTTACTAGGCAGCATAAGGGGTGGTCAGTTCCCCTCCTCCATACTGAGACCTCTGGTCATGGTGGCTAGCTATGGGGTACACTGCCCTACCTGACCCCTTAAGCCTCCTCCCTTTGACTATGGGGCTTCAAAAGTGGGCATTTCCATGAAGACCTGAGCCTGCCTTCCAATTAAGCTGCATGAGGCATTGGAACTTAAGGCTGGGTTGCTCATCACCATAGCCTCGCATGCTGATCTTGTCTCTTCATCCTCCTTCAGCCTTCTCAAAGAGGAATTGCTTTCTCCAGCTGCGTTACAGTGCTGTCTAGAGGCCATTGCCAAAACCTCTAGGCATGCTTTATTCTTGTCAATGGCACTGTTGGTAGAGTTGCTGCACCTCCACAGGGGTGTTGCTTTGGACACTTCAAAGGTTTTACTGGAACAATATAAGAACCTTTTTTTGGGCCGCTCCTCTGGAGGCAGAGACCCACTTTGGAGGGCTTTTATTCCTTCCGTGGCATCTCGAGACCTAAAGGACCTTCAACATCAGTCCCTCTCATCTGCTTCTGGCCTGTCAAAACCAGTCAAGAATCTTGGTCATTCTGATCGCCTCCCAGGGCTTTCAGCCAAATTCTTCACAAGATGCAGGCCCAGCCCAAGAAGCAACCCCAGTTAAACCTCCCTCTTGCCTATTGGTTCCTAGATTGGCTTGGGACCAGGGAGGAAGTTTCTTGGCCATTGTCCCTTTCCTTAGGAAGGGGGGGACTCACTCCCTCTCCTGTGGTGCATCCCTCTTCCATCAATTCCCATAGTGCCCGACTAACCCTCTTTTCAGAGGTTTGGTCAAGCATAACGTAGGATGGGTGGGTCCTTTCTATTATAAATGGAGGATAGCAGCTTCAGTTTTGGGAACATCCTCCTCTGACAAGGACCCCCATGCTATTCCACCGGTTGAATGTGGTGCAGTTAAAGGAAAAGCAGCCATCTTGAAAATCTTGTTATTGTTACTCCTCCAAAATGGAAAGTCATTTTGACATGTGGTTTTCATCAGAAGAGTTTTTATGGTGTCTAGTTAGTCCTGAATGAAAATGATGTAAATTGACCCTCGATATGGCCATCATGGTGGCCATCTTGAAAATGTTGTTATCTCTACTCTTCCCAAATGGATGTCTGTATCAACATGGGGTTTTCACCAATAGACTTCTTATGATACCTAGTTGGTCCTAAATGAAAATAGTGCCAATCATACATCCAATATGGCTGCAACAACAGCTGTCATGAAAATCTTGCTGTTGCTTCTCCCCCTGTATGGATGGTCATATTGAAATGGGGTTTTCACCAAAAGACTGCAAATGATGTCTACTTGGTCCTAAATGAAAATGGTTTCAATCTGACGTCCAATATGTCCACCACAGAAGCTGATTTTAAAATCTTGTTATTGCTGAAGAATATCAGAGATGGTTTCAAATATCAGCAGTTAAAAGGAAGAAATGGTCTTATTTTGAATTCCTACAAACTCGGTTCGCCCAGTAGAGTGTCAGTTCCTTCAATGGACTCTTGTTTTTTCACAATGATTTTAGTTTTATTCAGTGTACACTCTGACAACTTTATGAAGAAAGAAACATATATTTTGGAGTGAAAGAAGGTCATAGATGAAGATCACTGTGACAAACCTGGGAATAGTTTTAGTAAAGTAATATAAACTTCAAATCAACTGCCTGCACTGACTGTTATGGATAGCTTTGAGGCAAAGCGAGCTAGCTATATATGCTGGGGTTAAAAACTCAAAATTTTAAGTCAAAGCAAAAAAAAAAAAAATAGTTTCTTCATGAAAAATTGTCATTTGCACCATTTAAAAAAAAATTGCCTTTGGGGTGAAAAGGTGAAGGTCAAGGATACTCTGATGAAAAATATGACAGTTAGCAGGTAAACTAGATACCACTTCTGGTACAAGTTTGTTAGGCTTCAGTGATATTAGTCAGTTAATTGGAGCTTTGACCGTGTAATTTCCAAGAGTTTGTAATTTCAAAGAGTTTGTAGATATTAACTTCATGTATTCGCTTCACTGTTTCAATCACTTGGATGCTGATTCTTCATATCTCTTAATTTTTGCTTTGACTATCAGTATGTCTGCCAGACCAGTTGTATTTTGCAAATCATAATGGTGTATGTTCATTATTTAAATAAGTATACGCTTGGAAATCCACCTTCATTGTATCGAGCCACTTAAAGCATCTTGCAGATGTTTTTGGTCTGAAAATCTGTTTTCCATGCATCTTTAAATCCAACTATTGAATATACACGAATTTGTTTTTTGCAACAGTTGGTGATGAATTTTAGGTAAGACAAATATGCATGTTTCCTGATTAGCTCAGAAAATTGACCTGTCACTTGTAAGTTTAACTGTATCTGCAAATACCCATGAACAACTGACCAATGCTATTGCTGGCAAGAACTGTTTTAGAAAATACCCATGAACCACTGACCAATAATATTGCTGGCAAGAACTGCATCTACAAATACCTATGAACAACTGACCAATACTATTGTTGGCAAGAACTGTATCTACAAATACCCATGAACAACTGACCAATACTGTTGCTGGCAAGAACTGTATCTACAAATACCCATGAACCACTGACCAATACTATTGCTGGCAAGAACTATATTGGCAAATACCCATGGACCACAGATCAATGCTATTGTTGGCAAGAACTGTATTGGCAAATACCCATGGACCACGGACCAATACTGTTGCTGGCAAGAACTGTACTGGCAAATACCCATGGACCACTGACCAGTACTGTTGCTATCAAGAACTGTATTGGCAAATACCCATGGACCACTGACCAGTACTGTTGCTGGCAAGAAGTGTATTGGCAAATACCCATGGACCACAGATCAATACTGTTGCTGGCAAGAAGTGTATATGCCATTCCCATAGGCCACTGACCAATACTGTTGCTGGCAAGAAGTGTATTGGCAAATACCCATGGACCACAGATCAATACTGTTGCTGGCAAGAAGTGTATTGGCAAATACCCATGGACCACAGATCAATACTGTTGTTGGCAAGAAGTGTATATTACATAAAAACAAGCACATAGTTTTTATGAGCATTCATGATAACCTAATGCAAAGGTGGCTGTCACTGTATTAGAGCTGGGTATTACCAGCCATGTTTTATCATGATATCTATAACAATAATTGTCTTTCATGAGAGTATTGCAAACATAAGCTGTAAAATATGCAAGCAAGTCCATATTTGCAAAAGAAGCATTGCTTGTATCATTGCATACATTTATTGTAGGATAGGCTGAATTCCCTGAATGAACTGAAAGGATTTTTTTTTTCTTTCATTTACATATTCACTGAACATTGTTCAAATACACTAAAATTATTAAAAAAATGCTTATTGTTCATTTTTAGGGGAGATAGATGTACAATAAATTTATGGAGTGAGTGTAAATGAGTAAAATGCAAAAAAATACTCTGGTGGAAAGAAACTTAATGAGATTGAATCAGAATGCACATATGGTATTCTTTGAAAAATACTGTCAAACCTCCAGAGGGATAATAACTATTATCTTGTGAGAGACTAAAATTCTTTGAATTTGCAAAGAGTGTGTGTAGCAGTTACTTTGGTAGATACAGTAGGTATAAAGAGACGGTTATATATGCCCACCTTAGGGCTTAGATTATTATGTTATGATGTACATCCATCTGTCTGTTACCAATTTCATTTCCACACAATAACTTGAGTTGTACACATTTATAGTTACCAAACTTTGTGGATGGCTTGCACTTGGGGTAAGGAAGAACCCTTTTGATTTTGGAGTCAAAACCTTGAAGGTCAAGGTCACTGTGACCTAAAGAAGAAGAATGGTTTCTGCACAATAAGTTTAATGTTGCACCATCTACAGTTACCAAACTTCATGGATGTCTTGCACTTGGGCTATGGAAGAATTCTATTGATGTTGGGGCCAAAAGGTCAAAGCTTCAGGTCACTGACTGAAAAAAGAAAAATTGTTTCCATGGAATAACTTGAGTTCTCCACCATCTACAGTTACCTAGCATTTTGGATGGCTTGCACTTGATGTAAGGAAGAAGCCTATACATTTTGTTGTGTCAAATGGTCAAAGGTCATGATCACTGTGACAGAAAGAATACAAATGGTTTCTACACACTAGCATTAGTTTAACATCACAGATGTAGACCAAACTTTATGGATGGCTTTCAGTTGGGGTAAGGAAGAAGCCTATTGATTTTTTAATCAAATGTCAAGGTCATTATGACCGAAAGAAGAAAAATGATTTATGCACAATAACATTAGTTCTACATCACAGACCTGGGCCAAACTTTGTGTATGGCTTGCACTTGGGGTAGGAAGAAGCCTATATATTTTTGGGTCAAAATTAGATAGACTTTTGATAAAGGAAATTTATTGATATAATCAATGATATTAAACTACCTGTACTGAACTATATATATATATATATATATATATATATATATATATATATATATATATATATATATATATATATATATATACTGTGCAAATTCAAATTATCATAATTTCATCATATTCAAACTAAATTTCATTAAATTTTCAGTATCCATTAAATTCAGTTTAAGATAAAATATGATTTAAAAAATATCTGATAATGAAAAGCATATAGCAACGACCCTTCCAGTGTTATTGTTATATCTGGAATTTACTCTATATATTCAAGGTTTATACTGCCCCATCTGTGTTATTGTAATATCTTGAATTTACTCTATATACTCAAGGTTTATACTGCCCCATCCGTGTTATGGTAATATCTTGACTTTACTCTATATACTCAAGGTTTATACTGATTTATAAGGTAGGAATTGTTCCTCCAAAAATTTAATTGAATATAATATGCTTATAAATAGATGTCCTTGACTCTGCTCAGATGATAGGTTTAAGTTGTTTTTTTTTATTCTATGAATTTCAGGTTTGTGTCAGTATAGGAAGGAACATCCCACAGAGTGTGATACCAATAACAAGAGAAAGATTAAGAAAATCCTGGTCAGTGGAGACCTCAACTGCCCACCTGAACTGACCAAAGAAGTGCCCTGCAGAGCTAACATAAAAAAAGAGAAGAAACAAAGTAAGTTGAATCAATATTTTCCCATTTATTTCTCACATATATAAACCTTAAATTTGATGAAGTTAAGCAGTTTGGATGGAAATTTCAAGACAACATATATTATTGTAATAATTTTAATGAATGGCATGGTCAGTAAAATTTTTAATTAGAACCTAAGATGAAATTAAAGGGTATATTACTACGGAAAGTACTGAAGATCATGCATAAATAATTACTATGCCAGTCATTCATTCTAAAACCTTACATACCATACTTACATAACATATGTACTTGCTTATAAGTCAAATCCAACTGAAAACAACATACCCTGATCTGCTGTCGCATAATGTGCCAGCAGGTCAGTGGCTGTTGTTTGTTTTACTGATTACTCTACTCTGCATAGACCCAGATCTGCCGGCACATTGTCCAATGGCAGATCTGGGTCTGTGGAGTGTGCAGTTGGACTGGACTATAAGTGAGTATATATATGGTAAATAAAAATTAGAATTTGTTGTGTCAGTTTTTTCTACATCTGTAGGATTAAAATCGCTTGAACAAGCTCAGTGATTTGATAATCAAATTGTATAACCTCAATATATAGGTTGCTGGTAAGTTTTGAGATTATACATGAATATAGTTCTACAATGTAAAACGTCCACCCTAATATTTATGTTGTTTGGTTGCACCCAAACAACATAAATATAAGGGTGGACATCTTACATTGTAGGACTAATATGAATATAACTATTCCAATTAGTCATTCTATAGTCAAGAACTGACCTTTTGGTGTAAAACATTTTTTTTATTCAACTCCAGATCTTACTCTAAAATATTCTGACCAATTGAAAAGACTCTGTTTTGGGATTTCTAGTCAAATTGTCAAGTTTCAAGTAACATTTGTTACTGGGAATGTAGGTTATAAGTTGTTTGACTGCATCCTAGGTAATCAGAACTAACAGAGTCAGGCCTTAGTCATTATACAAATCTTATATTGCTTATCAAAAAGTTATCAAACACTTTGTAAGCCCCTGAACCATATCTGTGGAGTGGAACATGTACAGTACACGCGTTGTAGATTACAGATTGCCCACTCAATCCGGTGGATGTGGACACAGGGGCAAGGGATTTCCTCCAAGTCTAGTGAAAATTCACTCAATCTAGTGGAAGTCCGTCATGGATTTTATTGCAGCCATAGTTGGTTTTATGGCACCTCTCAACGATTTTATTGTATTTGCTCCATGAGTTGACACACTAAACAAACAGATGGGAGAAACCCTGTGGCATACATGCCAACCATTACGCTTTTGGCGTAATCATTATGTTTTTTTCACTGAATTATGTCTTAAGCTGGCCAGTATATGGATTATGCTGTTTTGGTACATTTAAAAAAATAAAAATAAAGCAGCAAAATGTTGTGTTTGTCATTTTTATTGTCATCTCTTTAATCCAACAGATCATATAAATTTGAGAATATTCTAAAAAGACTGTTGCATAAGAATAGCATAAGAGTACATTTGTCCCACGTCGACCTGCATGTACTTTACTTATTTTCTATTTATAGAAGCTGTATATGACTCATGATGTTATATGACTAAAAAATGTTCGAGGAGAGGGATCTTTTTAAACTTCAAAAAATGTTGGATCATAAAATGGACAAATCAATAGTGCTTTACAAATTCAAAGAGAAGAATATGAGAGTTATGTAATACACCACTCAGGTTGAGCACATCGTCATGCTCATTGCAGAATTTGTGGACTTTACGATCATTGAGTGAAAGTTCAACTTGTAGACTAGTTAAAGTGAGTGTTGTATATAAATAATTTGTCAGTATGTTTTTTGTTTGTATTCTGGTACTAATCAACACAGATTTTGCCCATTTGTGATAAGAATTTTAACCAGCCGCAGATCCAGGTTACATGTAGAAGCAAAAATTAATGTTCATTTTTCATACAGTTTATTGTAATTATGGCATGTACTACTGTAGTATCACAAATTTTCGTGGGGTACCAATTTTCGTGGATTTCGTTGTTGCTCTGAACCACGAATTTAGAGACCCAACGAAAAATTAGCCACATATGATAAAGAAGTCCCCCTCACCCACTCATTTTCTTTAACTGCACTTCATTCCTAGAGATCAACAAAGCTGTTTGATAAATCAATCTGATTTCTGTAATCTGGTAAACATTAATAGCTTTTACATGTTTTTGTTTTATTTTAACCCTTAAAAATTAATAATACAGCATTTTATATTGTTTCAATGTACACACATATATACAGTATCCGGTAGCTGTAATTTCCACTCACTGCCGTGAATCAATATGTTGTGAGATAAGGATAGGGAGAAACGAGAAAAAGCATAACGTTATTCAAATTACTGTTATTACTGAAAATGAAAGAAAGAATAAGAAATTATGCTATAAATGAAAATTAGATTTAATACTTATTCAAATCGATTCTTCGTTCAAGTGAAACTATTGTCGAAAAATTTAAATCCTCATGAAAGCACTTTTAGTTTTATCCACAGGGACTTGTATTGTTGCTTGCAATTTACCTATCAGTCATACATGTACTATATATAGTACATGTATGATTGATAGGTAAATTGTAAGCAACGATATGAGCCCCTTTGGTTTTATCCATGCATGCTTAATCCCAATGAACAACATGGCTGTAAAATACTAGAACTATTGCTAGAAGCACAATTACTAATGAGACACCGTATATATACACTAATTACCTCAGAGTATTGAAGCTCACACTTCACTGATTTTTGGACAAAACCGCTGAATCAATATTGCCTCAAACAAGTCTGCGGGTACACACAAATGTTTGTCGTGTAAATTATCCTGAAATTGTTACATTAAAGAAGTCCAGCATTCTCAAAGCTACGGATAATTAGGTTCATTCTTTCACACATTTTCGTGTGAGCCACAATTTATCCATTCAGCATGAACTGGCTTGATTGACGAGGTTTCTAGGTAAAGTCTAGTGGTTGAAGTCGGTTTGTACATAAGGCAGGCTCCAACAAAGGAGTGATTTCATTGTTTTTCAATTTAGTTAGCATCTCCGTACTTTGATGGGCTCTAAACACATGTACTTTAATAACTAATTAGCTTCATGGTGTTGACTGTGTCAGCTCTCTTTGATGCAGAGTTTAAGTGATTTATCTTGACAGGTGTTTGATTTATGCTCATATAGGTAGTAGTATTGTTTTAACCATTGAAGCGACCATCGTTTGTTGTCATCACAGTTTTATTCCTTTGTATTTTTTATTTTGGGTACTAGTATTTGTAGAGGTTAATCCACAAAATTAAATACCTACAAATATGCAAACTTCGACAGGCAAAACCACGAATTTAAGCACCCACGAAAATGTCCTTTTTTACCAAACCACGAAAATTGAGACCCACAAAAATAAATGATACTAGAGTATATATATATAGATCACACTTTTTTGCCACATAGGTTACGCTTATGCTGCTCTAGGGGTTGGCATGTATGCTGAGGCCGTAAATCTGACCTTGTCAGGTGTCAGTTTCATACCTTGACCTGTACAAACTATACAGTGGTAACATTTCTTGTGGTATTTATCAGTGGCCTAGCTAGGGATACATAAAGAAATATGCGTGTAACATATAAAAAAATACAAGGTTTTAAATTTCTTGGGTATCTTCCATCCATGTCCATGATAGAGCATACATCAGAAAAATTGCCAAAGCTTCAACATACATCCCTGTTGATTGCTTACATGTACATGTACCTGTTAGCATATACAGATGTGGAAATTTACATACTGTTCTGCATCAAGCGGTAACTTTGATGTTCTTTCTCAATAAATGATATTTCATAAAAGTGCTTCGTGTACTAGTTATTAGTTTGTCTATTTCCAAGACCCACTTTAAAGAAATTATTGAAAGCGGTAATACAAATAAACTCGAAAAGAGATTACAGATGAATGCCATACTATTTATACCGTACATGTATAATCAAGAACACAGAAACATGACATGTATGTCATAATTCTTTCCAAAGTTTATTCTACAAGAACAATGTGGCATCATATATTAAATTTTAAAAAATATACTTGAGCAATGCTAAGAAAAAGTATTTCTGCACCTTTACCTTTAAACTTTAAAAATAATATTGTTTATGAGAGAGTATGACAATTTTTAAATGCACAGAACTGTGTTCACTGTATTGACTGTTGCGCTGTCAGTAGCCATTCATGTCGTGAACAAAGTGATTTCAATGAAAAAAAATTACTTTTGTCGTCACTTTTTCGCGAATCTACATGCATCACCAGGCACTGGCCGAGGAGTGACATTGTTACTTTGAAGTCAGTCGCTTTGCCTATTACCATAGCTTCATGCCTCGAGTCAACAAGTTAGTCAGGACTGTTCCTACCAGCTACTGTTCAATCTCGTGCTTCGATGTTTCAAAATGCACATTGACTGTTGAATGAAAATGTCACAAAACCACACACCTTAAAACTAAAAAAATGTTTAGTTTGTGAAAACAAATTTGGACTGAGAAACGCATTTGATGTTAAGTTCTCATATTATCATGTAAAACTATTTCTAGCATTATATGAAGAACTAATAATATTTTTTTTGATTTTTACAATTAGGAACCAACCATTTAACTTAAATTTAGAAAAAAGTGTAATGACCTTGATTCATGTCTAAACTTAGTTATTTTTTTTTCTGAAAATCAGAACAAGTTTATTTGTTTCAAGCTACAACCCATCTCCTCCATCTCTCTCTCCCAGCATACAACCCCTCCATTCCATAGCTTAATAAGCAAATAGAGTCTTAAATTACTTAAGTTAAATTCACGTATGTGAATGCGTTTTAGTGTGTGAGTCTTTGAATATTTACATATACATACATTTACTGTTCTGCATCAAGTGGTAACTTTGATGTGTTTTCTCAATCAATGATATTTCATAAATGTGCTTCTTTTACTGGTTAATAATTTGTCAAAGTTTCCCATTATGGTCCATACTATTTCAAAACCTCCTTCAAAGAAATTATTGAAAGCAGTATACAAATATCTTTATCTGTAGACTAAGAAAATGACTGATTATTTAGAGTATGATAATCTTTAAATGCACCAAATTCATTTACACGGTATTGAAGGCTGCTCTATATCAGTGGCTGTTCATGCCAAAAAACTTTGTGATTTTTATGAAAAAGGTTACTTTCTTCATCATTTTTGTGTGTGAATCTATCATCAAGCACCAGCTGAGGAGCGACATTTTTACTTTGAAGTCAGCTGCTATGTTGTTAACAATGGCCAGTCAGGACTGTCTTGAGCTTTGATGTTTTTTTTTAGCACTGATGTTCCAAAAGAAACATTAACTTCTGAATGAAAATGTTTATTGTTGTTTGTGGAAAAAATGAATTTTGGACTTGTAATATGGACTGAGAAACTTGGTGAGGTTAAGTTGTGATATTTTCATGTAAAATTGGTTCCTAGTGGTATATAAAACAAAGAGTGATTATGCACCATAACTTTTGATCGACGTTACCAATATCTTTTATCACTAACTTGAAAACAGGCATTGATAATTAGAGAGTATGCATTTTTGAAATGTGCTGCAGTTATCTTCATTTTCGACTTTGCCTACTGACAAAATTTGGAAATAAAATTGTGATTCTTCTCTTTATTCAAAATAAGTAAATAGGTAAATTGCTGCTTAGCAATTCACATTGTATTTAACAAGAAGTTATATAATTAATTGGGTTATTAGCCTGCCATGAGTGTGCTTTTCTTATTTTCTTATTATCTATTATCGAATATGGTCATAATTCACATGTACGAACCTAAAGCTTCAGAAATTTAATTGATTGAAAGTCGAATGAGTGAGCATTACTGCAATAATCAAAGCGAACACAGTGACAATATTCATGACGACCTTAGAATTAATGTGAACGGTCCAAAATAAATATGAAATAATTGGGATTTACAACCTTTGAAGCCAAAATCTTTTCCACCTCCAGGTCGGAGTAGTTAAAGTTCTACCAGGGGTACCTGTTTAAAGCCATTAAAAATCATAATAATAGCAATCATTGCAATTAGAGATAGATTTTATAGCCAAGGCAAACACATGGCTTAGCAATTTCAGGCGATATACAAGGCATTATTGATAGATATGATGTGTTCAGCTTATGCGTAATACAGTACAAGTTAAACAAGGAGGAAAAAAAGTTTGAACAAGAAGGAATGCCACTTACCAGTATATAAAGCTAAACCAATCTGACATACAAAACTGGAGGCTATTTATTGTACAGTAAATACAATTGTATCTACCGCAGATACCCATTTTGCATAATAGTAGTCATTTTGGTTGAATTGCAAAAGATGATGATGATGTGATGGGTGTCCTGGAGAAATGAACTGTTACTGCAATATGGAGAAAAAAAGAAAAACGTTTTCCCCCATGCGCACATACTAACTGACCCCACCCTTTTTTTCTATGCCATGTACATGTATATCTTCAGGCAATTAACCTTCAATTATTTATTGCTTTTAATTCAAATAGTCCAAAGTTTGTTGTTGTGACTTTAAGCTTAGTTTTGGTTCCCAAAGATTCAGTGCCATTTGGGCGATCATGGACATGATTTCAGTAATTTCACATTGTTGGCCTAATTGCAAAACCCTGTATGAATATGCATTTGGTCCATGTTTGGCAACAAAATGTTTTATTTGCATTCACATCAACTTCTTAAAAAGGATAATTAAGTCAAAAGGTAACAAATTAGTAGCTAAACTGATAAATATTCGGGAACAGTTTTGCAGTATTTGTCATGTGGATTAAAAGAATGTACTGTACCAAATAAATTCTATCTGCATTAACTGAAAATAATACATACAAGTTTATCTCCTATCAAAAATATTTAAGTGATTACACTTTTTCATCACTGTTGTCTGCCCATTTGGTAATATTAAACTCGTCAGATGACCAAACAAGCAATCTTAAGTATATTTTGTAAGCTGTTGGTTATAGAACGCAGCATCTTATGCTTTGTAGAGTCTGTGTAAAAAAAGTAGGTCTTTGGTAAAATCGAACACATGCCTAGTTCCTGAGAGAATGTGTCACGTGGACATGTATATTTGGATCTCAAGTACTAAAGAGAGGCTGGACTAG
Source organism: Margaritifera margaritifera (assembly GCA_029931535.1). Classification (NCBI taxonomy): domain Eukaryota; kingdom Metazoa; phylum Mollusca; class Bivalvia; order Unionida; family Margaritiferidae; genus Margaritifera; species Margaritifera margaritifera. The sequence goes on from JAQPZY010001460.1 coordinate 584,551, forward strand.
TAGAGGTTTTGTTTTGGATAGCCTGTGTATATTTCATCAAGCGGAAACATGTTAAGCAAACAATTTAAAAGTGACTGAGGGAATGAAAATATAAATCACAGCATTTCTTGCATTTTTTAATTTTAATAACAGAATGAAACCCACTAATACTTATGTTTGATTTCTTTTTCCTTGTGTTTGTTTAAAAGCGGAATCTCTCTCTCATTAAAATTATTATCATTAAACTTTGCATATTTTGTGAAACACCTAAATAGTCTCAGGATTCGTTGGTCAGAAATTTATCTTTCATCTCTCACAATGTACATATGTGAATGCGTTTTGGTGTGTGATTCTTGGAATATTAAATGGCATTGTGTGCAACTTAAAATGAGCATTCTGCACTGTGTACTGTAGCTGAGCTGACAGTTAAGTTCCACATGATGTAGTGGATGTCCACTATTACATAATTATATTTTTGCGACTTTCTAATTGGGGCAATAAAACTTAATCCGTCCACAACGAGACATGATGTGGACAATCCACGATGACTACTGTGTCCAGTCCATGACAGAAACAGCATGAAAGGATTAAGGTCCACTGTGGGAACATGGATTTTCCATAATCCATGATGTTTGTACTGTAGTCATGCCTATGTCCATCCATCTTGTCCCATCCCATCTTTTCCTATCCCATTCTGTTGTATCATGTCATGTCTGCCATGAATTTCATTTCCACTCAGTAACTTTTGAAGTACTTAATGAAAGCAAAAAAAGATGGCCTCGGTAAAAGATACTGATGCAAATTCAATATATAATTATGTCAGATAACATATTCCTTTGGTATAATTTTATTGACCTTCTTTCATTATCGGGCAGTGACACATGGATATCACTGTTCCAGCAAAGATGTGGTAGTACAGGCTCGAAACATTTCAGTTGGCTACTTGTCCTGCAGGGCAAGTGACTTGAAACTTGCTTGGCCTACATCAAGTTTGCTCATCCAGCACTGTACATGATACTGAATCTTCTCAAAATGCCAGTTGTTTATTCAGATGAGCATCTTGAAAAAGTGACAGCAGCCGATGAGTGGAATTTTCTAGTTTCATGCAGTCTTAGAGTCATAAAAAAATTCTAGGATTTTGTGTACAGCTTTTATTGCAGCTCATAGAATCATAACCATACTTTCAACCGAAATATAATGTTCCGTACAAATTTTACATTTATTAACTGGAAATGCATCCATACTTCGTGGTAGATCCTGCCAATATGATGCAATTGAAGGTAAAGTTTAAAGTCAAAGGGGCCATTATTTCTTTGGAAAACAGTGCAAATCCAACTTGAGCTAAATCTTCTTAATAATCAAACCTTATAACAAATTTTCAGGGACAAACTGCCAATACAGTTTTAGTTTCACGGAGTGTAATGAGACAACTAATACCAGAAGGCTAGTGAGAAAACTTGTTTCTGGTGATGATGTGTGTGAGCCAGAGATCCTGAAAGAGAAGCCATGCAAAAAAGGTGGGAAAGGTAAGAAGTTTATTTCAGTCATTAGCCATAATGCATTTTTTTATGAAAGAATTTCCGATTGTTTCCCATGCTTAAGCAGATAGTGAGACATAGATATCTCTTCTTATGGCAGTGTTGTGGTGACATTGTAAGCATCTCTTCTTATGGCAGTGTTGTGGTGACATTGTAAGCATCTCTTCTTATGGCAGTGTTGTGGTGACATTGTCAGCATCTTTTCTTATGGCAGTGTTGTGGTGACATTGTCAGCATCTCTTCTTATGGTAGTGTTGTGGTGACATTGTCAGCATCTCTTCTTATGGCAGTGTTGTGGTGACATTGTCAGCATCTCTTCTTATGGCAGTGTTGTGGTGACATTGTCAGCATCTCTTCTTATGGCAGTGTTGTGGTGACATTGTCAGCATCTCTTCTTATGGCAGTGTTGTGGTGACATTGTCAGCATCTCTTCTTATGGCAGTGTTGTGGTGACATTGTCAGCATCTCTTCTTAATGCAGTGTTGTGGTGACATCGTCAACATCTCTTCTTATGGCAGTGTTGTGGTGACATTGTCAGCATCTCATCTTATGGCAGTGTTGTGGTGACATTGTCAGCATCTCTTCTTATGGCAGTGTTGTGGTGACATTGTCAGCATCTCTTCTTATGGCAGTGTTGTGGTGACATCATTGTCAGCATCTCTTCTTATGGCAATGATGTGGTGACATCATTGTCAGCATCTCTTCTTACAGCAGTGTTGTGGTGACATCATTGTCAGCATCTCTTCTTATGGCAGTGTTGTGGTGACATCATTGTCAGCATCTCTTTTTATGGCAGTGTTGTGGTGACATCATTGTCAGCATCTCTTCTTATGGCAGTGTTGTGGTGACATTGTCAGCATCTCTTTTTATGGCAGTTTTGTGGTGACATCATTGTCAGCATCTCTTATGGCAGTGTTGTGGTGACATCATTGTCAGCATTTCTTATGGCAGTGTTGTGACATCATTGTCACCATCTCTTATGGCAGTGTTGTGGTGACATCATTGTCAGCATTTCTTATGGCAGTGTTGTGGTGACATTGTCAGCATCTCTTCTTATGGCAATGTTGTGGTGACATTGTCAGCATCTCTTCTTATGGCAGTGTTGTGGTGACATTGTCAGCATCTGTTATGGCAGTGTTGTGGTGACATCATTGTCAGCATCTCTTCTTATGGCAGTGTTGTGGTGACATCATTGTCAGCATCTCTTGTTATGGCAATGTTGTGGTGACATTGTCAGCATCTCTTCTTATGGCAATGTTGTGGTGACATTGTCAGCATCTCTTCTTATGGCAGTGTTGTGGTGACATCATTGTCAGCATCTCTTCTTATGGCAATGATGTGGTGACATCATTGTCAGCATCTCTTCTTACAGCAGTGTTGTGGTGACATCATTGTCAGCATCTCTTCTTATGGCAGTGTTGTGGCGACATCATTGTCAGCATCTCTTTTTATGGCAGTGTTGTGGTGACATCATTGTCAGCATCTCTTCTTATGGCAGTGTTGTGGTGACATTGTCAGCATCTCTTTTTATGGCAGTGTTGTGGTGACATCATTGTCAGCATCTCTTATGGCAGTGTTGTGGTGACATCATTGTCAGCGTCTCTTCTTATGGCAGTGTTGTGACATCATTGTCACCATCTCTTATGGCAGTGTTGTGGTGACATCATTGTCAGCATTTCTTATGGCAGTGTTGTGGTGACATTGTCAGCATCTCTTCTTATGGCAGTGTTGTGGTGACATTGTCAGCATCTCTTCTTATGGAAGTGTTGTGGTGACATTGTCAGCATCTGTTATGGCAGTGTTGTGGTGACATCATTGTCAGCATCTCTTCTTATGGCAGTGTTGTGGTGACATCATTGTCAGCATCTCTTGTTATGGCAATGTTGTGGTGACATTGTCAGCATCTCTTCTTATGGCAATGTTGTGGTGACATTGTCAGCATCTCTTCTTATGGCAGTGTTGTGGTGACATTATCAGCATCTCTTCTTATGGCAATGTTGTAGTGACATCATTGTCAGCATCTCTTCTTATGGCAATGATGTGGTGACATCATTGTCAGCATCTCTTCTTACGGCAATGTTGTGGTGACATCATTGTCAGCATCTCTTCTTATGGCAATGTTGTGGTGACATCATTGTCAGCATCTCTTCCTATTGCAGTGTTGTGACATCATTGTCAGCATCTCTTATGGTAGTGTTGTGGTGACATTGTCAGCATCTCTTATGGCAGTGTTGTGGTGACATCATGGTCAGCATATCTTCTTATGGCAGTGTTGTGGTGACATCAATGTCAGCATCAGCATTATTAATGGTAAGATTTTGTGTTCAGGTTTTGTATACAGTTTTGAAAGTTATATAATCTGCATCATAGTGCAGTTTGCATTGGAGACATATACTCGAACTTTTGATGATAACACCACTGAGAGGCAAGGGCCTTATAAACCATGTTTAATACCTTTATTTACGAAAAAACGAACTTTGTTGCTGTAGATAGTAACACCTCATTTAGACCTAACATTTAACGAACCACAGTTTTAGTCAATATAATTAATTCTGATAGATTTTTTGGGGAGAAAAATTATTGGCAACAAAATTTTTGCAATACAGGTATTTTCCTTAAACATATAAGCTGCAACTCGAGTTGCAAAAACCAGAACATTATGCATGTGCCATACCACATCTCTTGAAAAAAATTATGGTTCTTTCTGGAATTAACTACTACTGCAGATAATGTATCTTGCCTATGTTACCTGATAGCAAGACATTATGTTGTGGTAGGATAAAATGAAAAATCGATATTGATGTACAGGAAAATTAGGTTATAACAATTCATAATTTTATCTGATGTACTACAAATTACAAAAAGTGAATCTTGTGAGGAAACTAAAATTTTGCTAAACTTTTGCTCTTCGATAAAGTCATTGGAGCCCTGTATTAATCATGTCCTGTTTGTACAGCTGTCTATCAATCTACAATTTTATTTCTGCAAAATAACTGTACTGGGTATTGTTGGATTTCAACCAAATTTGGCACACAGTTTTACATTGCTGATACTTTAAATGAGTTTAATTTCTAGTGTTCTACAATATCATTTATAGGATTGCCCTTCCTCCCAAGTTTGGTTTCTTCAAGAGCACTTAACCAAGAATTGTTTGATTTCAACCAAATTTGACATGCAGCTTTTCATTGATGAGACCTTGAATGAGGCACTATATGGCCAGGATTGTGTTGATGTGCCATTAAACCTTATAAATAGATACATAGTTTGATTTCCAGCATTCCACAAAATCATTCACAGGAGTTTTGGCTCCAGATTGCCTTGCCTCTTTGTTTGGTTTCTTTAAGATCATTTACCAAGAATTGTTTTATTTCAATTACTAAGTTTTACATGTAGTTTTACATAGATGAGACCATGAGTGAGTTTAATTTCCAGCATTCCACAAATATCATTTATGGGAGTTATGGCCCCTAATAGCCCTACTTCTTGTGTTGGATTTCTTCAAGATCACTTAATCAATAATTGTTTGATTTCAACCAAATTTTACACGCAGCTTTATATTGATGAGACCATGAATAAATTTGATTTCCAGCATTCCACAATATCATTTACAGGAGTTATGGCCCCTTATTGTTCTGCCTGAAAAATGTTGCCAACTTAGATTCCAAAAGAGTATTAAGTGTCTCAACCAATTCCCACCAACCTTCACACAATACATGCTGTTATAATCCATTTGTAAAGCAGATAATGTCAAGACAACAGCTGAAATCTAGTTGATGTAATGACCTAGAAATGTTCCAATTCTTTTGGCCAATAAGCAATCTTCCTTTTTATGTGCCTGTGTGTAGCTCTCTAGAATGGATCATTTTGTACAAAATTAGGTAAAAATTGAGACAGTTGGAAGTCTTCATTCAAATGCAAGTTAATAACATTTTTCTTGTGAAAAGTAATTACATACTTAAATAAATATCTGCTGTCATCTTTACTTTAGCATCACAATGTATTGATAAATCTGCACGGTCTTAAAAATACTGCTGATCTGGGGCAAGCATAACAATGACCAGACGAAAAGCATAAAATTTTGACATACACTGTCTTTTGACTTGTCCCATATCTAAATCGCTCCTTGAAAATGAAAATTATGACAACTAGATTACTGAAAGATTTCACTGTAAACGCAAATACCACTAAGAAATCAAGGGCTGTGTATTAATTATAATGAGGACTTTGTATAATGCCTAATCTTTAGAAGCTCTAAGCGCTTTACAACATTAGATAACACCTACAAAACATATATAATGATATGATTACGAAAAACAAACACCATGAAATTAGAAAACAAAAACATGCTGAAAATAGTTAAGGTAAGGAAACATTATTAAGTCTCTAGGTCTATTCTTGCAGTCGAAATAGGTGAGTTTTAAGAGCACTCTTGAATGAGATCACTGTGTCTTTGTGTCTAAGTTCAGTGGGCAATTCGTTCCACGTTGCTGGGCCCTGGTATGCAAAAGAACGTCTGTATGACTTCATTTTGATATTGGGAATAATGCGAATACAAGTGTAAGAAGAGGAGTGTAAGTATCTTGCTGGTGTGTACACATGAGTGAGGTGAGATAGGTATGTTGGACTCGAGCCAGTCAGTGAAACGTAGCATAGAGAACAAATTTTGTGTTTGATTCTGGATCGAATGGGTAGCCAGTGTAGGGTACAGAGCAGGGGGGAGGTGTGCTCTGTTCGTGGTACTCTAAGAATGATTCGAGCAGCTGTGTTTTTAACTTTTTGAAGTTTTTGGAGTAGATACTGAGACGAATCAGATAGAATTGAGTTACAATAGTCCAGTCTTGAAAGTACTAAGGAACACACAAGTGTTTTAGTGGCATCAACTGAAAGATAATTGCGAATGGAGCTGATGCGTCTCAGCTCAAGATATGCAGTTTGTAAACCGGTCAGATTTTTGTAGCCACCATTTCATTCTACATAAGATGTCAAATTAACGAGTGAGAAGATGGACCTTTAGATGTAGTTTTAAATTCAACATTTGCCTCTTGATGTTCTAGTTATAAATCGATTTGATCAAACTTTACTGTCACAAGCAATTCTCATAATTTCAAGTTTGATAATCCTCCTGAATAAAGTAACCTCATTTCATTTCATCCTTTACAAAAAGCCTTAAATTTATGTTTTTGCCCATCAGTGATTCGCTTAAATTTAATGTCACTACAGCAAAATTTAAATTGTCCCGATGTCAGTTATATGGACTTACGATTATACAGCCTAATGGAGTGTCCTCAGGATACATAATTTATGTGCGGAAAACTGAAAGTGACTTGCACACAGAAAATAAGCGCCTTTGAGGGATGCTAATTAAAGGTTTGACACTTCATTTAAAGAGCAAAAGGATCTTATTTGTCCCTTAGATTAAGCTAGGAATATTCATTGCTTCGGTTATAGTACAGTTATTTAATAGTTGAAAACAAGTAGTTAGCCAATTGATAGATGAAAATTATTCAGGTTATTAGAAACTATATATATGTGCACACCCACACACACACACACACGTTTATAGCTGGGAATTACTGAGGGGCAGATAAAAAAAACCCAATATCGATTATCTTTTATGCTTGCATTCTCTAGCATTTCCATAATCTTGATGTGGTCATTACCAATAAATTGAAAAATTTGATTACCAAAATTATAAAACAAGGGCAATTTATAAAAATGTGAACAATGATATCTATATATATATAATTGCTGTAAGTTTTACTGTATGAATTATCAATACAAAGTGGATAATTCCTTTTATGCCATGCTACAAATTTGGATAAGAATAGTGGCTAATTGAAAAAATTAATTGCATGTACTTTTATTTTCAAATTTCTCTTTACCTATAAGAGATAGACATATAAAAGTATGCAGATCAGGGCTCAGACAATTTTCAGTTGGGTACTTTTTCTGCAGGGCAAGAGACTTGGAACTTTCACATGTCCTGCATCATTTGTACTAATTCTACACTGTACGTAACTCATTAACCCCTGGAGATTCTTTTCATTTTCGCCCGAAATGGGGGTAGGAAACACATTTTTGGGGTTACTTCTGAATGCAGCAAAACACATCTGTTTAAGAAAGTTTTTCGTTTAGCCGGATGCTTAGGTGTATCAGAAACATTGTTTTTGATTGGCTATTATGCTTGCACATGTGCAGAAGGGTAAAATTTGGACTTCTTTTTTTTTCTTCTTTTTTTTTGTATTGGATCCCCGATTTTTTTGACCTGGCCCCTTTTTACTCCAAATCTCAAACTTATCCTACTTTTTGCAAAGGTTCATCTGTCTGTGTGCAGTTCGGACCGGTCTGCTTTAGATCTAAGGCCAAAAAGTAAAAAATCCGGACACAAACTCCGGTTCTGGAACTGGCAATTTTTGACCTAAAAAAATCGGGTCTCAAAAACTGCATTTTTTCGCTGTATTTTTTAATGCGAGTAGAAAGTCGACATTATTTGGTATCATTGTAGAGCTACATCTGTCTACTTTCCTGAAATACCATCCACTTTAGTGTATCCTAAATGATGTTCACGTTACAGAGCTCGGAAGTAGGGTACAACCTCATGACGCGTAAACGTGGCGCCAGGGGTTAATGAGTTAATAGTGAATCATCTTAAAATGCCACTTATTCAGTCTGACAAGCATCTTGAAAATGTGACTTGCCCATCCTCAGCCACCACTTGTAAATGCAATTGAACGAGTGGAATTTTCTAGCTCTGCATATTAATGTACGTTCTGAAAAGGAGAATGAATCTCAGTCAACAGATGAGTAGTAACTCCCTTTAAGAAACTTGATGTTAATTAAAATATTAATTTTTAAAAAAAATGTATAACATTATTTGAACGTTCATAGTTCAAATATTGTAAGAGATGTTTTCTTCTAAATGTAATATTATAGACCTATATAGGAGTTAGTGAACTGTTTAGGGGATTTTTTATATAGGGCATATATTTAAAGTCATAACGATTTGAAATTTTATACTTTTTAAAAATAGAATTTTGTCAGTATACTTACCATATATACTTGCATATAAGCTAATACCAACTGCAAACTGCATAGACTCAGATCTCCTGGCACATTATGTGATGGCAGATCATGATCTGTTTTGTTTGTATTTGGACCTGGCTTATACACAGTAGTTTCTATGAATATGTTATAAGATGTCAGAGAAATCTTGGTTGAGAAAAATTTCAATACCCATATTTCTGAATTCTCTTTTTGAGAAAAATGATTTATTATGATTGCCATTTTTATAACCTTTCCAAAAATGTTAACTATTATATACTTGACAGGTGAAAGAGAAAAGTTCCGAAGCTTAAAAGAAATTAGCCACCAATCTTAACCCATGTTGTGTTTTTTGAGTATTTTCATAAGAAAAATTGGACAGCTGTTACTTTATATTTTCTTTTCCTAGGAGAATATTGTTCCCAAATCAATTTTTTCAATTTGTTTGGCAGGCTGCAAATACCATAAGACATTTGGCAAATGTAACCCTGACACTCAGAAAGTTACTATGACCATGACCTTGAAAAAGGGGAACCGAGCTGTATGTGAGCACACAAAAACTGCGGAAGTGAATTGCAGGCACATGATGAAACAAAGAGGTAAACATGGCAAAAAACATGGCCCCAAGCGTGACTTTTCAGCTTAATTGCATGTTTGTTGTTCGAAAACTGCATGAATCTTCAGTTGCCATTCGCAAAGGAAAACCTATTCAGATGCTGAAACTTGCATGCTGCTTGAAAGACTAACGACATTCTCAGACATGGATTATTTTTCTGTATGCAGAGCTGCTTTATGAATCACAATGCCCTAAATAGGATCAGACTAATTCTTGACTGGCCGAGCTTGCTTTAAATATTCTGCTGATCTGAGAGTCAACAGACCTGTACTCAATGACACTTGGTTTCCTGGAAGATCTGCAGGTGGATGGTGACTTAAACTATAGTTTATCATTTAAATGTAATTATATTACAGACTTTTATAGTATAATTACAGCAAAATGTGATACAAAGGGACTACATCAGAAGTGAATTTTGCAACAGTGTGTATTTGTGTTTACTGTCAATAAGAAGTGCAAAGATTAGATTTAGTAAAGAACATTTTAGCAATGATTTAGTAAATAACACCCATTTCTTTAGAAAAGCATGATCAGATTTATAGTTTTTGGCTCTACTAGTCATATACCAGAAGAGCTTATGGAATGGTCTGTCATCTGTCATCCATTAGCAGAAGTTTGTTATCGCTACTCCTAAACTACTTGGAGGATTGCCATGAAACTTTGCACACATTCATCCCATGGTCTAGTTGGTCCTAAATGAAAATGGTGCTGCTCTGACATCCAATATGGCCACAACAGCAGCCATCTTGAAAATCTTGTTATTCTTTCTTCTCCAAAACAGAAAGTCACATCAATATGGGATTTTCACCAGAAGACTTCTTATAATGACTTGTTGGTCCTAAATTAAAATGGTGCTGATCTGATGTCCAATATGGCCACCATGGTGGCCATCTTGAAAATCTTGTTATCTCTACTCATAAATGGAAAGTCATTTTGACATGGGGTTTTCATCAGAAGAGTTCTTATGATGTCTATTTTGTCGTAAATGAAAATGATGCAACCTGACTCTTAATATGGTCACCATGGTGGCCATCTTGAAAATATTGTTATCTCTACTCCTCCCAAATGGATGGTATATTAACATGGAGTTTTCACCAATAGACATCTTATGATACTTAGTTGCTCCTAAATGAAAATGGTGCCAATCATATATCCAATATGGCTGCCACAATGGCTGTCTTGAAAATCTTGCTGTCACTACTCGCCCTTTATGGATGGTCATATTGACATTGGGTTTTCACCAAAAGACTTCTAATGATGTATACTTGGTCCTAAATGAAAATGGTGCCAATCTGACATCCAATATGTCCACCACAGCAGCTAATTTTAAAATCTTGTTATTGCTGAAGAATATCAGAGATGGTTTCAACACTCAGCAGTTAAAAAGAAGAAATGGTCTTATCTTGAATTCCTGGAAATTCTTTATGCCCAGTAGAACACCAGTCCCTTGGAGAGACTTTCGTTTTTCTATGGAATGGTGTTAATACATTTATTAATTCTTCGATATTTCATAAGTATTTATCACCATATTCTTAGCTTGAGATCAAAGATATTTTTTTGTTTTAATATTAGTTTACTAGCTATATTGTTCATGGTGTCATAGATAATAAATTCCACACTTAAATGGTAGTGTTACAGACAGTGTATACTTTGTATTCAGAGAGATCATTGCAATTTAGAGGCTTGTAATAAAACAAAATGTGAAGCAATAGCATACAGTTTGTAATGTATCAAGTTTTGAGGTTTGGGAAGATGTGCTTGTAAGACAGTAGCATAATGTTTGTACTGTATTAAGTTTGGACATTTGGAAAGATTTGAAAATGTTAAAAATCAGATAATCAGATTAATAATGGTCTTACTGTTTATCTGTTATGTACATCTTGGTAAATCCTAAGATGTGTGTAGAGAAAATGTGATTCAGTCAATGCTTATTAAATCTTAGAACTTCAAGAATCTCTCCAAAAGCCACAAACTTTGCAGGTTTTCCTATGAATGAGCATTTTGCTTGTATTAACGCTGTGAATGTTGTAACTCTTTGTTTTTGACATTTTGTAGTCTTGTGTTTGTGTAGATTTTATTTAGTGGATACTAAAATGTTTTTATTTCAATGCATTTTACAAGACAGAAATATTTTATTATAATATAATTGTTGTGTTTTTTATAATTTGGAAGTTTGGAGGCCTAAATACTGAACACATTTGCAGACCTTTTTTGTCTTCCAATACATTAAAAGGGTCTGTAGTTTTTTTTGGATTAAAATGTTATATAGGATGACAGATTGAAAACATTGCAGACCTGTTTTGTCTACCAATACATTGAAAGGGTCTGTAGTTTTTTTTTTAGGTTAAAATGTTATATAGGATGACAGATTGAAAATATTTGCAGACCTGGTTTGTCTACCAATACATTAAAAGGATCTGTAGTTTTTTTTTAGGTTAAAATGTTATATAGGATGACAGATTGAAAATATTTGCAGACCTGGTTTGTCTACCAATACATTAAAAGGATCTGTATTTTTTTTTAGGTTAAAATGTTATATAGGATGACAGATTGAAAATATTTGCAGACCTGGTTTGTCTACCAATACATTAAAAGGATCTGTAGTTTTTTTTAGGTTAAAATGTTATATAGGATGACAGATTGAAAATATTTGATTTTACCTTGGTCAGGCTAGACCTATATTTTATCTTGTTTAGACTTGACGTTTATTTTAAAATCATCATTTGCCAAATTCAATTTTCTTGATAATCTTGTATAGTGTAAAAAGTACAGCACTCCCTCACTATAATGCTGTTCATGAGAGTCATGTAGTGAGACCACCTCGTAATGAAGTACATTATGCATATAATTCTACTACTAAATAATAACATGGGATCCATGACCATACTCGCTTTATAACAGGAACCATGTTATAATGAAGGGCCTTATGGTGAGGGAATGCTGTATTGAAGTTGGAATAGATGATACAGCATGTTTTAATGTTTTTAGTGCAAACAGTCGGACATTGATAAGCTTCAGTTTAATTTACCTCACATATATACTCTCTTATAAGTAGAGCCCAACAGCAAACTGCACAGACCCAGATCTGCCATTGCATAATGTGTGAGCAGATCTGGGTCTATACAATTTGTTAGGTTTAATCAGTAGAACAAACAATATAAACCCTGATCTGCCGGCACATTATGTGATGGCAGATCAGGGTCTATGTTGTTTGCAGTTGGACTCAACTTATAAGTGAGTAATATGGTAATTATGCTCTGGTAGATGATCCCAGTCGATTTAGATCATAAATATTAATTCCATATGATGTCAGAGGCAAAAGTTTGTTGAGTCATTAGTTCTATTTCATTAAAGGCAGTGGTGCTTTGTTTGACAATGATTTTTAGAAATGCTACAGAAAACTTTTGCACTTGAAAGGCTTAGAGGATGGTGAAGAATTTTCTAGAAATTCATCTGTGCTTAATTTATATTGAATGGTAAGGAAGCAATTTCCTTTACTTTTTAAAGTTTTTGATATATGCATTTCCTGTCAGTTTGCCAGTACTCTCATTTATTTTGAAAATAAACAAATGCCTAAAGCAAAGCTCACAGTCTAAACAAGATGTACATTGTATGCATTGAAATGCATTAAAATAAGCATGAAATAAGTGCAGATGAAATCAGAACTGAAATACTCTTTTTTGTGAAAGTTAAATGCACTTACTGAAACCCCAAAATGCGAAGCAAATGCACACCATACAATACCTATGGATTTATTCTATCCTGGAATGCTTTCTGACCACTTGGAACATAACCCAAGTAATTTTGATGTTCAACTGAGTTTTATGTTTGCATAAGAGTAAATTGTGAAATCTAATGGTGAACTATATTTTTTGATGGAATTACCTAACTGATAGACATTGTCTAATTTGTATTATACATTGTGGAATTATATCATAAGTTGTGCTTAGTTTGGTGTTACCAACAATTTTATAAAGTTATTTTAGAAAAATACCATATATACTTGCTTATAAGTTAAGTCCAACTGCAAACTGCACAGACCCAGATCTGCCATTGCATAATGCGCTGGCAAATCTGGGTCAGTGCAGTTTGCTATCATTAATTAGTAGAACAAACAACATAGATGCTGATCTGCTGGTGCATTGTGTGACGGCAGATTAAAGTTAAATGTTTTCAGTTGGACTCGACTCATAAGTGAGGCATACTCTGTATCAGTTTAGAAAACTATAGCAATTTGATAGATATTTTAGGTAACATTGTTCAGAGCTTTTTCTTAGATATTGTCATTAAAAACTTTTTTAATGAACTTTTTTATTTATAAATATTTAGGTTCAGTAATAGATGATGCCTTATGCATTTTTTGCTTCAAGAATGATTTAATTATAGTAATTGCATTTTCCTGTAGTATTTTCTTGGAATAGCAATAAAATAATAATGCTAAATTAAAGTGTGTATTTCTTGGTTTTATTGCAACTGCTTCCATATGTACCCGCTTATAAGTCCAAATGTAAACATTATAGACCCTGATCTACCATGGCATAATGCACTAGTTGATCAGGGTCTATGTTGTTTGATCTACTGATTGCTCAATTAAACTGCATAGACCCAGATCTGCTGGCATATTATGCGATGGCAGATCTGGATCTGTGCAGTTTGCAGTTGGACTTGACCTATAAGTTACTATATATGGTAATTATTTATAGAACATTGTCAAATTCCTGCTTTAAGCAATAGATAAGAAAATTCCTAAATATTGACCATTTCCAATTTCTGTGAAGTGGATATGGTCATAAATTTTGTGTTCAGTCTGGTTTTAGTTTTAGAAAACCTGAATATGTCTGAATCTTTCAATACATTCTTTCTGCATTTTATCCAATTTTGATAGCAAAACTGTTTTCCTTTTTTGTAGTTTTATCATTATTTATAATTTGTGCATTTAGCAGTAGCTCATTTGGATTTAATTAGAACTTTTTTAGACTTAATTTCCATAACTTGAATAAAACAGTTAATCATTCACTTAGTTTTGTGATCATACAAATTGCTATGCTGTTGGGACTACAGTGGGAAAGCTAGAAAATGCAAAATACATACACATGGCAGATTCCAAGACGTTCAATTCCTGGGAAGAATACCAACTTAATGGTTATGGTGGTGCATTTCATGATTCCACACATTTTTTCATCATGTGGAACCTTGTTCATATGTGCAGTTATGCATACAGAACTATTTGATGCTTACAGTCTACAAAAGAGCTTGCATTCTCAATTACTAGAAAACTTTAAGTCATCACTTCAGTACAATCTGATCTTTCACTTTCTTTCCAGCTCTTTCTCTTTCAATTTTATGAAGAATACCAGGGTAATGGTTATAGTGGTGCATCTTGTGGTTCTGCAAATTTTTATATGCGTGCCATAAGCGGGAGGATATTATGATGTTCCACTGTTTGTCTGTCTCTTGCCAATTTTGTTTTCACACAATAACTTGAGTTGTCCACCATCTTCAGTTGCCAAACTTTGTGGATGGCTTGCATTTGGGATAAGAAAGAACCCTATCAGTTTTGGGGACAAAAACTCAAAGGTCAAGGTCAGTGAAAGTGACAGAAGAGAAATGGTTTTGCACAGTAACTTACCAGACTGTGGATGGCTTGCACTTGGGGTAAGGAAGAGCGCTGTTGATTTCAGACTCAAAAGGTCAGAGGTTAAGGTCATTGTTACTGAAAGAATAAAAATGGTTTCTGCACAATAATATTAGTTTGTCATCACATACATGTACCAAACTTTGTGGAGGGCTTGCACTTGGGGTTAGGAAGAAGCCTATTGATTTTGGGGTCAAAATGTAAAAAGTCAAGGTCACTGTGATTGAAAGCAGAAAAATTATTCCCCACAATAAGATTATTTTTTTTATCACAGACCTGGACCAAGCTTTGTGGATGGCTTGCACTTAGAGTATGGAAGAAGCCTATTGATTTTGGTGTACAAAGGTCAAGGTCATTGTGACTGAAAGAAGAAAAATGGTTTCTGCACAAAAATTTAAGTTATCTTCATAGAGGACTGTTAATGTGCCATTCACCATAATCTTGTTTCATATGTGCTGATGTGCATGCAGAATATGTGATGCTTTTTGCATACAAATCTGATCTATCACTTTCTTTGCACCTTGTTTTCTTTAAATTTTATGTCCCATCATGAACATTTGTTAATCCTTCTATATGCACAGTGTACATTCATCCGTACAGTGGTCCCCCTCTTGAACGGCCCCCCTGACCAGCGGCCACCCGCTTTATACGGCCACAATCCCTTGGCACCGACGAGTTTGTGTTCAAAAGTACCCCTCAAGGACGGCCACCCCTCTAACGCGACCAGCGGTCAGCATTTTAGTGCAAAAATGGTCAAATTTACCCCTCGCGAGCGGCCACATAATGGTTGTTTACAGAGTAAAATCTCGATAATATTTTTTTATTTCTCAATTCAACACATTGACATTTTGTTCCAACATGCCAATAAAGTAACTTCAATCCTTACAAAGAGGTAAGTAATCCGTTTATCCTTACTGCATGTGTTCCTTAGATGTTAGCTTTTGTCACTTTGATAATTACTGGCTATTATTACCACCGATAATTATCAAGATGACAAAAGCTAACCGCTGAGAAGCACAGCATTGTTCAGCTCAAGTCAGCGTGACATCTGGTCGCCAGATAGTAAAATGGTATGTTAGCCTTTGTGGCTTCACTCTAATAGATTATGAAATGTACATAACCCGGTACCAGACTGGAGAAGAAGCAAAAAAGTCGATCACGTGACAGACTCACTTCCGTTGTAAACACTGCGCCTAACGCATGATTGCCCGCGAAGGAATAAGTTGTCGCAAAATATCGTCAGACATTCTCAGTTTAGAACAAAAAGTGAAAACAATTAAATGAAACGAAAAGAGCGACAGTCTTTTGATAACTACTGAGAAATTTTATGTCAGAAAGATTCAAATAAACATCGTCAATATACATTCAACTGCATTGAGTGGGAAGACGGAATCTACGTATGTACAGGGATAGTTACAACCAAATGTTTGTGCCCAGAATTTACCGACAATGTGGTTTTGCACCACGATTCATGATTGTTCATATTTTTTAAAAATAACATTGATATTAGTTTTATCATATTGAGTCATTTACCAGATAATATTCCTGATTTTTAAATGAAAATATTAAATATATAAAAATTAGTTACATCTTTTATACTTTATATGTAGTTATTACTCACAACTGTGTGATCCCCCTCTAGAAAGGCCACCTGTCTTAAAAGGCCACTTTCTTGCTGCAGAAAGGGTGGCCATATAAGAGGGGGACCACTGTATATCCATTTGGTGGTCAGTTTTAAGGCACTGTGGTGGGGCATTCCCTGATCACATTTATATGTTTTTTTCTTTCTAACATGGATCTTTGTGTACTTTGTAGGAATGACTGAGTAGTTTTAGCTCACCTGGTATGGCCCATCATGCAATGTCTATTGTGCATCTGCCAGCAATTGCTTTTTTCAACATCTTCTCAAAATCGATTAGATCAGTTTCAACCAAATTTTGCAGAGAGCATCCTGGCATGAAGGACTTTAAAGTTTGTACAATAAAAAAATGGCCACCATTACAAAAGTAGGAAATTAAAAAAACAACCCATAAATCGCTGAAAAGAATTTGACCAAATTTGAAAAAGAGCATCTTGGCTTGAAGGTCTTTCAAATTTGTATGAATGATGCTGCTCAGCCATGAAACATGGCCACTGTTACTAAATTTAGAAAAGCCTTTAAATGAGTTTTTTTCCCCAAATCACTGGACAAAAGTTTATAAAATTTGTCTTAAAGCATCCTGACATGAAGGTCTTATCATTTTTTTAGAAATAATGCTGATCAACCATCAAATACGGCTGCTGCTACTAAAAATGTAAAACTTGAAAATGAATTCTCAAAAATTGTTTCATCAGAATTTGACCAAATTTGATAACATGCTTGAATGAAGGCCATTCAAGTTTGTGCAAATGATGCCAGTCCACCATCAAATATGGCCACTGTTACTAAAAAAACAAAATAGTGCTGAACACAATTTGACCAAATTTGACAGAAAGCAGCCTTGTATGAAAGCCTTTCAAGTTTGTAAAAAATGATGCAGATCCACCATAAAATATAGATGTCATTACTAACAATAGAAAAATATTCAAATAACTTCCTCTACAAAGCTGCTGAACAGAATTTGACCAAATTTGACAAATAGTATCCTGGCATGAAGGCCTTTAAATTTTTTTGCAAACAATGCTGATCCATCATCAAATATGGCAACTGTTATAAAAAATAGAAAGAAATTTTGAATTTTTTTTCAAACACTGCTGAACAGAAGTTGACCAAGTTTGACAGAAAGCATACTAGCGTGATGCCCTTTCAATTTTTATTGCACCTGGCCATACAAATTTCTGATTGGATTTTAATCAGACTTGGAATTATGCTTATATCATTAACATCTCAGATGAATTTGATAATGAGCATGATCCATGTATATGAATGTGGTGATCTTGCATCAGATTGGCTGAACTTGTTACCGCTCTGGAGGCCAGATTTCTGATCCGATTTTGATCAAACTGGGAATATATGCTTTATAATCAGATGAGCTTGATAATGAGCAAGATCCACACATATTAATTAGGTGAATTTGCATCTGATTTTCTGAGCTTGTTACCATGCTGAGGGCTGTATTTCTGATCAGATTTCAATAAAACTTGGAATGTATACTTATATCATTAAGATCTTTGCTGAGTTCGATAATGAGCGAGATCCATGAATACTAATAATGTGAATTTTCAAGGTTTAAGCTTGAGAAAAAACATAATTTCTAAAGACTGAATTTGGAGTCTGATTCTTAATGTCATACTCCAAATGTTTTATGAATACTAAATGAGAAGCTTAACTGGACAGGATCTGTTCCTGAACTGAGCAGGTGAAGGGTGTAGGAGGTGTGTGTGTGTGTGTATGGGGGGGGGGGGGGAGGTCACCATGATGTTTATCTGCCCTGGCATTTGGCTTTGAGGTAGATGTTTGCTAGGTGAGTGATCACAGGTTTACTTGAGCCTCTTGGGTATTAATGTGGAAATTAATGTTGTAGGGCTCCAAAATTTAAAGTAAATCATAAAGTAATGGGTATTTTTTAACTAAAGATGAGATTTAATTAAATAACGAAGTTAGGGCGTGGAAATATAATGCACACTTTTAGCAAATTCTTTTGATTTTTTTGGCATGATCTTCGAGAAATTAGCATAAATCCAGGATGGATTCATTTTCGTGTAATAAGTAACTGATGCCAATTTTCAGAACTTTCTGCTAACCTAGGAATCACGCACTTATGTTTTGCTCTTTTTGTTCTTATCTTTTTTCATACAACTGAGTAGTACTTGGATGAACCAGTATATCACTCATGCTGATGTTAAATTAGGATTGTAAATAGGTAATGCATGAAGCCAGTAATAGGGACACTGTATAACATTATAATTAGTGTTCCTAGTGACTGATCCTTGTGTAAAGTCTTAACACTGACAATCATCCCTAATGAATAAAATCTCAACAGGGTGTGAATATTTTGATTATGTAGGTAGAGGCTTACAGAAAAAAGGGCAAGAATAAAGAAATCTGTTCAGTGAATCAAAAAGATAACAAAATATGAAGGAACTGTAAAAGGCATTGTCTTATTAGCCTTACATAGGGTCTTCTATCTGTTGTTATTTTGACATCTGTTTGGCTGTCAATCCACTGTTAATTTGGTTTTTATTTGTCGGAATATTAAAATCAGGTGCCAAAAGGAAATTGTATGAAATTTCTTGCCTCAGAGAATAAAAAAAAAAAGAGGGGGGGGGGGCAGATTGCAAAGCAATTGCAGTTTGTGAATTGATAATGTTTGTCTTTTCATCCATATGTCCATCTGTCTGGTACCAACACTTAGATTGGAGTTTTCATTTGGGTAATTTTCTCCAATACTATTGTTTGTGGAGTCACATAAGTTTGTATTTACATGTATATGTATCATATAGAATACTACACATTGCAGTAAAAATATGGTCACTGACATATATTACATAGTCATGGGATTTGGGTTAACCTTTGCAATATGCTCATTTTTTCATGCATTATTTCCATTGGAGTCTCATAACTTTGTAAGTAATTGTGTCATGAGGAGCACTGCAGTAATCAGTGAAAACTAGGTCACTGTAACCTATATTTCATTGTGCATTTGGTCTGAGTTCAGTTTCTTTAGGTTGGGGTTTGTGTTTGTGTCATTTTCTAAGACATTGTTTGCTAGCTGAGTCACGTAAGTTTGTTTTTAAATGTATTGTGTGGAGCTCTACACCTTTGAGTGAAAATTATGTCACTGTGACCTTTGTCTCAAGGATTTTTGTTAACACTTGTGTTTAGCTCATTTTCCCAGGTACTATCACATAACATGGTATGAAATTATGAAGCATAACAAGGTATGAAATCATATGAAGAGTAACATCCATAGGTCACTGATATTATTGCATGGTTCAGTGATATTTGTGTGCTTACCTTCGTGTTGAGCTCAGTTTCTCTCGGTTATGGTTTGCATGTAAGACATTTTCTTGGACACTTTTGCTCACAGAGTCACATAAGTTGGTATTGAGATGCATCAAAATCCATGATTCAAAATAACTAAAAAAAATACATGAATATTGCTTTCCACAACAAAAATGAATTTATAGCATTTATGGCATGCAATCCAGCTGTACCACTATTGGTGGGTTTCATGTTTCATGGTCAATTGATCAAACCCATTAGGACATATTACCGACATTGTTTTATGGAGCTGGTTTTTTTATTTTTTTAAATTGTACCCAACCTTTTAGGTAAGAGAGGGGACATAACATTCAAGTTTTTTGTCATCCATCCATCCATCCATCCATATTGCATACTTTCCTTTCCACACTATAACTTTAAAACCATTTGATATTTAGGAATAAGGTGATAACATACCACATTGGGGGTCCTAGCTGTAAGGTTAAGATCACAGGTCAATATAAAAAATTTTCCATCATACTTTCCTTTCCATTCTATAAGTTTGGTGTTGCTTGAGATAGATGGATAAAACTTGCTATACCTGAAGATGTGTCATGTACCACATTGGGGTCCTATCTTCAAGGTCAAGGTCACATGCCAATATTTTAGGTTTCAGTCACATTTTTGCTTCAGCTCTGGCTGAAACTTGTTATACTTGTGTATCATCGCTAAAAGATGTGTTGCATTCCATATTAGGGGTTCTTTCTTCAAGTTGATCACATATCAGATTTCGATGTTTCTTTTGTTTCTGCTTTGTATCTTAAAGGCAGAGGTCCCACTCTAAAAGGGAGCACATAACCCATTCCTCAGTCTGAATATTGCTGTGATTGAAAAAAATTGCTCCTTATTGTAATGGCCATCTTTGAAAAACTTACTCCTTATTGTAATGACCATCTTTGAAAAACTTACTCCTTATTGTAATGGCCATCTTTGAAAAACTTACTCCTTATTGTAATGGCCATCTTTGAAAAACTTGCTCCGTATTGTGATCTGATTGGCTATTAGATATTGGAAACTACTTGACATGGTGATTGATAAGCTTCTTACATTATTGACCACCTGTCAATGTTAATTGGCTCTAGAGGGAGGATAATTATCCTACTATTCATTTCACTACCAGATTGACCAATGGCTGTTTTCGTTTTTAGACTTTGTGTGATACAGGTAAGTAACTAAGTCAAATCGTGTAGCTTACAGTACTTATCCTAGTCTAGTGACCAACTGGTTTCGAATTTCAGCCTTTAAAAGTTTTTTGAGGTACAGGGATGAACCATGGTACACTTATGTTTCTCAAGTTGATGGCTTCTCATGTATCAAAGTTAAGGTCACAGAATGCAGTTATTGTTATCAGTATATATAGAAAGAAAAAAATAAAGCATGAGGCACTCCGAACCAGTGCAACCACCCTGTTAATTGGCTGTGCTACATTTTTTGCTAATTATGAATTGTATAACAGCCTCATGTCTGCCTCAGTTAGTTGACAAAGTCCCTCTGTCTCTGAAAGAGCTGCCCCACTTGAACAATTCTGATTCCTGTGGACATACACTGTACACAAAAAAACCCCACCATAAACATCTTTTCATTTTTGGTCATTCACTTTCTCAGTTTCTATTTGTCTTCTTTCATATCAGAACCTAGCAAAATTTTATTGAGAAAAAGACGAGAAAAAAAACCTTTTAAATATATTAGAGACATACAAAGATTTTGTATTTTTTATTTTTGTTGGTTTTAACACCACTTTTAACACATAATTGACTGTATTATGCCAAGGAAATGGAAGCTAAGTGCCTTTCCCAATGACATACTGAAGCAACACTGACCTGGCCATAGTGGATAATGAACCTGCTACCCTTGGGTTAAGAGTCTAATGCTTTGCCAACTGAGCTACCATGGTTCCCTGAAGAATTGCTTAGGCATAAATAGTTCTAAGAAAATTTTGTTTGGCATGAGATAAACGTTACCTATCTTGTGAAACTCTTGTCATGCCCAAATAAATGTTTGCACCACCTGTCTAAAAGGTTTAGGTCACTTAGTTATTTGGCTAAATCAGGAAATGTGAGCTCAGTGCCATTCCCAAGGCCACACCAAGGCAGCTGACCCAGGATTTAGGAAAGATCATCTGAATGGCCATATAGTCTGCTCTCTACTGGATCTAACCAGAATGGCCTGGTGGTGGTGTGGTCTTCTTTCTACTGGATCTAATGAGAATGAGATAATTCAGATATTTTTTGGATGGCAAAATTTGATTAAAACATATAATACTGTATCTATGGGTTTACAACCTTCTTGAGAAAAGCACATTCTAAAAAGGAGAAAAAGTGGAATCAATTGCAGGGGTTGTGGCACAGTCCTTCCAGTAAATCTGTCACTAATTTTGTGATTGCTGTATTGCATTTATGGTCATTGTTCACCAACTAATTGCTTAGAATATGTTTACAGTTTAACCGCTAATGATGGAAGCCAGATGTATAAAAATCCTGATTCTAAATATGGCCAAGCATTATATCAATATATTTGTCTCCTAGTTACTGCAGATCTTATCGTATATACTCATGTATAAGCCAATACCAACTGCAAACTGCATAGACCCAGATCTGATGTTGCATAATGTGCCGGCAGATCTGGGTCTATGCAGTTTGTAAGGGCCAATCAATAGAACAAACAACATAGACCCTGATCTGCCAGTGCATTATGTGACAGCAGATCAGGGTCTATGTTGTTTGCATTTGGACTTGGTTTATACGTGAGTATATACGGTATATAGTACTTGGGAGAATGAGTCTATTGTAAGGAAAAACAACTAATTATTAGATATCTATTTCTTACTACATATATTTAACATTTTACAAAATAGCACTCCTGCTATTATTGTGAAGTCGCCTATTTTTAGCACATGAGTACATTGGAAGGTTTTGAATAGAAAAATTATTTTCCTCTAATAACCATCGATTATCTGCCCTGCTTTGTAACAAAATATGTAAACAAGGGAAGTAAATGTAGTATTACTTTGATGTAACTACATGTATAAATTGCATTTAGAGTAATTATTTAACATAGTCTTTGGCTCAATTTTCATCCATATCTAGAGTTGTGACCTGCAACAGATCCTTGACCCATCTAGCAAAACTGCAAGTTTTCAGTTTGCACAAACATTAAGGTGGCTATGCAGTCTCATTTTGGCTCTGTACAGTTTGCATCTGGACATGGACTTACTTACATAATTTGGATTATACTCGTGTGCAGCCATTTGGCCATGTACGAGTGGATGGACATAGACTCAAGATAGATGCTTTAAGTACATGCACTTAAACATGTGCTATAAATTTTGTGAGTATAAGATGTGACATGATGTATATACTCACATATAAGTCAAGCCTAACTGCAAACTGTACAGACCCAGCTCTTCCGTCATGTAATGCACCAGCAGATCTGGGTCTATGCAGTTTTTTTAGGAGTAATCATCGACCCTGATCTGCTGGTGCATTATGCGATAAGCAGATCAGGGTCAATGTTGTTTGCAGTTGGACTCAACTCATAAGCAAGTACATAAGGTAAATGAAATACTGCCTGTTATCGGAACTTAACATAATTGTAATAGAGCCCATATGGACCAAATTTACTGTCTAGTATTATTGCAGGCTGTATTAGATGGCAATAATCATAAATCAGTCACTCAGTATCTTTGATAAATAGCACATTACCTGACTTTTTATGCCCCTGCCACAGTCTGTGGAGGTGTTTTATCTGTACTTACAAATTGTGTTTCAGCACCATAGCTTTTAAATGACTTTATGGAATGACACCAATGTTGGTATGTTGTTTTATATTAATTAAGAAGGTGTAATGTTTATTTATTTATAAGTTGAGTCTAAATGCAAACAACATAGACCCTGATCTGCCATCACATAATGCACCAGCAGATCAGGGTCCATGTTGTTTGTTCTACTGATTACTCTTAACAAACTGCATAGACCCAGATCTGCCAGTGCATTATGCGATGGCAGATCTGGATCTGTGCAGTTTGCAGTTGGACTCTACTTATAAGCGAATATATATGGTAGGTGAAGTTTGATTTTCACCTCTTGTTTTACCATTTGACTGAAATACAGAACCTGTTGGACTTAGAAATTTGCTGATTTATACATTACAAATTCTGTTTTTGTTCAGTCACTGTTGAAAGACTAAATGTATTTCAACATACTTTAGTATGGGATCATATATCAGGAATATATAGGTCAAATTTGATTTTTAACTTAAGTAAAACTTTGAAAAGTTGAAGAACTGGGAGACAAGTTTTGGTTTTAGTTATTGGTTGTTACAGTTTTTATAGGTTGCATGAGAATATGTTACACTTAGACTGAGTGAGTAATTTGAGTGATGGGATGTATTCAACTGATTGATGTTTAAGGTATTCAAGTTTGACTGTATTTCAATCAACAAAACAATTGACAGAGTTATGTCCACTGTTTGACTTGGATATTTGACACTGAATCTTGAACAGCTTGACTATGATACTATTAATGGCAGGCACATTCATGTCCTCATGAAACATTTCTAGCTTCACATCCATGTCCTCTTGATGCATTTCTAGCTTCACATCCATGTCCACTTGATACATTTCTAGCTTCACATCCATGTCCACTTAATGCATTTCTAGCTTCACATCCATGTCCACTTGATGCATTTCTAGCTTCACATCCATGTCCACTTAATGCATTTCTAGCTTCACATCCATGTCCTCAGGATGCATTTCTAGCTTCACATCCATGTCCTCTTGATACATTTCTAGCTTCACATCCATGTCCACTTGATGCATTTCTAGCTACACATTCATGTCCTCATGATGCATTTCTAGCTTCACATCCATGTCCTCTTGATGCATTTCTAGCTTCACATTCATGTCCTCTTAATGCATTTCTAGCTTCACATCCATGTCCTCTTAATGCATTTCTAGCTATACATCCATGTCCTCTTAATGCATTTTTAGCTGCACATCCATGTCCTCTTGATACATTTCTAGCTTCACATTCATGTCCTCTTGATGCATTTCTAGCTACACATCCATGTCCTCTTGATGCATTTCTAGCTTCACATCCATGTCCACTTGATGCATTTCTAGCTTCACTACATGTCCTCATGATGCATTTCTAGCTTCACATCCATGTCCTCTTGATGCATTTCTAGCT
Source organism: Margaritifera margaritifera (assembly GCA_029931535.1). Classification (NCBI taxonomy): domain Eukaryota; kingdom Metazoa; phylum Mollusca; class Bivalvia; order Unionida; family Margaritiferidae; genus Margaritifera; species Margaritifera margaritifera. Next base: position 609,509 of record JAQPZY010001460.1, read on the forward strand.
ACACATCCATGTCCTCTTGATACATTTCTAGCTTCACATCCATGTCCTCAGGATGCATTTCTAGCTTCACATCCGTGCCCTCATGATGCATTTCTAGCTTCACATCCATGTCCTCATGATGCATTTCTAGCTTCACATCCATATCCTCATGATGCATTTCTAACTTCACATCCATGTCCTCTTGATGCATTTCTAGCTTCACATCCATGTCCTCTTGATGCATTTCTAGCTTCACATCCATGTCCTCAGGATGCATTTCTAGCTTCACATCCATGTCCTCTTGATGCATTTCTAGCTTCACATCCATGTCCTCTTGATGCATTTCTAGCTTCACATCCATGTTCTCTTGATGCAATTCTAGCTTCACATCCATGTCCTCTTGATGCATTTCTAGCTTCACTACATGTCCTCATGATGCATTTCTAGCTTCACATCCATATCCTCATGATGCATTTCTAGCTTCACATCCATGTCCTCTTGATGCATTTCTAGCTTCACATCCATGTCCTCTTGATGCATTTCTAGCTTCACATCCATGTCCTCATGATGCATTTCTAGCTTCACATCCATGTCCTCTTGATGCATTTCTAGCTTCACATCCATGTCCTCTTGATGAATTTCTAGCTTCACATCCATGTCCTCTTGATACATTTCTAGCTTCACATCCATGTCCTCATGATGCATTTCTAGCTTCACATCCGTGTCCACTTAATGCATTTCTAGCTTAACATCCATGTCCTCATGATGTATTTCTAGCTTCACTACATGTCCTCTTGATGCATTTCTAGCTTCACTACATGTCCTCTTGATGCATTTCTAGCTTTACTACATGTCCTCTTGATGCATTTCTAGCTTCACATCCATGTCCACTTAATGCATTTCTAGCTTCACATCCATGTCATCATAATGCATTTCTAGCTTCACTACATGTCCTCATGATGCATTTCTAGCTTCACTACATGTCCTTTTGATGCATTTCTAGCTTCACATCCATGTCCACTTGATACATTTCTAGCTTCACATCCATGTCCTCTTGATGCATTTCTAGCTTCACATCCATGTCCTCTAAATGCATTTATAGCTTCACATCCATGTCCTCTTGATACATTTCTAGCTTCACATCCATGTCCTCTTGATGCATTTCTAGCTTCACATCCATGTCAACTTGATGCATTTCTAGCTTCACATCCATGTCCTCTTGATGCATTTCTAGCTTCACTACATGTCCTCATGATGCATTTCTAGCTTCACATCCATGTCCTCTTGATACATTTCTAGCTTCACATCCATGTCCTCTTGATGCATTTCTAGCTTCACATCCATGTCCTCTTGATGCATTTCTAGCTACACATCCATGTCCTCTTGATGCATTTCTAGCTACACATCCATGTCCTCTTGATGCATTTCTAGCTTCACATCTATGTCCTCTTGATGCATTTCTAGCTTCACATCCATGTCCTCATGATGCATTTCTAGCTTCACATCCATGTCCACTTGATGCATTTCTAGCTACACATCCATGTCCTCTTGATGCATTTCTAGCTTCACATCCATGTCCTCTTGATGCATTTCTAGCTTCACATCCATGTCCTCTTGATGCATTTCTAGCTACACATTCATGTCCTCTTGATGCATTTCTAGCTTCACATCCATGTCCACATGATGCATTTCTAGCTTCACATCCATGCCCTCTTGATACATTTCTAGCTACAGATCCATGTCCTCATGATGCATTTCTAGCTACACATTCATGTCCTCTTGATGCATTTCTAGCTACACATCCACGTCCTCTTGATGCATTTCTAGCTTCACATCTATGTCCTCTTGATGCATTTCTAGCTTCACATCCATGTCCTCATGATGCATTTCTAGCTTCACATCCATGTCCTCTTGATGCATTTCTAGCTTCACATCCATGTCCTCTTGATGCATTTCTAGCTTCACATCCATGTCCTCTTGATGCATTTCTAGCTACACATCCATGTCCTCTTGATACATTTCTAGCTTCACTACATGTCCTCATGATGCATTTCTAGCTTCACTACATGTCCTCATGATGCATTTCTAGCTTCACATCCATGTCCTCTTGATACATTTCTAGCTTCACATCCATGTCCTCTTGATACATTTCTAGCTTCACTATATATCTTATCTCCAAGCAGGTCTGTCTATTTATTTATCTAATTTTACTTGAACTATACTCATTAAAATAGATTAAACTAGCAGGCAGATTTACTGATTTCAGTTTTTCTTTTCTTAAATTCTGAATAAAATGTTCCTACAGCAGGCATCAGATCAGTATTATATTCAGATAAACAGATTGGATTATTATAGTCAGATAAACAGATTGGATTATTATAGTCAGATAAATAGATTGGAGTATTATAGTCAGATAAACAGATTGGATTCTTATAGTCAGATAAACAGATTGGATTATTATAGTCAGATAAATAGATTGGATTATTATAGTCAGATAAACATATTGGATTATTATAGTCAGATAAATAGATTGGATTATTATAGTCAGATAAATAGATTGGATTATTAAAGTCAGATAAACAGACTGGATTATTATAGTCAGATAAACATTGGATTATTATAGTCAGATAAACAGATTGGAGCATTATAGTCAGAAAAACAGATTGGAGTATTATAGTCAGATAAACATTGGATTATTATAGTCAGATAAACATATTGGATTATTATAGTCAGATAAACAGACTGGATTATTAAAGTCAGATAAATAGATTTGATTATTATAGTCAGATAAACAGATTGGATTATTATAGTCAGATAAATAGATTGGATTATTATAGTCAGATAAATAGATTGGAGTATTATAGTCAGATAAACAGATTGGATTATTATAGTCAGATAAACAGATTGGAGTATTATAGTCAGATAAACTGATTGGAGTATTATAGTCAGATAAACAGATTGGATTATTATAGGCAGATAAACAGATTGGAGTATTATAGTCAGAAAAACAGATTGGAGTATTATAGTCAGATAAACATTGGATTATTATAGTCAGATAAACAAATTGGAGTATTATAGTCAGATAAACAGATTGGAGCATTATAGTCAGATAAACAAATTGGAGTATTATAGTCCGATAAACATTGGATTATTATAGTCAGATAAACATTGGAGTATTATAGGCAGATAAATAGATTGGATTATTATAGTTAGATAAACAGATTGGATTATTATAGTCAGATAAACATATTGGATCATTATAGTCAGATAAACAGATTGGATTATTATAGGCAGATAAATAGATTGGATTAAAGAGAATAGGCTATATGTACACACCTGCACACATTATTTTGTCTTTTGTATGCATTTGAATGTTGTGGGTTTTTTTTAAAAAACCATTCTAGCCTCTAACTTCCATTTTGAATTAGAACACATTGTTTGAGCCCCCATAAATCAGAGGGCATAAAATGTGTCATGTTGGTCCATTCCTTTATCTGTCAGTCCATTAATCTGTCTGTCTGCCACAAAGTCTAGTGTATGCAATTCTTTGTTCACCTTTTGATGGATTAGGTGACACATGCCTGACATTTTATTATCATCACCTACATACGTGCATGCTTTCGAGTCATCATGTTTCCAGTTTCCAGAGTTATGCCTCTTTAATGTTAAGATGTATACATCCTATGGCAGGTCTTGTGTGCTCAAAGCCAGCTCTTGCAGCTTTGAATGACTTGAGCTGAAACTTACTAGAGAATATCCAAATCTACAGCTGTTCATATTATTTAGTTGTTACAATCTGTTGAGGTTTTTTTCCATTGTTTGTATGTCCCTTACAAAAAAAGCTTCTTTTTTGTAGGGAAAGGTTTACACAGTCATTTGGACACATTCTAGTTTCATTCATCTTTCATTCAGTCATGATTTATTCTACACACACCTAACATTTTCTTTTCAAGAAAACTATATTTTTCTTTCTTTCATTCATTAAATCAAGCATGGTGTGTAACATATTATACAAATATTGTGTTTATTTTCACAACAAATAATATTTTGCTTTCATTTATGCTATCACTCAGGCATGATATTGAAGACATGTTCCAAATGTTTACTCACAGTAGGAGGTGGCATCCAAATCCATGATTTGGACCCTTTGAGTGTCAGAATGTTTTAGTGCCAAACTATGTCATTGTCACTTGCTTGAATTGCAGTTTTAAATTGTAGTTTGTCACATTGAGGCACTGGCCAGTTTTAATTGACAAATCTTCAGACTCCACCCATGTACCACCACCTGTCAGACAAGCATTGTTTATTCCAATGGACTTCTGGCCTCTCTCATGCTGGGCTCTGTTTGATTTTTTTTATCACCTAATCATTTAATAATGCCTGGGGTGTTGAACTTGACAGCTAAACTATAAAGCATCCTTGGCTAAGTGATGGTCTGTCACCTTGGCCAGTTCTGCTATATTTCATGTGCAAATTTACACTGTTTTAACTTCACTGTATTTCAACCAATACCGGTAGCCATGAAATTTCACTGTGAACCAAAAATCACTTTGTAATAACTTGGTTTCATTTTTACAAACAAAAGAAACAAAAAAAAAAACAGTCCTCCTCTGGAAAATTCAATGGTTGGTCCCTAAGTGCCTTGCCCAAAGATAACCCCACGGTGGCCAATCCAGGCTGATTGGATGGCAGGAGGAAGTCAAGGTAGCTCAGTTGGTAGAGTGCCTGACTCATAATCAAAGGGTCATTGGTTGATACCTGGACAGGAGAGCTGGGGTCAGCTGCCTCAGTGTGTTCTTGGGAAAGGCACTTAGCTCTCACTTCCTCTGCACGATATAGCCAAATAAAGTGCTAAAAACGCCGATAAAAACCACCCAATAATCAATGGTGGGAATCGAACCTGCACCATTCTGGTCACAAGCCCCAAGCTATAACCACTGAGTCACTGCATGTCTTTAACATTTTGCATCTTCTAATTTTTTTACACTTTCAATCCACAAAATTATTTAAAAAAATTGTGTCTTTTGATATTTGTTTTTATAGATATGTATTTTTGTAAAGATTTTATTTGTAAATAAAAAACAGCACTCCCGCACTCTAATGCCATGTTATAAGACATGTATGGTCATGGATCCCATTTCATTATTCAGAAGTAGAATTATATGTATTTTTTGTATTTCATTATATGGCATTTTCACTATAAGGTTGTATATTCTATGGCTCTTATGGACAGCATTATAAAATTGAAAATTATCTTGTCCCTTTTAAACAAATTTTTTCCTAAATCTTCTTGCTAAACCTGGTAGATATCGACTTGCACACATTTTTACAGGCATCATATAATTAGGATTAATAAAATATAAAAACTAATATTTAAAAGGAAAGAAAATTGTTGCTAATCAGACATATATGAAATAGGTTGTGACATGTTGATTTGATTATGATCTGACTCATTTTCCAAGGAATAAAGAAATTCCTTCATATTATTTAATTTTCCTTATGTCATGGAGAGGTAGTGGCAACATTCCAGATTGGTTAAAATTCCAAGTTCCTGGCAGTTAAGTCAGCTAGTGCTTACACTGATACAAATCTAAATACACAAACATTGTTAGAGTTGTTGCCAAACATTGATTCCAAATTCTAATTCAGTATGAAGATATTTCTTTGATGATGATGCCAAGTCATGTTTTTCCATGTACAGTACTTCTTCACTTTAAGGTACCTCACTATAAAGTGGTCCCTTGTATACGGCAGCTATGGTCATGGATTCCATTTTATTATTTAAAGGGAAAGTCCATGTTGCATTTTACTATTTAAAGGGAAAGTCCATGTTGCATTTTATTTTATAAAGGGAAAGTCCATGTTGCATTTTATTACATAAAGGGAAAGTCCATGTTGCATTTTATTATATAAAGGGAAAGTCCATGTTGCATTTTATTTTATAAAGGGAAAGTCCATGTTGCATTTTATTATATAAAGGGAAAGTCCATGTTGCATTTTATTTTATAAAGGGAAAGTCCATGTTGCATTTTATTATATAAAGGGAAAGTCCATGTTGCATTTTATTACATAAAGGGAAAGTCCATGTTGCATTTTACTATTTAAAGGGAAAGTCCATGTTGCATTTTTTTTTTTAAAGGGAAAGTCCATGTTGCATTTTATTATATAAAGGGAAAGTCCATGTTGCATTTTATTATATAAAGGGAAAGTCCATGTTACATTTTATCACATAAAGGGAAAGTCCATGTTGCATTTTATTATTTTAAAGGGAAAGTCCATGTTGCATTTTATTATATAAAGGGAAAATCCATGTTGCATTTTATTATATAAATGGAAAGTCCATGTTGCATTTTATTATATAAAGGGAAAGTGCATGTTGCATTTTATTTATTACATATTGTATGTAGGAGATGTGTTTTATGTAATCTTCACACCAGAATGGAAATTATTTTGTATTTCTACGAAATAAATTGCTTGTAGCATATTGTCACTGTCATTGTTGGCCACCATTAGAGAGCATATTTCGTCACAAAGTTGGTTTGAGTTTACAATGGCTATATGTACTATGCAGTTGAAACTTGTGATTACAGTACTTCAACCACAAACATAACAAACTATTTACCTACTAGTCACAGATTCCTGATGCTGAAGCTAAAATAGAAACTGATGCTTTTAATTTTCAGCCCAGATAAAGCATGTTTTATCTATTTTCAAGTGACAGTTCCATCAAATCAAGAACATCATCTTTTTACTTTCATATGGGTATGAACTCATCACAAAATTGAAGTCCTCATTTTCAAAACAAAAAGGTACTATAGAATTGAAAGCAGACATAACTTTAGGTTTAGTTTGCTTGAATTTGTTTTTTTATATAAAAAAATGCCACTTGAACTGATTAGCTGTATTGTATATAGCACTGCAGTATTGATGCAACAAACCATTTGGAGATCCTCTAATGCTTTCATATCATTCATATATTTTACTTCTGCAATATGTCCATGCCAAACACATGGTTGATATGCTAGATTTGAAATAAGATATTTATGTAAGCATGAGTTTTTCCAAATTTCATTTACATTTTTCATATTTTAGTGGTTAATATCTGTCAAATAATAGAGTATAAACTTGTACGGACTTTCCCTTTAATAGTAATATTTCTTATAAAATGCCTCAATAGAAAGCGACTTCTTCTTTAAAGTGGTCCACTTTATGGTTGTCATGAACTGCATTTTAGTACAGTAAAACCTGTCTTGAAAGACCACTGCGATGTGAGACCACCTGTCTTGAGAGACCATACTATTTTGGCAGAAAAGTCGGTATTTCAAGACAGGTTCTACTGACCATAATAATTCATGTGTAATGCACACCCATGTGTAAATAGTATAGACCCAGATCTGTTGTCACATAATATGCTGGGAGATCAGAATCAATGGAATGCTGATTGCTTAAGTACTAAATAGAACAAACAGCATAGACCCAGATCTGTTTTCACATAATGTGCTGGGAGATCAGAATCAATGTCTGCTGATTGCTTAAGTACTAAAAAGAACAAACAGCATAGACCCATATCTGTCAGTGCATCATGTAGTGTCAGATATGGGTCTATGTTGTCCATTGTCAGACAATTTTTCTTTTTGACACGAGTTAGACATAGCAATCACTTTGACGTCCATGTGTGTGCCGTCTATCCACACCCTGTATTAAGGTAAATGTTAAAGTTTTTAGATTACGGTAAGCTCAGTGTTACAGTTTTTAGCTCTGTTGGTTGTAGATCAGAAGAACTTGTGGTGTGACCTGTTGTCACTAAAACACTTCTTGCAATATTTAATTGGTTCTGAATGAAAATGGTGCAGATTTGACCACCAGCATATCCACACTTTTGTGACCAAGTTTTGAAAACCAGACCTAATTGACCTTGGAGTCAAGGCAAGGTCATTGATTGCAATTTTGTACTTCATTGAGATTATGAACACAGTGGCTTGTACATATACAATGAAAGTTTGACAAGACTTTGTATTTAGTTGCATTCTGATGAACCAGTTAAAAGCACACTGACATTGTTGTACTGGCTTGTGAGCATGGTAACTTGAACAAGTATGAATGGATTTTTATCAAATTCACTTTGTGGATATATCGAATGAATACCTTGAATGATGCCACTTAAATAACTTTTTTTCTTCAAAAAATATTAGTTTTAGATTTAAACTAAACTTAGCACATATCTTGTCATTGTCTGAGACAAGTTGAATGATTTTGCTATCCATGATGTCAGATTCAAAGTCCGATGTTTTTCTTTCTTTCTAAATATAAGGCAGGCTGGAACAAACAGGAGTCTCTTTTTCCTTCCACAATCTGCATATTTTAAGTTGATCTTTCTTTCACCTTAGGTGAATAATTATTTAATGTTTTAATAATGGGGCGATGCCTTAATTTAGAATACAAATCCCCTCATATGCTTTAATGCTTTAAAAAAAATGCAATCACATTGTCTTCGTAAATTTTAAAAGACATAGCTATATGCAGATTGATGAAGAATAATAATTGTTATCTATGGAGATGTAGAATAGGCCCAATACCCTTGTAAGAGGCAACTAATGGAGGCAGGAGCCACAGTGGTTACTCTCCAGGACTTGGGATCAAAAGGATGCCAGTTCAAATCTTACCATCAGATCAGTCCAGGTCAGCTGTCATGGTGTGTTCTTGGGCAAGGCATTTTACTACAGTTGTATTGGCACTACATAACCTACTTGTGTTGATGTTCTATAAGACACAACCAAACCATCTTCCAGTCGAAGTTGTGGATGGCATAGCAAAAAGTTTAAATTCTTCTCTGCCTTGGATGCCAGTAGTTGTTTCTGTTTTGATACATAAAACGATAAACAGTGATGCATTGTGTCAGGGTAAACTACCCAATATCAGCGGGCTGGAGAGTTGTTCTGTTTTCAGGGATTCATACTCATGACATACATCTGAAAGAAGTAAAAAATTTGTTAACCTTAAAAGTGTTGCAGTGTCATAAAAATACCAAACCAGTCCAATGTTATTTTCTGCATGGTTACTAATGATTGGAACATAAATCTTTCCTAACCACTGACTTTTCTGAGAAGACTGATCAATACATATAATTTATTGTGTAATTAATTTTGTGTTGACAACTGCATTGGTGCATTTTCTCTGTAACATACCATGGTGTACAAGAATCTTTGTTACTACTGAAAAAATGTTAAACATTTTAACGTCAATAATTCAGCAGTAGGATTTTTATGTGAAACATGGTCTGCTATTTTGATGGAGTTTGTTGCCATTGAACCTCATAAACTCTCTGATAGTGACTCATTAATTGGACCATGCAGAGTTTTATGGGGTAATTTGTAGAAAATGTTTAGAAAACAAACCTTGTCATATTATATTGGCTTGTTACACTTGTTTATGGAGAAATGAATCTAGTTTAGCTTTTTTGTGTTTTTTTTTTTTGCCTGTAGTCTTTTAACAGAGTTACCATCACTGGATATTATGTAATGGTTGTTAATAATGATATAATACATGTATGTACAAAAGTGAACACTGATTATGTAATGGTTGTTAATAATGATATAATACATGTAGGTACAAAACTGAACACTGATTATGTAATGGTTGTTAATAATGATATAATGTAGGTACAAAACTGAACACTGATTATGTTATGGTTGATAATGATATAATACATGAAGCTACAAAACTGAACACTGATTATGTAATGGTTGTTAATAATATACATATAGGTACAAAACTGAACACTGATTATGTAATGGTTGTTAATAATGATATAATACATGTAGCTACAAAACTGACCTCTGATTATGTAATGGTTGTTAATGATATAATACATGTAGCTACAAAACTGACCTCTGATTATGTAATGGTTGTTAATAATGATATAATACATGTAGCTACAAAACTGACCTCTGATTATGTAATGGTTGTTAATAATCACATAATACATGTCGCTACAAAACTGACCTCTGATTATGTAATGGTTGTTAATAATCATATAATACATGTCGGTACAAAACTGACCTCTGATTATGTAATGGTTGTTAATAATCATATAATACATGTTGGTACAAAACTGACCTCTGATTATGTAATGGTTGTTAATCATATAATACATGTCGGTACAAAACTGACCTCTGATTATTTAATGGTTGTTAATAATCATATAATACATGTAGCTACAAAACTGACCTCTGATTATGTAATGGTTGTTAATAATCATATAATACGTGTCGGTACAAAACTGACTTCTGATTATGTAATGGTTGTTAATAATGATATAATACATGTCGGTACAAAACTGACCTCTGATTATGTAATGGTTGTTAATAATCATATAATACATGTCGGTACAAAACTGACCTCTGATTATGTAATGGTTGTTAATAATCATATAATACATGTCGGTACAAAACTGACCTCTGATTATGTAATGGTTGTTAATAATCATATAATACATGTCGGTACAAAACTGACCTCTGATTATGTAATGGTTGTTAATAATCACATAATACATGTCGCTACAAAACTGACCTCTGATTATGTAATGGTTGTTAATAATCACATAATACATGTTGGTACAAAACTGACCTCTGATTATGTAATGGTTGTTAATAATCATATAATACATGTCGGTACAAAACTGACCTCTGATTATGTAATGGTTGTTAATAATCATATAATACATGTCGGTACAAAACTGACCTCTGATTATGTAATGGTTGTTATTAATGATATAATACATGTAGCTACAAAACTGAACACTGATATGGATAACTAGAAGAATTTTCTTTGCTTCAAAGTTATGTTTTATGTTTGATTTCATGTTGAGTTCCTCTCAATGAACTATTATGATATTTTCTAAAACCTTTCTAATTTTTGTATGTCCCCAATCTTGGCAGAGTGTATTATGCTATGCTGTTATTGGTCTGTCTGTCTGGATGTCCATCTGACTGTTACCTTTTCCTTTTCTGCACAATAACTTCAGTTCATCAGTTCTTCACCAAACTTTGTGGATAGCTTGCACTGGGGTAAGGAAGAAGCCTATTGATCTTGTGGGCCAAAAGTTCAAAGATCAAGGTCACTGTAACTGAAAGAAGAAACTTGGTTTCCACACAATAACATTCTACATCCCATACCTGGACCAAACATGGTTGATAGCTTGCATTTGGGTAAGGAAGATGCCATTTAATTGGGGGGGGGGGGGGACAAAGTTCAACATCACTGACTAAAAGAAGAAAAATGGTTTCTGCACAATAGCTTGAGTTCTGCATCACAGACCTGAACTAAACCTTGTGAATGGCTTGAATTTGGAGTAAGGAATAAAGCATATTTTGGGGTTGAAATATCAATAGTCATGGTCACTGACTGAAGGAAGAGAAAGGGGTTTTGCATAATAACTTTAAGTTCTAGACCACATACGTTGACTAAAGTTTGTGGAGGGCTTGCACTTAAGTTATGGAAGAGGTTTATTGATTCTGGGGTCAACAGATGAAAGGTTACGGTCATTGTTGATCAGAATAACTTTTATTCTGGAGTCAGTTCCTTGACCTAACTTGGAAGATGGCTTGCACTCAGGGTAATAAAGAAACCCATAGATTCTGGGGTCTAAAGGTCAGAGGTCATATTCATGGTAAGGCTAATAAGAAAATAATAGTTTCTGCACAGTAACTTTAGTTCAAGACTGCATATTTTGACCAAAGGTCCAGATCATTGAGACCCATCGGTCAAAATCTCCAGAGTCAACCATGCCCTACATACAGGACAATTAAACACAGGGCAGTTGATTAATATGCCATTCATGGTACTCTTGTTTTACTAATGCCTGAAGTAGATTCATTTAACCCTTTACTGCATGATGACGCCTTTTGACGCCAACCCCTTTACTGCATGATGACGCCTTTTGATGCCTTTCATGACAAATCCGATTAAGATACCCAGAACTACCAAAATTAAGTCTTTGTACCCAAAACTATCACTTATATGGCCGAGAGAATGAATCTAGACAATAAATATAAAGCAAATCATTAGTTTATTCGCAGGATTAAAGCAACAGAGTTACATTCAATCAGATGCACTATAATTTTGCAAATTGAAAGGATTCTTCTGTATGGGAATTTTCACAGAAAGGATTTGGTCTGTAGTTTCCATGGAGATATTGTATACCACCAACTCTTTGATACTGACTCATCAACTTGGCCCTGCAGAATTTTATTGGGTAATTTGTAGAGAATGGTTTCACTAAAAGTATTGCCATGTTAAATTACCTTGCTAAGTGGTAGATGGTTGTGGCCAATTTTCTTTTGATATGACCATTTGTGTAGCATGTGTTTAGCTACTCTGGGGCAATCTGCTTGCAAGGCAACTAATTTCCTACATAATTTTGATATATACATTTATGGCCCAAAATTTCTGTGTTGGCCTTGTATTGATTTGGAAGAATATATATTTATTCAACAATCAAATTTCTTCCCTAGATTATTCTCAGAGAGACATAATCATTGATTACTCATACTCAGTTTATCAAATTGCAGTGGTACCATTTTATACAAACTCAGCTGGACTTGTGAGATTTGTGAATTAAAAACAGTTTTCTTAAAAATACAACCAAAAAAGCCTATTATAATTAACTGTGTATTTATATGGAACAAAAATATGCCATTATCACAAAAATCTACATAAATCTGAGTGTGTTATAAACAAATTCCACTGTACAACTGAACACTATTAATTGACTAGATACATATTCCTTGAATCAAATTACATGTATATTTTAAGAAAAGTTTGATTAAATTAATTTATTTAATTTTCACCCTGCTTTCCAGCATTCTTGAACATTTTGATTTTTGACAGTTAGATTCATCCAAGGGTTAATTTAAAACTGTGTTTAATCCAAGGTACTGTAGTTGTTAAAACTAAAGATTATCTGTACTTAAATATTCACTGCAATTGTGTTTAGCTTTAATATTTATTTGTAAGAACCTAAATTGTGATCTTCAGATATCACTAGGTCATTGTCCTTAATAAGAATAGCCTGAAATAAAAAATTCACACAGTAGCACTCACTATAAGGTCCTTCATTATAATGCAGTTCCTATTAAGGCAAGTATGGTCATGGATCCAATTTCATCCAGTGGTAATAAAATTATATGTATCGTGTACTTCAGTATGAGGCAGTCTCACTATAATAGGCAGTATACTCTATGGCTCCAATGGACAGCATTATAAGGAGGGAGTACTGTATCATGCTTCATTATAGTGTGGTTTCACTATAAGGTGGTATACTATGGCTCCAATGGACAGTATTATAATGAGGGCATACTGTATAATGTACTTTATTATAAAGTGGTCTTATTATAAGGTGATATACTATATGGCTCTCATGATGAGTATTATAATGAGGGAGTATGGTATAATGTACTTCATTATAAGGTAGTCTCACTATTAGACAGTATACTCTGACTCCCATGTACAGTGTTATAATGAGGGAGTATTGTATAATGTACTTCATTATAAGGTAGTCTCACTATAAGACAGTTTACTCTATGGCTCCCATGTACAGTGTTATAATGAGGGAGTATTGTATAATGTACTTCATAATATGCTGGTCTCATTATAAGGTGGTATACTCTATGGCTTCAATGGACAGTATTATAATGAGGGAGTACTGTATAATGTACTTCATAATATGCTGGTCTCACTATAAGGTGTTATACTCAATGGCTCCAATGGACAGTATTATAATGAGGGCATACTGTATAATGTACTTCATAATATGCTGTCTCACTATAAGGTGTTATACTCTATGGCTTCAATGGACAGCATTATAATGAGGGAGTACTGTATCATGCTTCATTATAGTGTGGTTTCACTATAAGGTGTTATTCTCTATGGCTCCAATGGACAGCATTATAATGAGGGAGTACTGTATCATGCTTCATTATAAGGTGTTATACTCAATGGCTTCAGTGGACAGCATTATAATGAGGGAGTACTGTATAATGTACTTCATAATATGCTGGTCTCACTATAAGGTGATATACTCTATGGCTTCAATGGACAGTATTATAATGAGGGAGTACTGTATAATGTACTTCATAATATGCTGGTCTCACTATAAGGTGTTATACTCAATGGCTTCAATGGACAGTATTATAATGAGGGAGTACTGTATAATGTACTTCATAATATGCTGGTCTCACTATAAGGTGTTATACTCTATGGCTTCAATGGACAGTATTATAATGAGGGAGTACTGTATAATGTACTTCATAATATGCTGGTCTCACTATAAGGTGGTATACTCTATGGCTTCAGTGGACAGTGTTATAATGAGGGAGTACTGTACTTTTATAATTCAGTTTGATCTCAAATGTTACTGTGTTACCGTCTGCCAAGAAGGAACCCAACATGAAGAAACTGAATTATCATGGCACATATGTAAAACTAGTCAGAATTTCTATGGATGTTCATTATTTGTAGCATTTAAAGTTATGAACAACATCACAGTGGTAACAAGATCATCAAATTAGCATGATCATAGCAATCAGAGAGCCAATCAGCTTTGTCATGGTGACCAATAGTAGTGATGATTAATAAAAATAATTGAAGATTGGTCAGAGAAGTCAAATTACCAAGCATTAGATTATGAATATAAATGAGTGAAGTTTTCTTTTTGAAACTATGAAACTATTTACAACAGACTCTTCCAGGAAAAGCCTTCCACTGATTAGTAAAACCCAAGCGCTGAATACATGGCAAGTGACACATGTGCCTGTAAACTGTTTTATTTGGGATAGAAGCAACTTAGCCATGTAAATAAAATTATTTGAAAATATAGACAATATCTTCAACTGATTAAAATCCATGGTTGAATGGTTCTGATGAAACAATCATTGATCTTTAAATTTTACCCAAATCCCATCATTAGTCACTACAATGCTGATCAGCCATGCAAATAAAATTTAATGTATTAACTCATTAACCCCTGGAGATTCTTTTCATTTTCGCCTGAAATGGGGGTAGGAAACGCATTTTTGGGGTTACTTCTGAATGCAGCAAAACACATCTGCTTAAGAAAGTTTTTTGTTTAGCCGGATGCTTAGGTGTATCAGAAACATTGTTTTTGATTGGCTGTTACGCTCGCGCATGTGCAGAAGGGTAAAAGTTGGACTTTTTTATTATTTTTTTTTCGTATTGGATCCCCGATTTTTGTGTCCTGGCCCCTTTTTACTCCAAATCTCAAACTTATCCTACTTTTTGCAAAGGTTCATCTGTCTGTGTGCATTTCGGACCGGTCTGCTTTAGATCTAAGGCCAAAAAGTCTAAAATCCGGACACAAACTCCGGTTCTGGAACTGGCAATTTTTGACCTAAAAAAAATCGGGTCTCAAAAACTGCATTTTTTTCGCTGTATTTTTTAATGCGAGTAGAAAGTCAACATTATTTGGTATCATTGTAGAGCTACATCTATCTACTTTCCTGAAATACCATCCACTTTAGTGTATCCTAAATGATGTTCACGTTACAGAGCTCAGAAGTAGGGTACAACCTCGTAAACGTGGCGCCAGGGGTTAATGAGTTAACTGTAGATACCAGCACATTATGCAGCAGATCAGGGTCTTTGTTGTGTGTTCTACAAATTAGTCCTTATAAACTGCATAGACCCAGATCTGATGGTGCAATATGCAATGGCAGACCTGGGTCTTTGCAGTTTGCAGTTTGATCCAACTTATTAGCAAGTATATATGATACTTGAAAACTGAGTCTTTGACAGTCTGATTGGTGATTCATAAGCTGCCATCAAACACTGGGAATTCTGTTGAATGGCAAAAGCTTCTTTGTTTCATCCTGGATGAAGAGAAGCAAATTTCACGGAATTTGCAGACTTGTATACAATCATTACTAATTACATCAGCCAAGGAAAAATGATGAGCTCATTTTATTGGTAGCCTTCTTGATTAAATTGGCTTGCACCAAATATTGGTTTCAGGTTCAGTTGTAATGGTGTCAGTTAGTTTCAGGTATTTTTACAGTGCTGACAAGGTCAGTTGTGATCTATTTTTTGATAATGAAAATCCCAATTATGTACTTTTTGCAGGTATCTCAGGAATAGTTGCTATATTATTGATCAAAGTTATGCTTTGCTGCCTGTTTAAGTAGAAACATATTTACAGGTAATATCTTCACTTGGGATACTTATTACACATGTTTTATACAGAAAATAAAAGACAATTCTTTTTATAAAAAAGAATTCAATGAAAGATCTCCCCTCCCCCATTTTTTTAAAACAAAACTGAACCAGGGATTTCAGAACCTTTCTCACACCCTTGAAAGAGAAATTTCTTCCTCAAAAATGTCTAATTTAATGATTTCAAAAACATTGCAGTTTAGTGAAGGCACCCAGTGAAAACACATGCTTTCACACTTTTTTCCCCCCCAAAACGGCATTTATCTTTTTATTCTCATGGACAAGTAGCATCTCCCTATCTCCTGCAATGTCTTGTTCGGTTTTCTTTCTGCTAATTGTCAGCAAAATCAACTGGACTAGTTGCTTATTAAGCATTCAAATGCGTTGAAAGTCAATGTATTGCAGGATACAAGGCTTCTTTCAATTTATAATTCACATGCTCATCTCAATTTTCAACTGTGCCTCATAAATTCAAAATTAGGGCTTTCTTATTATTTAGAAATATTCATTCTACTTAACAGTCTGATGTGAAAGTAATAAAGTTTGATCTTCTCTAGAATTAAGTTCTAGTTAAATTATCCTGCTTATACTGAATATGGTAATTCAAGATTAAATATATACCAGTATGTGTCTGAATATGGTAATTCAGGATTAAATATATTCCAGTATGTGTCTGAATATGGTAATTCAAGATAAAATATATTCCAGTATATATCTGAATATGGTAATTCAAGATAAAATATATTTCAGTATGTGTCTGAATATGATAATTCAAGATAAAATATATTCCAGTATGTGTTTGAATATGGTAATTCAAAATAAAATATATACCAGTATGTGTCTAAAATTCCTCCATTGAAATTTCTTGTTGGATTAGACACAGACATAGTTTGATGAATGAGCTAAGACAGACATAGTTTAAGATGGGTCAAATATTGTAAATTCATTTGTTTTTAAGGGTATACATTTTCCTGATATTACGTCAACAACAAAAAAAAAGACATGTTCATTGGTGCACAAATTCACGGATATGACTCGGATGGGGATCCTATCTTCTTCACAGATGGGGATTAGTTCAATAGGTCATTAGCATAGCTAGGTATGTGCACATATGCACATGCATGACATAGAAATATCAATACAATCTTGTTAGTTTTTCAGACACTCTCCCTCTCCCAATCCCATGATGGTGTGTATATCAGAAAATTGCTTAGCTACTCCCCTAGCTTAGGTCTTGTATTCATGATTTGTAAAAACATCAAAATCCAGAAAAACTTTTAACCCATAAATAAAAGTGAATCCACAGTGGATACTACTATAATAAATTCACAGTTTTATGTATGCCACTAGACATTGACATATATGTTGTATCATGGTTCAGAAAAATTCTCTTTTTAAGGTCTAGTGAGCTTATGGTATGGCCCTACATCAAGCATGGGTTGTTCGTTGTCCATCAACATGTGCTAATTTTAATCTTCATCTCAAAAACAAATTAATAGATTTTTAAACATTTTTGGTCAAGAGCATCCTGACATGAAACATTTGTTTGTACAAATGATGCCGCCCCACTATCAAATATGGCCACAATTACTAAAAGCAGGAAAGCCTTTAAACAACTTTTGCAAAACTGCTTAGTAGAATTTGACCAAATTTGACAGGAATTATCCTGGCATGAACGACTTTTAAGTTTGTACAAATGATGCCGATCCACCAACAAATATAGCTGCTGTTACTAAAAATTGACAAACCTTGAACTTCTCCAAAAATGCTTAACAGAATTTGACCAAATTTTACACAAAGCATCCTAATTTAAAGGCTTTTCTAATTTATAAACAAGATGCTAATCTACCATCAAATATGGCCACCATTACTGAAATAGAAAAATGTTTCAACAACTTTTTCTGAATGAAATGCTCTACAGAATTTGACCAACTTTGATGAAAAAACATCCTGGTATAGAGGTCTGTCATCATTGGGCAAATGATGTTGCCTTTAAATATAGAGATGCAAAAAATAAAGAAACCTTGAAATAGTTGTTTTCACAACATATGCAATCAACAGCATTGGAAGGAATGTCCACAGAAACTATCTTACTGACAGAGATTTCTTGGCCAACTGCTCATGTATTTGGCTATAATGGAAATGTCAGTCAGGTGAACAATCTCAGCTCCACTTGGACCTTTTGCTTAGTAGAAGTTTTTTCAATCCTGTTACAGGCTTTTAATAACAGAGTTGTACCCTTGATAAATACAGAATTAGAGGTATAAACAATGCTCTGACTTCCATAATCACTTCAGAATCTAGAGTAGAGTTTGTTTTATTTTACTAGGACAGTCTTGAGGATTGTATATGAAAGTGGAACTACATATATCCTATTACAATATATTGAGATTCCCCTCCAAACACACATACAATTGTCTTTACTAAATGCATTGAAACGGAACAAATTAATTATGATGTATCCAAGGTCAAGGTTACTGGAATTGAAAATGGGATTTTCTTTTTTGCGTGACAAGTCAAGTTTCTTTGGCCTAATTTTCATCCAATTTCATAGGTAGACTACACTTGGGCAGTGTTTGCCTTATTCATTCTTAGGCTGAGAGTTGAAAAGTCAGGTCACTTGAGCCGACATTGTAATTTGTTTGGTTTCCACTCTGCAAGTCAGGTTTCATGAATCTAGTTTTCATAAAACCTAATGGGTAGTCTATGCTTGGACAGAGGCACCTCCCTAGATCATGGTGGTTTGATATGAACTGTATATAGATCTTGGTGGTTTGATGTGAACTGTATATAGATCTTGGTGGTTTGATATGAACTGTATATAGATCTTGGTGGTTTGATATGAATTGTATGTAGATTGTGATTGTCAGGTTCCCATAGATATATATGTCAGGTTTCATGTAAAGTTAAGTAATTCAGAATTGCCTCATGCTTCTGTTGTTGAAAAAATGGAGTACAGCAAGGTTGATGTGTTTTTGGATTGTGAATGTTTTGGTGAAAATTTGTGGATATGTTGTGAAGCTTTGTGATCATGCTATTGTTCCATCCCTCAGTGGCTGGTATAGAGTTGACACTCAATTCATATAACCATGTTGCAGTGGAGGATTTCAAGAATTTTTTTATTTTGTGGGGGGGGGAGGGGCAGGCTGGGGGGGGGATGTTAGTCAAATTCCCTTTTCCAGCTAAAATAGTAGATTCTTCAGTATTAAAAAAACAACAGAACATTTACCTTTTTAAGGAAAACGAACCAACCCATGATTTGAATACCCCCCCCCCCAAACTCCATATCCTAAATTTGTCCCTGATAACAGTGGCCCCAATCCTGTGGCCTAATGAGAGATGACCTCATCCTGCATCAAATTATTACATTGTTACCATTTTTCTATACCTTAAAAAGAAATCATCTCCAGTGATGTTACCTTTTCTCTGGAAAATGGGTGGTTCAGTCAAATGAGGGGGGAAACACTGTATTGCAATCCAGATAGGTAGAGGTAGACTATGAAAACCTGATGAAGAAGTGAAAACACATGTCAATCATGTTGTGTAAAAAAAACAAGCAAGACTATCATTGATAAATCAACAGATATAACATTCCGGAGCCATGTGTTACAAGTGAAAATCACCAGGAGATCTATTTGGATTCATCTGGCTTAGACAACTGGAATACCATAGACTGGTTCAGATCTATGTTAGACTAAAGTGGCAGGTGTTTGATAATTATTTGGAGACCATGCATCCAAAGATTTCCAAGTTTTTTTATGTATTTTTTATAAGTACTTAGGGAGAAGATTATGGGGGATTTGAACTTAGTGACATCCTGTGAATAATGACTTGGTCTAATTCAAATCCTTTAATTTTATTAATTTAAAAAAATGTACATTTACACGTAATTGCACTGATTTTCTTTGCATTACCAAAACTGAAATAACATATAATTTCAACAAATCATATTTCATAGGATGAAATTAATCAGATATAAAGTCACCATGGATATTAACCAAGTACTGCTTTCATCAAATGTCTCAACTTTGAGTAAAAATTCAGCTAAAACTTTGCATGCTTATCATTTGTAAACACTCATAATATGACTGATTTAAACGTAGGTTTTGAAAAAGGTAGTTATTTTGGACACAACATTGAGATATTGACCATAAATATGAGTGTATGGACATTTTACAGAGGGGCAAAATTTTGACATTATCACCATCTATACTGGTACTTGTTTATAAGCTGAGTTCAACTGCTAACTGCACAGACCCAGATCTGCCATGGCATTATGCACCAGCAGATCTGGGTCTGTGCAATTTGTTAGGAGTAATCGGTAGAACAAACAACACAGACCCTGATCTGCCAGTGCATTATGCAATGATAGATCAGGGTCTATGTTGTTTGCAGTTGGCCTTGACTTATACAGGAGTATATACAGTACATACTCGGGATGAGAAAGTTTTATGAAGTTAGTGCTTTCATTTGCTCCACGATAGAATAATTGCATCAAACATATGTTTTGAAACAAGTTAGCTATTTTAGGCCTTTAGCACCGAGACAGTCTGATCTTAAATCTGACTTGAAAGAAATTTTACAGTGAGGCAAAATTTTCAGCTGAGTACACACTCAAGTTGTGAAAGTTCTATGAAACCCAGGCCAGGTCACTTTTTAATTACAAGCCTTCAGAATGATTCAGCCATGACCGTTAATATCTGTTATAAAATATATAATTCACAAACCATTTCCTAATAAAATTTTGAAGCTGCATAGTCTGGTGCATCTTGATATAAAATGCATAAAACAGTAAGGCTTTATTCGATAACCTTGCAATGGATTCCTACTTTGTCTAAATTGTAGATGATAAACAAAAAATACCCACCCAAGAAAACAGGGGGGTGGGGGGGGGGGGAGTTTGCATTCTATCAATTTAGTTTACCTTTGCTGAGGTTATCTTAGTTCTATAAGTTTCTTGTTACAGGTATACAGATGGTGGGGACTCACTATAACTAGGGAGCTAAAGTAACCTCAGCTAACCTGTGTACAACACATGTAGCTTCAAACAGCATAGACCCAGATTTGCCATTGCATTATGGCTGAGTGGTCTAAGATGCCTGCCTTTACAGATCACTGACATCTCAACTCTGTGCTTGTGGGTTCGAGCCTCAGGCTTGGCAAACATGGGTATGTGAGAAAGCTTGCCAGTAGCTTCCTGTGGGTAGGTGGTTCTTCTCGGGGGTTTTCTCTGGTTCTTTCTCCACCAAATATACAGGCCGCCATGTATAGCCTATCATGTGCTGAAAAATGGCGTTAAACCCATTACAACCAACCAACAAATGTTAATATGGTACAGTAACCTACCATATATACCAATGTATAAGTTGGGTCTAACTGCAAACAACATAGACCCTTATCTGCTGTCACACAATGCATTGGCAGATCTTGGCCTATGTTGTTTGTTCTAATGATTACTCGTAATATATTGCATAGACCCAGATCTGTCAATGCATTATGCGATGGCAGATCAGGGTCTATGTAGTTTGCAGTTGGATCTGACTTATATGCAAGTATATTTCATAATTATAACTGGCTGTGATTTTAAATTAAGCCAGAAAGTAGGCAGAAAAATCTCAAGGGGAAAAAATTTAATTATCTTGGGCATTAAACTGATTAAATTGGAAGGAGGCATCTCATCAAGGAATATTGCATTGATGAACTTTGAAAGAGACACTATGATAGAGATTTATGGGAATTGTTATGTTGCATATGGCATGGGCCATTTGTGATTGTTGCAAGGGATGAAAGGAGCTAAATACATTGTATTGATTCCCCATTCAAGACAAAGAACATTTTTAGAAAAAATTAACATGATTCAAAATTCAGATCCATTGCAGAAATGGCTTCATTTGCTACACAACAACAATGTTGTTATTACATGTACATGTATTACACAACTGAGAGTCATAATGATTTGGGTAAAATTCTCAGTACATCATATGGTCTGTAAATGTTTATATTGTCCCTAAGGGGCCGTCCATATATGATGCCATGCACCGAGGTGGGGGAAGGGGATACGACATGTGTGACGATGGGGGGGGGGGGGGGGGGGGGGTGGGGGGTTTTGAAAAATGTGACATCACAAAAACAACACCAGTGCCTTGGATTTTAAGACTTATTCCTAACCATAATTTTTCTCTTTAGTATAGGTTTCCAGAGGACTAAAAACGGATTGATCAAGATATTTTTTAAAAAAAAGTATTAAATAATTTAGAACACATTGTTGTATTGTTGAATGCTTTGTGACATCATATATGAGGGGGGTCTGAGTTTTTGTGATGAAATGTGACAAGGGTTGGAGGGGGGAGGTAAAAAATCTGCCAAAATTGTCTGACATCATATATGGATGACCCCTAATTCTTGTACACCATCAGCCCATTAGAATCATCTTATTTTTTGTACAGGGAACTTTTTCTCATTAAAATTTAAACATTTTAAGACAGTCTTATTTTTTTATAGGGAATTTTTTCTCATTAAAATTTAAACATTTGAAGACAGTCTGTTATTAGAAATTATCACATTGTATAATAAAATCGATAATTCAGAATTTGGTCACAAATGATGGGGTCTCCCAAAACAGTGGTCTTTAAAGTCAGGTTTTGTTGAATTTGCTGATAACTATCTTTAGTACATAAATATTCTGGAGGTGGTAAAATTGATAACTTGTCTCAACCAGAACAAATCATCTTTCCATCGTTCTTGCCTTCATTGTTATTTTCTATTTTTTTTTATAAGAACTTAAGAACAGACAATGTAGATCTTTTCAAGGAATTTTTAAAGGGGTTATCTAGATGCTGATAATGGGTCCCTGTCCCAGTGAGAAATATTTCAAAATCATACAGAATTTCCAATTAGGGCAATTTACTCCTGAAAATCTCATTTGGTCTAATTTTCTTCCCAAAATGGTGAGCCAAGGCTCCATCCCTAAGAAAAATCCCTGCCATAGCTGCCCAGTCAATGATAGAACAGTTGTCTCTTGACTTATCAGGGAATGAAAGATAAAGAATATGTGCACCTATTGCTCCCAAAGTTAATGATCTCATAAAAACAAGATAATCGTCTAGACAGTGGTAATGCTTAGATTCCCATGATACTGAGATGACCAGATCTCCCACCAGAACATATTAAAGCATTCTCTATTTGACTTATTATCAGTCTGGAATTTACAGGAATATTGCCATTGACTGATAGTGGACTTTGCTTATTGAGCTGTGAACATCATTAGCTAATTTGACATTTTGTCTGCATTCTCTATTTGACTTATTATCAGCATCTAACTTACTGTGTTTATCCATGTACTGTATATACTTGCATATCAATTGGATCCAACTTCAAACAACATTCCCAGATCTGCCATCACATAATATACAGGCAGATCAGGGTCTGTGCTGTATGTTCTACTGATTAGGTGTAACAAACTACATAGATCCAGAGCTGCTGGCACATTGGATTTGAATTATATATGAGTGTATTTGGCATAACACAATGTTGACCCAGACTATATATTTGCATATAAGTTGGATCCAACTGCAGACAACATAGATCCTGATATGCCCATGCATAATGCACAAGCAGATCAGTGTCTATGTTGTTTGTTCTACTGATGATTAGATGGGTCTGTGCTGTTTGCAGTTGGATCCAACTTTTACCTGAGTATATGTGGCACAACATGCACCAAATTGAGAACACTGTAGACCCAGCTCTATCATCACCAATGAGCCAGCAGATTGGGATTTACTCTATTGGTTCTACTTGAAATTTCATGCAAACAGCATCAAACCTGATCTGCTGGTGTGTCATGCGATAGCAGAGCTGGGTCCCTTTGATGTTTTTGCAGATGGGTGCGTGCTACACAAATGTAATGATAAAATACCATGTTACTATTGCTTGCAAGACAGGGCCGTATTTTACTGCTTGCTTGCAAGATTGGGCCATATTTTACTGCTTGCTTGCAAGACTGGGCAGTATTTTAATATTGGCAATTAATGATAGCACTAGAATTTCTTGTTCAGTATTATTCATGTAGAGCCTCTGATACAAAAGCCAAAAGCCTCCAAAGGTGTTGTCTGTTGTCATCTAGTGAATTTTTTTTTTGTTTTCGTTGGTTTAATGGCACTTTTAACACATTATTGGCTGTATTATGCCAAGTGATGGGTCAAAATCTCTGTGGTGTACTTGTCACATGATGATGATGACGTAGATTGATGATACCTACATCAAAATAACCATGCAAGATTTTGGATAAAATTGCAAACTCAAAATGTCAGGGGCAAGCAGCTTCTGATGGGGGCATCAAAAGAATTCTTGATACCTTTCAATATCTTTCTTTATTTAAAAAAAACAAACCAAATTGGTCATCTTTTTTATTATCTGCTTGTCAATGAAGTTGTGAGGAGAAATAACATTTTGCCCATGTGTGTGTGTGTGTGTGTGTGTGTGTTAATTTGTTTGTTTGATGGTTACACATTCCTTACAACCTTGGAGTCTATTTCACCTACATTTATGAAAACTGGTATGTGGAAGCATCTTGCAAAGATTTTTTGTTGTTGGTTTTAATGGCAATTGTAACACATATGTGACCAAATTGTCCTGATTGGGTGACTGGTGTATATTCAGCTATTTACACCATCAATACCTGTTATATCTAGACTCATTAAACATCGTGCTTGGCTGCATCTCCGGTCAAGTAACTCAAGCATACCAAAACTAGGTCACTGTGACCTAATTTCATGTAGTGACTTCTGAATTGTGAGCTATTTTCTCATTACACCCTCAATATCTTTGACCCAATTTCACCTACACATGACAAGTGGAACATGGATCTATCTCAAGGACAGTAGCTCAACCATTCAAAAACTAGGTCACTGTAACCTAATTGTCAGGCTTGAGTAACCTGTATTTTCAGCTAACCATTCTTTACACCTTTCATATCTTAATATAATGGACCCTATTTCACCAATACTCATGGAAATTGGTATGTGGATACATCTTGAGGAGATTAACTCAGCCATACCAAAAGTTGGTCATTGTGACCTAATTTTGATGTTTGATGTTTGTACTTGTAGCAATTTATTTGTTACAACCTCAGTATCTTTAACCCTATTACATCTAAATCAGACTTTGTTTTTTACACTGATGAAACTTTGTATATAAATGCCTCTTATTGAGCAGAATATTGTAGTAATATTTCCTTCCTTGACATAGTGACTTGGTTCTTAACTTAGACGCAAAACCAATGGGGTATGCGTTTGAATCCTGTCCAGACCTGCCAGGGTTGGCTGTCATGGTGTACCTCAACACAAGGCCATTAAATCAAATTGCCTTGGCATCAATCCTACATACCAGTCTGTATATTGTCAGCTACTCCATATGTGCTTCTGTTGGTTGGAGGATTCATATTTATGAGTAAACATCTTATGTTGTGTTATACAATTGTCCCCTCCTCTTATAAAGCCCCATCTCGAGAGAGGTCCCCACTCCATGTTAGGTGACACCATAAAGTATATGCACCAAGGTTGTTCATTTTCACCATTTTGTTCCCCTCACTTGAGAGCACCTCTTTAATAAGACCATGTTTTCATCCAGCCTTATAAGAGGAGAACCCTGCTGTAAAGCACATCATTATAACATGAATTTGGATATAACATGGTTGCATCATGGCGTCCAATTTTTGGTCTTAGATGTCCCTTATTCAAAGACACTACTCAAAACATCGGCCAAGCTGACAAACAAATAAAAAGAATTCAGTTAAGTTTCAGAAACCTATAGATTGCAGATCATAATGTTCTTACACAACAATAATTAATTTTCATAGAGCATGGGTCTGTCTCAATCCCAGTTGTTATATTAGTTGGCAGATAGTAAAATTATTACCATACATCTGACTGGCATTTTGTTTATTCCCCTTCCCTCCCTTCTCCAAACTCATACACCAAATTTTTCAATAATTCTCACTCTTTAAAGCGCTGTTTGGTACATAACATGGTTGGCCATACTCACTCTTTAAAGCGCTGTTTGGTACATAACATGGTTGGCCATACTCACTCTTTAAAGCAGTTTGGTACATAACATGGTTGGCCGTACTCACTCTTTAAAGCGCTGTTTGGTACATAACATGGTTGGCCGTACTCACTCTTTAAAGCGCTGTTTGGTACATAACATGGTTGGCCGTACTCACTCTTTAAAGCGCTGTTTGGTACATAACACGGTTGGCCATACTCACTCTTTAAAGCGCTGTTTGGTACATAACATGGTTGGCCGTACTCACTCGTTAAAGCGCTGTTTGGTACATAACACGGTTGGCCGTATTAACCTGGACTACCACATTATAGCCGAGTTCTGCTCTACTCTTTTGAAGGAGTAAGCATCTTCCATGGCATTCCTTACATGCATGTCACCATGTGATCAGGTTAATGAAGACAATTTTTCACAGCTGAATATTTTGCGTCTGCAACAAGACACATCCCAATACTAGCATATTTATTTTCTCTAAAGTGCAGGCAGATACACTGCAAATTGTATAAATTTAAAATGATGCTGATTCATCTTCATACAAAAGCATGGTGGGTCTATTTCTAAATGAAAAATATTGCCATATAGCATGTCCCATTTCTGTACTTTTGCATAAGGCTATGCAGGGCTAAAAAGAGAAACAAGCGTTGTTTTTGTCATTGCTGTTGGGGATGTTGGAATTTGTTTTTTAAAACAAGGCCCAGGGGAAGAAAAAAAAACAGCTTTGCCATTTGGGCTTTAATCCACTCCTGCCAGCACCTGCCAGCTTCAGAGCTGTCTGTTTCATCCAACCCTCTAATCCACTCAACTATTTGTGACTACACCTAACAGCAAAATTTATATACTGATTATGTGGCCAAAGATACTACACAGAGGCATAGTCTCTTGCTCAAAATCAAACTCATCCAAGATCTTGATGATATAAACCTATTTACCAAGTTTTATCAAAATTGGATGATTGGCAATTGGTTTGGTTTGGTGTTGGATGAGAAATATAAATGGGCTTATATCATCAAGATCTTGGTTGATTATGATTATGAGCAAGATCCACACATACTAATAATGTGATCTTGCATATGATTGGCTGAACTTGTTGATTATGAGCAAGATCTATGCATATCAGGTAATCTTGTATCTCATTGGCTGAGCTTGTTACCACTCTGGAGACATTCCAAACTTGTTCCCCATGTACGATTTAAGTACTTTACTCATTTAATCACCACTTTTACCTGAAGTTTCTCTGTTGCTTTGTATCTACTTGGATCAAGTTTGGATCCCTACACTTCCTGTGAGTCACACAGTAAATAAGCTACATTCAGTTCTGATTGCTGGTTACTGTTTACTCTGGACTGGAACTGTAGCATATTTGACAAATTCAATCCAAGTAGACAAGATAAAAAGCAACAGAGACACTTTGCATAAATGTGACTGTAAAATGATCAGTAAAGTATTTAAATTCTACATGTGGAACAGGTTTTGAATGTCTCCTTTACACTGATATAAGTTATCAATGGCTGAACATATCAACAGGATCAAAAAATTAGCATGGAATCAGCGAGGGGAGACTGACAGATTTTGATAGATTTTGAACTACGCAAGTGAGACACCTTATGTTAATTTGTAGAAGGGGAATGGGTGTTATTAGTTTTTCTTTTTTATTGACAGAAATGAGTGCTTATACCCACAATGGATTTCTCTGATGAATTGTCAATAAAAAGAATACAAAGGCAAATGACTAATAATTATTCATGACGTTGAAGATTAAGGTTACAATTATAGGGTATCATTTTGTATCAGTTCTTCACCTCTTGTGTTGAGATATGTGTATCAATATGGCAAAATTAATACTGATAAATTGTTTCACCCCCAGTAGATAATCAGCTGTTCCATCAATATTGAGGTTATACAGATTTTGCAATTTTGCTTAAGTCTACTGTTAATTAAGTCTACTGTTAATTATCATGAATTTTGTTCAAGGAGAAACAAACAATTATACCGTATGTACTCGCGTTAAGCTCATACCAACCGCAAACTGCATAGACCCAGATCTGCCATCGCATAATGCGTCGACCTATCTGGGTCTAGGCAGTTTGTAAAGACTAATCAATAGAACAAACAACATAGACCCTGATCTGCCAGCGCATTATGCAACAGCAGATCAGGGTCTATGTTGTTTGCATTTGGACCCGGTTTATTCGCGAGTATATACAGTAATTCTAGTTATTGGGCAGAGCATTATCTGCTTTTTCCAAGAGTAAATTTTTCTAGGTCCTCTAGGATTTCAACATCAAGTTAAACTTCTGATAAATATGCATGGACATGAATGTAAAGACTCCAAAATTAAAACTGAAATGCTTGAATTGCATACTGTATATACTTGCGTGTAAGCCAGGTCTAAATGCAAACAACATAGACCCAGATCGGCTGGTGCATTATGCGACGGCAGATCTGGGTCTATGCAGTTTGCAGTTGGTATTGACTTATATGTGAGTATATACGGTACTCTATTTTTCTTTCATAGACAAGATTTTGTTTAATTTTTAATATTTTTTTAGTTAGATTTGAGGTTACCAGGATGTTGGGTCTGGGCTACCATGTGTTAAAGTTAGGAAGCCCAGTTGGCTACTGTGTGATATCATGAATTGTTTTATATCTTTTTTCAAAACATACCTACAATACTTTCCAAAGGGTAGTTGTTGTTAATTACACATAAGAAAACTTGTAATGTGTTAATACAACACAGATGCCCATGCCAATATGAATCAGTTAAAAGGCAATGCTTTTAAGTCCAAAACAGGGTCCATAACTCTGTAAAACTTTGTTGAAATAATGACGAGCAAACTTGATATAAGTCTTGTTAATGTAAGGTCTCACACCACTTTTGGTTTGGATCCATTAAGTCCTTCAAAAGTTGTTGAGCAAGAAATGAACTTGCAAAGTTTTAAATCAAACAGGTTTGTTGGAAAATGGTGAAAATTAGACTTAACATAGGTCATCCTAATGTAAAGCCTCATACCAAATTTGGTTTGAATCCATAAAGTCTTTCAAAGGTAAATGAGAGGAAAGAAATTCTGATGCAAATGAAGGGAAAAAAGTTCTAAGTGAAACAGGGGCTATAACTCCATTAAATTTTGTTGGCAAATGGTGAGCAAAAAAAACTTGACCTACATCTTCACAATATTAAGTATCATACCAAATTTTGTTTGAATCCATTTAGTCCTTTCAAAGTTACTGAGCAAAAAACAAAATCTGTAGGACTTGATGTGACGTGATTTTTATGTGACGTGATCTGACATGATGGGATGGATGGATGGGCATGGGAAACACTCAATGTCCCCATCATAGATATGGCAGGGGCATGAAAAGAGAACATTTTCATATTCAACTGCTTTCTTTGGACTACGGTACTGAATTTAAGCTGGACTACCAGCAGCAGAATCTTTTCCTGCTAGTTCTGCCTCAATAAAAAAAATTCAAAATCAGATGGTTGCCTTCTTTTTTTGGGAGGTGGAGGCCACCAAAAAATAAGCAGGCAACCATCTGATTTTGACATTTTTCAGACTTTGCATTTGTTCAGAAATTTTAGCATAGGTTATTTTGATAGAGCTATTTGTTTCTTTTTTTAGGATGCAAGTATCGTCAAGGGACATGGAGTGCCTGTGACCCTGACACAAATAAGAAAACAAAAGTTCTTCACCTTAAGCATGGGGATCCAGCCTCCTGTCCAAAGACCAAGTCTGTAGTCAGGCCATGTAAGCGGAAAAAGCGGGTGAAAAACGTGTCCAGACCAAAGACCGGAAGAGGTAGATACGCTTTTAGGTAAAGGTCAGGTTCGCTTGTTCACTGTTTAGCACTTTTTCTTGATTTAAACCTACAAGTTAAAGCTAGCATTGATTGGGTATGATAGAGGACTCAACTGCAAAAGTCCAGAAGTTCATATGTTTTCCTGTAAATGCTTTTTTTTTAATACAGTAAAACTTGCTGTAACATTGCCCTCATTAGCAATTCCAGCTGTTATAAAGTTTTTTTTACAAAACTCTGTTTCTACGCATACATAAGACAACCTTCTCAAAACCCACTCTAAATGCAGTTTTAACACATCTGAGAATGTAACATGGTTTCTGATTGGTTTAATGTCAAATTTCTGGTATTGAAATCTGTGCTATACAGTAAATTGAGTTGTAAACTTTGATATAATTGTAATGTCATGATTCTCCCCATGATATGATGCCACAAAATGTGTTAGAATAGGGGTGAATGTACTATGTTTTCAAATTTGCTTATGTATTTTTATGTTACACCAGTATAGAGTTTTCTGTTTTATCAGCTCTGCTCATGGGTCATCAGTAAGACTAAATATAGTACAGTATAACTATGAATATACATCAGCAAATCTAAAAACATAAGTGTCATTTATGTGTATTATGTATTTAAATTCCTAGTGGTTCTACATTGTAACAGTGTATTTATCAGATGGTGACACTGTTATTGCAGTATTACAAGTAATTCAATATGATCAGTGATTTTTTTTGTTGTAAACCTATTGAAATGAAGGTTCCATTGAAATTTTAGAGAAAATGATTGTTTTTTTATCCATATATTTATCTGCATATTTCATAGTTATCAAGTATTTCACAAATTTTATGAATTGTATCAGTAAAATTGTCAAACCAATTATAGTGGTCACCTCTATAGGGCTGCCACCTGTGTATAAGGGTCAGGTACAATTTAGTCCTATTTGAACATAGTGTACCTGACCCTTTTAATTAAGTGGCTGCATTATAGAGGTGACCATGATAATTGGTTTGACTATTTTACTGCTATATTTGAACATAACATAGTGCACATTTATTTGTTTAAAAAGGTCACCAGGTCATTATGGTCAGTTTTTGCTAGACAACTAATTCAGTTCCCTTAGACCATAATGTTAATGTTTGGCCAAATTACTAAACTTTTGTGGTAAGATTGGCAAATCATGCTTACAACTTATGAACAATCCATCCAAGAGGCAACTTTTAAAATATGAAAATGATACGATGAGTTGTTCGTTTTTGAGAAAAATTCCCTTGTAGGTGTCCACTATACAATTCCAGCCCTGTTTATATCCAGTAGTACCTATGCAGCAACAGTGATAAAATGAAAATGGTTTTAGGCTCAAGCCTACTGTTGCACACAGTTTGCCTAGACATAGACTTCTTCTGAAAAATTATGATAATTTTTTGGTTAATTATTCTCAGCCAGTCAATGACTTTTGTTCTTTTAAATACAGTATTCATACATGCCATATTCCCAGACAGTGTTGGGGTTTTTTTGAGACTCAAAAAGTGTGTTTTGTAGTCCCAAGGGGGGTCAGTGCATATGACCAAGGGGGTTCAGTGCGCGTGACCCCCCCCCCAAAACGTCATCCAAATGAAAATAAGCTATCTTTTCAAATCAGCCTATAGCAAATGACTGGAAATTGAAATCTGAATAAAAGAAAATACCATCTGTTTTCTCTGAAGCATTTAATATACTTACAAACGAAAAAATGGTAGACTTAGCATTGTCAAATAATATCACCACATATATGTACACATGGTCACAAGCTCACATACATTAAATAAAAAAATACACCAAGTTACTGTCTTTAAAATCCACTTTTAATTACATGCAGTCTTTGCTGTTTTCAATAGTTCAGAAGTTGGTTTGAAATTAATGCAAGTGTCATTTGTGTTCATCTTAGCACTCATCAGAGATTGAATGGTGGTGTTGTTCAGCCATCCCTGAAGATCTTGTTGAATTTTTCTAAGCATTGAAAATGGTCTCTCAGCATCGGCATTGCTGTGAGGGAGTGTCAAACATGCAATGGCCACTTGAGTCAGAATATCAGATCATGGTTTTCCTGAAGGAGGATTTCCTTGCATAGGTCTGTAAAATGATCTGTTTTCTGAAAACGGCAGATTGTGCTCAGCAACGAAATGGCAGAAAAGTACTTCAGCTCTAGTTACATTGTCTGTCAATGACTGTTTAAACAAGCTATTTAATTTGGGTATTGAGCTCTGCATTTTTGCCATGTTACGATGCTGGGTGGTGTTGCTATGTCGACGAATGTCATACATTCCAGAATGACTAATGTCAATATGGTGGTTGCAATATGTGCACAGAATAAACACTTTTCCATTTTATATATGGAGTAAAAATCCGACTTCAAAGGAACGTTGCTGCTGATCACAAACTTTATAAAAGATGGCGTCAACATTCTCAAAGAAACGGTGCCACTGATCACAAACTTTAATAAAGATGGCTTCAACATTTTCATTCAGTGCAATCAGTTTGTTCTTCAACACGCATCTCTTTGATATACTTAACTTTAAATTGGTTGTTCCACTTAATGTACTTTACCTATGCAAATTAGCCTAATGGGCTCTCCCGCAGCAGTGCTCAAAAAGGATTTGACACGACACATCACCCTAGCTATTGTGAGCCAATTAAATAAATCTCTAAAAGGTGGCTGTTTATATCTGACTGCCTTAAGTTTTAATTGCCTCTAAAACAGGTGTATAAACCTGCCCCGAGGACAGTTTTACATGAGCTTTGAGCAGTACTGTTTACTGTTTATACATACCACAGATTACGGGCATATATAATAGCGATCAAGAAATATACTTTGGGGGGGGGGGGTGGAAAATATTTTTTGTTGCAAAATTGCTGAAAATCGTGTTTTTCGAAACACGATCGTGTTGGGGGGTTTGCGAGTCCAGAATCGTGTTTTTCGCGTGACACGTCGTGTTATGGCAAGTATGAGTATTTAATATAGCACCATATATCGGCTGATTCCATAGCTCATAAAATAATTAGTTGCCTGTAAAAAATGATTTTACTCTCATAATAATTATTCATAGTCAACAGCATTTGTCTTGAAACCTCCTGCAAAAGCATAGTCGTCTTACAATTGCCATTTTGAAAATATAAAGGAATTTATTCAATTAAGAGCCTGCTGGAATGATAAATTGATAACATTTTCCACCAAGAATAATAGTTTCTCTATGAAACTTCTTGATATATGCAAAAAGAAGCATTCTGGTTTCTATGTGGATGTGTATTGTATATCCTAAGCTAGATAGATTTCAACACACATTCCAACAGGGCTCAGGGAGAGGGAGGTAGTCAGGGATTGTTACATAGACTCCCAGTTGATATAAAATAATTAAAAATTTTACATTTATCAAAATATTACTCAGTGTCATTGAATGTGCTTATATAAAATCTGTATTATTGATTTTCTTTCTTTAATGGGGCATATGCGGCAAATTTTTATATAAAAAGGTGTGCATGTACAGTGATTGCTATAGAAAAGGAATGCAAATCTTGGAACCCACTTAATCTTCACAGGCTTAAATTTTCAACACCTTTGAGAGATTAAATAGTCCCTTTCAGTCTTAATAAAATCCCAAGTTAAATATTTGATCAGTTATCAAAGGAAAATGTTTCCTTGTCTAATTGCATCATTGTACCTGAGGCAAAAAGAGATCCACCCAAAATAAAATCAAACTTTGAGAAAATGGATAATAATTATGGAAAAATCATAAAAAATATCATAAATTAATTGCGAAGTTAAAAAAACAAGATACCAAACTTAACAGATAATAATCATATAACCTGGCTTAGTGGTCCAGTTGTATTCTGGTAGATGTACCTTGTTTGACAAAGTAGCAAAGAATGCAATATTGCTATATAAACTTTAGTATAAAAACTGTAAATTTGTCTTCCATAACCTCAAATAATTGCAATCATCTAGTTCCACTTATGAAAGCTAAGAATTCTTAATCATGCATTTTTGTTTCTCAAATTTATGACAGATTTTTTTGGGACACATGTTATTAGTAGCTCAGCTGAAAAAATGCATTACACAGCATTTACTTAAGCTATCCCATTGTACCTGTTTTCAAAATCCATTGTGACTAAAAATTGGTACTGGAAGTAAAAATGTCTAACACTTACACAGCAGACAACTTATTCCTAAAATTACAAACAAATTCACCCTAACTGACTGTAAAAATGAGCGAGAAATCGGTTGGGCATATTTTATCCAGGTCCTTTTCCACTGGGTGTACTGTTGCTATAGGGCACAGACCACTAATTCAATTCTAATAAACCGTAACATTAATGTTTGATCAAAGTACTATACTTTTGTTTGTTAGACTGTCTAATCACATTTACATCCTATGAACAATTTATCCAAGAGGAAACATTTAAAATGATATGATGTGTGGCTTGTTTTTGAGAAAAATTCACATGTAGATGCTCACTATAAAAATCCGGCTTGTGAGATCACCCCATTTACATCCAGTATTACCTGCGTGGCAACAGTGATAAAATGAGAATAGTTTTAGGTTCAAGCCTACTATTTTGCATACAATTTACACAAATGTAGACTTTTTCTGAAAAATTATGTTGATTTTTTCTGGTAATTATTCTCAGCTAATCAGCAACTTTCACTCTTTTAAATACAGTATTTAATACACTACCACACACAGATTTTTTCTGTAGCTCATAAAATAATTAGTTGTCTGTGATCATTTGGTGATCTCTATGGACAGGTTTAACTGCAATGTTTTCATAATCTTATGACATTTTCATTTCAGAGATTTAAAACTTTTTTAGTTTTAGATCTAGAAACTTACAATTGAAATCTTTATTTCAGAATGTAAATATAAGAAGGTCCCATTTGAGACTTGTGATCCAGAGGCAAATACCAGGAGCCGTAACCTATTTCTGAGGAAGGGAGATCCTGCCACATGTAATGCCACAAAACTGGAAACGAGACCATGCAGGAAAAAAAACAGACAAGGAAAGGGAGGTACTAATCAACCAACCTCTGCATGTGTGTGTGTGTGTGAGAGAGAGAGAGAGAGAGAGAGAGAGCAGAGAGAGAGAAAGAGAGAGAGCAGAGAGAGAGAGAGAGAGAGAGAGAGAGAGAGAGAGAGAGAGAGAGAGAGAGAGAGAGAGAGAGAGAGAGAGAGATTAAATGTATTAGACATGAATTTTATGAAACAAGTTGAATAATATCAGTAAGTGTATGGGACATTGATAGTTGCTAAATGCTATGACAAAGCAAAACATACAGTTTTTATTAGCAGATGTCAAGAAAAGTAAATGTAATTACATCATTTTTTTCATACTCTGCAGACTAAGATGAACCATATTGATGCATAAATATGAAACCTTGATGATGAAACCCACAATGGGCAAAATAGGTTGATTAACTTCTGGAAAAGAGCACTTTTGTATAAGAATCAAGAAAAATGATAACTAAAAAATGACCTAAGTTGGCATGGAGCTGCTAGATTTATTAGACAAGAAAAATGATAATTAAAAAAGATCTAAGTTGACATGGGGCTGCTGGATTTATTAGACAAGATGAGCTACAAGTTCTCCATAAAATGTCTCAACTTTTGGTATATATTTGACTCAAATGTTCAGAACATATTCTTTAGAAATTACCTAAAGTTTCTTATTAACTCATATTTGTCTTTGAATGAGAACTGATATGAATCATAAGATAAATGTATTGTCTGCCAATTCTTCTTGACTGATTTTATTGAAGTATGAAATTTAGAATTTAGTGCATACTAATCCTTAATAAGTTTTGTGCAAAAATGGGGCCTGATAATCCGTATTAGGGCACTAGTCTGGTTTGCAATGGACTTAAAATTGTGTGTAATGCATTGACATTTTCGGACTCGAGTCTCAAGACCACTTCATTGAGAACACCCCATAAAGCTGCTAGGGCTGTCTTGTACCTGTAATTGCAGTAGGATGACCATACTTGCAGGTTTTATGTATGTTTGTGTCTGTGTGCAGTATGTGAAAATCGATAGGTGCTTCTCCAAATTTGCAGCAGAAAGGTTATTTTGCAGATTTTTTTATAGAAAATTTGTACTTTGTGTTAGATTCTGCACCATCTTATTTCGTTTTTATGCTGTAGATAATGTTTAGTTTTACTCTTACAAAAGCAGTTGTTTATAAAAGAAAAGATACAGTAAATTTATAATGATCCATTGTCAAAACCTGACTTAAAGTTTTTATACACCCACAATAAGGTGCAGCGTATTATGTTATCTTGTTTTTCCATCCATCTGTCCATTCATCTGTTACCAGTTTTGCTTCCACACAATAATTTTAGTAGTCTACCATCTACAGTTACCAAACTTTGTGTATGGCTTGTATTTGGATAAAGGAAGAAACATACTGATTTTGGGGGGGGGGGGGGGGGGGGCAAAAAGGTTAAGGTCACTGATTGAATAAAGGAAGATGGTTCCACACAATAACTCGAGTTCTCCACCATCTACAGTTACCAAACTTTGTGGATAGCTTGAACTTGGGATAAGGAAGAAGCCCATTTATATTTTGGTCAAAATGTCAAAGGTCAAGGTCACTGTGATTGAAAGAAGAAAAATGGTTTTTGGACAGTAACCTGAGTTCTCCACTATCTTCAGTTATCCAACTTTGTGGATGGTTTGCACTAGGAGTAAAGAAGAACCCTATTGATTTTGGGCTCAAAAGGTCAAGGTCAAGGTCAAAGACTGAACAAAGAAAAATGCACAATAACTTGAATTCTCCATCATTTATGGTTTCCAAACTTTTGTGGATGGCTTACACTTTGTGTATGGAAGAACTCTGTTGATTTTGGATTTAAAGATCAAAGGTCAAGGTCACTGTGACCAAAAGAATAAATATGGTTTCTTCACAATACTAGTTCTTCATGAGATACCTTGACCAAACTTTGTGGATGGATTGCACTTGGGGTAAGGAAGAACCCTATCAGTTTGGGGGAAAAAGTGAAAGGTCAAGGTCACTGACTGAAAGAAGAAAAATGGTTTCTGCACAATTACATTAGTTCTTCATCACAAACTTGGCCCAAACTTTATGGGTGGCTTTCACATACGGTAAAGAAGAAGCCTTAAAGTTTCAGGGTCAGAAGATCAGGAGTCAAGTTTAATCTGTCTGAAAGAAGAAAAATGGTTTCTGCACACAAATTTAAGTTATCTACATAGAGGACTATTAAACATGGGGTGGGCATATAATGTGCCATTCACAGTATTCATCTTATTTTTCTGTGCAATCATAGTGTTACGGTGATAGTATATATATAGTTGTGTAAAAGATTGAACTAATCTGAAATAATTAAGTCTCTGTACTGGTAAAGTGCTACTTTTATTAAACTATAATTCCTGTATATGTTGCTATAGGCTGTGTATACAAGAAAGGTCACTGGAGTGCCTGTCGAGCCTCAACAAACACTGTAACACGCACGCTAACACTTAGAAAGGGAGATCCTGAGAAATGCAACCAAACAATCACAGAGACTGGAAGATGTCGTAACAAACACCTCAAACCACAAGGTACATTTCATTACAGTCAGTGCCCATTACAAAATTACTGCTACAGATTTCATGTGTCATCCATCACCTTTTATATTTAATTTCAAACTTTGTATATTTAATGATGATTGTTCCACAAATTCTTACACCTTCATTGTTTTCACCAAGGTTTAAAATAGGTGGCAGAACATTTAGAGTAAATGCAGAGATAGATGCCAACCATTCAGATTTTGGCAGAATCATTCCTGTTTTTAATCTTTGTATTACTCCACTAAGATCACTTACTGTATATATACGCATATAAACTGATACCAACTGCAAACTACATAGACCCAGATCTGTCGTCGCATAATGCTCCAGCAGATCTGGGTCTATGCAGTTTGTAAGGACTAATCAGTAGAACAAACAACATAGACCCTGATCTGCAGGCGCATTATGCGACGGCAGATCAGGGTCTATGTTGTTTGCATTTGGACTTGGCTTATATGCGAGTATATATGGTATGTCAGATGCTAATTTTCTAGTCAAATACATTTGTATGCAGAAGAACTGCAACTGAAACATGGGTTTATCAAAATCACAATGTCTGATTGAATTTCCATGTGAAAGTGTACCTAAGTGGTTGTAAGCTTAATGATTTTGATTCATCTTAGAAAGTTTGTAAAAGATGTCAAAATGGAAGGCAGCAAAGGAGGATTATATACCAACTAAAAAATATGGTCTTCAGAAAATTAAAATAAAATACTCAAGACATCAACATTACATGAATATTATGACTTTTAGGTCTTTTCTTTATGGATTCTACCAGTATGTGACACGGTGAGATAGATGACTATTGGAAGTACATTAATATAAACAGTACTTTGAATCAGTAATGTCTTGTATTTTCAAATAAATTGTTAGATACAAATTTGAAGAATTCATATTTGTATATTCAGATTTCAATTTCTCAAAGTTGACGTTCCTATTTCATGTTGGTAGGGGTAAGCTTCTCTATAAAGTGACAGATCAGAACAATATTCTGGTGTGAAATATGTGATTTTCTGAAAAAAATATTTGGCAGAAAAGTGATAACTGACACCAAATTTTGCCTGCTTCAGGTTTGTAACAAGAAGACTGATCTTATGGTAAGGAATGTACTGTCTCTAATTTTTCATACACGCTAATCCATAAAAATATAACTTTTTGTATGAAGAACTTTTTTCTTATGAAAAGTTTGCAAATTTTAGATACAAAAGAAAATTATAAATAATATTTTACGCATAATTATTGGATGTGAAAAATTACAGACATTACAGTAGTCACAACAGTTTAGATTTACCCTTACATGTGTTAGAACCAGGTACTAAACCTGGGATCAGAGAGGTGCAAAGCATATGTTTTACCAGTGTTATCCAGGCCATTGTAATCCAGATGATGTAAAATTTGTTAAATCTGTTTTTTTACAAGGTGAAGTCCTTGGGGCCTATATAGCAGAGTGGTAGCACATTTAATTCACACCTCTGCTGTCCCATGTTAAATTCCTGAAGCTGGCAAGAGTGATGGTTTTAACCCTTGCCCATCCAAGGTTGATGGATTCAAATGAGTTTTCTGGTTTTCTGCATCTGGAAGACCACCTCATATCATGGCCTTGGTAATAGAGAGTGCTTACTGTAAGATGTTACGTGGTATGAATACTTTCAGAAGTCATGGTAGCCTGCTGGGCTACCAGAAAAGAACCCAGTAGCCTAGTTTAAATCAGATTTAAGCCTAGTGGGCTACCAGAAAAGAAACTGGTAGTCCAGTTTAAATCAGATTAATGTTTTTGAAAATCTGGAACAAATCACGACATCATATTGCAGCCAACTGGGCTGTCTGAATTCAGTATATTAAAGACCAGACCCAGCAATCTGGTATCCCCTGGGCTATAAGTAGAAGATTTGTTAGATCCTGTGTTGTAACTTACCGTGCAGTCAACAGAAAATATATACCAGTTTAATTAATCTTTTGCTTGGCATTTTGTCAAAAGAATTTAAAAATAAGTTTTCCCCTGAATGCAGCATTCATAATTACTGCCTGCTCAGTGGCCCAAAACCAGCAAAGTTTAGAGTTGACCAGTGGCTTTTGAGAAATTTGGCTATTTGTTTCAGTAGTTGTTGCTTTAAAGTCTAGCAGGTCCTGCATGGGATACAGAAAATCTCTTGTGACCACTTTTAAAAAGAATAAAAAGCGTAAAGGTCCAGCCATGAGAATTATTTTCTTCCTACAATCTAGTATTTTTTCCTTATGTATGACTACTTGAACAGAATAATTTTTTATTTGTTTGTATTTAGTTTTCACTTTTAAAAGACATATACACTAATTCTCAGTACAATATGAAAAGCAATTTGAGAAAGAAAAATTATTGTAAATTTTGATAGCTATATATCATACAAGAGACCTTTTTTGTAAACTTTATACAAATTATGACATAAAAACAAATTTACTTTGACACATGCAATAGGTCCCAAAGTATAAACCTTACATCTAGTGTGTTGCTACTTGACAGCAAAGCTAGGAAAAGTCATGCATTCAATAATTTATACATAAACAAGTTTCATTGCAAGCCAGGAAAAGGCATGCATTCAATAATTTATACATAAACAAGTTTCATTGCAAGCCAGGAAAAGGCTATCATTCAATAATTTATACATAAACAAGTTCATTGCAATCCAGGAAAAGGCATTCGTTTAATAATTTATACATAAACAAGTTTCATTGCAATCCAGGAAAAGGCATTCGTTTAATAATTTATACATAAACAAGTTTCATTGCAAGCTAGGAAAAGGCATTCGTTTAATAATTTATACATAAACAAGTTTCATTGCAAGCCAGGAAAAGGCATGCATTCAATAATTTATACATAAAGAAGTTTCATTGCAAGAAATTTGTTTAATGAAGTGTTTTCATATGTCTCTTAATTTTCTTTCAGAATGTAAATACAGGAGGACAGTGTGGGGCGACTGTGACCCTATAACCAATAAGAAAAGTATGGTGATGACATTAAAGTCAGGGGACCAGTCTTATTGCCAAACAACTAAAACTGTTGAGAAGGAATGTAAAAAGAAGATGCAAAATATTGGGAGAGGTATATTTTTATGTTCCTCTGAACCATTAT
Source organism: Margaritifera margaritifera (assembly GCA_029931535.1). Classification (NCBI taxonomy): domain Eukaryota; kingdom Metazoa; phylum Mollusca; class Bivalvia; order Unionida; family Margaritiferidae; genus Margaritifera; species Margaritifera margaritifera. The sequence goes on from JAQPZY010001460.1 coordinate 650,264, forward strand.
GAACTTGTACATTTTAAGCACTGTTACTTACATTTTATACCTAATGAAAGCTGAAAAATTTCTGGTATAAAATTTCTAAAACCAAATTTGAACACAACATTCATGTATTAAAATACAAAATACACTGTATTTTTTCATGTAATTTTCAGTAAGCATTCAACTGATTCAGTGCCAAGCACCCTTCTACTCAGATTTGCTGTAAGATAATGCACTGGCAAATCTTGATCTATGCTGGTTGTTTGAAATCATATATAGGCATTGTTTTTTCAAGGCTGCACTCTTGCACCCTTTAACACAGTAAAATTTTAAAGGATGCTTGTAAACAATGGCAACAGGTTGTAAAAGGCATATAACAAATAACCACATCATTTGAAAGCTTAAGCTCTGTGTCCCAAATATTTAACAAGTTAACTAAGTCATCAAGAGGCTTGATTTTATTTTTTTGGCCATGCAGCAAGCTTCTCATTATTCAAGTCTGGCTCTTGGGTTGACAGAGCTCTAAGTGCATGAAAACTAAATACCTAAAGAATATCTTGCTTTTTCATGCTGAATACTTCAGTCAGTGAAAGGGATGACAACTGATGGTAAGATACTAATGCAAGTACTATGTATTTAGAGGCTGTTGTAAATGACTGAATTGAAATTGATGACAGTGACACATGGGGGTATTACCTCAGCATTAGATACTAGTACCAATAGTAATAGTTTGAACAATTGAACATAAAGAATACACAAAAAAATGGAATCATAATGCTGCTAATAATCCCAAAAAGAAAGGTTGGCTTCAAAATGACCAGAATGAAAAATAAAATTTAATTTTTTCAACTGTGAAGCAATTTAAAAGAAAACACTCATGATAGAGTTACATTCAAGCACTTAATGTTATTTCAGTTCTTATCTGTAGAAATTCATATATTGAATATAATAACATGTGAAAATCATTTCATAATTTAGTATAAATGAGAAATATTAGTATGAAATTAATGCAGTAACTTAAAGGAATTTAATATAAAATATTCATAATCTTGGTGATGTAACAAGCAAGTAATAAAGGAATTTAATATAAAATATTCATAATCTTGGTGATGTAATAAGCAAGTAAAAGGAATTTAGCATAAAATATTAATATTCTTGGTGATGTAATAAGCAAGTAATAAAGGAATTTAATATAAAATATTCATAATCTTGGTGATGTAATAAGCAAGTAATAAAGGAATTTTTTAATATAAAATATTCGTAATCTTGGTGATGTAATAAGCAAGTAATAAAGGAATTTAATATAAAATATTCATAATCTTGGTGATGTAATAAGCAAGTAATAAAGGAATTTAATATAAAATATTTATAATCTTGGTGATGTAATAAGCAAGTAATAAAGGAATTTAATATAAAATATTCATAATCTTGGTGATGTAATAAGCAAGTAATAAAGGAATTTAGCATAAAATATTCATAATCTTGGTGATGTAATAAGCAAGTAATAAAGGAATTTAGCATAAAATATTCATAATCTTGGTGATGTAATAAGCAAGTAATAAAGGAATTTTTTAATATAAAATATTCATAATCTTGGTGATGTAATAAGCAAGTAATAAAGGAATTTAATATAAAATATTCATAATCTTGGTGATGTAATAAGCAAGTAATAAGTTAATTGTAACTTATAAAACATTACACATTGCCTCTTGAGTGTGAGTAGGGCCCCATAAATTTGATCCAGGTTGCTCTTCTTGGGAAGCTGGAATAAACACTTTATAGAACAACGAGGGTAGACCCTGTTCTCCTGGCACACTTTGCCACAATGTATCTGGGTCTACATTATTTATAGTTGGGCATGCATTATGCACAAGTTAATACTCTGTATCTTATAAAATATAAGTAAAACTTAAAGCAGTCATGTTTTGTTACAGAAAAAATATTATTTTATTTTCAGTATGCAAGTATCAATTTGGAGAGTGGGGAGATTGTGATTTATCAACTAATACAAGGTCAAGAACACTGACATTACAAAGTGGAAATCCAGCTGTATGCCCTCAGACCAAACTTGACACCAGAAAATGTAAAATAGGTAAGTTTGTCTGAGCAGTACAAAAATGTGATGTACAGAAGATTACACAATGTGTACACTTTGTTGTCATAATTAACGTAAAATGAAACTGCTTAGAATAAACTTTATCTTTTCAAATTTAAAAAAAAAAGTCATCACACAATTTTGACATAATGAGATCAGGTTCTATCTTAAATTAAGAACACTTTATGCTCTCTTTCATAATCTGATCTTATATTCCTTAAATTTTGCAAAGCAAAATAAAAAAGTATATATAATGTCATAATTCACTTAAAGTTTTATTTTAAATCGAAATTAGTCCATTCATTAATTGAAATCAGGGTTTGCACAAAAATCTGCAGATGATTTTCTATTACATTTCCAGGACATTTTCAGGAAAAGGTTAATTTGAAGATTTTCCTTACAGTTTTCAAACCTATTTTTCCATTTCTAAGCAGCTTTTAGATAGTCGTTTGAAAAGGGTAACCCTGTGAAATGTATTGAAGCATTGTAACTCTGAAGTAAGGTGTATTTCTAAAAAATATTGGTAGCAACTGGAGTTCATGTCACTTTTGGTGGGTAGAAAACCTCTTTCATGTTAAAATATTGGTAGCAACTGGAGTTCATGTCACTTTTGGTAGGTAGAAGACCTCTTTCATGTTAAAATATTGGTAGCAACTGGAGTTCATGTCACTTTTGGTAGGTAGAAGACCTCTTTCATGTTAAAATATTGATAGTAACTGGAGTTCATGTCACTTTTGGTGGGTAGAAGACCTCTTTCATGTTATAATAGTGATAGCAACTGGAGTTCATGTCACTTTTGGTGGGTAGAAGACTTTCATGTTAAAATATTGGTAGCAACTGGAGTTCACGTCACTTTTGGTGGGTAGAAGACCTCTTACATGTTAAAATATTGGTAGCAACTGGAGTCCATGTCACTTTTGGTGGGTAGAAGACCTCTTACATGTTAAAATATTGATAGCAACTGGAGTTCATGTCACTTTTGGTGGGTAGAAGACCTCTTACATGTTAAAATATTCTCAAAATTTAGAAGGTTATGTATCTGAAAGTTTTTCAATGAGGACAACATTTTCAAGATTGGTTTTATTTATTTAGGAAGTATGCAGGTGTTTCAATTATTTCTTAATACTGATTACTCATTTCTTCTAGAATAACTGATCCAATCACGCCTTCTCTGCCACTATGCATTTTATAGGTAATCAAAATCTGTCATTACAACCATTGAACAATTTGGTGAATTCGACCTATTTCTCTTATTTTTGGTATAACTCCTTGAAGTATTAGTAATTGATTTATTTTTTGTATTTTTATTGTAAAGGAGCAAAGGGTGTCAGATGAGTAGTAGAGTTGTCTGGCAAATTTTATATACTTCCGATTGATTACAGTGAACAATTCTTTGCAATTTAGCCAGGATGTATGCTTATTTTACTCTAATAGTGCTGTAAACATTTTTCAGGCATTGACTTTTTGTGGGAGTGATTATCAATCTCTTTGTGGGAGTGATTATCAATCTCATTTGGTGGAGTGATTATCAATCTCTTTTTGTGGGAGTGATTATCAATCTCTTTTTGTGGGAGTGATTATCAATCTCTTTGTGGGAGTGATTATCAATCTCTTTGAGTTGCACTTACGGTAATATGAGTCTCCTTTATAAACTGGTCATATGATAACAAAAGGTCTTGAATACATAACTTTAGTGCATATAAATTTGACTTGAAATAACTTGATGCAGTTGAATAAACATATTCTTGAATGTCAGCATCTTGTTTTTATCAAAGACTTTATAGTTTACGTATCGTACAGTTAAGTCTTCTTTGGTGGATGCAATAGTTGGCATTTTATTTAAAAAAATTGGATTATTGTGAGTAGACTGTACATGGTGTACATTTTTTCTCATTAGCATGCAAGTTCCGAGAAGGTCAATGGAGCGAGTGCAATCAACAAACATTACAGATGCAGCGTGTTGACACCATCATTAAGGGAAGTGAGGCCTTCTGTGAAAAAACTCGACTTATCACTAAAAAATGCCGACTGGGCAAGAAGAAAAAGAAAAGTATGTCCTGCATTATACCATCATGGATATATAAAGAATTTTCCTGGGTTACATTTTTTTTCTTTTTGTATGCCCACCATAATGTGCATTGTATGAAGCTATGATGTTCATTTGTCCATCGGCTGGCTCCCTATTTCATTTCTGCACAATAACATGAGTTCTTCACCATCTGTCGTTACCTAACTTTGTAAATAGCTTGCATTTGGGGTTAGAAAAAAGCCTATTGAGTTTGGGGTCAAATGGTCTAAGACGGTGACTGTGACTGAAAGTAGAAAAATGGTTTCTGCACGATAACATTAGTTCTACATCACAAACCTGGACCAAAGTTTATGGATGGCTTGCACTTGGGGTAAGGAAGAAGCCTGTTGGTTTTGGGGTCAAAAGAGATCAGGTCAGGGTCACTGACTGAAAAAAAAAATGTTTTTTGCTTAATAACTTTAATTCTAGACCACAGGTTGTGGAGGGCTTGCATTTAAGGTATGGAAGAGGTCTGTTGATTTTGGGGTCAAAAGGTCAAAAGTCAGGGTCATTGTGACTCAAACAAAATGGGTGTTTCACAAAAACTTGTATTTCAGTATAAGTTCCTTGACCAAACTTGGTGGATGGCTTGTTCTTGGGATAATAAAGAAACCAACAGATTTTGGTGTCTAAAGGATACAAAGTCATGCTCTTGCCAAGTCCAATAAGAAAACAATGGTTTCTGCACAGAAAGTTTAGTTCCAGACCACATACCTTGACCAAAGGTTGAAGTCATTGAGACCTGTTGGTTAAACAGTCTCCAGAGTCAACCAAGCCCTACTAGTGTCTACATAGAGGGCTATTAAACACAGGGCAGGCATACAATGTACTATTCATGATATTTCTGTTTTCTTAGTTATGCTGCCTTCTTTTACATGGAATATTTATTGCAAAATACAAAAGATCATGGTGAAAAAGTTACCCTTATCCATGAAATTTCGTTTAACACACCAGGAAAATTAAATTGACTGTGTCTTGCCAAGAATAGGCACCTATCCCCCTCATTCTCCCATTTCTCTCATTAAACCGAATGATATTTTTCCCAGAATATTGAATCTTGCATAGTTGTTAGTTACTGTATATACTCGTGTATAAGCTGATACCAACTGCAAACTGCATAGACCAAGATGTCGTTGCATAATGCACCGGCAGATCTGGGTCTATGCAGTTTGTAAGGACTAATCAGTAGAACAAACAACATAGGCCCTGATCTGCCGGCGCATTATGCGGAAACATGCTTAAAATCAACTTGTGTGCTAATTCAGAAGCTTCTGGTGACCTTGATTAATGTTCTGAGTTATGATATAACCACCATCCATACAAAAAACTTGGAGAAGTGAGATGAAATCTCAAACATTTTCAGTTCCAAAATCAAATACTGTACCATTAAAGAAGTTTTGACACTAAGAACTATGAAGAGAATAATGAATTTATCCAACATTTAATCTGAAAATGTAGTGGGATGAGCTGATTTACCTTCAGTTAGTATTGGTCACCTATTTTGAGGTTTCTGTCTGATGCTATTATTGAAGTTATGCATCAGATTTTCAGGTTCTAGATAGAAAATTTGTAGTATTTTCAAAAGTCATGAACCCAATATTTGAAGGATTTTATGTTTCTTACATTCATCTTTTATATTATATACCTTTTAAGGAATTTTAACATCTTTACCTTGTATGATTTATCTTGTAGTACAGGTTTACATTTGTTTGGAAGGGTTTATCTTCCTAAAATCTTTTTTAGAATTCTTTATCTTTACATTTTTAGAAGGTACCTTTTAATCCCCACCATATGGTCAGTATTGTGCTGATGTGCCATTAAACCAGTATACATAATATATAAACTTCATAAATTATCAGTACTTTATGTATTTTAATACTGTTTAAATTGAAAAGCCATTAAAACATCAGTTGTTGATGAACTTATTTTGCCAGTACAAAATTTGACCTCTAACTCTGTGCCTAATTTAGATAGGAGTCCAGCATGACCCCTGAAATAACATCAGTTATCTTACAATGCGCATGCAAATAACACATCTGGTATTGTCAGGAAGATAATCTATGAAAAATCAGCAACTTATTAAGTTCAACTTTGCACGATCTAATTAATCACATCAGTAGAAATTTAACCCTGGTAGTGCTGAGTAGTTATTTCATGACTAGCATCCACATGCTGCATTGTTTGTAACTGCCTGACCTGCCTATGCTGAATTGTTTGAGAGCTGATAAGGAGTTTTTACCAACATCAGTATTACTGCTTTAAAACCAATAATATTAAACAGAATTGTATGTAATTTTATCAGATAATACTTTAATGCATTCATGTTCTGTACATAATTTTTTCATTAAAATTAACATATTTTTTAAGGTTCCCATGGCAACCAAAATAATGAATTTACGAAAATAGTGACTTCTTCTAATAAATCATATTAAACACATTTCTTTTTATGCAAATTTCATATCAAAATATCTTATATTTTTCTCTACTGTATTACTTATCATAATATGTTACTTATTTCATTACCTCATGGCTGCATACAAGGAATCCATCCAACAAGAATTACCATAAAGAATTCAATGATCTCCATATGAATAAATTTTTAACTGTTTTATTATATATCCACTTGAAGGTAAAATTAAACATTATGTCATGGTTGAAGTATTATGTCATGGTTGAAGTAATATGTGATAGTTGCCATTGCTTATATGTATAACAATAAAGTAGATATTTTCATAGCAACAATAGTGATCTTGCAAATGGATACATGTGGAAATATACAAGTGTATTGGATGCATATGTATCCAAAATTATTGCAGCATCCGCTTTTTGAAACCAATATCTAATACTTATATCATTACCATTTTCATACTGAAGCATGATCCTGTGGCCTTGATGAGATGTATGTTATAGAAAGGAATAATGTTAGATACCCTTTCCCACACAAGTTATCATTTGTTATCACTGCCGAATATTTCCACAAGTTAGCATTTGTTATCATTTCATGATGAAACGTACCAACATGTGTTTCTAAATTTCAAACATTAATATCTAAAAATACCAATGTGTGTTTTAATAACAGAATCGGTGAAAGCACTTTTATATATACTTTCTGAACATTTTAGCTGCCTTGTTTGTGTTATTTTCTTCATAATATCAGTGTGAAACCGTAGTTGAGTAATAATGGCCGACATCGGGGTGTCTAGGAATTACCTCTTCAAGACTTCATTACACTGGCTGTTTTCGTAATTTATTTGGCAAATACATTAAGGAAAATTTATATTCTTAGAAAGCAAAGTCTAAATATTATGTGATAGAATATTTAGCTATAAGAATATTTTTTTGAGGTCAGAAACCTATGGGACAACGCTATGTTGTGGAATATTGAAGAAGCACTAAAAGGTCAAGGTTGTTTTCCCACGTCACTCCTTTTTGTGTAAATACGAAAAAAGCAGCAATGCAAATAATATCTAACCAATAGACAAGAATATTACGAGTATGTAGACAAATATGAAAACCATAAATTTGCAATCCTCTTATTGGATTGCTATAACGAAGCTAAAATGCTTGAGTGGTAATGTTACGAAAATCCCCGTTTCTAAAAATAGATGCATCCACATGGCATGTGTGGCGCCATTTTTGCTCTTGGCTGTGTACCGATTTAGTTGAAAGAATGATATAGTTCATTCATATATCGACTTTAATGGTTTAGTTCATCGTCGACGAATAGCTAAGGTAATGTTTTATCGGCAAGAATGACGTTAAACGTGAAAGTTTTGATTTTATTATATATTTAAAGACTTAAAATATTCGCAGTTCATGTGTTACTAATTATAACATTTTCAAGAACAGTACATTCACCTTCACAAAAACATATTTTCTCGAGTTATTCACGCTCTCACTTGCCCTGATTGACATACTTGGACACATTAAAGGTTATCAAAATGTGTTTTTGTTATTTATCCTTTCAAAGTAACATGAGATAAATAACAAGTATGACATGATAGTGAGTGGATTGAACTCGAGCAATTAGCACATGTATAATTTTTTTTTTTCTTTTTTTTTCTTCTTCAATTTTAGTGATTTTGTCAAACAATTTTAGAAAATCATGCATGAAATGAAAGGGACGAGAGAGGAGGAAAGGGGTAACAGAAATATAATAATAATAAGACGACTGAAACAGTAACATATTTTAATGTGCAAACTGTTCAATTTGTGTGAAAAAATTGTGAAAAAAGCCATATCAAACCAAACCAACAGCAAGAAGAAACATTTGATGGCAATTATTAAAAAACAGAAATGCTGTTAATGAGCATGAAAATATGTAGTATGTATCATATTTAATATGTAAATATTAACTAGTAAATAAATTAATTATGATTTCATAGTCCACCACTAAATACATTCTTGCATATTATTTCACAAATGAAAATTCTGGTTATGAACAAAGATTGAGAAAATATATAAAATGTTACACTCCATTAAAATTGAACATTACAATTACAGATTTATATGTTTCAAAAAGCAATTCATATTATATCTCACGGGACCAAATGCCTGATAAAGGCAGTGGTTAAAGCATTAAATTTTCACCTGTTTGGTTTAGGGTCAATTAAAATATTTAATAACAATTTATATCCGGTACTTGTATTTCTTTCTACTTTGGTTCATTCCACATGTATGACCACATTGTCTAAAATTATTCGCCATTATTTTGTGCCAGTTGCATCGTCTTGTATGCTACTATGTACTCCTTCTTTGTGTGGCATATTTCAAAGCAAGGAGTAACACAAAGTGGCACATCACACTGTCCACATTTCATGGTAGTTGTTCTCCCAGCACACCTCTTTTGTATTCCCTTTGAGGCAAGCATTTGTTTCTCTGCTTGACCACAAACTACACACATCTTCTGATTATACTCAGAATTTTCATTTGTGATTTTGCATAGAAAATGTCGACCCTCTAGCCTCAATAGGACCTCTCCTGATGGTCTGGTTCATCCACTATGGATTTCTGCAACAAAGCCAGCAGTTTCAACAATCTGGGATATTAATTTTCTCCTAAACACACGCTGAGGCATTTTTACTGCATCTGGAGAGGATATTTTATATAATATATAAGCGTTTAAAACCGTTAAATTGAGCATGTGAAAGAAAACTTTTTTCCACCACTTGAGTGTTCTTGAATTAAAACATTGATATGACACCAAAACTTTAATTTCCTTTCCACTGGTATCACACCAGTGCCAAAACCTGGATTTTGGTTTCAATACATCACGATTCTGCTGCAAAAACTCATTAGCATATCTGAAATAAAAATGTGAAAGAATTGTGGATTGAAATAAACACACCCAGACACTAAGTTAGCTATATCACAGTACAAAAATACATTTAAAAAATTCACTATATTGACATTGAAATAATTTTTTTCAACAATTCAAATATCATTTTGAAAAAAAAAAATTATGTACCAGCATACTTGAATTTATATTTTTTGCTCAGTCTCAGCACCACATTTTTGTAGGTTATATATGTTACTAACATAATTAAGAGTTGAAATTATATTTTTTAAATCACTGACTTAATTCACATATAGAGAGAT